>CM062809.1:1214141949-1215341949 GCA_031772625.1 Pinus tabuliformis | reverse complement strand
AGAACAAAGGATCATTCAAGAAGACTACAGGGCCAAAAAGGAAGATTGACATATCCAAAATTGAATGCTACAACTGTCACAAGACTGAAGAATCGGAAATAAAAGACTTATACTACTAAGCCCTTCTACTTTGAATTTCTGATTTGTTTTGTACTTTTATTTCTAAAACTTATAGGTTTAACATTCTTTGGAAAAACATTGTTTTGTTAAAGTTTTTAGGTATCCCTCAAGATTGGATTAAGAGGGGGCCCTCACCGTTTTCCAAAGATAAGTATCTACTCCATGAATTATCCTTTATATTTGGTTTTCCTTTTCTTATCTAGATGTCTTTACACTAGATGCTAATCATATTTCTTTTATATATTTTCCTTGTTTAGGAAAAGCTTGTTGTTATCAAGGGCTATGGAGAAGACCTCACAAGACAAAGCATGATAGAAGTTCTATTGGAATTGATGCCCCATAAGGTCTGTCTAGAAAACAATTCAAAGGTATGTCTTGGACTATAAGTTTCGTTTCTCTTCATAATATAGGTATGTTCATTTATTCTAATTTGCTTTACATTACTAACAAGGGTTATGTCTAGCACTATTGAATCATAGAGATTCTTGTTTGAGAGATTAAGCATTAGATTGAATCTACCCTCATTAATCATTATGTTTGTGGAACCCTAATAGGTTCCCTGTAAAACCCTAACCTAAGGGTATGCCAATGTTGATGTGATAAACCTTAGTCTTCTTAGGGTCATTGATGAAATCTAGAAAATACTATTCTTTTGATGTTTGGGGTTTTGATGATAATGTCATGCTCGGTGTCTTAGTATTGTTATGGAAACGCTAGTCCTTTAGGGTTGGTTGATAATGTGACGTTGAGGTTTTAGTAAATTAGGGTTTGTAAGTAAAATCCCTATGTATCGAGAGTTAGCTCCTAGGAATGAATCCCTACGTAAATGTTTGTCTATATGATCAAAACCCTAGTCCGATCAAGAGTGTTATATGTCTGACTTTAAATGTATTGATATTTGTGTCTTGGGTTTGTCCTATATATATTATGATATGCTTGTGCATGATTATCCTAGATATGTATTTGTGCTAACCTATTTGTTAATAAGTTCTAGGGTTTGTAACTAAGCCCTAGTAGAAGTTTGATGTTCTAGGATATGATAAGATCTAAGCTTTACAAAAGGATTGGTCAAGTTGATTGTGTTGTGATTTGTTTTCATCTAAGGCTTAGTATCTCATGTATGGAATCTAGGGTTTGCATTAAATTCTAGTAGAAGTCTAACATATGAATTCTAAAGCTGTTAGATGCATTGTAAGTGTACTTGTTTGAATTGCTTTTAGGGTTTGCAATATAAATTATAGTAGAGTATGTCATATCTTTGGAAGAAATATTGAAACCCTAGATATAATGAAGTTTGTTGTCTTGATGGTGAAGTTTAGGGTTTAGGGCAAAACCCTAGCAAGTAGTTGAAGTATAAAAGTATGTATCTCTTATTTATGAACCTAGCTAAGTTTAGGTATTTGTTGTCTAAAGTCTAATGCTCCCATTATCGTACGATTCTGATATAGTTAAGTTCATGCTCTATATATGTATTTGGTTGTACTTGCTATCTAAGTTGTGCAGGTACATAATCTTCAAGATGGTGAAGATGTTCGTAAGTAAAGTACATTTGATAAAGCATGATAAAAAAAAGTCGTATAAATAATGATGATCAAGAAGGATGGAAGCCATGAAAGATTCTCCAATCTCATATAAAAGAAGTTGATCTCCCTAAGTTAAGAGGGAGCCTGTATTAAGAAAAGAATATATCTCTCGAGTTGAGAAGGAGGGCATACTATAGTCATGATGGATACCTTGAAGAAGAAAATTGGAGAATGCATATTGAGGTGTTGCTGAAAGAAGGAAAGTTGGATTTGGTTGCTACATGTGAAGTAGGAAAGGAAGCTGAATGATTGAGGAAATATTTGTCAAGATTTGTTTGGGAAGCCTCGAAGTCCTACTATGATGAATTATGAGGCAACATCAAGATGTCAGAAGACCCCGAAGGTTTGTGTTTACTCATGAGTATTTGAAAGGTTGTTACTGATTAAGGGGTTGTGACTGTTCAGGTAAATCTCTCAAGGTTTTTGAAAAAGCATGCTTGAGGTTAGAGAGATTTGATGTGTTGAGGCATTGAGTGTGTATAATGCCTGGGAGGACATCTGGTCGACATATGTATTGATGTCTAGATCCCGAAGAGGGAGGGTGGCGTTGGTCATGGAGCTCTGACCTTGGATACACACCTAGATCCCTGGGTTGATGGTTAGCAAGTAAGCCTGATGGTACCTAGACTAGCTGAAAGCTTTAGTCCATCTTAGTCCCACCCGGATAGATTGCCCTAGTCAGGAATCTAGTCTGTGGCACTGTAAGTGCCTAAACTCTTCATGGTTCATGTGTTTTGAGATATTCAATGTACTTTTGTATGTAAGTATGAATACCTCCCTAGTTAAGAGGGAGTGTTGGAGAATGTAACTAGGTTCAGTCTTCAAATTGTATTTGAGTCATAATGAAATGTATTTATCAACAGAAAGAAAAAGAAATTTTTATTATTACTATTATGACTTATTAAAGCATGGGTTTCATGCTTGGGTCATCAAGTTTTGGGTCAAAGTCCCCATTGAGGACTTCTAGGATTTACACTGAGTCATTAGTCATTGTCCATTTAAAGAGACCCTTCTCGGGCTTTTGAATCAAGTAAAAAGATTTATTATCGAGTCAAATAAGTCATTTGTCACCTCCACACCAAGTCGGCCTCAAACTGGGTAATTCGACCTCACTAGAAGCCTATATATTGGAGAAGTTCGAATTCATTTGGAGCACACACACTCACTCACTCAAGTTCGATACCCCAGAAGAAAAGAGTTGGAAAAGTGCGAAGTTGGAAAAGGAGGCTAAAAGGAGTGTGAAGTTGGAGAAGAAGGAAGAAAGGATCAAGATCAAAAATTTGGGATATCTATCTCTCTCGTGTGGATTCCTCTAGGAAATCGAAGTCTCTCTTGTCAAATCAAAGTTGTTGTTGCTGCTGCTGCCAGTTGTTGGGTCAAAATTGTTGCTGCGAGTTGTTGTTGCTAGGTCGAAGTTGCTGCTAAAGGGTTATCATCTGCAAGAAGGAAGAAAGGGCTGACTTGGTGTGGAGGAAGTCTATGTCTAGGTCAAGAGTCTTGGATTATCTCTGGAAGTTATTAAGGAAGAGTTGTTGACTGGGTTTTTCCCTAAATAGGGGTTTTTCCCATGCTGTCTGCCTATATCTGGTGTTTGTGATCTTTGTGTTATTGTTTAGGTAATTGCTTGATGAACTAAAGATAAAAAGAAGAACATAAAAATAAGAAAATCAAAAGTAATTATCTATATAGAGAAAATCTTTCTGGCTTTCTGATTTTCTAACACTTTGGAGATAACATATCCAAGAAACCACTAGATTTATCCACCCTGGTCCAAGCTGAATTGCTTTCTGGCTTTATTGGCCAAGTTATTCTGACAAAGGAGTTGTGAAGTTGCCAAAGTGTCATTTCTGCAGGAAAGATATGGAAACTCCGTTTCTTTTCCACCTCTTTTTTTATTGGGAGAACTGGAAAAGTTTGTCTATGCTATATGGTCTTCCTAGCATCCTGGGATAACATTGATGGACCTCGCACATTTCACATTCTTATTTATTCTGAAGATGGACCACATTAGATTGGCCCAAAACATTGATACAATAAACTTGGAGACAGTTTTATCCAGAATACTCTGCACATATTGATGGATTTGACATCCAGATAGAATACCAGACAAATTGTTTCCCTCTCATTTGAAATCAAAAAAAACTTCTTGACGTCTGAACTTTTCTTCCAGGAACATTGTTGCACAGAATAACTCTCAAGGTTTGATAACTAACTCACTAGTAGTCTTGAAGAAAGCATAAAAGAGGAACTTATGCAAAAGGTAAGGTAGATTGGAGTTTCTCCCTCGTAGGTCTCTTCCTCGTGGTTTCCAGAAATAAGCCGGAGGCCCGGAGGTGTATCTTGAAAATCCAAAGTCTTTGGTCTCTTCCTCGTGGTTTCCATGAACACAGCAGAGACATATCCCAAACATACAAAGGTAACTGTTTAATGAGAAAGAATAGTAGCCTCCATGGATGTAAGTTGCAGTCTAGTGTGTTTTGGCTATGCTTCTGAACCTCATACTGACTTGTGAGAGCATAAATGTTTTCTTAACTTGCTGTAGTCAGCTGTTGAGAAAGGGGTGACCGACTGCTCATTTCGTTCATAAATACGTAATCCAAGTTTATTCGTGTTACCATCCTCCAATCCCACAATACGTGCCAGAAAGCACGCAAAGAAAAATCAACCATTTCGTATCCAAATCTCGGATTCCTTTCCCAGGATTTAGGGCATTGCTATGGTTTTCCTGCTTAACCACACACCCATACGTATTACTTCAACAGATATGCGACATAGATAGCAACGTGTCCATTCAAGATATATCCCAAATATTATAATCACCCATTAGCGTGAACTCGAATGCTGACCTACCAAGATTTCATTACAATGATGCAAATGATATGATTAGACTTAAACTCAAGTTGCAACAGGAACATTTTTTTCTCGAGTGGAATCCAATACTTAGACTTAACATCATTATCATATTATAATTTTGTTTAATTGTGCATTAATATCATCGTAACTGTATGAAGTCCAACAAATGTGTTCATCCCTTGAATGAAAAATGTATTTTGAAACAACAAGGTTCACATCTTTCAGTTTGTCCGGATTCTTTTCAACCTGTGTTCTGCTCTAAAATTTGATCTCAAGGGACCAATATAAAACTTTTCAGTTGTCAAGAAGACAAAAACTATGTACTTACTGCAAAAATCAAGAAATAGAATACCAATTTCCCACTAAAAGAAACACGTAAAATGAAGTCGCAAACTTACCAAGCCTATTCCACGGTAGAGTGCACGATTATGCAGAAAAGGCCATGAGCCTGGTCCATAATAAGGTTCATAGATGCATAGTGGTTGAAAAGTTCTTTCCAACTCACCATCGTCTCTTTCATGGAGCTCACCTTTTGTTCTTTCAGCCCTCTTAACACTGCGATAAACTTCTTCCCATGTTCTCTTAAGCCACTCCCTTCTATCTTCCAACTGCAAAATATTCATGTGAAATGTAAGTATCCTACATAACAGGGGCCATTGGTAAGTTTGACACGATACATTATGGAATAAATGGGCACTTTGTACAGCGATATACACCTTAAACATACCTCTTCTCGCTCCCTTCTCTCTGTGTCTTCAGCCATTTGAATAGACTTTTCTTGCTCCCAGTCTATGAAGTAGAAAGAATCTTCCTTTATGATGCTATTGTTTAACATGGAATCCTCTGTACGAGGACCCTTTCTCCATAACTCCTCGACCTGAAAAACTACGCTAGATTTTTTTAATGGTTGTATAATGTATTCAGCATCTGAGATTGATGGTATTGGTTTCCCCATCAACTGCCATTGCCACGGCCCTTTTATTGCCCATGGGATCTCTGAAACATGTCGAGGAATCCCCACTTCAGATGGAAAGTAAAGAACATTCTCAAGTATTGCAGAGTACCCTTCTATAACATCAGAAACCATTAAATCCCTTGCATGCAATCTACCAGCCAATGCGATCTTGCGAGCTAAAACTGATAACTTGCCATTTGTTATTGCCAAGGACATTGCTTCTGTTATCATCTGAATATTTCCAACTGGAAATAGAAGCCCATGTATTCCATCTTCAATCTGCACATAATCAACAATCAACAGCAACCCATATTTTCGACGAACTAGAATTCAAATTGTATAACAAATTGCCAGTATTGTACTAAATAAATAAAGCCATTAGTATGTTTAATTACATTTGCAAATGTAGATTCCTTATATTTAAACATACATATTTTTGAATTATGGGGAGTTTGGGAACAATTATTGGCTTTTCAAAGGACATTGCTCGTATCAGAATAGCTGGAAAAGCTTGTTCTTCATGAAAGGATCCATAAACCACCAAATCTGCAGTACTCAGTAAGATGTTTACATCGTCATCTTGAGAAGCATGTTGGACAATTCCAGTTCGGAATCCCAGTTGAAGTGCAACTGTCTACAATTACAAAACATGAATAGAACATCGTCATCTCAAAAAGTCAAAACTAATTTTGCAAAGATTAAGCATGCAAAAAATTGCTAGTAAATACTGCGGTGTCCTTTTCAAACTGCAGACATTATTTTCATTGACTAAGACAGCTAATTCATCTCGATTCTGAACATTTCCTTGAAAAAACTATTCCCAAGATAAGATATTCACCATAAACATGATTTCTCAAACTGATATTTAGAATATACTGAAGTCACATGTCTCAACTTCCATACTCCAATTTTACTATAGATTTTTGTTATCAGTTGTCATTTCTATGGAAGCACCAACTAGAACAACATGCTCGCAAATTGTATCCTTGGATAGAAAACCACCAATAAAGATTGAAATAATGCGACTTTCTTGAAGATTAAAATGTATTACAAGTCGCCAAATTCAATATTTGCTACAATGCAAATGGTGGTGGACCAGAAATTAAAATTTCAACCTCTAGCATGATGGTGATTGATAACTTCCCAAGTTCCTACTCTTATTCTCTTGTTCTAGACAGGTCTCCAAATCCTAAAGCACAATCATTGCAACTTTTGAAGTAACATTCCTGACACATTCCCGGGTTCATCAACTAATGGCTTACTTTTTCCTGCCTAACCACTATAAAGTGCTTAGTAATATGTATACTAGCAACATCTCAGAGATTAATAATTAGGCAAAATACTCCAACTTCTTCAGATAACTTAGGAACAAAGCCTAACACAAACTAAGGAGATATCCATTATACAATTGCATTCCAGAACTTACAATCATTGTCCACATCTCATATAAAGAAGATATGTCAACAAAAATGATGTTAGTGAATAACTTTAGTAATTGCATTTAAAATGGCAATCACAATCGGCAATGATACTAAAGAAAAGCATTTAAACCTCAAATTAAACATTCTTCTTTCAACTGTAACTGAAAGAAATAGTTTCAAGTGATTAGGATCTTGATTCTTGACCTTGTAACTAGCAACTGTTGTAATAACATTTTGTATATTATAAGATGCAGACAGCTTCCAAAAAGACATTCATTCACTTACATGTATTTTTCCTCCCAATTCATTGTAATGGCATCAGACTAATGATGAACAGTTAAACAGAAGGATTCATTTGTAAGTTTTATTATTATTTTGTTATTAGTCTTGTAATGACTCAACAAAATCTACGAAAGCAGAAGCACCTACTATGGAAACTGATAAGTTACAACACATCAGTTGAAATCTCACCTGCAACGCCACCCCGTAGGTGCTGTTGAAGTTGTTACTCACAATGACAAGCCTTAAAGAAGTACCGATAGAATCATTCATTTTAAACTTTGCCATTAAATGCAGGGTAGCTTGCATTACCAGTGCATGCTCCCTCCATATACCTGTGTAAGAAAATTGACTTCCAACAACTACAATTACAAAATCATCAGATTTGAAGCTTAATCTGGATAGCAAGTCCTCTTTCCTGTTCAAAGCCATAAAATGTTCCACCTCCCATGTTTCCTTTGGGGAGCCAGGGATAACAAAGAAGTTGCCAGAATCAAATACAGAATACATCATCTGCCAGTCCAACATGTATTTGAATTAGGTAAAACATTGCATTTTAATTGCTCCAAATAAAACCATAATAAACTCCCACCAAGGTGAAACGTTATCTACATCTCTATATTTATGTTTGCAGTTTTGTAAAGAACTTCTCCAAACGTTGAATGTTAAAAATTACCGCCATAGCATAGTCTGAAAAAACAACCACATTAGCTCTCTCAAATGCAGACTTCCAGTCACTGATAATGGTTCTATGTGTGTCTGAAGCATAAAACCTTAGACGCTTTCCTAATGTATCCTCATGAATGATCCATATGACAGGTACCATTCTAAAAGGTTCCTGCATGAGGCTGCAAAAAAAAAAAAAATCAGTAGCCCTTTCTATATACAGGAATGCATATCGGCCTTGCACAAATTACTCGTACTTTTCAACATCATCAGGAAGTTTGTAACAAGTCAAAATAGAAATCATAATTACAATTAACAATCAAGATAGCCAATGCAAACAGCAAGATTTCCTCGTTTAACATCCACGATGGAACTGCTAATCCAAAAAACTGTTAAATGCACATATCTTAGGAAAGACGTCTCTGGTCAAGTATTATGATATTATCCTTAATTTGTTATTCAATGGCCATAATTATGACCTACAAGAACAGATAGATGCACCCTCCATCCATAATGATATCGGGACTGTTACCCACCCAAGTGTGTAACCTCTAGGAGAAAATTTTTCTCCCATTTGTTTAGCTTGCCAGCCAGCAGCTCTATGGTAATCCACAGTAGCTAGCTGAAAGGCCTTTCATCCATGCTCCAGTCAGTGCTTTATTTCATCTAGCTTACTCATCAGATAAAAGTGTGTCATCTATTATAAGGTACGTTAACCATTTTTTTATTCAAGTGCTTTCAGTTAATGTTTAAGGGCATTCTAGTATGGATCACAGGTTAAATTCGATGATAGACTGCCTTTGATTGTATTTTTGTTCCTGGTTATCCCTTGTCCCTAGCCCAGTGTGGCCCTCCTTTAGGCCTTTCTTTTATAAGGTACATTAACCAATATTTTATTCAAGTGCTTTCAGTTAATGTTTAAGGGCATTCTAGTATGGATCACAGGTTAAATTCAATGATAGACTGCCTTTGGTTGTATTTTTGTTCCTGCTTATCCCTTGTCCTTAGTCCAGTGTGACCCTCCTTTAGGCCTTTCTTTCCACTGTCCAGGAGGGGCACAAGTAGGAGCCACTAATTGATGTTGCATGTCCATGATAACCCATTCTTAATGCATTCCACCTCTCCCATGTATCAGTGTCCCATCTTCCAGACGATTGCTATCTATCGCTAGTATTGGTTCCTGTTGGAAAATTGATTAGGGCAGCATTAATTTTACTTTTCCTTACATGACATTTACTTGTGATATTATGTTCTTCTTGTTCTTGATTATGTTTAGGTTCTTGTCATCAACTAAATGCCAAAACAGTGAAGATCATTGTCATACAAGAGAGAACACAAGATATAAGCTCCAAGCCAGGGCAAAACCCCTCCAAGGGGAAAACCCAAAAAGAACTTCTCTTCCTATAGAATTACTTCAAAGGAGACTTCCAAGACCAAACCCTAGACCAGGCCTACCACCAAGAGACCAAGTCAACTAACCAATTTGCAAGACAAACGCTCCAAGGGCAGCGAAACAATATCTTTCCAAGATGAGAGCTCTTCGAGCCTTTTAAGGTTACCAAAGTAGCCAATACTTCTTGCACTTTCGGACCTGAGGTAACCCTAGAAATCCTAGGGTACTCACACGTGTAACCGGCAGAATATAGATTTCAGACTTCTAAACTTTCTAAGGGCTTCTTCCTTGCTTCGTTGTCCTTCTTCTTGCTTTTCAAGGCCTTTACACCCCTTCTCCAACTTCAGATTGAATCCAAGATGTGTGTCACTGAATATTTTCCAAATAGGTCGAAGTGCCTTCTTTTTATAGCCTTCCAAGAGGCTCGAACAGCCCTCTCTAGGCCGACTTCTTCTTGGCTGGCTGACTTGGTCTTTTGGAGCCTTCTAGACATTTCTATTTATAAAAATTATTTTCCTTCTTTTGATACAAATGCCCAAAAGGGTCTTTTACAATATAACAAGGTCTCTTGACTCATGACAAACCCTAAGAGCATTCAATTGATGCTTGACCTAGTGACAAATAACTTTAGCATGAAACCCAAGCTTTACAAATAATTTTTCTTTTGTTCTTTACATCATTTTCTTTCTTATTTTGATAGATACATAACAATTACAACATGACAAAAGCCAAATGACAATTATGAAAACCGAAACTAGTTACATTCTTCAACACTCCCTCTTAACTAGGAAGGTATTCATAATTGTCCAATAGATACCAATGTTTTAAAACTCCGACTCGGCCGAGGGTCGACTCCGACTCCGTATCAACTCGGCTGGCTCGATTTCAATGACTCGGTCATTGTAAAAAATACATTAAATATTTATTTTTTATAAAAACACATAATTTTAAAGATTTTCATTCATGTTTCCAAACACACAGCATTAGAATATAGATAGAAAACAACATATGATCAAAGTAGGCTCATGAATATATCCATTATATTAAAATGGCACCCAGTGCACTGTCCAATACATACACGATGATGATATAGAGATCAAAACAAAAACACATAACCAAGGAGGCTAGAAATGGCCTCTACAACAAAAGTTTGTGACAAGTACTATTGGCTACTGCTAGAGTTGCCAACCTCATCTGGCTCAGTGTTACTTGGGAGCGGGAGCAAAAGCGGGGAGAGGGAGCGAAAACAGGAGAGGGAGCGAAAACGGGAGCGGGAGCAACATTTTCGGAAGCTCCCGGTTTGGGAGCGAATCCTGGAGGAGTTCGACAACCAATGTCACTAACATCAAGGTACATAGAGGGATTGGTGCTCTTGATTAAATACGAGTTCCATACCCTAATACATGACAAAATTCAATGGAAACATTCCAATCCCCCAATCCTGAAATTCTGAAAACCCGATAAGTCTGCTGGATTTTGAATGAAATCTAAAAATTCTAATTTCTCCATATGAAATCCAATGAGGCCGGAACCACTCTCAAACATCCTGAGTCATTTCATGGTAATGTTAAAAATTTAAGTAAAATGATGAAAATGAAGATTAAGGAGAATGTCACTTTTACTTTAAGAATTTAACATTACCATCAATAGCATAGCCTTAGTAGGGCAATATGATCAAATACTAGGGTTTGGAAGAGGGGAATGGACCCCAAAGACCAGCAAACTAATTCATAAACCCCATTGGAGTACCCCACACTTAGAAAAATTTAAAAAAAATCAAAAAAAGGCGTGTTTTTATGGTTCACTGGCCACTGTCAGCTACCCGGCCGAGTATTTACAAATCCGTCCAAGTCATGCTATGACTCGGCCTGGCCAGTCATAACTCGGTCGACCGAACCGAATTTTCTGTCGGGTTGAAAATTCCGGCTCGAACCAACTCGGTCGAGTCAATTCCGAGCCGACCAGATCTTAAAACAATGATAGATACAAGGACAGTACTCCCTTTGAAAAGTTCTCATAAGAAGGATTGGATTGATAAGCCAACTATAAGCATCAACATTATGATCAACCAGCATTGTCTATGAGGCCTAACTAGACAAGCTCTACTTTATTTAAGAGCACTATACTGGGAGGCTTTACGTGTGATACTGCACTACCTATACAAGGCGCATACCCCATCTGGATGTGTTAATTTTAGGTAACAATGGTATGTTCTATGCTTTAGGGCAATTTTTCTTCAATTTCTTTATTAGCCCAATATCAATATTCAGATTAGCAATCACATCAACATGATAGTAAAATGTAGATAGAACATAAACATAAACAGTAGAAGACAAGCCAAGACAAGAGGACACAAGATGTGGCACCAGCCAAGGACAAACACCAATGTGGGGAAACCCTTGATCAAATCTTTTTTTAGTCTTCAATAGTTCAGTAGAGACAAATAGTACAATTTACAAATCTGATAATTTATAACAACAGCAAAAGAGCCCTAACCAGAAAAGTCAACGCTGGTCAACAGGGCAGATTTGACCCTTAGCAAATCGATCAACTTCAGTCAACTTCAACCTCCAAATAGAAAGATAAAATAGCCCTCAAAACAATCAAATTCAGCCCAGTCAAAGTCTGGTCAAATAGCCCACCTACGATCAGCCCTAGCTACAGTCAACGCTGGTCAACAGTCAATGTTTAGCCTCGATTTATGTGCCTGTAAATGCGACCTACCCAAACAGAGATAGCCCTCACAAAAATGCAATCAAAGGAGGTCAACACATGTTGGTCAACGCTTGGTCAAACTATCCAAAAATTCGGTCTCCTGAAAATTCGCTCTCCTGAAAATTTGCTCTCCTGAAATTTCGGCCTCCTGAAATTTCTCTCTCTTGAAATTTCGGACGTGTGGAGAGAGAGATGCCCAGAAATCCGTACCCAATCAATGAGGGGAGAGAGAGAGAATTGTGAAGACGAGTGTGTCTAAATGAGGCTAAGTCACCTTCTATTTATATGCAACATTGAGGATGAATAGACATGACAGTTGGGCTTCTAAGCCTACATAAGTTTGTTGGCCGACCTTGACAATTTGACCGTAATCAAAAGAAATTCATAACTTCATTTGTACATGTCAGAATCAGATGATCTTTGGATCAATCCTACACCTCTCGGAGAGAAGAATCCAAGAAAAATATCAGTCGTCATAAATAAGATGACCCATGTGGAGTTTGGCCCTAGTTACCAATTTTAACACTCCCTCTCAACTAGGGAGAACTCCATTTGCTAATCCGTCTGTCAATCTGTACTATCTCTGCCATCAATGCACTGCTCTGCTCTGCTGAACTATGAATAAGAAGAAGCGATCGAGAATGTATCATACCATTCTCTACTGACCCAAAGTCAGTCCCAATCAAAGGAGAGTGTGTCATACCACTCTTATTGACCTGAAGTCAGTTCCAATCAAAAGAGTGTCTCATACCACTCTTACTGACCCGAAGTCAATTCCAATTGATCCCAAATCAATATCAGTCATCCTAGCATAGGGAGTACGGTAGTACATGATGCGTCCATCAATAGTAGTATGGTATCCTCATTTCCCTACTCATTGGCCAGATGAGAGGTACTTCCCATGTGTCCCAGACTGCATGGGTAGGATGTCTCAACAGGAGAAGGATGAACCAGTCATCCTGCCTACATGTCGCCAAGGGGTATCGCAGGCGAAGGCTGAACCACTCACCCTATACACAACAAACCACTAGGGGAAGGCTGAACCACTCACCCTATGGTTGCTCATCACTCCAAGAAGTACCCAAAGCTCCCAAAGCTCAATGTCCATCTCATATAAGACCCTCATAAGAGGGTCTCTCCACGACTCCAAGTCATTCTGGGAAGGCCAAAAAATTGACCTTCCCCAGGGGCTTTGTCAGAATATCGACGACCTGCTCATCAGTGCCAATGTGATGGAGCCTTATTGCTTCTTGTTGTACCAAGGGTCCTAAAAGGGGATCCTTGAAGGGCTACTACTAGGCTAAGGGCAACAATGGAGCAATAGCCCACTGTCACCTCAGCTAAGTCTCCCTACTCTTTACGAACTTTCATCAATGGGAGGAAACTCATTATGATAACGATCACGAAATGGATGGACCAATGATAGGGCAAGGGGTGATCCTCGAAGCCTATTCACAAGAGAGGCTCAAATATGTGGCTTGCTTGTCTTGGAAGATGTTGACGGTGTTGGACCTGCCAACATGTCAGGGGATCTCCCCGGTGAGAAGTCCCAACTAGACCTCAGACCGTTTGGATAAGAGTCCCAGCAGTGGGTAGTAAATTAATGCCTTGACTGCAATAGCGCGCAGAGGTATGAGTGATATCTTTGTCGGAAGCAAGTGTGTGACCTTGCAGCAAGTCAAGTGAGATGTATGGGGGTTCTAACACACGGAAGGAAAAAGGAAGTGTATCCCTTAGAAGCCTGTAATAGTACGCAGCCTGAAACGAACACACGAGTGGAATGAGATCACAAAATGGAAAGCAAAATAGTCCACAATCCAAAGTGACGGGTTAAACCAACAACACAATTGCAACAAGATTCATACAATTGCATACAAAATAGTTCATACACAAATGTGTAAGTTAAATAACATACATTGCTAAAGCAACCATAATAGTCCAACTACAATAACAACATATGCATGAAAACATGTTGGCTTTGATATATATTATATAAAGTGAAAGTTCCATCCATACATACACCATTGACAGCCACTAGCCCCAATAGTGGAACATTACAGTCAACATTGCCTGCTCCTCCAAAGAGATGTACTCGTTCTACACTGTGGAGAAGCCAAGGCTCATCATAATACTCTCCAAGATTTCTCTAAGCAATGCCTAGCTAAGAGCTTGGCTCCCCCTTTGACTCTTGGACTACCATCATTACTCTTCGCATTAGAACAGTGACTGTTCACATTCCACTAATGACACTTGGAATTTCACTTACAACATGTTTACAATAATACAATTTCCACATATACCCATGTGGGACAAAAATAGGCTTGAGTCAGCCTGACAAGACAAACAACATCACTCGGGGTCTTGGGGAAAGACCAACTCAGTAACCTCCTCGCGGTGATCTTCGGTGACGAACTGATACCAAGCTTGGTACTGCGCTATTGTGTCCCCGTACTATTTGATGACATCTTTGTCGAAGCGAACTCTTGCCTCCATGGCTTCCGGGTATATGGTTCTGAAACCTCTGTCCAGCTCATCCTGAAGCATGCGCAACATTGTCCTGAGTGTGGCTGGACCACTGATGTACCTTTGCATGTTCTTTGTGTTGAGCTGCAAGTCATCGTTAGTGGTTACACGCATCAATTGCTCTATGTACTTGTCGACATCCAACATGACTTGGTTCTTCCTCATGGTCTGGGTGAGGGTTCCGATGGAAGGGATCTTGTGTGTTCGCACTATGACATCCAAACTCCTGAACAATCGTGCATAGGAAGCCTCAATGCTAGTGATGAGTGGAGGGAGTTGCTCATAGTTCCAGATCAACATCTGAATCTATGCTTTGTCTAGCTCAGCCTTTAGCTTCATCCTCTTGTGAAAGTAAAGCGGGGCTCCCTTGTACCTCATTGTCCATTCTTGCATGTGCGTAATAGCAGTGTGAATGTCTTTGAGAGTTTGGGTTGTCTGCGCGCACTGCTGCTGAAAGCCATATAAATGGACAACCGCTTTGTGCACGGTGACAAATCTTCTATACATTGTCCACATGGTGGCCTCCAAAGTTGATATCTTCGCCACTATTGCTTTCTTCATCTCTATCATGGCGGATCCTACAGATTGCTCTGCTCTCTGTCGGGCCTCTTGCAAGTCCTTCGCCATTCAATCATTCTCTGCTATCAAGAACTTGACCATTGAACTTGTGGCTTCTACATAGGCCTTAGAAGCCTCGGCCATGGCAACTGGATGTCTTCTAACATCTGGTACAATCACCCTTTCTTTTGTGTGCGCAAGTGATGTATGATCATCCGAGAGCTGATTTCTTCATTCCTGTACAATCCTCTGTTGTGACTCATCAAATGCCAAATTGTACACATCCATCTCTGAATCATCATCAAGGAGAACAACTTCTCCTTGCTCGCTCAAGACTGGTTGTGATTCTGGAGGTGGTGAAGACTGTGGTGCGACCTCATATGCCCTCGGCATGAGATCGATGTCTTGGTCCTCTAGCTCTTGTTCCGTCTCCATGTCTGTTGCCTCAACCAACTTCTCAACTCGTTGAGCAAGTTCCCAAACCTACACCTTCTCACTCTGTTCATCATTTGTTGACTGCTCTGTTGTCTCAACCTATATCTGCGCAATTTTCTCTGTCAGTGCGCCTTGTCCTTCTTCCTGTTCCTATTTCTACCTTTCTTCCCTTTCTCTCCTCCTGAGCTCTTGTTCTGCTTTCAAATTCTTCTTTGTCTCCTGCAATCTCCTTTCCGTCTCTTCCAACCTTTACTTCTCTCTTCTCTTCCATTCTACTTTCATTTCGCGTTGTCGCCTCTTTCCATCTATCTCCAAAGCTACTCTCTCAACAAGTGGGTCTTCTTTGAACTTGTAGCTTTGCTCAACCTCTGCGCTCTAGGCAATCTTCCTCTTGCCTTTGTCTTGCGTCGATTTGTTGCTCACTGCTTTTGTTGTTGTTGTTGCTTCCTGTGGTGCTGCTGTCTGCAGTGTTGCTGCTGTCTGCAGTGTTGCTTTCCATTCTACAGCCACGTTGACTGATTCATTGAGCCTAGAGGAGTTGTAGCAATATCTCCAATGATCTTCCTCTAGCCAATGACATGTCCCGTGGATCCATGGGTAGTACACCTTCGCACAGTGGTTCTTGCATATGCAGTGGGGATCATACGGATTGAAACTCTTGGTGCCGAACCCAAACTTCTTCAAGTCTTCGGCCTCGACATCTGCATCTTTCAAGGTACGGATCTCGTACAACCCAATCCGCAAAGGAAGAGTAGGCCATGGTGCCTTCTTCCTCCTATGTAGTCCTGTTGATAACCCTGTGGAGATGTGGTATGCAACCTCTTGCATGACCAGCTTGTCTGTGGCAAACCTCGATAGCTCATGCGGAGGCTTCTCCACGCCAAACATCCTGATGAAGGTGCCACCGAGTGAGGCATACCAATCTGCAATGTTAAGCAATGCCTGCATCGCTTCCTGGGACATGCAAGGTGGATCCTATTCAAATATCATCCTGTACAGCGAGGCGATGAAGTGGTCAGACAGCCTCGCCATGACTCCTCGATAGCTGCACTCAGAGAGCAACTTGCAATAAACATTCACAGCTTCCTTTGATGGTGTCCATGTCCAACCCATGCCAAGGAACTGTTATTGGGCACAGATTGCATCAAGCAAGTACGCGGACATATAGAATCTTGCTTGTCCATCCTTAGGCGGATTTCAAGCATTAGACAGATGCGCTTTTAGCAGAAGAGCCAACATGTCCGACTAGATGAAAGGCCTTCCTTCATTTGCCAACTGATCTAACATGACAACCCAACTCTGCGGGAAGGTCTTCGTGCTCTCTTGGCCATACAAGCAACATGCAAAGATGACCAAGAGTTGGTAAGCCTTCCTGTTATGAAACCAGCTCACAAAAAGATAGAAAAGAGAGATCCACGACTTAGAATTCAGCCTCTTCGAGGGGGCAACCTCCTTTACATTACATAAATGAACAATTCTTCGATGATACAAATGAAAATACCTCCTTTCTATATATAGGAGTCTAAGTGGTCCCAATACAATCCAAGCCTACATAACAATAATATTGTAGGGCACAACAATAACAATAGTGGGCTTCTATGTGGCACAATAGTAACAATATGGGCACTACATGGGTACATCAATATAAATAAGGGGTATAACTACAATAGTAATGGGGTAATCACTAGTATTATAGGGACCCAACATGCCCCTCTCCTTCAAAAAAGTGTTGTCCTCAACGCTTGAGTAGTTCAGGATACTTCTGCATAAAATTCTCGTCCTCCCATGTGGAATCTTCAGTGGATAAGTTCTTCCACTTGATAAGGTACTCTGAAATTGATCGATTTCGTAGCTGTCGAGTTCTTGTTTCTATAACTGCTTCCGGTTCCAATATAATTTTTCCTTCTTCGTCAAGTTCTGGCAATATTGTTTGAACTGGGAGCTTGTCGCCTATAACCTTCTTTAAGCATGAAACATGGAAAACTGGGTGCAATCGAGAAGCTGCAGGAAGCTCCAATTTGTATGCCATAGTACCAATCTTTTGCAACACCTTGTACGGACCATAATACTTTGGTGATAATTTATTATCCTTCTTAGCTTGCTTGAGGGACATTTGCTTATATGGTTGTAGCCGTAGGAATACCCAATCACCTACATCAAAACTTCTTTCACTGCGATGTTGATCTGCCTGTTGTTTCATTCTATTCTGTGCCAACACAAGGTTATCCTTTAAGAGTTGGAGGACTTGTTGTTGATGTTCGATGTGATGTTCCACTGCCTGAACCTTAGAATTTTCTCTTAAATATGATGTGATGGATGGTGGTTGATACCCATAAAGTGCCATAAATGGGGTCATTTTTGTTGCTGTATGAAAGGAAGTGTTATACCACCATTCAGCCAGAGGCAACCATTTGACCCATTGTGTCTGTTTATCAGATACAAAGCAACGAAGATATCCTTCCAAACATTTGTTTACTATCTCAGTTTGCCCATCAGATTGAGGATGATAAGATGAGCTATGAGCTAACTGAGTACCAAGACAAGAAAATAATTCTGTCCAAAAATTTCCAGTGAAAATGGGATCTCTGTCACTTACAATAATCTTTGGGTTTCCATGTAGCTTTTGAATTGTTTCCATAAATGCAGTAGAAACTGTACTGGCTTTAAATGGATGTGATAATGCACAAAAGTGTGCATACTTGGTAAGTCTGTCAACTACCACCATGATGACACTCTTTCCCTCAGACTTGGGTAAACCTGTGATAAAATCCATTGATACCTCCTCCCAACGTTGGCTTGGAATGGATAAAGGTTGTAATAGACCCGGTGTCTTAATTGTTTCAACTTTATTTTGCTGGCAAACCAAACATTCTGCCACAAACTTTTGAATATCTGATTTAAGGCCATCCCAAAAAAATTCCTTCTTAACCCTGTGGTAAGTTTTTAAAAATCCTGAGTGCCCTCCTAAGGGAGAAGTGTGCAATTCCATAAGAATCTTTTGTTTTAGCTGGGAATTCTTACAGAGGTATAAGCGATCTTTGTACCATAACGAATCATTTTTCCAGCTAAATGTATCAGACGTACTGGAATCTTGTTGTAGCTTTCGAATAAGTGCCCACACTTCTTCGTCATTCTTCCATTCCTCCCTTGCTTCATTTATCCAATCTGGTTGGATAATAGAAATGGCGCACAACAATGCTTCCACATCCTCATCCTTTCTTGAGAGTGCATCTGCCACCACATTTTGCTTCCCCTTTTTGTAGATGATTTCAAAGTCATAACCCAACATCTTTGTGACCCACTTTTGTTGCTCTTCAGAGGATAATCTTTGTTCTAAAAAGTATTTAAGGCTATCATGATCTGTTTTTACCTTGAAGTGTCTTCCCATTAGGTAGGGTCGCCATTTCTTAAGTGCATGGAGTATTGCCAACATTTCCTTCTCATAAATAGCTTTTCTTAAAAACTTTCCCTTGATTGGACGACTTTCAAAAGCAATGGGTCTTTCATCTTGCATTAGAACAGCACCAATTCCATTTCCTGAAGCATCACATTCCACAATAAAGGTTTTTGTGAAGTCCGGTGTAGCTAAGACCGGTGCTTGGCACATTGCCTCTTTAAGATGTTCAAAGGCCTTTGTTGCTTCCGGAGTCCATGAAAATGCATCTTTCTTCAATAATGTTGTTAGAGGTGCTGCTATTCTCCCATAATTCTTAACAAACTTGCGATAATACCCTGTCAACCCAAGAAATCCTCGCAGATGCTTTATGGATGTGGGGATTTTCCATTCCTTAATGGCTTTAATTTTGCTAGGGTCTACCTTAACTCCTTCATGAGATACAATATGACCCAAATATTCCACCTCCTGGACTCCAAAGAAACATTTGGATCTTTTGGCATATAATTGTTTCTCCTCCAATAGTTGTAGCACCCTGTCAACATGTTCAACATGATCCTTCCAAGACTTGCTGTAGATTAGTATATCATCAAAAAATACTAACACAAATTTTCTAAGGAATGGTTTGAAAATTGAATTCATCAAACCTTGAAATGTTGAAGGTGCATTGGTAAGGCCAAAAGGCATGACCAAAAATTCATAATGACCCTCATGAGTTCTAAATGCTGTTTTCGGAATGTCTTCAATCTTCATTCTGATTTGATGATATCCTGAACGAAGATCCAACTTGGTGAAGTAAATTGATCCATGCAATTCATCCAGTAATTCATCAATGACAGGAATGGGGAACTTATCTTTAATAGTGAGCTTGTTGAGCTCCCTATAATCCGGACACATGCGCCATGATCCATCCTTCTTGTGCACCAATACTACTGGAGCAGAGAAAGAACTTTGACTCGGTTGAATTATACCAGCCTCTAGCATTTCTGCAACCATACGTTCAATTTCACTTTTTTGGACATAGGGATATCTGTACGGCCTGATGTTTGGAGGAACACTTCCTGGAATCAGATGAATAGCATGATCATGATCACGCATAGGTGGGAGACCTTTGGGAGTCTCAAATACCTTGGAATGATTGTCCAGGACTTTTTGGAGATCTGGAGAAATAGATGATTCCAATGTGGAAACATCTAGCGAACATAATTGTGCAATTACACCCCTTTGCTCCTTTTTTAGAAGCTTTGTCATACCATTAGAGCTGATTATCTTTCCTGGTTTCCCTGCAATACCCCTTAATTCAACTTCCTTTCCTTCCACAGAAAATTTCATGAAAAGTTCTTGAAAATTAAAAGCTATTGTACCCAAGGATTGTAGCCATTGGACTCCTAGTACAACATCAGCACCTCCCATTGGAATGGAAAGCATTGGGCTAGTCAATACATATTCTCCCATGGATAGCTTGATATTATGGCACTTTCCAGAGCAATTTATTGTTCCTCCATTTGCAATCATCACTTGACACTCTGGTGCTGGATATAGGAAGCAATTCAATTCTTTTGCTACCCTACAATGAATAAAATTGTGGGTGCTTCCTGAATCAATCAACACTATTACCTTTTTCTTCTTGATTTGTCCTTCTATCTTGATGGTTTGAGGAGTGGTAATTCCTGCCAATGCATTACAAGATATGGTCGGATTTATTTGTTCTTCATCTAGGCTTTGTTCCTGGAATATATCCTCTTCTTTTGACCTTTCTTGCTCCTTTTCTTCTTCCTCTTCACAATCTATGTAGAATAATTTCTTCTCAGCACACTTATGACCTTTTGTGTATTTGCTATCACAATTGTAACAAAGCCCTTTTGCTCTTTTTTCTTCCAATTGTTGTGGTGTCAACCTTGTAGGTTGTGGAAGACTATGGGCAACAACACTTCCATCTTTATAGTTGTGAATGGTATGCTTCCTAGTTGCCATAATTTTGCTTTCCATTTTTCTTGCTAACCTGAATGCCTTCTCTAATGAATCAGGTTCCCAAAGGCGAACATCATGTTGGATATTATCCTTTAAAGACCCTATGAACACATCAATCCTATGCTCCTCTGGAATATCTTTTACCCTTATGTTCAATTTTTGGAACTCCTCAATGTGCTCCATTATTGAACCCTTTTGTTTGAGACTTATCAATTGGCTAAAAAAAGTGTTGCTTTTTGTATCCTCATAATGTGCTATCAATTCTTCCGTAAAAATTGCCCAAGTGATAAATTGTTTACGAGAACAAAGCCATTGATACCATACAAACTGATTTGGTTCCAAATATAAAGTTGCCATACGTACCTTTTGTGTGTTTTGCACATTATTGAGATCGAAGAATTGCTCCATCTGTAATATCCATGTGGCGGGATCCTTGCCATCAAACTTCCTCATATCGATTTTTGGAACATGGTGAGTCTTCGATCCAACATTAGAGTCTATGGAATCATGATTAACATTTCTTTTGTTCTCATCATGAGTTTCCTTTACTACCTTTTCACCATTAGTGACCCTTTCTTGTAGCAACTTCTTCAATTCATCCATCTTATCATCTATGCCATCAATTTTAGCGTCAATCTTAGCTTCCATGCCATCAATTTTAGCGTCAATCTTAGCTTCCATGCCATCCATCTTAGCTTCCATTCCCTTTATCTTAGATTCCACGCCATTTACCTTAGATTCCACGCCACTTATCTTAGCTTCTGTTAGCTTTTGTGAGCGTGACATTTGTTGCACTTGTTCTTGTAATTTTGATATATCATGTAGCATTTCTTCCTCTTCTTCATGAGTCATGCTAGAGCTTTCAGGTTCCTTACTAGGTGTTTGCATTTTCTTTCCTCGGGGCATCAGTTACCGATAATAATGCTTTACTATGCCCTTTGAATTCCGTTAAACCAAGCTTACACAAAAATTTAAAAAAAAAACTACACACCTTTTTTCACTTTATAGAAGCCTGATATTGAATCTGATGTATCTCTGTGATTTCGGATCATCCAGTTCTGAAATTGCTATCTGTAGTAGCCTTTTGCGTCCTCTTTCCAATGCCACAAGTCTGAGCCAAATTGGATTCTCCAAGGAAGAGTTATGTGAAATCTCTCACAGTGACTTGCTTTTAGACTGGTTCAGTAGAGCGAACTTGTACGACGTGCCACGAGTCACTGTTTCAACCTTTGAATCTGAAACTCACCCACAAGAAACTACAGTCCGTCCTCTTTCTGTACCTTTTTACGAAATTTCAATCCAATCCTCAGAGAGAGAGTTATGACGATTTTCCCCAGGTCACCTGTTTTGAATGTAATTCAGGAGTCTGCAAAAAGACCAACTTCCTCAGATCATATCTCCGAAAATATCGCGCAAAAAGTTCTGAAATTCGGACCCAAGGTTCAGCGCCAATTCTTCTCAAATGGGTTTTTTTTGCGACTTCTGAAACGTCACAGAAAAAAAGTTATAGCGAAAATGCCACGATGACCTGTTTGGAGCAGCGAAACCCTAGAATCCAAAGCTCTGATACCAAATGTTATGAAACCAGCTCACAAAAAGATAGAAAAGAGAGATCCACGACTTAGAATTCAGCCTCTTCGAGGGGGCAACCTCCTTTACATTACATAAATGAACAATTCTTCGATGATACAAATGAAAATACCTCCTTTCTATATATAGGAGTCTAAGTGGTCCCAATACAATCCAAGCCTACATAACAATAATATTGTAGGGCACAACAATAACAATAGTGGGCTTCTATGTGGCACAATAGTAACAATATGGGCACTACATGGGTACATCAATATAAATAAGGGGTATAACTACAATAGTAATGGGGTAATCACTAGTATTATAGGGACCCAACACTTCCTAAGTGACTTTGTCTTGTAGACGTGGTTGGGTGTCGTCCTGAACTTCGATGGCTCTTTTACTCAACGCTTCATGATATCTCTAGTGTTTACATTGTTGTTGGGAGTGAAGAATAGTGCATCCATGTAGTTCACCGGCTACGGCAAGTGATACATCTGATGGTAGTTTTTTGTCTTGAAGGTGGCAAGTTGTGTCCCACTAGTATTGCTCAATGTCATCATCTCGGGATTGGTATGTGAGACAACCCAGTGAATGATATCCGCGCACAGGAAGGCGAGGTACCTGCATGCAACCCTGTACAAGCCTAACTTATGAATGTTGACATAGACTTGTCGATCTTCCAAATCTTCCTTGAAACTGCCTGCAAATATGTCCTTTATTTCTTGCCATGTGATCTTCATGTCCTTCTCTACAAACAATTGTGTGTTTGCATAGATGGGCAAGTTCATTGGCACCTGTTCAACCACGTCTCCAGTGTTGCTCTCTACAGTGTCCTTTGATCCAACTCTCTTGGAAACCATGATGCATGTACTGCTGAGAGACTGCTCAACAACTAATGTACCTGGAGACAGAGCAGACACTCACAACAAGCAAATGTCAGTTTAAAAACACAAAGCACTTCAAGGATCGATCATGCAACAAATTGGGTGACTGTTGGGCAAGATTACGCAGTAGTGACTCTCGAAGGCTGGGAGACTGTCAGCTGAACTGCGCATTGCGCAGTCCCAGCTGCTAGTGAGACCTGCTGTTGACTGGAAATGCGTAGAGCGCAATCCAGTGATGCTGATTGCGCATTGCGCAATCCCATTGGGCAAGGCTGGGCACTGTCTCCCATAACTGCACAGAGCACAACTGGAGGCCAGTGACACGCAACTCCTGCGCAATTCTTGGAGCTAAGGCAGAGCCTTGAGATCCAGGAATGCGTAGTGCATGCCGGGCAAAGCTAGATCTGAGCCAAGGCAGCCCAAATCTGCCCAAGGGCAACTTGAAAACGAGTAGATCTGAATGCATGAGTGAAGGATGGTGTAGATAGGAGTGAATGATCATGCATGCAATCAAAACCAATGCAGGAATCAGTCAAACGAACAAACAATGAAGCTGGTGGGGAGAGTCGTCGCAACGGCAACCGTTAGTGCAAAAACAGTGTTATGCATGCGACGCTTAAGAAAGACAATGCAAAACTTGAAACAACACTTCTACAAGTAAAAAAAAAACAAAAACAAAAACAAAAAACAAAAAACAAAAAACAAAAAAACAAAAAAACAAAAACAAAAACAAAAACAAAAAACAAAAAAACCGCCAGTGGTCTTTCAGTAAAACATGCAAAATAGCACTCACACAATCCAAGGAAATAAAAGCAACAGAAAAAGCAGCAAAAGACTTGAAAAGCAAAACTTACCTGGAAAAGTTGTGCCGATTGTGTCGAAGGTTCCTAGATGCCTCAAGAATGCCAAAGCTCCAAAATCGAATATGTGGAATGAGCTCTAGGGCGTCGATTAAATAGATTTGGTAGATTCAGGGTTTATGACGTGCATGCCAAAAATCTAAGAAAAAACAACAAGTGGTGGGATGTTTCTAAAAATAACTTGAGTGTAACTCCCAATGCTAAAAATAGATCCCTATTTTTAGGGATGCTTTTTCGCTTTTTGCTTTTTGCTTTTCCAAGAAAGGCTAGCATGCATGCATGGAGAAATTGTGTAATTCTGGAGGGAACCGAGCAACTTGCCGACACATGCATCGGACAGCTTCTACACAATTTCTGGGTTGAGTGGCTCTGGATGCCTCTCATGCTCTACGCAATTTCCCGGCTGAAGACAAGTTGTCAGCTGGGTCTGCGCAATTTCTAAGCCGAAACTCACTACCAGGATGTTCTACGCAATTTTGGAGAGCAAGGCTCACTGTCGCGCTACTCTCCTCAATTCTGGAGAGCAAGGCAGGTTGCCAAGCTACTCTGTGCAAATCCTGAGAGCAAGGAAGGCTGCCCTCTAGCATTCGCAGTTTTCCCCTCTAGCATTCTCAGTTTTCCAAGACAGCGCAAGAATTGGATGTAAACCAAGTCACGGGGTCAGCTTGTGGTTGGTCAGCACAGCAAGTAAGCGAACACAAGCTGCAAAGTGAAAGATAAACTTGAATGAACACACATACCTGAGCAGTGCAAGACAAGCTGCTAAGATTTTGAAGAAGGAGGCTCCAAAACAAAGCGAAGACAAAATTTTGGAGGGTGGTTGTAGCCACTACAACAAAAGACAAGATGGAAGGCTCTCAAAGAAGGGCTTGGGAGGATTTCAAGGGTTAGACTTTGAGTATGTGTCATATAAAAGAGATCCCTAAGCCCTAGAATTCTTGTGGAAACTTGGGTTCCAAGTGATATTTGAAGAATTAATCTCGATAATGCATGGGACCACACGGGACTAAGTGGGCCCGAGGTTAGGTCAAGGGGATAGGATTTAGCAACCAAGGATATGCTTGACCTAGTTAGGGAGGGGAAAGGGATCAAGAAATGAATTTTCAATGAAAGGCAATACAAGGATCCCAATGAGGTTTCTAGCCTAAGGGAAACCAAGGGCAAGAATTGTTCTTCGAGCTAGGGCTTGTGATATCTCAAGATCCCACCGTTGGAATCTCATGAAATTTGGAGGACTTCTTGAGAACACATTAGTGCAGTTGTGTACCAAAAATCTAAGTATTTGGATGGCTAGATTATGAGATACTTGATGCCCTAGGTGACCTAGAGGACTAGACCTAGAGAAGAGGAGAGGGGAGAAGGAAAATACATTTAAGGTGATCACCTTATGGTGGACCAGTGCCTAATCCTTTGGGGAGATTTGGAGTCAAGAGTAATTATGACTATGGACATTGAATTTTCTATGTCAAAGAGGCCTCAAAGACAACTTCGCATAGCATTAGGGCAGCAGCAAAAGCAGCTTCAAGAACTTTATACTTTGTTTTGCAAGATTGGCAGCGTATCAAGATGAATTCCAATGAAGAAGCATCTCTAGAAACATTCAATCATAATACATGGCTCATACATGAAGCATCACTATCTAGAAACCGAAATTCCACAACTTCGCATAAATGGATGTAGTAAATTAGCCCTAGGATAGCAAAATCCTAGCAACAATGTATGTGACAAGAATAAAAAAGAAAATAGCATTAAATTGTACTTACATGTATTAAGAGTATATTCAACCATCAAGAATTTGTTAATCAAGGAGGTCCAAGACGAGAAAATAATCCAAACATCAAAATTCATTCCATGCTCCAAAATTCGTCCTCCAAGAAGGATAGCGAAATTCTCAATAGAGATACAAGTCCAATCCAAGTGATGATGCTAAAACGAATTCACATCACTTGTTTTATACACTTCTAATTAATTCAATTTAGCTAATTAGGCCTACATTAGCCCCTAGAATAATGTGCAAAATAACTAAATTTTGGCGACAAGCCCACCAAACTAGCTCATAAACAAAAGAAGTGTCTCAAGAGGTCGAATGATCAATAATACATGTCGTTGGTCCTTCTAAGAAGCCTGATGAAGTCCCTAAGTGCCACAATGATGAATAGGACTTCCAAAAGTAGTGGACAAGTGGTTGGCCCCTTGTTCTCCAAATGATAAACCTGTGGTGCTCCCAATGGGTGTGAGGGCACACAAGTAACCTTGTGTGTCTCCAAGTAGATCGATGATGCATGTAGACCATCTGTAAGGTCTCAAATGATGGTGTAAGTGATGCCACATCAGCATACAAGTCCTGGGTCATCTGCCAAGTGCATGGTACAACTTTGGGGCCGGCTAGGCATGGCGAACCAGGGGCATCTTCCTCGTCCAATAGGTGATTCTCGAGCAATCTCTAAACATCTCCAAGGATCCATGCAGTGTTGTCTACTACTGTGGAGACCCATGTGTTGGCATTATGTTTTCTGGTATGACTGTATGTTACAGATGTTGTACTTGATGGCAACTCCAGTGGTAAGACTCTCGGTTTGTTGAAAATTAAGAAGGACGCAGGCAATCGGTTCAGAAAGTGCGTCCCCGCAGGTATACCATGCAGAACCCGCGTCCAGGGACGCCGGCCAGCCGTTCAGGGGGTGCGTCTACCCAGTGCACACATTTCAAGGCAGAGAAAAGCACGTGGGGGTTTCTTGTGTGGTATCTAGCCGACGGTTTTGTGTTTCTATGGTGTCGGCTCGTGGTATTGTTCCATGTTTTGGGGAGGAGCTTGCCTATATAAAGCAAAGGAGTTCATTTGGATTGGGCAAGTGTCTTGGGTTGAATATCTTATTTGGTGAGATCTAGTCCAGATCTAAGAGGGCGAATCTTCTAATGGACTGTGATCTCTATGGCGCATGATCAGATCTGTAGATCTGACTGTTTGGGTCTGTTCTGAAGTCTTCATATCATTTACATCTGAAGGGTCGCAGGTTCAGTGAAGGGAAAGTGCGCCGGGACGCTGATACTGTAAAGGGCAAGTGTGTCGGGACGCTGATACTGTAAAGGGTGAGTGCGCCGAGACGCAGTATAGTAGAAAGAGACCTGCGTGGGGACGCAGGGCGATCAAGGTTCAGGTGCGTCTCTGAAGCAGAAGGACGCGGCGCGATAATGTTTTCAGGTGCGTCTCTGTAGCGAAAGACGCGGCGCGATAGTATCTTTGGGTGCGTCCCTGAAGCAACAGAACGCAGAGCAGTCACAGGAACAGTGCGTGGGCACACAGCGGAGCAGAAGGATATCTGCGTGTGGACGCAGAGTAGCAGAAAGTTAACGGCGTCTGGTCGCAGGCCACAGAAAGAAAAACTGCGTCTTTGTTTTAAGATGTTCTGTTGACTGATTTTCTCTGTTGATAAGGTGTTCTGGGTTGTTTCTGTTATTGCTGATCTGATATCTGTAGTGATCTATATCTGTTATGTACTTGTTGATCATCTGATGCTTTATGAAAAGAAGTAGGGGGTTGTAGATCCCTTCCAGGAGTAGACTGGAAAACGAGAAAGAGAGAGAGTTGTAGCTCTCTGCAGGTTGCAGCCTGCGTACTGGTAAAGGACTGCACCAGTACAAAATCATTGTAAAAGAAGTTTCTAAATTGAAAGAAGATAGAGACATATTGCAGCAGGTGGTTTTCACCCACATTGGGTTTCCACCTTACATCTTGTGTTCTTTGATGTGATTATCTGTTTTTCATGCTCATTATTTTATGGTACTGACATGCAAAAATAATTCAAAGATCAAATACTCCTGGAAGGGATCTACAACCCCCTACTTCTTTTCATAAAGCATCAGATGATCAACAAGTACATAACAGATATAGATCACTACAGATATCAGATCAGCAATAACAGAAACAACCCAGAACACCTTATCAACAGAGAAAATCAGTCAACAGAACATCTTAAAACAAAGACGCAGTTTTTCTTTCTGTGGCCTGCGACCAGACGCCGTTAACTTTCTGCTACTCTGCGTCCACACGCAGATATCCTTTTGCTCCGCTGCGTGCCCACGCACTGTTCCTGTGACTGCTCTGCGTTCTGTTGCTTCAGGGACGCACCCAAAGATACTATCGCGCCGCGTCTTTCGCTACAGAGACGCACCTGAAAACATTATCGCGCCGCGTCCTTCTGCTTCAGAGACGCACCTGAACCTTGATCGCCCTGCGTCCCCACGCAGGTCTCTTTCTACTATACTGCGTCTCGGCGCACTCACCCTTTACAGTATCAGCGTCCCGACGCACTTGCCCTTTACAATATCAGCGTCCCGGCGCACTTTCCCTTCACTGAACCTGCGACCCTTCAGATGTAAATGATATGAAGACTTCAGAACAGACCCAAACAGTCAGATCTACAGATCTGATCATGCGCCATAGAGATCACAGTCCATTAGAAGATTCGCCCTCTTAGATCTGGACTAGATCTCACCAAATAAGATATTCAACCCAAGACACTTGCCCAATCCAAATGAACTCCTTTGCTTTATATAGGCAAGCTCCTCCCCAAAACATGGAACAATACCACGAGCCGACACCATAGAAACACAAAACCGTCGGCTAGATACCACACAAGAAACCCCCACGTGCTTTTCTCTGCCTTGAAATGTGTGCACTGGGTAGACGCACCCCCTGAACGGCTGGCCGGCGTCCCTGGACGCGGGTTCTGCATGGTATACCTGCGGGGACGCACTTTCTGAACCGATTGCCTGCGTCCTTCTTAATTTTCAACAAACCGAGAGTCTTACCACTGGAGTTGCCATCAAGTACAACATCTGTAACATACAGTCATACCAGAAAACATAATGCCAACAATCTCCCCCTTTGGACTTGATGGCAACCTCACAAACTTCAGCTTCACCATGGCTCTCTACACACACCCTACATGTGCCAATGTAGCCCTCTAGAGGGTTAGGACCCCGTATAGAGAGACCAAACCAAAATGGAGACCATCTGCAATCCTACATAAAATCTAATATGTCCCCTAGCCTTCCAATACAAGAAGTCATTTAAAGAAATCGAGTTAAAGAGCTTACAAACCATGGACAACAGATGGGCACTTCATAATGGCATGCCCTTCCATAGTGGGATTTAGCATGTGCTAATGTCTCCAAGCTCCAAATGGAGTTAACCAAGTACCCTATTAAGTGGTTTGTACCTTTGAAGGGGATAGCATGTCCAAGGTACATCCTTCAAAAGGTGGTGGCATGTGATAGAGAGATTAATCAGGTAGGGAATGAAAGGGGCATCCCTGGGCCGCATGATGGGATACAAGGGTAGTTAGCAAAAGGGAAGCCCACACTTGGATATATAATGTATAGGAGGGAGCAATCATGGTACATGAGGTGCCCCAGCGTTGATTTTTCCACCATTCTTTATATGCCTTTTGCCTTTTATGATTTTTCTTTTATTAACTACTCAGGGCTCAAGGGATAAGAGAATGATGTGTAAGGTATAGTAGTGGATACCCCCTTTAAGGTAGGGCGGTTCATTGCCCACCAGGGGTTGGCACCAATGTTACAGTTATCGTTATCAGGCTATTATTGGCGAGGGAAAAAAATAGGAAAAAATCAGAGATAAAAAAATAATAATAAATAAATAAAATTTCGTAAAAATCAGCAAATAATCCGAGAAAAAAAAAATCATAAAATACAAAAATATTAATTTTTTTTCAATTTTTTTAATATCTAAAGCATCTACAACATAAAATAAATACATTGATACATAAATATGATAAAAGAACTAATATATAAGATGTGTAATATCATTTATAGTGCTACATCACACATAACAGTGAATCATGTCCTGAACAGTAAGCCTTGACTCCTAAGTCCCAACTCAACCTCAAAATATCAACAAAAAATATAATAATGTATCTCATATCATGAGTCATAGTGTCATATACAATGAAATGAACCAAATAACTAAATTCTAATACTACTGATTTCCTTTGCCCCTCTTGCGAGAAAATGCAATAGCTTTCCCTTTCTCTCTAGATGTAGATGCCGGTGGAATTGGCAGTGGACTCTGATGTGCTCTAGAAGCTGAAGAACTAGGAGCTACAAGAGGTAGACCACGTCCTCTACTAGTGACAGGGGTAGCCTAGGTAGGTTGTGTCACCTCCTCCTCCTGTTACTCCTCCTCATCAAAAAATCAGAGGAAAAAAAAAAAAATTCCAAAGATTTTTTCCCAAAAAATCGCAATTTTTTCAAGTTATCGCGATTTTTTGTGAAAAAAAAAAATTAACGTAAAAATCGGGCGATAATATCACCAAACTCAAAAAAATTGCTATTTGTCGATAATATCGTGACAATATCGCGATTTTCGCAACACTGGTTGGCACAATCATGGATTCCTGAATGATAAAGGGGGCTCATCTAGGGCCTATAGGAACGAGGGTGATGGCCATGATAAAGGGGTAGAGCTCATGTATTTCCTTTTGCCCACGTGCTAAATGTGTTTGTCTTAGCCATCTTTTGCATTTTGTGGTACATTTTCCTGTTGGATGTGGCCAATTATGCTTTTACTTTTCTTTTCAGCTGCATCAACCTCCGAGGCATCATTCCAGACCCGACCCAAGGTGTGGGAATGACGAGGGGGAAGGCTAACCCTATGCGGACCCGGTGGAGGAATGTGGACCCAGGTGGGAGAAATGATGAATGGGGGTATAATGAGCGGAAGGGGAGTGATATATGTGGATGAGGGCGCAGGACCATGCAACCAAAATCAGGGTTTCTCATATAGTACCATCCATTAAAGCCCAAAGGGCAGTAAAAGAGATCCCACCGGACTAGGGTCCAAGGTTAACATCCAAAAGAGGTCTAGGGGATAAGAGCATAGACCTAACCCACTCTTTCTACCGAATCCCCCCATCAATTCATGCTCAGAAGTATCCATGATAAGCAAACTACAATACTCAATTACCAAATGACAATGCATACCTTTAGGTTTGGGAGGCCCACCTTCAAACATACGATCATGACAGATGGGTGAGGGACCACATGGTTGGCTCAGGTGACGGAGAAATGGCACAAGAAGCGAGTTAGTGGCTGCAAGGGGTTGTTAGTTGTCAGCTGAGGACCATCTTGGAGAAAGAAAAAAAAATATAGGGACATCACCAGCAAAATAGTGGGTAACAGGTCCAAAACCTTCGACATATTGACAAGGCAGTATTCAACTTAAACCTTAAACCTAGGGGAAAAATAAAAAATAAAATGAATACAAAACTTTAAAAAACACTTGTTAAAAAAAAATAAACAAAAAAAAATCTTAGACCTGTAAAGCGTTTCATGACACATGAAAAAAAATAAGAATAGGAAGCTCGCACTATGATTTTTAAATCCTTGTATAAAGCTCGAAAAATCCTAGTTACAAGGGGGAATTTTAATAAATACCTAGGCATATAAAAACCGTAGATAGCAAATAATCCCCATTACAAAATGAAACCTTTTATGGCAATGAAAATGATTGTTTGGCCCTCTTAAAAGCAATAGACGATGATGATAAACTTTCGCTCTCAATCCCCATCAGCCGAAAAGACAAATAAGCCCCCAAAAATCCGATTACACTAGATGGCAATTTTCATCAGTCATGATGCAATTTTCCCCGACTGATTTTTTGTTTTCAATTTGAAATCATGAAAATCGTGATTTTGCCAATAAATCAGATTTTTTCCTAAGTGATACTTAAGTTTAAACGTCTACATTTGTAATTATGTTTCCATTTATTTGGACAGTGAAACTGCCCCACACTTGTATTTATGAGCACCTCTAGTTGAACATTTGGATTGATGGAGAGTGTGAGTGACACATACACTGAGTGTTAACGTATTGATACATCCGTTAATACAATTCATTTGGTGTTCATTCATTTTGTGTTTCTCATCATTCTGGATGTTTTATCAATTTGAAGATGGTATTTATTTGAATACAGGTTTGGGGGGGCATGGGGTAAATAGCAGACATATTTTCTGAAGCTCGAGGCTTTAACAATAAATAGAACGAGGGAAAAAGGACAACCGACCTTTCTCATGTCATGAAACAAAATATTGCAGACTTTCATTAACAAGAAATTACACTGCTCAAGTTAGAAAGCACACACATGAATGCTGCCTTACCTAGAGATTGCGACTTTTGCTTCAAGAGAGCTCACAACCACACCATCAAAACTGCATACGAAAATGAGTGTCAAATAAAACCGGTATAGTATTAAAGAACAAGTACCTAAATTAAAATACCATGCCACAAATTTAACATCAAATTTGGTGTATCCATGCAATTAATGACCCATCAAATCCAATCTATTGCTTCTTAAAAATTACCTGACATGCAATGAATGATTGAACATTCTTACATCTGTTTTTTATGATTTTAACGCAATCACAGGTAAACCAAAATGTCAAATTCAAAATGTCCCTAATAGCATTTTACTTACTTTAGCCAGTCGACTTGAAAATGTTGATGTGAATTACTTTGCAGTATATTGACAATAGTTCCAATCTTCTCCCAAGCACCACGGACAGGCCCATCTTCAATAGCATACAGCTGCACTGAAAATAGATTCAATTACTCCAAATCCATACTGCAGCAGAATCAAGAACCACATGTGACTACTACACTACTAGATCAAACAGAAAGAATAAGGAAAAATCAGGACACCATTGCACCTAGCAAACATTTAATTTCTTTGAACCAGCAACAACAGCAACAGAAAAGTTCAATCAGCATTGCTAACATCATCCGATAACATCATATAAAAGAGAAGCTTATCATGACAAAATGTTAAACAGGCATTTTGTATGTTCCAACATCTAAAATATAGTAATATTACAAGCTACTCTATTCAGACAGGACCACTCCAAGGTTTTGTGACACCATTGCTGAAGTGTGGCATTTTGTTATTAGCCATGATGCTATTTACTCGATTCTCTTCTATTTTCTCCCTCCTCTAACCTGCCTCATTTCACTAGTACATATGTATCCATGAGTTAAGAAAAAGTATCACCTAACCTCGCCCAACTTCCTCCATCAGTGGGATCCCCTCTTCCAAACAACACACAGGAGGAAGTGCATGAATACGTACCTGCTTACTTCATTTTATAAATATGTGTTTGTAATCTGTGGGATGATTATGCTGATAAGACAAGATAGATAAGATAGTTTTCTTAATATCCAACAAGTGACCACAAATAGGTCAATGGGACTGCTAAGTACAATAATATGGATAAACTGTGGGAGCGGAAGGGCCACTCATATAGAAGACCAAAAAGAGATCTAGAATAAGATCTAAACTTTAATAGCTAGAAAAGAAAGTGCAGTAAGAGAGTTTCAAGCGGTACATGGACTGTTAAGGGCAAGCGCCACAAGTTCCTGCCATGAAAGCCAAGCTTAAAAACCAAAAACTCCCTGGAAGGAAAGGGAGGAAGCATCAACCCTATATATATTGCCTGATGAGGAGAAGGAGACACCACCTTGAGTGGCGCACTAATGCACTGTTGAGATTTATTAGGGTCAACAAAAGTATCGCTGCAAGCAAATCTCCCCAAAATTCTGAAGTAGCTTCCTCACAAGTGAGTTAGAGAGAGATACGTCTAGTGCACTAGACAAAAGGTGAAAAAGCCTAGCAAAATGATGAAAACATAAATACACAAGTGCGTCCAAGAGAAAAAATACAATCAGAAAAAACACCAAAGTTAAGTGTCCCTAGCCTCTAGGCTTATAACACTTGGTTTTTCAAATCAAGAAGATCACAAGGTAAGTTGATATACATGAGAGATTGAGTTGTGTATATATACACAACTCAAGTGGGGTGTCCCTTCAAGAAGGGGCTAGAGGACCATACAACGAGGGCACCCATCCAACGAACTCAAGTGAGGTGTTCCTTCAAGAGGGGGCTAGGGGACCACAAAACGATGGTACACATCCAACAGGGTTATTGAGCCTGCATATCAACTTTGACTAGGTTGTCCTTAACAATAAGCCTAATGTGTAATAAATGAAATAAAATGTGGCCTTAGCCCTGATTACTAGTACATAATAATACATATGAATAGGCCATGGCCACAAGACTCAAGTATATACTATATATTATTCCAATAATTCCGACCCCCAACCCCCACAAATTGAACAAGTGGGACTAACTCTCCATGGCTATAGCTTTCTATAATCTCCAAAACCATAATCTTAGTGGGATTCTAGAACTAAGATAATTAGATCGACTCCAAAAACATGTGTGCACCTATCCTTACTCGTGCATCTATCTATAACCCTTTCCCAATCCTTAGATCCCCACCATAGGATCAGTAGGCCACGTAAATCAACGAATTTTGTTGACCATTAATATTCTCTCAAGTTGCCATGATGTTGGTGTTGGTTCGCACCCCTCTAACCCCCCAGAAACTTATTGATGCTTTCTCCCACTTAACACACATAATATAATGCATCTAGTATAATTCTGCATGCATACACTTCAGCCCTTAAGATTGAGTAGAGGGCCATATCAGCCCCATTAAACTCCACAACACTCCTTCAAAAATCCTTTGAGATTATCAAGAGAAGGTGGAGATGTTAGGGCCCTAGCACTCCCATGTTAGGCCCTAAAAAACATTTACCATTAGTTTATCTGTTATGGTTAGGTCAGCCTAGCAGTAGATTACATCATGTCAGTTTTATCTCCTATTTATAATAAAAAAGAATCATTTGTATAGCCTCTATATCTTGTTTCATGCATTGGATTCATTGTAAAAGAAGGTTTCCCCCTTGAAGCGGATTGTATTCATTTATTCTTTATCATTTTCAAGGTGTTTGGTTCATAGCATATGGTATCAAGAGCTATGATCCTAGGGTTTTGCTTCTTCAATCAAGACATCATTGCATATTTGTTATAATTCTGGGAAGTTCTAGACAACAAAATTTTGATGAGACTGAGGAGAAATATCAAGGTACAAGTAGTCAAAATTTCAAGTTCTAGTCTGTTATGCTTTCGGAGATAGAACCTATGGAAGATAGGGTTTGTGACTAATCCTGAAATCAGTTTTAAACAAGGAATCTTGGAATTTTCAATGTAACTCTGTTCCTAGAAAATTTCGAACAATGAAATTTTGTGGAGACAAAGAAGAATTACCATAGAACATGTGAGGTAAAAAATTTAAGTTTTGTTTCACTATAATTTCAGAGATATAGTCTATGGAAGATAGGGTTCATGACTAATCCTAAAATCAGTTTTGAAAGAGCCATCTTGGAATTTTCACTATACTTTTCCAATAAAATTTCAGACTAAGATTTTCAAAATATTGAGAACATGGTGAATTACAAGTGGAAGACTTTTCATATTTTGAATCATTATATTTTATCATTTATATCTTGTGGAAGTTAAGGTTTTTTTGCTAGTTACTTTCTAGTGATTTTTTTGAGCTTTTTCTAGGGTTAGCAAAATCATTTTTTAATTTATTTTTTTTCTTTTAGAGATATGTTTCAGCATCTTTAACTAAGACAAGGATCTGTTCTTCAATGGGTAAAACTATGGTCGAGGAAGAACACACCCAAGAACTACACACGGTTTTACCTACTTTGACAACCTTGTAACCACCTTTGGTACCCTTTCAAGTAGTGCCACATGAGACAATACTTGTATACAAAATTTCACTTTCATGTACATTTGGGTATAAAGGAAGCCCACTAGGTATATCTGAAACCAGCTTTAGATAAGATAGTCGACCATCTTGTTGGTGTAGTACACCAAGAACAACACTTGGGAAGACTGTTATCTAGTCCCTGAGTAGTCGAGTAGTACTGCTAAGGGCATGGTTGATCCTCATTAGTTAATGCCCTGAGATATTGGATTGAGTATTGTTATTGAACCTTGCATGTACATCAAAGAGCTACAGCACCTGACACTCCCTTGTCCTCAAGACTCGATAACTTTTCCTAGTGAGCTCACCATAAATTGTAATAAAGAGGTAAAAGATGGGCATTATCATTTTCTCACATGGCTCTAGAAAGATCAACCATGACTCATGAAGAAATGGAAGACATGCAACACCATGTATCCAATTTAGATATTCAAGTTAAGGAAACAAGTGCTAGTGTGTTTAAAAAGGTTGAATTGTCACAAACGAAAGAATCAATTACAAGGGATATAGAATAGAAGATGGAAAAAAGGTGGAACAATTAGAACAAAAGACAGATGAAAATAAGGATGAAATGGAGAAGATAGAACAATTGCAACATAAGATCATACCAGTGTTCCATGGGGATGCATCCCCCATGGTCGGGGTGCATGCCCCCTACGTTTCCCATGCTCCAAGGATGGGGAGACCCCTGGGAAAATATTCCCCCATGTCCCCCTTTGGGGAAAACTCAAGGAAACGCATGGGGAAACATTCCCCTAGTGTGGGGGATGCATTTCTCCAAAAGGGGAACATCTAAGCGCACCCCTCCCACCAAAGAAGGGGGATGCCTAGGCACTCCCCTCTAGATTTTTTGTCTAACAACCCATGAAGATAGCAAAAAACATAAGGGGTAGAGCTTTGAGGAGTCTAGAACCGTGGTAATTAATGGTAATATTAAATTCTTAAAGTAAAATGATAGAAAAGGTATGATAAAAGAGATTGTCACTTTTATTCTCCTTCATCTTACCTTTTCTATCCTTTTATTTTAAGAACTTAATATTACCATTAATTACCAAGGTCCTAGGCTCCTCAAAGCTCTACCCCTTTTTTTTTGCTATCTTCATGGGTTGTTAGACAAAGAATCTAGGGGGCAGCGCCCCAAGGATCCCCCTTCAGGGGGAGGGGGTAGAGCACCTAGGCATCCCCCTTCTAAAAGAGGGTGGCGCTTAGACATCCCCATTTTGGAGAAATGTGTTCCCCACACTTTATCTTACCTTTCCTATCCTTTTACTTAAATATTTAACATTATCATTAATTGTTTCAGGATGTTTGAGAGTTGTTCCAACCTCATCACACTTCATGTGGAGAAAGTAGAATTTCATATCCCATTTGAAATTTAGCAAACTTGATAGTTTTCAAGATTTCAGGATTGGCAAGATTATAGCATTTCCACTGGATTGCACAATGATGAATTTGCATGGGATGAATTGTTATCACTAGGATTTATCATTATTATTTTTATATTTTATAATTTTAGAGACTAGGACCCTTGTGCTAAGGACCCCAATGTCCCTGCATCCTCGTTGAATTTTCCTAAAATTTAGGGGTGCTCCCAGACATCCCCCTTGTGCATCGCCCGTCACACACTCCCCCATCCTAGAAACTTGGTGGAACATAGGATCATACAAGCCCTAGATGAGAGGCTCCCTAAAATGAATAATGTGACTGAAGGAACTCGTGAAAATAAAGGTAGTATCCATGTTCAACAACTTTCCAACAATAAGCATTCATCAGGAGGATTTAACTTTAATAGCAAAGTTACGTATGTATTGCCTCCAAAAGGTATGAACCTTCCCAAGTTGAACTAAAGAAGTTTGATGGAAAAGAGGTCTTTCCCTGGGTGAACCAAATAGAACAATAATATGAATTGCATAATATTATGGATGATAAGTAAAATATTTACATAGCAACTTTGGACTTTGTCATAAAACCCTATCAATTGTATCAATGGGTAGTTAAAAGGAAGCCCCATTCTTATCATTATACTTAGGGTTTATTTACAACGGACTTAGAAGCACAGTATGGGAAAATTTGGGAACAAGAGTACTTCAATCAATTAACAAGAATCAAACACCTAGGTAATATTGAAGATTATAATTTAGGATTTCAATTATTGGCCATGTTACCCACCCATGTGGGTAAACCCTAGGAGAATATTTTTCTCCTATTTGCTTCAACTTCCTAGCAAGTAACCCTATGATGATCCACAAATAGCTAGCCTCAGATGCCTGTCATCCATGCTTTGGTCAGTGCTTTATTTCATCTAATGAAGTGGGTCATCTACTATGAGGTAAATTAACCATTTTTCAATTAAAGTGCTTTCATTTAATGTTTAAGGGCATTCTAGAATGAATCAGAGGTTTAATGAGATGATAGGCCGCTTTTAGTTGTACTCTTATTCCCATGCTTCAACTCAAGTTTACAATGGTGTGTGCATATGTGACCCTACTAAATTGAGGGGTAACAATCCATAATGTTAAAATTCAAAATATTTGCAAGGACATATGAAAGTGCAAGGACAAAAGACTAACCTGACCCCTAAACCCCTCATTAGCCCTCACACAAGTCTTGGCTAATGCATGAACTATCTAAATTAATAAAAAACTGATTATCCCAACCCAAATGAGCAAAAGGCCTCATCTTTGAGGCATCAATGATGAATTAGTAAAATATTGTAACCCAAGCTATATCTACAAAGAAAAAGATGCACAAGCAGGGTGGTAAAAATAGGTCGAAGAAAGGAGGAACTCAAGTCCCACAAATTCTCCTTCTTCACATCATAATGCTCAAGGATGTTGGAATTTCATAGCTAGTAAAAAAAACTATGGCATCCTCTATGAAGCAAACCCCTACCATGTCATTAACCACTTACACCTACTAATTAATGAGTCAGTCTAAGAATTGTTCTTCCCCTTAGGGTGGGAAGCACATAATAAGGCCTTGTGATAACCCTCCCATATCTAAGCATGGTAACTTATTTACAAATCATAAGCTAGAAAGACATTTGAAGATGATGTTTGTGTGAAGTACATTGATGCTTTTTACATTAAATATGGCCCACTCTTATACTCTTATGGTTCTTGGCATCTTGCACCTATGATGTTTGCTCCCAGGGAAAATTGCCATCCCTTGACAAATTGTATGGTGCTTCTTCAAAACTTTTGTTGGAGGCTGAATTTTTTTTTGAAATTGTTGTGTTAAGTATTATTGTCGGTGACCACGTAGAGGAGAGAGTGGCGCAGTGTTGAAAATGTAACCAAGTTCAGTCTTCATAATTATCATTGTACTTGTATTAATATGTATTTAATGTAAAAAGAAGAAAAAGAAATTTGTATTATTATTATTATTAGTAGTCAAAGCATGCTCTCCGTGCTTCTAGGGTTTATTGAGTTAAAAATAAAATTTGTCAGGAATCAAAGTCCCATTTGGACTATTCGTAAGAAAATAAAATATTTTATTTTGAGTCAAAAGAGTCAATTTGTCACCCACAGGACCAAGTCAGCCCCGCTTAGACAAGTCAACCTAGAAGAGGCACCTATTCGACCTCCTAGACAGTTATAAATAGAAAACACTTTGACCCCATTTGATCACTCATCACACACATCGATATATGTGCCAAATACAAGAAGAAGAATAGCAAAGTCAAGGGAGAGAGAAGTCAAAGAAGAGAGAATTAGGTGGTTTTGGGCTTGTTTTTATTCACATGTGCAAAGGAGCTAGGGTAACTCTGCGAAGTTGCAGGTTTGAAGTTGCAGGTTTGAAATTGCAAGTTCAATTTGCAGGTTCGAATTTTGTGTTTGACCAAATTTGTTAAGGTTTGACCAGTGTTGATTTTCGTTGACTTTGACTTGGTGAAGAAGCTTTGGAGGAAAGTTGACTTGGGTATGTGGCAGTCTTTGTTTTGGTCTTGGGTCTTGGATATCTCACTTTGATCTGATTCTATAAGAAGAGGATTTGTTTGGGTTTTCCCCCTTGTGGCATTTTTCCCTGGCTTGGAGCCTACATCTTTGTGTTCTTTATCTTTTGTGATCTTCATGTACTTTATATTTTGGTAATTGCTTGATGAAGAAGACATAATAAAAGTAATAAAAGCCAACAAACATTCACAAGTAATTATCAAGTAAGAGGAATCAACCCTAATCTACTAGCATATTGATTTCTCAACAAGCGGGAGAGAAGCAGTGGGTGCGCAATAGTAAAAATTGGCGCAGAAGGGAAAGACGCGATGCATGAAGGAGACGACAACGTCCAGTAGGCGAGGACACGTGCGGATAAATCAAGCATTTAGGATTTTGTAGATGATGGGATAGGAGAAGGGGGATGTCGTGGCAGGAGAAGTTGAAGATACTTGTAGAAAGGAGGTCATCGACAAAGTGGTGACAAGCGGGTAGGAGATATTTCCAGCAAACAATTAAGTGGCGTGGGACAGCTAGAGAAAAGATGTTAGAAAATATCCCAGACAGTTAGCCAGCAGGGAGGACAACTGGAAGAGTGGAGAAGCAGGCTGAAGGAGATCATGAAGCTACGAGGAATCAATATAAGGACTCGTTCAAGACAATCGACGGTTGGGTCGTAGAAGAAGAAAGGATTGTTACAACCGTTTGTTACAGTAGTTCTCAATGCTAAGTGCCTATGTCTATAGTTCTTATGCAACAAGGGTGTAAAGGAAATGGCCTATAGTGGAGTTTGTTATGTTTTTTCACTGTATTGGTTGTCACATTGTACTTTGAGCAATTACTAAACGCTGGTGAGCCGAGTTAGGGATGGTCTATATTGTAGGGCATTTCGCCCCCATTTTGTTTGATGATGAAGTAATAGAAAGAAACGATGGCTTGCCTCCTCTACATGGGTGTATGAATGTGTGTGTCTCTGTTAATATTCTTTGTCCGCTTATCGTTTGTTTAATGATCTCATTTTGAGCTAAATGTCTTTTGATATCTCAAATGGTCGAGCGAATTGATAATCTAGTGATAGTTTAATATGTTAAAGCACTTTTGTGGTGAACAGTATTTCGCTTTGCTAATGTCGAAAGGAGTGACAAGAAGAATAACATACCTTAGCCATAGTCATACTGTAGATCATGGCCTGCACACTAACTAGCAAGTGCAAGAGCCAGTGAAGTCCTACACAGTGTGCAATCCCAGAATGATTGCTAGGAGTTTGTCTGATATATGTTTGAGTCTTGGATTGTAACTCAAAGTTCTAGTGTCTCAGGATTCTAACAATCCCATTTGACTGCGAAAACTTGGTTCCAGCGGTCCCCCATAGCATCTTGAGTGAGACTTCATCCACTTTATGGGTGATGTCGAAAGGGCCAATGTTGAGTGGGCTTGTTGGCCAATTGCGCAGCAAATCTTAGGTCCGGTAGAATCTCGTGCGCCAACAACTTCAAAGAGGATGTCCATCCCCATTTAATGACTTCATTGGGCACCAGAGCCAAGACATTGACCACCTTTGAGGGGCACTGACCTTAGGATATATCCAGCACAATTGATGGCATTCTCCTCTCCCTCCAAAACCTGAAACACTTCACATCTAAGCCAGGGCGTTGCCTAGAGAGTTGATGTACCCCAAAAATGACAAGACACACTTAGGCTAGCATTACACTTTCTTGATGAGTGTTGCCCTGTTTCTAGGATGATTTGATGATGATGATGATGATGAATTGAAGCCCTCTGGAGTGGATGGCACACTACTCTGCATGATGACATCATACCCTAGGTCCATGATGTCCACTTCATGTGGCTTGGATTAATGAGGTGCGCCAATTTTGATGACGACATCTTGTAGAGGGAGCTCATGCTTGATGATTATACGAAGAGATGTGACTTTTGGAGTGAGGAGCATCCATTTGACTCATCCATGGCACATTTTGATGAGAGACACTCCTTTTAGAGGATGGCATCACTCTTTTAGCTCACAAGTGTGCGTTAAAAGAGGCTTATTTTATGATTTATCATTGAGTTAGCTATCTATGGGGGTCTGCTTGTGACCTATCCAATTTGAAATCACATTGCATATCATTTTTAGAGCTTTTAGTATATTTTTGGATTAAATCAACTTGGTTGCCCTCATATAAGTAGAGGGAAGTCACTTTAGCCTTGGATCATTGTCACACTCGCACTTGGAGAGTAGTGAGCACTAGGCTACCTATTTTCTCTTAGTCGCTATGGAGCATTAAATGAGCAAATTGTCTTGGGGAAGATATTGTGATTGGATGGTTCTTTCTCTTGGATGATGAATGGTGATTCTATGGTGATTTTGTGCAAATTTATTACAAGTATCTTATTCCATCTTGTACTTGTTGTAGAATTAGGGTTTCAATGAAATTTTCACTGAAGTGTTGTTGAATATTTTATGGCTCTAACATCTTGATAAGATTATCATCAAGTTTCTATTGAGGAACCCAAGTGTAGCTTCCTCCCATTTTGCATCCAATAAGATTGAAAGACGTTGGGGTTTAAGGAATTAAGAAACTTAAGTGAAACTTTTTCTCTCCTCTTAAATTGCGTCCATCAATCTTCTTCCATAGATTTTGGCCTTAAAGTCCATTAGCCCTTGATTGAGAAAGGCAATAGTTCACTATTGTGTCAATCCCACAAAAATAGAAACCTAAATTTATTTTGTTTTATGTTTTATAAGGTAAATTAGAGAAGTATCCCTTGTGGGGATAATATCCATCCACTGAGCGGCAAGGAAATAGACACCAAGGTGACAATGGTTGTTGATCTCATTGTTTCCCTTAACATATAGTGCCTAATAAGGCTTTGCACTAGGCTGCTAGATTTTACAAGAACATGAACTTCATCAAGAGCAATATTGTAGTTAAACAAGGCTTCCCTCTGTCACCAACTCTCATTGAGATTTATATTGATGAGCTATAGTCCTTCTTCAAGGAGAATATACAAGATCGGGACAATCATTCTCCTATCTTGATCTCCTTGCATCTATTTGTGGATCCCACCTGGAGTATCAGACCATTGATCACATTTTCATGCCCCATGCCAATGTTAAGAAGGTTTGTCACCATCTTCAAAAGTTTTTGTTGTTTTGTGGTCAAATACAAGCACCCCTTCACACCAACTTTCTTTGGGATTTATATTGATGAGTTGTATTCCTTCATGGAAAATATACATCTAGTCCTTCTTACAGAAAAATATACAAGATGGGAACACTTGTCTCATACATCACATCTTGAGATTATTACTTCTATTTGTAGATTCCACCTAGAGTATTGGGCCATTGATCACATCTTCACTTCAAAAGGTTTGTCACTACTTTTTGAAAGCCTTATCTAGTTCTTTTGACTTCTATAAAGTGTTTAGCTCAATCTTGGGAGAGGCTTTATTCCATATGTTACATGACATTAGAATTTCCAAGACCCTTTTTGCCTCAATCATGAGACTTTATGAGTTCTTTCTTGGTCATATCTATATTGCTCATTGACTCACGATTTATCTAGAGCACTATATGTTAAATTTCCATAAAAACGATGCAACTACTTAGATGAATAACTAATAACTGAAACTAGTTAACTTTCACCAAAATACAAAGCCTCTTTACAGCTTATAAGCAATGGAATAAAAACACAGAGATAAAACACATCACACAAATTGACACACTTTTCTCATGAAACCCAATAGGGAAAACTTGCTTGCTCGATGTGGTTATTTTATTGATTGTCCTTAGAGCAAATTGAATCTATTACAAAGCAATTTGTCTCTCTTGAGAAAGTATTTTGCTTCTCACATAATTCATAGCTAATACAATTGATCTTGGCCTGCCTTGATCACTACATGATCTTGGTTCCTGCACACAATTCTTCCTCTGTTGCCTCCTTGACTTGCTCTGCAAACCTTGTTGTCGTGCTTCAATTTTGCTCCTCCTTGGCCTCCTTATCCCTTGCTTTGATCTCCTATTTCCTAGCGCACTTTTGGACCCTATTTCTTAGCACACTTGAGCTCCTATTTTTTAGTACCCCAACTCCTTCCTGCGCGCAACCAATTAGCTCCTAAATCCTAGTGCACTTGTGCTCCTATTCTTTAAAACACAATTCATGTGCTCCACAGTTAAGGCTCTCTCACACTAACTCGTGAGCATTGTCTTGTCATAATCCTTCGTGCACAAAGCAAATGTATTTACTTGTGCCTTTGTCCTTCCTTTATAGATTTGATCCATGCTAAATTAGGCTAGTAGTTCAAATTTAGAACTTGAGTTGTGATAGCATGTTAACTGAGAGTGCTACTCGCTCTCCTTCCAATCATCACACGAGTTGTTAACTTGTGCTCTCTCCAATCAACACTAGAGATCTAACTCGTTCTTCCTTCAATCAAGACTAAAGATTGACTCACTTTAACTGAACTACTAACTACCAACCAATCCTGCAGTCAAACTGATGAACACTTCCACTTAATTGGACCTCCAACACTATGCATGAACTCTTGATGATTATTCCTTTAAACTGGAAATAAACTCAACATCACTGAAGTCTCACTCATGAGAACAATTCAAGGTCTTCACTAGCTAGGGCACAAGCCAGAAGACGTTGCTCACTACATTTTCAACAGGGATCACACAAGGGTTCCCTCTCTCACAGACGTTGCTCGCTATAGTTTCCTCCATGAGATGGGGAAACTTCTGCTGAACTTGGTCCTTGGTGAGCTATTCTACAATCTCTGATGTGTCCAGTAATGGTGGGAAGCATGCTCAAGGGCGGTCCACATTGAACACTCAATGCAAGCCAAGGAATGGGGGAATGTTGTGCTTCAAAGCATTGTTTCCCACAGCCTTTGTAATGGTATAAATACCATATCTGAGTGGTCTAAGCTTCCGATGGGCTCTTGTAAGCCGTTCTTTCTGCAAATGCAACCAGACTTTGTCGCCCACTTGAAACTTGTCTGGCACCCGATGTTGATCATGTCGCTACTTGTACTTGGCATTTTCCATAATCGAGCGACGATATATTGACCCGTTGGGTAGAGGTACTCTAGGTGTCGAATCGAACGAATGCTTGACCTGACAGTGCAACGATACCCCTGTGGGTGAGGAGAAGATGTTCATGTATTCTTTCATGACCGTATCCACCTGCTTCTACTGCGTGGAGGAACCCTTCCCGGGGGCCATGGATGTGGCTATGATCTTCCCCTTGCTTTGAGAGCGAACCAGAAAGAAAATAAATTTCCTAGTCTAGGAGATGATCTTACTGCATTTCTTAGCACAAATCAAAGAGGTGGTGGTAGGTGGGGCTACCTCCGGTACCCTATATAATGAATTACCCAAAGAAATAATAACAGCACGAGGCCTTGACTCATACACAACATGTCACTTCCACAAGTATGGTTGGCCTAATAATACATCACAAACATCCAGAGGTGCAACATCACACAATACCTCATCTGTGAAGGGCTTGATGCTGTAAGGAAGGCGGCATTATTGACGAACTCGGAGATCTCGTCCTTGGTGAAGCCACCTGATATTGTACGGCTGCGGGTGTGGTGTAGTCGGTAGGCTCAACCGCTTCATGACCTCTGCTGAAATGAGGTTCTTTTAGCTCCCACTGTCAACAATGAATTGCAGCGGCGAACCCTTCACCCACATTTGTGAGTGGAAAAAACGCTCCCCCTCCTCTGGATCTTCGGGCTCATTCTTCTGGATCTTGGCAGTGGCAATAGTGGCGCTGAGCTCCACGTCAATGATCTGCTTCCCTTTGTCATTCCTCTTGTCGGGTTCTGACTCAGGGTCGGAACATGCATCTGATTCTGAAGCCTTCAACTCAGCCACTAGCGACTGCTTGGTCCGACACTCACTTGTGTTGTGAGTGGGGCTCTTATGGAACTCACACCACTTTCCTATGTCCTTCTTTGACTTCGTGGTGTTGTTCTTTTCTTGCGGCTTCAACGAGTTGTCTTGGGTCACACTGTCTTGGCTTTGTCCTTGGTGCTGCGGTTTGGGGAAGCCTTTCCCTTGCTTCGGATTCGTGGATCCAAAGTCTCGCTTCTTCTGTTTAAACTTCTGCTCGATTTTGACAACGTATCAGTACGTCGTGCCGAGCGAGGAGATGTCCAAGAACTCCATCTCGTCCTGGATGTACCTGTGTAGGCAGCCGCGGTATTTGAGTAACCAATGCCGCTCAGAATCCTTAATACCCAACTTTGTGTGAAGGGTATGAAAAATATTTGTGAACTCCGACACATCTTAGTCCCTTCCCTGCCGCAGCATGGTCCACTTTATGTATTTATCCTCATAGCTTCCGACAGGGTAGTACTGCTCCTTGATGGCATCCCGGAATGAATTCCAAGTGGGTGCGGTTGAAAACAGTGAGCCCGTACTTTCATCCTTCTGCTCGCAGTAGGTTTCCCACCAGTCCTTGACGTGGGGGGTTGCTTTGAGAAGAGCAAAAGTAATCTTTTCCCGGCTGGAAAAATCATGAACAGAAAAATACCCTTCTAGTAGATTTAACCATTTATCTACGGCATCTACATCTATCTGACCCTCGAATATGGGGATTTCAAAGTTAACTTGTACCTTAAAGGGCGTGGCATTTCCAAAGTAGTTGCTGGTAGTAAATGCGTCGCCCCTGGGTAGCCGTTGAAGGATCAAGGCAAAGTTGTCCATCATCGCGTTCCTTTGTCGCTCGAGGGCTTCTTCGAGCAAGATTTTGATAAGATCTCCTGCCCCCTCGTCTTTCTTGTCTTCTGCCATGGGAGGCCGTTCGGATTTGCGAGGTTGGTCTTGCAAAGGTTCGACCAAATCAAGCCCTAACTCCTTATATCCCGACCTTGTTGGGGACATGCAAAGAAAGACAGAGAAAGAGCAGACCACTCTGATACCACTGATCCAGATTTAAACAGGAATGCAACAAATTACAGAGATAGCCATAAATACAGAGATGCAGCAGAAATAATACTTCATTTCATTAATGTAAAATACTGAAATATGCTTACAAACAAAAATGGAAATAAACTAGCTTGGGCGATGGTAGCTTATCCCTGAAAAGAGATGTGGCGGCAACATGTCTCTGAACTGCGTTACAATGAGGCTCAAGAGCATTTTTATTATTGAACAATAACAGCAAACCCTAAACAACCAAAACCCTAACCCGAGGAGATGTAACACCAAGAGTTTATGGGCCTTGTTGGGGTTAGTTGGGCAGCCAACTTCCTGGGGTTGTGACTTGGTCATATTATCTTCGTTTGACGTGCATGATACCCCGTTGGAAAGATCTCTCGGAGGACTACGACGGAAAAGACGATTTTATCAAAAAATCGTTGGTGAGAGATTGCCAAAAAAAACGTCGTTTAGGGCCTCAAAACAGCTCCGAAAGTTTAGGACCCGAAAAACTGCTAAAAATAGTAAATTGCGCTACGATTAAGGAAATGGAAAAATTGAAAGAGACAGTTGTGGGGGTCCATGTGGGATAGGCGAGTGACCACCAACACCCACCTGGATCATGCCAGTGGCCAGTTTATAATGTTTAGAAAATTATCATACAATACTCTCTGAAAACTTAAAAGAATCTTATCCATCTTTATTGTTGGTTCAAAATTGTTGTGGACATTTTGAGAGTTTCATTGAAAATTTGGAAAACTTGTATGAAGATAATGGCTCATGGATGAGGAAATTTTAGATGCCCTTCATGACAATCCTTTCAACATCAAGAAGAAATGTTAAGAGGCTAGTTGTCAAGATATTCAGGAAAATTTCCAGCAGGCAAAGGTTTCTTCTTTCGTTGAAAATGAAGCAGATTGTAATATTGATGTTGAATCTCATGTATTTTCTCGTGAGTTTGATGGAAATATTCAGTAGCTTTGTCAATTGCTAAGTAGCTAAGAAGAAGATCAAGATATTCATTTGAGTTGTTCTTTAGCTCATTCATTTTCTGAATCTTTATTTCAAAAACAAGTCTGTGAAAATCGAAGTTTTGAATTTGCATGCATAAAAGCTTTAGACAATGAAATTATTCCAAGTGATGATTACCAAAAGTTGCAAGAAAATACTGAAGAACAACAAGTCATTATAAATCCCTCAGATGGTACAGAAATTGTTCATGATATTTCATCTTTTGAATTGTTAAATTTAGAAATTTTAAAGGAGCAAGACAATATTCTTGTTGATATACATGAAGGGTCATTTGTAGACATTTTTGTTATTCAAGATGTGGCTGCCTCAATTGAAGATTTACAAGAACACACAACTCTTGCCCCCAAGCTTAATGATAGGAAAGAACATCTTGATGCCATTCTATTTGAGGATAATCAACTCCATCATACAGAGCAATCTGCATTTAACCATGAAGGAGATGTTGGCCTATTTCTTCATTATCAGGAAAAGGTAGTCATCCTTGATTTTCAAGATCCTTTTACAAGCCTGTTGGAATCGTCAGTCAATGTAGATCTTGTTTTGTTCACCAGTGTAGAGATTGGATTCAGTTTGGGGTTTGAGTTGCTTCTGCCATTTAATGTTCCAGTTTTTATCTTGTTGAAGCACAATCAAGCAGTCAAATTATGTGAGTAGCTACTTGATTGGCTTTACTGGAAATTTGAGATCACTTGATTCAACACTTGTGCTCAACAAAGTAGGATAAGTAGGAAATGGTGTGCAATAAGCTTGCTTGGCAAGCATCTCTTTCAACACGTGTGTTTTTAGATTGTAGTTTGAACATCTTTTTCAGTTTCAGTTTGCAACAGAGTTTTCAGTTTGCAGTGTACAGTTTAGGATTTGGTTCCGTTTCAGAGCAGAAACAGGTTACAGGCTACAGTTAGCAAATTGAGTTTGGGATCAGCCCAATGGATAAGGCACATGGTCTACGGTGTTCTTGGAACCTCACAGGGAGGATGCCATCCCCATTGGAGCCAATGTTAGAGTCCTATGTTATAGTAATCAAAGTCAGACTTAGTCTTTTCATTATGTTGATCAATTTGTAAAGTTTTTGCTATGATCTCTTGGAGATCAAGTCCTTAGTCCTTAAAGAATGTCAGATCATGTCATTAGTATCATTATATTATGGGTGTATGAGTAAGATCATAAATGTAATTTTGATCTTTGTACTTGTAAAAGAAAAGAAATGTTATTTTTGTAAATTATAAAAATGAGTTTCTTGCTCATTACATAGGTCTAGCACATGTCAAAGTGCTATAGGGTAGTCAAAGAGTCAAAAGAAATATTGAAGACCCTTAAGGGCATGCTACACCATGTATATTTATGTATTAGAGTCCAAGAAATACCTCCAAGCAAAGTCACAAGCCTCCTCCATATGTCAGCATCATAAAAGGAAGCAATCCGAATTATAGGGATCAAGTCAGCCTAATAGGAGGGGTAAGCTCCTATATAAAGGGTCATACGACATCACAAAAGAACCATAATCTCATCTCTGAAATCAGCGAAAAAGGAAGACGAGTAAAGGGTATAAGAAGGACGAAGAAAGGTGTCTCTAGTGCAGCGAAGAATGAAAGAAGAAAACCGAGTTTTATACGATTGTCTTAAGGACTATTACAGTCACACGTGCGAAGGAAGGGAGGCTCTCTTTGTTGTCATAACAGCACTCCTATTGCAGTCATACAAAGAGAATTGGTTGGGCTAGAAAAGAGTGCCTATTAAGCCTCTTACTCAAGCGAAGAAGGAGGCTACTCAAGCGAAGGAAAGAGAATGAATCAAGCATCATATTCTTGAAGGTATACCCCACACGTGCGAAGAAAAGAAGGACATACTACTGTTGTTCCAAATCTGCAATCTTAGTGAAGAAAAGAAAGCTCGGTTGGGTGGTAACAAGGTCATCTTCTTGAGTTAGAAAGGCTCCATCTCAAGCGAAGGAAGAAAAGGACAAGGTTCTCTCTAGGACATACAATCTAGGGTTTCTGCAGTTGTCGGAAAGAAGTACCATCAGTTGCCAGAAGGAGGAGGACGAAGTGCTACAAAGAAGTAAAAGGAAAAAGGCTTGACTTGTGCTTGGAGGATCTTCTTGTCAAGGGCCTAGGGTTTGGCATTTGTCAATTGAAGCTTCAATAAGAGAAATTTGAAGAAGGGTTTTCCTCTCTAGGAGAGAGAGGTTTTGCCCAGGCTGAGAGCCAATATTTTGTGTTCTTGTCTCTTGTGTTTTTGGTAACTGTATGATGAAATTAGAGAACATACAATAATAATAAGAAGAAGAAGATCGTGTTAACAATAAAAGTAAAAGTACTTCACAAATTGTTATCATTGCTAGAAGAATCTCATCATAACTCAGAGGCCCTAGATTCTTTTACGACATTCAACTCCAAAGCTTCCAAAATCGATTTTGAAGATGCTGACAAGTGTCCTGGAGCCTTAGGATGTTGAAGATATAGACCATTGTAAATATTTAAGGTTTTGGTTATGCATTAAGTTGAGGATTACAGTAGGTAAACCGCTTCCTAGTTTTTAGCATAGCAGGTCTACATTCGTTGCATCTAGCTGATTACCATTTCTCCTTTGGGAAATTCGGTTCTGCTAGGTGGAAACTTAATGCTTTTGATGTATATATTGTGTAAATATCATAGTGCAAAGGGTTGGTCAGGTTTGAGAAGAAAGAACACTATGTGTATTGTATTTTCTTGATTTTCCAGTGAATGAAAAGACAGAGGCCGAATTTTACAAGGATTCTTGTGTTAGTTGCTTTGGAGATGTGCTTCTTGGTTTTGTAAGTTATCTTTTGTTATCAATCATGCTTTGAAATGTGTCTTCTTTTTTAGTTGAACAAAGATATTGACTCAGAATTCGCTTCAAAAAGTGCTTTGTTTCAGTTTGCTAAACATTTATGTTTTCTGCTAGAATGGCATTTAGAATTCATCTTGTTGTTTGATGCTCTATATGTCATTTTCCACTTATCTTCTACTCACCCTCCTACAACGAATTTGACTAAAAAACTCCAAAAAGACTACCTACCTTGCCCCTGTAGAAGATCCCTCTTTCTCTTCATCCTTTCACTGGAAAAGAATTAATTTTTGTTAATTTCTGGTATGTTTTATGCTTAAGAGCAATTTACTTCAATTTTCTTATTAGCCCAATATCCATGTCTAGTTTAGCAATCACATTAGCATGATAGTAAAATGCAGATAGAACATACACATAAACAGTAGAAGACAAGCCAAGAAAAGAGGACACAAGATGTGGCACCAACGAGGGACAAACCCCAATGTGGGGAAACCCTTGATCAATTCTTCTTATATTCTTCAACAATTCAGCAGAGAGAGAGAGAGAGTACAAATATACAAAACCGATATTTTATGACAGCAGCAGTAAAGCCTTGGTCAGAGAAGTCAATGCTGGTCAAACTGGATAGATCTTCTTCCAAGTGGCTTGATTAAACCTAGCCTTCAACAGTGAGCTCAATGCACCCTACACAGTTGATTCTGCTCCTAGGGAGATCCTCCACATGGCAACAACAGGCTGTTGCAATCACGATTCAATCCAGTCAACACTTTGACCCAACACTCTTCCACAAGATGTTGTTGTCCTCCATTGTTTGCTTGTTGCTCCTACAATTCTGGTTAGGGCACAATATGCAACCCTTAACCCTCCACGTTGTTAGCAAACTAAGCCCTTCTAGGGCTGCGGTCCACCTAGGAGAGTCTCCCCTTTTGCCACGCTGCCTCTTGCAAATATTGTCCACCTTAACGCTACCTTGGAACAACCTTGGCTGCTTGCTATGGCTTGCAGCCTAGCAAAGCAGCTATCTGTAGTTGTGATCTCCTCCAACAGGCCCAAACAGTCACTAATTCAAGCCTAGAAACAACCTTTATTATTATGTTGTCACCTACAGCATCTCATGCTTCTTCTTGCTGCGTTAGGGATCCTTTTTACTGCGTCTTAGGATCTCTCCTTAGCTAGGTATAAGGCCTCCTTCTTGCTACGAATTAGGCCTCTCTTAATTGCAGTTTAGGACCTCCTTTAGACAACGGATTAGGGCTTCTTTAGACAACAAATTAGGGCTTCTTTAGATAGCAAATTAGGGCTCCCTTTAGCTGCGTATTGGAGCTCCTCTTGACAGCGAATAGGTTCCCTCTTAACTGCGGATTAAGCCTTCCTCTTGACTACGTATTGGAGCCTTCCCTTTGACTGCGGCTAGGGCTTGCTTGTGACTGTGGCTATGGCTCCTTTTAGATCTGTGGCTAGGGCTAGATCTTCTCTCTAGGACTGCGGCTAGATCTCCTCTCTAGGACTGCGGCTAGATCTCCCACTTGACCTCTCTTGCCACCAAACCCAAACGAGTGGAGAGAGATCATGAGAGATGTGTGTAACAAATGACTTGAGGTCTCCTCTATTTAAATGCAACGTTGAGGTTGAGCTGCGAGTAATTTGGTCGCTGGCAGACCTTGACAAATTGTCAAATAATATAAATAAATTCATATCTTAATAAATACATGTCGGAATCGGATGATCTTTAGATCAATCCTACACCTCTCAGAGAGAGGAATCCAAGAAAAATATCAGCTGCCATAAATAAGATGACCCACATGGAGTTTAGCCCTAGTTGCCAATTTAAACACTCCCTCTCAACTAGGGAGAACTCCATCTGTTAATCCATCTACCAGTCTGTACTATCTCTGCCATCAATGCACTGCTCTGCTCTGCTGAACTATGAAGAAGAAGAAGTGATCAAGAATGTGTCATACCATTCTCTATTGACCCGAAGTCAGTCCCAGATGAAAGAGAGTGTTTCATACCAGTCAGTCCCAGATGAAAGAGAGTGTTTCATACCACTCTGTTAAATTATGGTATGTTCTATGCTTAGAGCAATTTACTTATTTTTCTTCTTATTATCCACAGATTAGCAATCACATATACATTAAGTAAAGTGCATATAGAACATTAAACGATCAACAGGAAACAAGCCAAGACAAGAGACACAAGATGTGGCGGCTAGCCAGGGACAAACCCTAATGCGTGGAAACCCTTTGATCAAATCTTCTTTTATCTTCAATAGCTCAGCAGAGAGAAATAGTACAAAATCTGAATTCTGTAATTTTATATCAGCAGCAGCAAACCCTAGATCAGCAAAGTCAAACTTGGTCAAACTAGTTGAAATTGACCTCTAAAATCCTTGGTCAATTTCTGGTCAACTTGTCCTCGAACAATCTGAACAAACAGCTCTAGTACAGCCCCAAAAGTTCAGTCAATTTGTAGATTTCTTAAGTCAACTTGCAGCCCTAAACTAGGGCAGTCAATACCGATCAAACCACAGGTCAGATCACCTCGATTTTTGTGCCAAAAATTGCGGCCTGCCTATGAGAGGCAACCACACCCGATTTGCACTTCAAGAAAGTCAACGCTTGGTCAACGCTGGTCTAAGAGATGAGCTGTTGCCCTAGCGTCCTTTCTGCATCTTCCTTGCCCTAGGACGTCTTCCTTTCAGCCACACGTGTGAGAGAGAGAGAGGCTCCTTTTATGCGTAGGAGAGAGAGAGAGAAGATGAGTGAATTGAATTGTCCAAATGAGGAGAATGCTCCTTGTATTTATATGCAAACGTTGAGGTTGAATAGACATGACTGTTGGGCTTCTGAACTTACATAAGTTTGTTGGACGACTTTGATAGTTTGTCCATAATCAAAATAAATTCATATCTCCATAAATACTTATCGGAATCGGATGATCTTTAGATCAATCCTACACCTCTCGATGAGAGGAATCTAGGAAAAATATCAGAAGCCATAAATAAGGTGATCCACATGGAGTTTGGCCCTAGTTGCCAATTTTAACACTCCCTCTCAACTAGGGAGAACTTCATCTGCAATCCGTCAGACCGTCGCTACTATCCATCCATCAAATGCATTGTCCTGTACAGCTTGACCCCACTCTGCTCTGCTCAAACTATGAAGAAGAAGAAATGATCGAGGATGTATCATACCATCCTCCACTGACCTGAAGTCAGTCTCAGAGTGTGAAACACTCTCACTGATCCCAGATCAGTGTCATTGATCCCAGATCAATGGAGGTCATCCTAGCATAAGGAGTACAGTAGATACAGCGATGTGTCCATCGATAGTACTACTATGGTCCCTATCCTCATTTCCCTGCTCATTGATCAGATGAGAGGTACTTCCCATGAGTCCCAGACTGCATGGGTAGGATGCCTCGATAGGAGAACTAATCATCCTGTCCACAGGAGAACTAATCATCCTGTCCACAGGAGAACGAATCATCTTGTCTAGTGGATGCCTCGGAGAACTAATCATCCTGGCCCACAGGAGAACTTATCATCCTGTTCCACAGTCGCCACGAGCTGTCACAGGGCAAGGTTGAACCCTTACCCTGTACATAGTGCACCACCAGTGGATGGTGAGTCGCCCTATGGTCACATGTCGCTCCAAGAAGTACCCCGCGCCCCCGTAGAGCTCCTAGAGCTCAATACATCATACTCAACCCTCATAAGAGGGTCTCTGAACGACACCAAGTCGTTCTGAAAAGTCAGGAATTTGACCTTTCCTAGGGGCTTTGTCAAAATGTCGGCGACCTGTTCATCTGTACCGATATGTTGGAGCCTTATTGCTCCTCGCTGCACCATATCTCGAATATAGTGGTACTTGATATCGATATGCTTGGAGCGATCATGAAATACGGGATTCTCTGATAAACGGATCCCACTCTGGTTGTCACACAGAATCACGGTGGTATCCAATGTAAATCCAAACAACTCATTGAAGAGCTTTCGCAATCAGACAGCCTCACAGGAGGCCATGCTAGAAACAATATACTCTGCCTTAGCAGTGCTCAAAGCCACTAACTTCTGCTTCCTGCTCATCTAGGATATCGAGGCAGATCCTAAAGAGAAACAGCCCCCGGAAATGCTCTTTCGGTCCACCATACTGCCTGCCCAATCAGCATCAGTATACCTAAGTAGTCTCACATCTCCGGCAGTGTATCTCAACCCATGAGTGATTGTGCCACGAAGATATCTCAACAGATTCTTGGCACCAATCCAATGTGAGTGGTGAGGCTCAACCATATGTTGACTCAATGTGTTGACTGCAAAGCATATATCTGGACGGGAGTTCACCAAGAACATTAATGCTCCGACGAGTTGACGATACTCAGTAGCATTTCGTAAAACAGGTCCAGCAGCACTACCACTTAACTTCTTGAAGTCAAGCTCCATCGGGGTAGTTACAAGCTTGCAGTCCACCATGCCGAATCTCTCCAATATCTTCACCACATATTTTCCTTGAGATAGGAAAATCTCCCCTGGTTTCTGCCAAACTTCCAGTCCTAGGAAATAGTGCATAAGTCCCAAGTCTTTCATCTCGAACTCAGAAGCCAGCTCCCTCTTACATTCGTGAATGAGAGGGTCTGCACCTATTAAAAATAGGTTGTCAACATATAGCACCAGTATGAGAGGCTTGTCATCTATAACCTTAAAATAAAGGTTAGGGTCGACTTCACTCCTAGTGAAGCCCAACTTCATCAAGTAGCTATCGATCCTCTCATACCATGCTCGGGGTGCTTACTTTAGCCCACAGAGGGCCTTCTTCAGCCTGCACACATGAGATTCTCGATCATAAATCTCAAATCCTTCGGGTTGCTGCACATAGACCTCTTCTTTGATCGAACCATGTAAGAACGCAGTCATGACATCCATCTGATGTAGGTTCCATCCTTGCGAAGCAGCAAGGGCTATGATTGAGCGAATGGTGGTATATCCGGCAACAGGTGCAAATATCTTGTCATAGTCTATACCTTCCTTCTGGGAGAAGCCACGAGTGACAAAACAAGCCTTATACTTTTCCGCACTTCCATCAATTGCATGCTTTGTCTTGTAAAGCCATTTTGAAGTGACAACTGCTTTGTCCTGGGGTCTAGGGACCACATCACAGACATCGTTTTTCATAATGGACTCATATTCCTCGATCATAGCATCCTTCCATACTTGATGCTTGACGGCATCTGTGAATGACGAAGGCTCATTTTGGATGATCGTGCTCATGATGGTCAGGTATCCTTGATATCTGTTCAGCTTCTTACTTTCACGGAAGGTTCCTCGAGGTGCAATGTGTCCTTTAGCATCATCAAGTGTCCCCCTAAGCCATGAAGACCTCTTCCTAGAAAAGGAAGGCTCTGGCGAAGCAGGATCAATAGGATCCATAAGTTCTTCCACATCGGGCATCGTCTCATCTTCTTTTTCCTTCGGTTCCCCGGTGTCAGCTTCTTTAGATCCCCTTAAAGTAGGAAGATTGTCTACCTTGCTAAGAGCCATATCTTCGTCAAAGGTGACATCATGACTAATCTAGGATCAATAGGATCCATAAGTTCTTCCACATCGGGCATCGTCTCATCTTCTTTTTCTTTCGGTTCCCCGGTGTCAGCTTCTTTAGATCCCCTTAAAGTAGGAAGATTGTCTACCTTGCTAAGAGCCATATCTTCGTCAAAGGTGACATCATGACTAATCTCGACTTCCCTTTAACCAGCGACATAGATTCTATAGCCCTTAGTATTTTTCGCTATAGCCCATGAAGATTCCTTTCTTTCCAAATGCACCCAATTTATTCCTTTTCTCTTTCGGCACATGAAAATATACAGGGCTTCCAAAAAGTATAAAATAAGATACGTCAGGTTTCTGACCGGTGAACATTTCTTCGGGAGTCTTGGAACCAATGCTTGATGAGGGCATCGATTTTGTACATATAAGGCGATATTTGCAGCTTCAGCCCACAGAAACTTTGAAAGTCTTTGATCATGGAGCATAGCACGAACAGCTTCCACAATTGTACGATTCTTCCTTTCCGCAACACCATTCTGTTCAGGAGTATATGGCGTAGTAGTCTCCCTCTTAATGCCAGCCTCTTTGCAAAAGTCATGAAACTCATCGGATTCATATTCAGTCCCACTATCAGTCCTTAAGATCTTGATCTTCTTTTCGGTTTGATTTTTGATCAAGGCTTTGAAGTGCCGAAACTAGGAGAACACTTCATCCTTCTTTTTCAAGAAGTATATCCAAGTCTTGCGAGAATAATCATCTGTAAAAGTGAGGTAATATAAATATCCTCCCAAGGAGTTCACAGGCATCATACCAAATATGTCTGAATGAACCAACTGCAATATATTGGAAGTCTTGCTTTGGCTTGAGGGGAATGGTCCCCTTTTGAACTTCCCTTCGACACATCCTGGACATACAACTTCTTGCTCTAATCTGAACTCGGGCATCCCGATCACCATTTTTCTTACATCAAGTAGAGTTTTATAATGAAGGTGAGCAAACCTCCGATGCTATAGTTTGGACTGAAGACATGTGTCACAAGACATGACACCTAGCAGACTTCTGCCGACCTGATATAATGAATCAACTCAAAACCCAAGAGTAAAGGGATCTTTAAAGTTCTTTTTCCATAGATGTACCTTGCCATCACTGAAGGCCACCTTGTAGCCTTTGTCTTCCATTGTCGAAATGGACACCAGGTTCTTTTTTAGATCAGGTACATGTAATACATTTTGTAAGTGGATGGTATTACCCTGATTCAATTGAAGAGTGACATTTCCTATGCCTTTCACAGGATATTTTGAATTATCTCCAAGAACAATTTCCAGGTTGGTTTCCTTCTCTATCAGATTATAGAGAGCTTCTTTGTAACCAGTGAAGTGCCTTGAGGCACCACTATCAATAAGCCAATTTCCCAACGAGTCCAGGGGAGCAGTAGTAGATAGAGCTGCTGGTAGATAATATTCATCTTACTTATTGTTAACAGTGTTAGATTCATACTTGGAATTTCTTGTCTTCTTGAATGGTTGTCCTCTTCCTTGATTTCCGACACTTCTTTTACCTCTACCATTTGACCTGCCATTCCTTTGATTGCCTTCAGAGGGATTTTGATCATCGTCCCGATGTGAGTCCCTTTTATCAGGGCACTCCCTTTCATAGTGACCAGTTTTATTGCAATTGTAACATCGTCCTTTTCTTCCACCCTTTGGTCCAGCCTTTCCTTTGAATTTAGCCCCGGAATTGTTTCTTCTTTTAGTATGAGAAGAAAAGGCAGAGTGATGACCTTTAAGTATGGGCATTTCTTGCTCTTCCATCCTTGTTTCTTCTTGAATGCATCTAGCCATTAATTCCTCAAATCTATGAATTACGTTATTGTTGAGAAGAGTAGTCCTGAATATATACCATTCAGAGGTAGTCTTCCAAGAGTTGTGAGTATCATTTCCCTGTCAGGAATTACTTCCCCAATAGATAGGTGATCGTTCTTGATCTCGATGATCCTTAAGAAAATGCTTGCATACTCTCATCTTTGCCCTTCTTAATTTCCTTCAGCTTATTTCTAAGAATCAAGACTTGATTTGCATCATTAACTTTAAATAAACTCACCAGTCTATTGTAGATTTCCTTGGAGGTGTTCAGCTCGGAAACATAGGCCACCAAGCGCTTGTCGATAGAGTCCCGGATGATCTTCCTTGCTTTGACTTCTCCCTTGATCCATTTGTTCCTAGTAGCAGCGTTGATGGAGGCTCAGCAATCTCGCCTCTCACATGGTCCAATACTTCTTGCTCTTCTAATGTTAGATCGAGAGACATCTTCCATTCATGATAGTCAGACTTATCACGGAGTTTGTCTTCAGCAAGGAAGTGTGTTGAGGACCCCATGATTTCTTTAAGATAGCCTTGCCAACCTTCTCTTCGGTGATTGCTCTTGCTCTTGCTTGGGCTTTGTCTTCACCTCAGCTCTGATACCATGTTAAATTATGGTACGTTCTATGCTTAGAGCAGTTTACTTATTTTTCTTCTTATTATCCACAGATTAGTAATCACATATACATTAAGTAAAGTGCAGATAGAACATTAAATGATCAACAGAAAACAAGCCAAGACAAGAGACACAAGATGTGGCGGCTAGCCAGGGACAAACCCCAATGTCGGGAAACCCTTTGATCAAATCTTCTTTTATCTTCAATAGTTCACCAGAGAGAAATAGTACAAAATCTGAATTCTGTAATTTTATATCGGCAGCAGCAAACCCTAGATCAGCAAAGTCAAAGTTGGTCAAACTAGTTGAAATTGACCTCTAAAATACTTGGTCAATTTCTAGTCAACTTATCCTCGAATAGCCTAAAGAAACAGCCCTAGAACAGCCCCAAAAGTTCAGTCAATTTGCAAATTTTGAAGTCAACTTGCAGCCATAAACTAGGGCAGTCAATACCGGTCAAACCAGAGGTCAGATCACCTCGATTTTTGTGCCAAAAATTCTGGCCTGCCTAGGAGAGGCAACCACACCCAATTTGCACTTCAGGAAGGTCAACGCTTGGTCAACGTTGGTCAAAGAGACGACCTGTTGCCCTAGCGTCCTTTCTGCGTCTTCCTTGCCCTAGGACATCTTCCTTTCAGCCACACTTGTGAGAGAGAGAGAGAGAGAGGCTCCTTTTATGCGTAGGAGAGAGAGATAGATGATGAGTGAATTGAATTGTCCAAATGAGGAGATGCTCATTGTATTTATATGCAAACGTTGAGGTTGAATAGACATGACTGTTGGACTTCTGAGCCTACATAAGTTTGCTAGCCGACCTTGACAGTTTGTCCATAATCAAAATAAATTCGTATCTCCATAAATACTTATCGGAATCAGATGATCTTTAGATCAATCCTACACCTCTTGATGAGAGGAATCTAGGAAAAATATCAGAAGCCATAAATAAGATGATCCACATGGAGTTTGGACCTAGTTGCCAATTTTAACACACTCTTACAGATCCAAAATAGTTCCAAATAAAGAGAGTGTCTCATACGACTCTTACTGAGCCGAAGTCAGTTCCATTGATCCCAAATCAATATAGGTCATCCTAGCATAGGGAGTATGGCAATACATGATGCGTCCATCAGTAGTACTATGGTCCCTATCCTCATTTCCCTACTCATTGGCCAGATGAGAGGTACTTCCCATGAGTCCCAGACTGCATGGGTAGGATGTCTCAGCAGGAGAAGGATGAACCACTCATCCTGCCTACATGTCGCCATGGGGTATCCCAGGGGAAGGTTGAACCACTCACCCTGTACACAACAAATCACTAGGGGAAGGCTGAACCACTCACCCTATGATTGTGTCTCAGCAGGAGAAGGATGAACCACTCATCCTACCTACATAGCAAACCACTAAGGGAAGGCTGAAACACTCACCCTATGTTTGCTCATTGCTCCAAGAAGTACCCCAAGCCCCCCAGAGCTCAATATCCATATCATACAGGACCCTCAGGAGAGGGTCTCTCCACGACTCCTAGTCGTTCTCGAAAAGTCAAGAATTTGACCTTTCCTAGGGGCTTCGTCAGAATATCGGCGACCTACACATCAGTGCCAATGTGATGGAGTCTTATTGCTCCTTGTTGTACCATATCCCGAATAAAGTGGTACATGATGTCTATATGCTTGGAGCGATCATGAAAAATGGGCTTCTCCGACAATCGAATCCCACTCTAGTTGTCATAGAGGATCACGGTGGTATCCAGCACATGTCCAAACAACTCACTAAAGAGCTTCCTCAACCAGACAGCTTCACAAGAGGCCATACTCACAACGATGTATTCAGCCTCAGCGATGCTCAAAGCAACCGACTTCTGCTTCCTACTCATCCAGGATAACGAAGCAAAACCCAAAAAGAAGCAGCTCCCAAAAGTGCTCTTGCGATCCACCACACTGTCTACCCAATCAGCATTAGAATAACCATGCAGCGTCACATTTTCAGCAGTGTATCCCAGTCCAAGAGTGATTGTGCCCCAAAGATATCTCAGAAGATTCTTGGCACCAATCCAATGTGTATGATGAGGCTCAACCATATATTGGTTGAGGATGTTAACTACAAAACGTATATCCGGACGGGAGTTCACCAAGAACATCAGTGCTCCTATGAGTTGACGATACTCAGAGACATTTCCCAATTCAGGTCCGGCAACACTACCACATAACTTCTTAAAGTTAAGCTCCATCGGGGTAGTGACAGGCTTGTAGTCCACCATTCCAAATTCGAAATCCAGCTCCCTCTTACATTTGTAAATGAGAGGGTCTGCACCTGTCAGAAAGAGATCGTCCACATAAAGTACCAGTATGAGAGGATTATCATCTTCAACCTTAAAGTAAAGGTTTGGATCGGCTTCACTCCTAGTGAATCTCAGCTTCATCAGATAGTTGTCAATCCTCTCAAACCAAGCCTGGGGTGCTTGCTTCAACTCATAGAGAGCTTTCTTTAATCTGTATACATGAGGTTCCCGGTCATGAACCTCAAACCCATTGGGTTGTTCCACATTTGTGGTCTTGCTATTACTTGTAAGTTTTCCCTCGGTACATCCCGGACATATACCTTCATGCTCTTCTTTGAACTTGAGCATCCCTGTCACCATCTGTCTCATATCAAGTAGGGCCTTGTAATGAAGATGGGCAAACCTCTAGTGCCATAGTTCAGATTGTAGAGATGTGTTACAAGACATGGTCCCCAATGGACTTCCTACAACTTGATACAAAATGCCAACCCTGAACCTAAGAGTAAAAGCATCTTTAAAATTCCTTTTCCAAACACGTACCTTTCCATCGATGAATGCCACCTTAAAACCTTTGTCTTCCATTGCCGAAATGGACACCAGGTTCTTCTTGAGATCAGGTACATATAGAACTTCTTGTAAATGAATCGAGTTACCCTGATTCAATTGAAGGGTAACATTCCCTACACCCTTTACGGGATAGGTGGCATCGTCTCCAAGAATAATCTCCAAGTTTGTTTCCTTCTCTATCAGATTAGAGAGAGCTTCCTTGTATCCAGTGAAGTGCCTTGAAGCACCACTATCAATAAGCCAATTCCCCAAAGTGTCCGGAGGAGAGTAGTGGAGAGGGCCAATATAAGATAATACTCCTTTTGCTTATTTGTTCTTCATACCTGAAGTTCCTTACTTTCTTAGAGGGTCGACCATTTCCTTAATGTCATGCATTCCTTTTTCCTTTGCCATTGTACCTGTCATTCCTTCGATCATTGTTGATGAAATTGCCCCCGGAATGATTGTGATCATCATCATGTGATGTGTCCCTTCTATTTGGACACTCCCTCGCATAGTGGCCAAACTTATTGCAAACAAAGTACATGCCTTTCCTTCCACCCTTAGATCTGGGCTTTCCATTAAAGTGTCCTTTAGACCCCTTATTATTTCTCCTTTTGGCATAAGCGGAGAAAGCAGTGGGGTTGACTCTATTAGAGGGCATTTCTTGCTCCACCATTCTTGTTTCTTCCTGAATGCATCTTGACATCAATTCTTCAAATCAATTCAATCATTATTGAGAATAGCGGTTCTAAATATATACCACTCGGATGGGAACCCTCCAAGAGTAGTGATAGTAAGTTCCCTGTCAGGAATGACTTCTCCAATCAATAGAAGATCATTCTTGATCTCAGTGATCCTTAAGAAGTAGGATTGAATATCCTTGTCCTTGCCCTTCTTAATATCCTTCAACTTATTTTTGAGAAATAAAATTTGATTTGCATCACTAACCTTGAACATGCTTACCAATCTGTCATAGATCTCCTTGGAGGTGTTTAGATCGGAGATGTAGGCCACCAAACGCTTGTCAATGGAATCTCTAATAATCTTCTTCGCTTTGACTTCAGCCTTGGTGTACTTGTTCTTTGTAGCAGCCGGTGCATTTGATGGAGGCTCAGGGATTTTACCCTTCACATAGTCCAACACTTCTTGTTCTTCCAATGTCAAATCAAGAGACATCTTCCATCTGTGATAGTAAGACTTTTCACGGAGCTTGTCTTCAGCCAGGAAGTGGGATGAGGAACCCATTGAGCCTTTTGTCCTTTCCAACTGTCTTCGGTGATTGCTCTTTCACTCTTGCTTGGGCTTTGTCTTCACCTCACCTCTAATACCATGTTCATTTTTGGTGTGTTCTATGCTTAAGAGCAATTTACTTCAATTTTCTTGTTAGCCCAATATCAATGTCTAGTTTAGCAATCACATTAGCATGATAGTAAAATGTAGATAGAAGTTTAGAACATAAACATAAACAGTAAAAGACAAAGCCAAGACAAGAGGACACAAGATGTGGCACTAGCCAGGGACAAACCCCGATGTGGGGAAACCCTTGATCAATTCTTCTTATATTCTTCAATAGTTAAACAGAGAGAGAGATAGTACAAATATACAAAACTGATATTTTATGACAGCAACAGTAAAGCCTTGACCAGAGAAGTCAATGTTGGTCAAACTGGATAGAGATCTTCTTCTAAGTGGCTTGGTCAAACCCAGCCTTCAACAGTGAGCTCAATGCACCCTACACAGCTGGTTCTGCTCCTAGGAAGATCCTCCACATGGCAACAACAGGCTGCTACAATCACGATCCAATCCGGTCAACACTTTGACCCAACACTCCTCCACAAGATGTTGTTGTCCTCCACTGTTTGCTTGTTGCTCCTGCAATTCTGGTTAGGGCACAATATGCAGCCCTTAACCCTCCACGTTGTCAGCAAACTAAGCCCTTCTAGGGTTGTGGTCCACCTAGGAGAGTCTCCCCTTTTGCCATGCTGCCTCTTGCAAATATTGTCCACCTTAATGCTGCCTTGGAACAACCTTGGCTGCTTGCTATGGCTTGCAGCCTAGCAAAGCAGCTAGCTGTAGTTGCGGTCTCCTCCAACAGGCCCAAACAGTCACTAATTCAAGCCTAGAAACAACCTTTATTACTACGTTGTCACCTACAACATCTCATGCTTCTTCTTGCTACGTTAGGGCTCCTTTTTGCTGCGTCTTAGGGTCTCTCCTTAGCTGCGTATAAGGCCTCCTTCTTGCTACGAATTAGGCCTCTCTTAACTGCAGTTTAGGGCCTCCTTTAGACAGTGGATTAGGGCTTCTTTAGACAGCAAATTAGGGCTTCTTTAGACAACAGATTAGGGTTGCCTTTGGCTGCGTATTGGAGCTCCTGTTGATAGTGAATAGGTTTCCTCTTAACTGCGGATTAAGCCTTCCTCTTGACTGCGTATTGGAGCCTTCCCTTTGACTGCGGCTAGGTCTTGCTTGTGATTGTGGCTATGGATCCTTTTAGATCTGCGGCTAGGGCTAGATCTCCTCTCTAGGACTGCAGCTAGATCTCCCACTTGACCTCTCTTGCCACCAAACCCAAACGAGTGGAGAGAGATCATGAGAGATGTGTGTAACAAATGACTTGAGGTCTCCTCTATTTAAATGCAACGTTGAGGTTGAGCTAGGGGTAATTTGGTTGCTGGCCGACCTTGACAAATTGTCAAATAATATAAATAAATTCATATCTCCATAAATACATGTCGGAGTCAAATGATCTTTAGATCAATCCTACACCTCTCGGAGAGAGGAATCCAAGGAAAATATCAGTTGCCATAAATTAGATAACCCACATGGAGTTTGGCCCTAGTTGCCAATTTTAACAATTGCCCAATGGATCTATCTTTGCCCTTGCCAGCAAACCTTTATAATCTATTCTTTTATGAGCACCATACCTAGCCTAATATCCAAGTGTTTGAACATTTCTGGCAGAGAGAACCCTCCCTGAAGTTGGAAGGGCTAGATTCCAACTTCCAAGTGGTTTGTGGTTACCTCTAAGTTTCTCTTTTCAACCTAGGGAAATTATAGAGTGCTAACACGAAGGACCCTTTGAACGCAAAATTTTTCAAAGAAGCAATGATTTATGACAAGGGAAGCCTAGTATTTGACCAAATTGCCCTACTAATGCTATGCAATTCATGGTAATGTTAAATTCTTAAAGTAAAAATGACCTTCTCTTTTATCTTTCATTTTCATCTTTCTACTTAAATTTTTAATATTGCCATGAAATGAATCAGGATGTTTGAGAGTGGTTCTGACCTCACTGGATTTCATATGGAGAAAGTTGAATTTCAGATCTCACTCAAAATCCAACAGACTTAATAGTTTTCCAGGATTTCGAGATTGGGGGGATTTCAACTCTACATTGGATTTTGTCATGTACGAGGGTTTGGAACTAGTATTTAATCAAGAGCACCAAGCCTTCTATGTACCTTGATGTTAGTGGCAATGGTTGTTGAACTCATCTATCATGAGCCTACTAAAAAAAATACCCATCACTCAAACAAAATCTTGATTTGACATGCTATGTTTTTTCTATCTTATTTTAATGCTTAGAGGGTGATATTAATGACGAAGATCTGAATATAGGCAATGATTTTGATGATATGTAGGTTTTTGTTGTTGCATATTTTTGTTTGGATGTTGTAGGCCATATGGAGCTTGTTTTCTAATGTATTTTCAATTTAGAAGTGGTGTTGGTCCTCCAACTTGTCATGATTTTGTTGATGAAACCATCCATTTTCTCATCATTCCATTCACCCATTGTCATCATTTTAAACCACATTTCTTCATAAACGCACCAAATTCCCACATACATGTTTACATGGTTTATTATTATTATTTCCATTATTTTTAATGAACTAAGAAAAATTTTGCATGGTTTTACTAATGACCAATGTTACTTGGGAGCGGGAGCGGAAGCGGGGAGCGGAAGCGGGGAGCGGGAGCGGAAGCGGGAGCAGGAGCGACCATTTTCAGAAGCTCCCGGTTTGGGAGCGAATCCCGGAGCGATTTTTTAAAAATATATATATTTTTTATATTTTTTAATTTTTGATACATATATGTCAACAAAAACATGTAGAATGATGAAATAGACATAAAAAACATAAAAAAACATAAATTGATCATTGAACCATATCACATCAATCATCTAGAAATTATAATCGTCATCAACCTTAGTAAAATTAAAATACATATTACAACTGCAACATATTGAGTCTTATAAATCATGATTCATCAAATTCAATATTAAAGTTTCAACTTCAAGCTTTCAGAATTGAAAATTCAATAACATTTATCATCATTGATCACCAAAGTAACAAGTTGTACTTGTAAGCCAAGTTTAACCATTACAAGAAGTAATATCGAAGATATTTCTAAGTCCTGACTTGTTAAATTGGCAACTAGGGCCAAACTCCATGTGGGTCGGCTTATTTATGGCAGCTGATATTTTTATTGGATCCCTCTCGTCGAGAGGTGTAGGATTGATCCAAAGATCATCCGATTCCGATAAGTATTTATGGAGATATGAATTTATTTTGTTTATGTAATTATAGTCAAGCCGACCAGCTCTTATGTAGGCTCTAGAAGCCCAACCGACGTGTCTATTCGTCATCTTCGTTTTGGTATAAATAGATGAGGATTTTATGTCATTTAGACACCTCTTCATGTGTAGTCTCCTCCTCTCCACGTCTGGGTTTTTGGTGAAGGAGAGAGACACCATGTGTGATACGTTGGTCTTCAAGAAATGCCCTAGCTGCTGTACATTGCCCTAGCCGCAGAGATCTGGCCGCAGTAAACCCTAGCCGCAGAGATCTGGCCGCAGTAAACCCTAGCCGCAGAAATCTGGCCGCTATAAAAGAGGTCACATATGCAGCCAAAGGAAACGTTCTATTCACATTGCCATTGTGGAAGAGCCGCAGTCATAAGGATATATATACGCAGGGCAGACAATACAACGCAGCAACATTTGTATATGCAATGATACAGTCACATAGGCAATTGCGTATGTATATATATTGAGTCATCAACGAACAGCTTTCACACTCAGGAAATGCAATATATATTCACTGTTAAGACAACCTAAATCTGCAGTGATATAGAGACCTGAAACCGCAGTAAAATGAAGGGTTAGCTACAGCAAGAGGAAGCTGTTGCTGCAGCAAGGAGAGGCCTAATCAGCAAGGTCATTTGAGGACTGTTTCAAGGGTCCGAGTTGCTGATTGTAAGGCCGAGGCCCTGATCTTGGAGGCCAAGGTTAGGAGGACTTGCTGTAGCGTGGACAGTCCTTACGTTGGGCTTGAATCTGCTCTAAAGGAGCAGCATGTAGGGCAGCATCTTATTGGAGGACAGCCGCAGCAAGGGAAAGCAATTCTGGGCCAGTTTGATGAGTTGTTAGGGACTGTGATTGGTGCCCTAACCAGTCCCAGAATTGCAGCAGTGCAACAAGAAGTCTACAGCACTTTTAAGAGATGCTTTAAGCATTTGATTGATGATGTTTTGAGGACATTTGCTACAGGTTGCTATGTGCTAGGCCACAGGCCATAGCACCATAGCAAGGGCTACTTAGGGCTGCACTTTGTGCCTTAACCAAAATTGCAGGAGCAGGCAATCAGAGTAATGTTGCAGTAGATTGATGATCTACCAAAAGGGATATGCAACAGCACTCTTATTGAATGTTTTCAGGACTGCATCTTAGATCAGTCATCATTAGCAGAATGATGGACTTACTGCTGCTGTCGTAAAATCTCAGATTTGTATATTTGTACTATCTCTCTCTCTGCTGAACTATTGAAGAATATAAGAAGATTTGATCAAAGGGTTTCCCCACACATTGTGGGGTTTGTCCCTGGCTCGCGCCATATCTTGTGTCCTCTTGTCTTGGCTTGTCTTCTGCGTTTTATATTTATGTTCTATCTGCAGTTTATCATAATGCTGATGTGATTGCTAACTGTGAAAATTTAAATAAATTGCTCTAGCATAGAACATACCAAAACTTAACATGGTATCAGAGCCAGGTTAAGACAATGCCCAAGCAAGAGTGAAATAGCAATCACCGAAGACAGTTGGGACAAGATAGAAGGATCAATGGGTTCCTCATAATTCACCTAGGGTGAAGTCAAAGCAGAGAATGTTATCAGAATGGCGCTGCGAAAGATTCTGATGGTCCATCTTAAGATCACTTCATTGGGAAGTTCGGATCTAAGGGTGGATGGAAAGGCGGATGCCTTGTTGAAATAAGTTCGGCCGTTATGCAAAGGAGTGTCCGAATGGCAAAGGCACATCTCTTGATGAAGATAACAATCATTCCTAGGACATCTTCTATGATCAAAAGAATGACTGGTAATGCAGGTCATCAAGGAAATGGTCGACTCTTCCACGAAAGCAAGGAACCCCTGAATCTCTTTTATGTACCTGATCGCCAGAAGAACCTGATGTCCATCTCGGAAATGGAAGTCAAAGGTTGCAGGGTGGCACTTATCGATGGAAAGGTACGTGTTTGAAAATAGATCTTTTAAAGATGTTTTTGAGTTCAGGGTTGTATCAAGTTGCAGGAAGTCCACTGGGGACCATGTCCATTGACTCAGCACCGGAGGTCTATGAGTCAGATGGTGACTAGAATGCCTGAATTCAAAAGGAAGCATGAAGGTACATGTCTGAAATGTACTGAAGGAAAATATTATAAGGGGACCATTCCCCTCATGCAGTAGGTTCATAGGTTTGGAACAACCCGAGGAGTTTGAAGAATCATGATCAAGGAATCTCATGTATACAGGTGGAAGAAAGCCCTCTATGGCTTGAAGAAAAACACCTCATGCATAATATGAGAGGATTGATAGTTGTCTAACGCAGCTGAGATTCACTAGGAGTGAAACCGATCCAAACCATTACTCGAAGGTTGTGGATGATAAACCTCTCGTACCGGCACCTATGTCTGACAGGTGCAGACCCTCTCATTTATAGGAGACAGAGGGAGTTGGATTCTGAATGTGGGAAGATAAGGTGCAAGCTTGTGACTGCCTCGAGGATCTTAACTTTCAGAAGTTATATGGTAATGATGTTAGACCAGATTTGGGAAATGCCTCTGAGTTTCATAAACTCATTCGTGTTGATGTTCTTGGAGAACCTCCGTTCGAACATATGTGTTGCAGTTAGCATGGTGAGCTCATATTTGGTTGAGCCTCACTAGATTGGTGCCAAGAATCTTCTAAGATATCTTCAGGGCACAATCTCTCATGGATTGAGATACACTGCTGAAAATATGAAACCACATGATTATTCGAATGATGAGTGGGCAGGCAGTGTGGAGGATCACTAGAGCACTTTTCAGTGTTGGTTCTCTTTGGATTCTGCTTCGATGTAGGAAGCAAAAGTCGAAATACATTGCTAATAGTATGGCCTTCTGTGAGGCAGTCTGGTTGCTGAAGCTCTTCAGTGAGCTGTTTGTACACATGATGAATACCACTGTGAATCTCTGTGACAACCAGAGATGGGATTCGATTATTGAGGAATCCCGTATTTGACAATTGCTCCAGCAGATAGACATCAATTACTGCCTTATCTGGGATATGGTAAGTCGATGATCAAGGAGGCTCCATCACACTGAGATGATGTACAGGACAGAGCCCTGAGGAAAGATCAAATTTGTGATTTTCCCGAACGACTTGGAGTCGTCGAGAGACCTTTGTAAAAGGGTCCTGCATGCTGCATACATTGAGCTCTAGGAGCTTTGGGGGGCTTGCAATTCTATTGGAGCAACATACGACCACAGGGTGACTCACCCTCCCCTGGTGGTGCGCACTGAAACAAGATGATTTGCTCTCTTGTGGGACAAGATGATTCGCTCTCTTGTGGGACAAGATGATTCGCTCTCTTGTGTAGCAGGATGATTAGTTCTCCTGTGAGGCCTGGATTGATTTGTTCTCCATGGCGATTGTAGCAGGATTGATGTGTTCTCCTGTGAGGCCTGGATTGATGTGTTCTCCATGGCAGCCTGGATTGATGTGTTCTCCATGGCGATTGTAGCAGGATTGATGTGTTCTCCTGTGAGGACAGGATTGATTAAGTTCTCCTGTCGAGGCTTCCTACCCATGCAGTCTGGGACTCATGGGAAGTACCTCTCATCTGATCAATGAGCAGGGAAATGAAGTTAGGGACCATAGTAGTACCGATGGACGCATCGTTGTATCTACCGTACTCCCTACGCTAGGATGTCCTCCATTGATCTGGGATCAATGATACTGGTCTGGGACCAGTGGTAGGAGTTGTACATGCTATGACGTTGACTTCGGGTCGGCTGAGACTGGTCTGGGACCAGTGGTACATACTCCGAGACTGACTTCTTGTCAGTGCAGTACTGGTCTGGGACCAGTGAGAGTGGTACATTCTATGACACTGACTTCGGGTCGGTTGAGACTGGTCTGGGACCATTGGTACACTCTCTGAGACTGCGATACTGGTCTGGGACCAGTGGTAGGAGTGGTACTTACTATGAAGCTGACTTCGGGTCAGCTGAGACTGGTCTGGGACTAGTGGTACGCACTCTGAGTCTGACTTCGGGTCAGTGGAGAATGGTATGAGACATTCTCGATCAATTCTTCTTCTTCATAGTTCAGCGGAGATGAGCAGAGTTGAGCAGAGCCAGCAGAGCTGAGCAGAGCAGAGCTAGCAGAGCCAGCAGAGCTGAGCAGAGCAGAGCTAGCAGAGCCAGCAGAGCTAAGCAAAGATGGGCAGAGCAGTGCAGGGCACTGATGGCAGAGATAGCACAGTTGTACATATGGATCAGCGGATGGAGTTCTCCCTAGTTGAGAGGGAGTGTTAAATTGGCAACTAGGGCCAAACTCCATGTGGGTCGGCTTATTTATGGCAGCTGATATTTTTATTGGATCCCTCTCGTCGAGAGGTGTAGGATTGATCCAAAGATCATCCGATTCCGATAAGTATTTATGGAGATATGAATTTATTTTGTTTATGTAATTATAGTCAAGCCGACCAGCTCTTATGTAGGCTCTAGAAGCCCAACCGACGTGTCTATTCGTCATCTTCGTTTTGGTATAAATAGATGAGGATTTTATGTCATTTAGACACCTCTTCATGTGTAGTCTCCTCCTCTCCACGTCTGGGTTTTTGGTGAAGGAGAGAGACACCATGTGTGATACGTTGGTCTTCAAGAAATGCCCTAGCTGCTGTACATTGCCCTAGCCGCAGAGATCTGGCCGCAGTAAACCCTAGCCGCAGAAATCTGGCCGCTATAAAAGAGGTCACATATGCAGCCAAAGGAAACGTTCTATTCACATTGCCATTGTGGAAGAGCCGCAGTCATAAGGATATATATACGCAGGGCAGACAATACAACGCAGCAACATTTGTATATGCAATGATACAGTCACGTAGGCAATTGCGTATGTATATATATTGAGTCATCAACGAACAGCTTTCACACTCAGGAAATGCAATATATATTCACTGTTAAGACAACCTAAATCTGCAGTGATATAGAGACCTGAAACCGCAGTAAAATGAAGGGTTAGCTACAGCAAGAGGAAGCTGTTGCTGCAGCAAGGAGAGGCCTAATCAGCAAGGTCATTTGAGGACTGTTTCAAGGGTCCGAGTTGCTGATTGTAAGGCCGAGGCCCTGATCTTGGAGGCCAAGGTTAGGAGGACTTGCTGTAGCGTGGACAGTCCTTACGTTGGGCTTGAATCTGCTCTAAAGGAGCAGCATGTAGGGCAGCATCTTATTGGAGGACAGCCGCAGCAAGGGAAAGTAATTCTGGGCCAGTTTGATGAGCTGTTAGGGACTGTGATTGGTGCCCTAACCAGTCCCAGAATTGCAGCAGTGCAACAAGAAGTCTACAGCACTTTTAAGAGATGCTTTAAGCATTTGATTGATGATGTTTTGAGGACATTTGCTACAGGTTGCTATGTGCTAGGCCACAAGCCATAGCACCATAGCAAGGGCTACTTAAGGCTGCACTTTGTGCCTTAACCAAAATTGCAGGAGCAGGCAATCAGAGTAATGTTGCAGTAGATTGATGATCTACCAAAAGGGATATGCAACAGCACTCTTATTGAATGTTTTCAGGACTGCATCTTAGATCAGTCATCATTAGCAGAATGATGGACTTACTGCTGCTGTCGTAAAATCTCAGATTTGTATATTTGTACTATCTCTCTCTCTGCTGAACTATTGAAGAATATAAGAAGATTTGATCAAAGGGTTTCCCCACACATTGTGGGGTTTGTCCCTGGCTCGCGCCATATCTTGTGTCCTCTTGTCTTGGCTTGTCTTCTGCGTTTTATATTTATGTTCTATCTGCAGTTTATCATAATGCTGATGTGATTGCTAACTGTGAAAATTTAAATAAATTGCTCTAGCATAGAACATACCAAAACTTAACATGACTCCTAACTTCTAACTGTTAACATGATATGAAATGTTAAAAATTTATAAAATGAAACATGAATAATGAGATGAAATGAAACAACTTTAGTGACTAGTCTTTCACAAAGCATCATATTCATAATTCACAATCATTACCAATGAGTTATAATTGCCAAGGCCCAACTTCAAACTTCAAATTTTCATTGTCACAGTGATATAATGTTTACAAAAAATATCATAATGTCATAATGATATGAAAGAGTCAAGAGTCAAGAGTCAAGGACTCAAAACTCAACACTGAACAGTTATGAAAACTAAAGTGACAAGTCTAATAGAAACTAAAAAAGACAAGTAAACTGTAAATCTACAAGTGGCCCTTGCCACGAGAGTCTCCAGGAGTATAAGTAGGTCGTGGTGGTCTTCTAGGAGTCTCCCGCCCAGACCGACGACCAGAACTAGAGCCTCCACGCGAGGGTGCCGATGGAGGTGGCGACAGCAATGGAACAAGACTCGGGCCCCGAGAACTGCTACTGGATGGTGGAGGTGGAGGTGCCATGGCTGCTGCAGCTGCTTCAGCGTCATCCCGTACAAGCTCCTCTTCTAGTTCTTCCAAATGTACAATGCCATCCTCCAAATTGTCGTCCTCAGGGTGATTGTCCCAAATTTTATATGTGGGATCTTCATTAGCCCGATCACAGTAATGGCTCAACAACCTCAAGTTGTAGTGCACATAAACCAAGCTTTCTGCTCGGTTTTCGTTGAGCCTGTTTCTTTTCACATTATGTATATAACTGTAGGTGCTCCAACACCTCTCTGCAGAAGAAGAATTTACAACCTGTGAAAGAACTTTTATTGCCAATTTTCGCAAAAGTCCGTGGCCGCCATATGTTTCCCACCATGTGAGAGAATCAAATTTATCTTTGTCATCCATTGCATGGAAGTTACCATACAAACCACTGCCAGTGAAGTATCTGCCTATTTCAAGGCGCACAGCTGCACATTCCTCCCTGTCAGGCACCAACTTTTCTAATGCTTCCAGATATCCTCTAGTTACCTCTCGATCTAAATGGGGTTTGGTCCTAACACCACCCCCTGCTGCAGGTTTGCCCAACCAAGAATCTGAGTAGTATTTTGGCGTAAGGATATACGCCAAGCAATGTAGTGGAAGGTTAAGCCTATTCCACCGTTCACACACACAATCATGAATCAGTTTGTACAAGTCGGGATCTTTGTTATGAACAATGTCTTTTATTTGCCCCAACATGGTATCCATTTGCTCATACACCTCGCCAATCACTGGTTTGTCTGTATCTGCAAACCGAATCATGTTATAAATTGGCTTGGTGAAATCCAATACCTGTCTCACAGTTGTCCAAAACTGCCCATCAAGAGCGGCCTCCTCCACCGTTTCAAAACCTGCAATGTCAGCTACATTTGTAGCCCTTTCCTTTAACACCTGCCAATGTGGACTTGATACCATGCTAGCTAATGCCTCTCTTACCTTCAAAAGGCGCCTGAAGGTGAGGTAATAGCTACCAAATCTAGTCCTCGCAATCTTCAGCAACTCCAATCTCGAGTGACTGCGGAAAAGGCCATGGGTATTGCTATGATTTGTAATAAATTTTATCATTTTTTTTCCTTTCTTGTACAAATCACCAATCCATTGGTATTGTTCATTTTTGTTTTTGACAATATCATGCAACAGAAGGTTCAATGTGTGAACCAAACATCCAGACCAAAATATGTTCGGGTATTTATCCTCAATAATTGCTCCCGCTGCCTTACAATTAGGAGCATTATCAGTGATGACTTGGATGACATTGTATGGGCCAATACGCTCAATTGTTTCAAGCAATGCTTCTGCAATGTTAATAGCGGTCTTGAACTTGTCTGAGTAATCATGTGCAGCTAGAAAGATGGGACCACTAACAGACACAGCAAAAACACTTATCAATGGCTTGCCTTTTACATTTGTCCATCCATCAGATACAATGGACACCCCATTGTCAGTCCAAGAACTTGTCATTTTATTCAAAGAATGTGATATTTTTGCTTTTTCATGATCAAGGCCAACAGTTCTTGCCTTGTCATACCCAGGGCTCTTGTATCCTTTAGGGGCATCATTTATGGCAGAAACCATTTCGTGCCAATAAGGTGAGCGTAGAACATTGAATGGTATCCCACATGCATAGAGGAACCTGTAAACTTTTGAATCCACATCATTCCTACACCCCTCATCAAGGAAATCTGATATGGTTCTACGGCGTAAAGATGATGACCCTGTGCCTCCATGTCCATATCCACTGCCTTGGGAGGATGTTGAAGGAGTTCTTTGTGAGCTTGGTTCAAAGAAACCCCTTGATCTTTTTGCTCTGTATTGGGCGTCCTCCTCTTCCTTTATGTATTTGGCTCTATCTGCTGTTGACACCTTGTCACAAGTTTTGATTCCTATTTGTTTCTCTCCATCCCATGGCCTTTTCCGGCAGAGGTGTCTTCTAGCACGGGTGTATGAGCCTGTGTAGTCAGTGTTGCAATGGGGGCAATGAAATTTAGTGGTTCCACCCCCTCTCCCTGTTTCAGCCCTGTGAACATATTTCCACAATGGAGTTTGGTCTTGTTTAGTTTTTTGACCCTCATGTTCACCCTCCTCCACATCCTCCTCACTGTGGTTTTCACCCATTTGACTTCCTCCGGCTTCTTCATCCACCTCTTCAGTTTCAGGCCCCCTCCGTTTCCTACTCTCCACCACCATAATAACCAGAAAGGGGACCAGGAAGAGGAAAATGCCAATAAAAATGCTCAGGTCCATCGTGTTTGATGTTTGTAGGGTTTGAGTCTTGAATCTGCAAATTAATTTAGTTTATTGGGATTAATTCATTTAATTTATTAATTTAATTTAAATTAATGATCTTTAAACTCAAACAGGTAAATGAAACTAACTAAATTAACTACCTAACCAGCTAAACTAACTAAATGATTAAGTTACTTACCTCTGCAAGCTTCCTCCTCGCTCCTTGGCACTTGCTCCTCGCTCCTCAGCTCTGGCTCCTTGCTCCTCAGCTCTTGCTCCTTGCTCCTTTGCTCTTGCTCAGCTCTCAATCTCAAGCTCAATGAAGTTGAAATGAGTTTTTTTTGGCCCATTGGGCTTATAAACAAAAAAAAATTAGTTAAATTTTTTTGATTTTTCGGGTCCGGCGGAATTTTTTTCCGCCGAACCGCTCCCGGCCGGTTAAAAATCGCTCTCGGAGCGTTTTTTAATGCCCGGGAGCGATCAGGGAGCGATCGCTCCCGGGCATTAAAAAGCGCTCCGGGAGCTCGGGAGCGATCGCTCCCTGAAACGCTCCCTATCAGAGCAGGGAGCGTAAATTTTTTTAAGGGAGCGCGCTTCGGGAGCGGGTTCGAGGGGAGGGGGGGGGGGGGGGGGCGCTCCCCCGCAACATTGCTAATGACAGTTTAGTAAGTTCAAGTTGTTGCAATTTTGTCAAGTTTTCATAGTTATCTCCATGGTTGAGGTAGTAGCACCACTCTAGAAGGAAATCCGACACTTGGACTTGGTTTCTAGAAGCTCCAATATGGATTTTTATTGGTCAAATTCCACCCAGCTCGCACGTGTGGACCTCCAGCATCAAATCAAGGGAAAAGCGCAGCAGTTTTGACCAGTCAACTTCAAATGCGTTTTTTGAGCAAATGAAAGCGAATTTCAGAAAACAAAAACATGGGTTTTGTTTAGCGCGGGCCCAATTAGGTTCTCCAAAAGCAGTTTTTTCAAATTTGTTACTATTTGAAAGATTTTCGAAGTTCTTTGGAGCCTTATTTTGCAAATTACGTGGATATACGATTTTTCAATTTTTCATTTAATGCACAGTCAACAAAAAGGCTTGAACAAGTTGTTCTTTAGCAAATTCGTGGCATAGAGATAAGTTTGATCAGATCTGGGCTGATCTTTGATCCAAAAATCCATGAAATTTTATTTGATTTGATCTCATGACCAAAACTCAAGCAAGAAAATTATGAGTTTGTTAATTGTCTCAAAATTCTATAAATTGCAATCTCTTTGATGAGAGGAGGGATGATCAGAGATGTCAAGGATGATCTTAATTTGTAATTGTTGTTGCTTATTGAAGGAGAAGAACTCTATTTTTTTCATTGAATGTAATTTTTTTAATATGGCGCAACTCTGAATGAAATTGGTGATTTAAATCTCTTCTCTTGATCTAAGTTTTCAACACCTTGCAATCCTCAGGAGGGCCCTTGGAGATCTGTGAGAATAGTATAGATACTTTCCATTTCTTTCATATTCTCATGAATGGTTTGTTTACATAGATTAATTGTTTATGCTTATCATAGATTAAAAACTCATGTTTTCCATAGATTAAATGTTTATGCTTTCTTAGATTAAAATGTTCATGATTCCATAGATTAAAGTTTGTAAGTTTTAGAACAAAATCTCCATGCTTTCATAGGGTAAAATCTCATGTTTTCTTAGATCAATAATCTTTATGTTTTTTTTTCTAGTTTAACATTAATTTCCTTTCCAAAAACTTAATACTTTCATAATTTATATTAAAGAATCTAATTTCCTTTTGAAGTTTCCAATTCATTTCAGTTATGCATAAATATTGAAAGCTAATCTCCTAGCACATACAGTGTAGTGTACTTCGCAAGCTCACATACCCGAATTGACATATAAATGCAAGTAATTTAACAGTGCATTAAATTACCCAACAAATGGATTGCATTCGGTGCTATTTTGGTTATGTGTACCCTTACATGCTATATAAATTAGAACTTTTGCTTATTTGTGCATAAATGGTTTGGATTCATATGGATGCACATGAATATATATGTTTTTCTTTAAATTTTGAATATTTTACGTGTTTTTGGTTGATCGGTTTTTTGGTATGATTTTTTTGCCGGTTTCTATCCGGTTTTGACCGATTCCCGATCCGGGGGGTCTACTACTTCAATGATCGGTCCGGCTCCGATAACTATGATTAGAAGCCTCCAACAACGCCTTGAAGAAATCTCAATCTTCTTGAGATAACTCTACATCTTGCGCATGTCCAAATGTGAAATGATACATTCCAAATTAACACACCAATGGTTGTTAGCACTTCCATCTCTCTATCGTCATAGGCTTCTTGTTTAATCTATGTACTTTGCCATCAACGATATTTCATAATATTCTTGCAACAAGAATAGTTTTACTTTGAACTTCCATACTTGTGCCATCAAGCTTGTGGATTTTGGGTAGTACAAAAATTGCATGAAACACTTCCAACCATGATTTTCAAAAGAAATAAAAATAAAAATCAAATCTTAAATCAAATTTTAAAAGATTCTAGGGATGATAGGACAAGTTTCAAGGAAGCAGAGAATGTAACCCCAATTTCCAAGGGATGGAGTGATTGGATGTATAAAGAGAAGAAAAACTCAAACATTACTAAGAAAACATGTAATAAGTTATAACCTAAAACAATGACGGTAATGCAACTGCAAACAACTTATAAGAATAATCAGATATAAAAGAAAAATCCAAGCATTAAGAGGAAAATACGTAAGTACTAAGAACCTAAAATAACGATGGTAACGAAATTGTAAATAACTCATAAGCATAACCAAATATAAACGAAAACTTCAAACATGATTAGGAAAATATGCAAGAGCCTAACAAAATTATGGTAATGCAATCACAAGTAGCTTATAAGCATAATCAAATGATAATATTGGACAAGTGCAAATAAAGCTTATGACAATACCATTCACAATTCCATAAAATGAAAGGATTATAACCAACTAATCCATATTAAAATGAACAAGTACATGGTTCAAACTTCAAAATGCCAAAAAAATGCATTCACCCATCTTACTAAATAACATGCAGTTTGACACAATGAAACATGTATAAATATTAAATCCATAAATTGGGATCTAGTGCTTTAAAGCTCTCCGAAAATGCTTGAACCTCATCCAGTTCTACTACATTTATCTTGAATATTCAAGATGCCCACCTCTACTCTTCAGCTACTTTGTCGTTTACGAACCAGTTTAAGAAGCAGTTGTTGAACCATATATAGTAAAGAAGGGGTGCTTTCTAAGCAAGGGATACAAAGGCTAATAGTCAAAGGTCATCTCACGGTAACCTTTACTCCATTGTCTAACTCAGGTCATCTCTACCTTCATGGCCACAGAGATCCCAAAGTCAAAGGAAGTAAAAGGCTTGTATATATGACTTATTATTATATGACACTACTAGCCACTTAAAGCTTCAACCTTGATGAAAAACACTTCTCCCCGAGGGTTGAAAATTCATTAAATATCACTCTATGGCTTTTTGGGTCTTCCCAAAAGCTTCTTATTCTGAGTAAGCAGCAATTCTTCTAAATTTTAGCTGATTTTTTTTTGCCAAAAAATGGTTTGCTCAATTAATTCAAACCAGCTAGTTTCAAGTTATGAAAAGCACAAAATTGTATTATGAAATCCACAAACTTGAAGCAGCAAACAACAAAACTAAAATAATTCTAAGATTATGATGAATGCCTTGCCAGTTTAATGCAGGTAAGCGGTACAGTAAGAACTCAATGGTTGCATGTAGCATTGAGGCAGATGATGATGGAATGGTAAATAAGAATGTGCATCCCTTAATTGCTTTACCGAGGTCTCATCCCTAAAAGTTGGCAGTGTGGCAGATTTTAGAAGAATTGCTAAGCTACCCCACAGCAATGATAAATCAAGCATTCGCTTCAATGACAGGCATGGTTCTTGTCGCGTGGAATTATACGTCTAAGTATTTTAGAAAAACTGTAGTGGGATGTTTTGAGCTCATACCTCTAGCTCATATCCCAGTGCCTGCAAAGCCTTCGCAACACTGAGCAGCAGCAGGAGGCCAGGGCTCCTAGAAAGTTCGGCACAAACCTGTCATGTAAGCATTCAGAAGAAACCAACTCAGAATTAGAACCCGACAAAAACTTATCCTTAGATTGATTAAAATGATCTAAAAAAGCTTGAAGCTCAAATCTTTAGAAACTAAAGAGTAGTGATAATATAGCTATATTTAGGTAATAAGATAGCTATATGCACTGACCAATGCCAAACGAGCAGGTCTAATAGGAATCCGCCTTCTATTCTGTAAGCCTGTAAGATTCGTTTCAGCATTTTTATCTCTGAATTTCTGTAAGAGTTTGTGCGGCACGAATCTGACAGCCTCCGCAATATCCGACGTGCGAAGCGTTGCCAAATTTGGCTTTTGTTCCAAAGTAGCGCGATAATCTCCAGAAGAGAGCTCCGCTGGCCTCAAGAACATCACCATGGAGCCATGTAGCATGGCGTCCGCTATGAAGTAGGCAATAGCTGCGCATATTAGAATCCGACATACGAAAGAGTTGCCTCTTATGAAGCCCCCTTTTCCCCAGTGAGACCGGCCTTTCAAGGCCAATTGAGCTTTTTTTGTCTTGCCGTTGTCAGAGAAGCCAAAGCCACTCGAATCGCCGTAGTGAGGAAAACGTTTAAACAGATGGTCGTCTCCCATGGTGATCAAGGACAGAAATCCATACATTCTAAACCAGCCGCCTCAATCTTTGTTTAAATTGTGACTTTAAGTACAGATAGCAACTCATTGCAGAATACTTACACAGCAAATTTTATGCAGAAATTAATCCTTCAAATGCAATCTTCATTCCACCTGAAAAGCTTCAAATCCTTCATATTTTACCCTCTTGTAGCTGGATAATGTCAAATCTGGACCTCCGCTTCAAAATATTTATAAGTCATTCAACGCTACGGCTGAAAAACCTCAAATATTGAACATATTAACCATAATAATGCCAAATTTCTCAAATAACAGCATTCCGCATTCCGCCTTAAGAACTTAAAATACTTCATATTCAGCTGCATTTTATATTATTGTTGAAAATTTTCAAACATTACACATTACACGAAATCCAGCTGCTTTTTTGCTCAAAATCCGGATGTATTACGGCTGAAAAGCTTAAAACGCTTCCAACATTGTTGCTGACAAAAGCAAAACTCTACAAGTAAAAACCTGACCTTTACATTCAACAACAATACGCTCCCGGAAATCGAACCCCGGTTCTCGGCCTTAAACTAGATTTCTCTTCCAAACTTAAAAACCAGACAAATGAAGACCATACGCGGTCCCGCACTATACTTACTGAAAATATAGAACCGAAAAATCTCCTGCCGTTTCTGCGGACAGTGTAAGAACTGGAGGTAGACCCGTACAGCTTCTTACTGACCAATAAAAGATGAATAAAGAAACATTAAAGATCGATAATCGGAACTCAGCGAGCAACCGACAGCCGAATCTCCGTGGATCCTGCAGACATTCACTATACTCGCGCTATCCCAAGCCAAGCAAACATAAGTTCACGCTACAGACACAGAAAACACAAAGGCAAACCGGAGCTCCTCGCGAATCGAACCTCAGACGTGGATAACGAGCAATAGTATTCCCGAAAGCATTCTGACACAGTGCATTATGTACTCAGAGCACACAGTCTACCACGAACGCCGCTAAATCTAGCGGGCTCTTGGATGACGTAGCCTGCCACGCTGAATTTAGCGGACCTTCGGAAGGAAGCGCCAATTTGGAACAGGCGGAAAATTCTAGCAGAGTTTCTGTCGCTTTTTATCTAGAGGTGGCCCTCCCGGACCTGGTATTATTTCACGGTAAAAATATTTTAACCTTTTTTGACTTTTTTCACGGAAACTTTACCACAAAGCTCCAAAGGAGACGAATCGGTTGCACAGGTTTGTTTCTATTGGCTGCTTGAGAATTGCGTCCGACAGCGTGGATACAGTATCATTTCATCACTGTCAGCTTTCACATTAAATGCTATCAGTCATCGTCCGCAGTGGAGTAGTTTGTCACATTGAAATCTCGTTAATTAAATGTCGAGCCTCGTTCCGCCCGGGTTCAATTCTCACATTGAAATCTCGTTATTCAATATTGGGTCTCGATCCGCCCGGGTTCGAGTCTCTAGTAGATTACGACAACGCTTATGATTATAAATGAGCAGGAGGTGGAACCCGTTCTACGAGGAGGGCCCAAGGATTTGAAGACTGAAACAGAAAGCGAGAGTGGAAAAGATCATGACGAACCTTTTGAGCGGGAAAAAGAAATTGGTAACAGGTTTTGCTTATCGTGAAAGTATCCTTCTTATAGGTCCCGGGAATATAGCTTTCTATTGAAAGTCAAAATGATTATATTTTTTTAACAACTTTGAAGATTTTCGGACATTTATAAAATTTCTTTTATTAATTTTAAATCTACGAAAAAAAAGGGTTTTTGAAAAAGTTAATATTATTTTTTTTATTGGTAAAAGAATTTTTTTTATTTTTTTAATTTTATTTTAATGAAAATAAAATTGAAAAAGTCAATATTATCCTTTTTTGAAAAAGTCAATATTATCTTTTCTCTTTTATTGGTAAAAGATTTTTTAGTTTATTTATTTTTATTCAGTTTAGGGTAGATTTAAGTTAATTTTTTTATGGTGTAGTTTAATTTATAGATAAAATGGTATTTTTTATCTTATTTTTTCTGGTTAATTTTAATCAAAACTGAATTGAAAATTTTTAAAACTTAAATTTAAATTGTTTAATCTGCATAATTCGAGTGATCTAAGGGTTTTTCATGTTGATGAATCATTTATACATTTAGAAATGTATTTTAAATAACAAAAAATCTTGAAATTGTATTGTTAGATTTTAATAAATTCTGGTGAAAAAGACTATTTCATTTATAAATTAGACTGCCCCATTTTTTATTAGATTGGAGAAGAACAATCAATTCACAATGGATGTTTATTATTGGTAAAAGATATTTATTTAATTAAACATCTTTATTAAAGAGAAAATTGCCACACACAAAAATACACAATTTACATGGTTATTAGTTGTGCTTCTTTAATGATAATAAATTATATCTTACAATTATGTTATTTGGTAATGTGAAATTATGCAACAACTAATTATTAGTTAAAAAAGAGATAGTGATATGATATTTATTTATAATGAATAGTTAATCAATAGTGATGAATAAATATAATATTTATCAATAATAACTAATTGAGAAAATGAATAATAGTAAATAAGTATAATATTTATTATGAAACTTGTGTTAATGATATTTAACTTTTAAACTTTACTTTACATTTAATTGCGTGGTTTTGGTGAATTTCGTGAAAAAGACTATTTCTTCTATAAGTGCATGGTTTTGGTGAATTTCAGTAAAATAATGCCTGGTTTTGGTGAATTTCGGTGAAAAAGACTATTTCGTCTATAAGTTAAACTAAGCTCGAGAAAATTACCACAAAAGAACACAATTTACATGGTTATTAATTGTGTTTCATTAATGATAATAAATATATCTTACAATTATGTTATTTATTTGGTCAAGTGGAATTATGCAACAACTAATTATTAGTTAAAAAAGAGATGGTGATATGATATTTATTGATAAAGACTCCTTAAAAAAAGAATAGTGATGAATAAATATAATATTTATCAATAATAACTAATTGAGAAGATGAATAATAGTAATTAAGTATATTATTTATTATGAAACTTGTGTTAATGGTATTTAACTTTTAAATTTTACCTTACATTTAATTGCATGATTTTGGTGAATTCCCATGAAAAAGGCTATTTCACCTTACATTTAATTGCATGATTTTGGTGAATTCCCATGAAAAAGGCTATTTCGTCTATAAGTTAACTACGCCATGGGAAATTACCACAAAATAACATAATTTACATGGTATGCAACAACTAATTATTAGTTAAAAAAGAGATAGTGATATGATATTTATGGATAATGACTCCTTGAAAAAAGAATAGTTGATGAATAAATATAATGTTTATCAATAATAACTAATTGAGAAAATGAATAAGAGTAAATAAGCATAATATTTATAATAAAACTTGTGTTAATGGTATTTAACTTTTAAACTTTATTTTACATCTAATAATTTTTATTGTGGAAAACCTAAAATTGCAGTGTTTTATCTCTTAATACACAACTTTAAGTGTCCTCCATCATAGCAATTAAAATCTATATTGTAAAGTCTAATCCATCCTCAGTATTTCATCGATCCAATGAAAACTCTACAAAAGATTTTACATGGTTATTAGTTGTGCTGCATTAATGATAATAAATTTTACATTACAATTATGTTATTTATTTGGTCAAGTGAAATTATGCAGCAACTAATTATTAGTTAAAAGAAAGATAGTGACATGATATTGATAATGATTCTTTAAAAATAAAACAGTGATGAATAAATATAATATTTATCAATAATAATTAATTGAGAAAAATGAATAATAGTAAATAAGTATAATATTTATTATGAAATAATAACTTACTGAGAAAATGAATAATAGTAAATAAGTATAATATTTATTATGAAAGTTGGGTTAATGGTATTTAAATTTTAAAGTTTACCTACATTTAATAATTTTTATTAGAGAAAACTTAAAATTGAAGTATTTTATCTCTTAATACACAACTTTAAGTGTCCTCCATCATAGCAATTAGACTCTTTATTGCAAAGTCTAATCGGTACTCTCATCAATCCAATGAAAACTCTACAAAAGCTTTACAAGTGAGCTATTATTGATCATTTGCAAGAGCTTTAATTCAACAAAGACACTAATGTGTTTAAATAGACTAAATCTCTCTCTAAACATTTAAATGTCAATGTCTCCAACTTGATGGCTTGGTGTAAGAGGTATGTGACTATCACCATGGATGACAACAAAGAGGTATGTAATAATTGCAACTAATAAAAAATTGATTAAATAATATGCAAAAAAATGAATAAATTGTGAGTTTACTTGCAAAAGGGTTAAGGAGGACATAAAGAGATTTCTTATGAATAACTATGTTTGAGAATAAGCTACATAGTAGGTGGAAAGTACCCAAGATTAGCAATGACAAATAGGGGAAATTTTAAGGATGGAAATTTATCTTAAAATTAGAAACCTTAACGAATCATTCCTAATATGCAAATTGTACTATGTTTGGTGATATTTTTGTAAAAAGATTCATTTTTCCAATGATTTGTTTATCTATTGTCTATAAAAATTTTCCAATTTTTAAGGTAAAATAATTTTATACTATAAAATTTGGGCAAATTGTTTTTAGAAAAAGAAATGGAAATTAGCAAATCATTTTTTTGAAAAAAAAAAAACATGGAAAATTATCACACCTACGAATATTAACCCCTAAAATTTTCCCTATAATAAAATTTAACATAACCTCAAGAGAGAAAGCCCCTCATCTTCCAATAAATCTCCATGCACATATCTAGATTTCTTTTCACTGGACAAAAAAGCACTAGCACCTTACTCAAAGCTTTTTTTTAAATATCTTTTGAAGAGAAAATGGGAATAGGTTTCTTTGAAATGTCCATTAAAGAGAAATGCACTCCCATTGGACCTATAAAAATACATAATCCTTGCATGTGTTCTTGAATAACTTGCTATGCATTCAATGTCCAAGGATCCCATTTGTGGTGTTGATGCCACATACCACACTATTTCCAAACTCTTTATCATAATAGTCATGGAAGTTGAAATATTTGGAAGACAAAAATGATCAATGTTAGATGGAAAGAAGAGTATGTTTATAGATCACCAAGGTTTTGATAGCATCAAACATTTGATGAAAATAGAATTTAGATTAAACATATTATTAAAGGTTATATATATCGTTTTAAATAACTATAGTATAAATTTATATATTAATATTAATTTATATAATTTATTAATATATTGCAATTTAATTGAATATAATACAATAAAAATTAAGGGCATAAACCTATATAGATCGTTATAAATAATTAGTTTTGATTTTTTATATTTAGATTAAACATATTATTAAATGTTATATATATCGATTTAATATATATATATATATATATATATATATATATAATTTATTAATATATTATAATTTAATTGAATATAATACAATAAAAATATGATGAGCCATTATTTTTATTCATAAATTAAGACTCTCACTTAATATAACTGTTATTATGTTGATAAATAAAAATATATATATTTATATTTTAAAAAATAAACAATCAATAAATTAACAAAAAATTATCTAAATATTATTAGACCTTCCCCTTTATCTTCCTCGTCAAATATAGATGTTATCTTCTAGCTGTTAGGTTGACCTGTCTCTCTATTTAACCTTCTTTTTAGATCTGTTTCTTCATCATGTCCTGAAGATGAACCACACTCGCTGGTTCGAAACAGTCGACCAAAATCTTCAATATAATTTCTCCAAAAAATTCTATACACATTAGGATATAAATCACAAAAACTTGAATTAGAAAATGGAATTTCTAAAAATCTTAGCCATCAGAATCTTTTTCACCATCTTTATTATTATTATTGTTATTAATCGAAGCTTTTTCACCACCTTTACATTTGGTATTTTGTGCACGAGATCCCTCAACGCTCATCCCTTTAACTTAATGTTATTCTGTGATTAAAGTTCATGGATTTAATGAAGAGTAGCATACAATATCTAAAGTTAACATGCGCGGGTCTGGATAAGATATCTATAGATTCATAGTCAATGAATTATTGCCGCAAATTCAACGTGTCAAACAAAGGTAGTTGATGAATTTTTGTTTTATGAATTTATTTATAACATTAAGAACTTAATAAACGTTGAATTTTATATTTGTTTAACACAACATAGAAACTCGGGGTGGAAGGTTTGGGTTGGGGGCAATTCTTTTGCCCTAAAGGATAAGCGGAATTCATTTTTGCTTGGAGTTTAGGGAGGGTTTTTAAGCAATCAAGTTAAATTTGAGGGTCTTTTCCACAGCGTTATTTTAGCTGGAACTCATTGTTAACAATTATTTAGTGAATAAAAAATTATCATAGAGTATATTTGGAAAGGTAACTCTCTCAGAGATCTGTATCTTAATTCAATTTTCTTTGTATCAGGCCCTTCTTATTATTCTCAAAGGCTAATTATTTCCATATTTTTTAGCATAATAACACCATATCGGATCAAATGAAAATTGTGCTACAAGATTGGAGTTAGCTTCTTTATTGACTAATGATCACTTAAAGTACTCCCTAATTCCATGACAATTAGTATGATTAACATGGGACATTTTGGCGGGAAGATGATGGACGAGTTCTTTATGTCTACGTTGTCCACGTTCAAAGTAGTTGGTTTGGGTGGCAGCATAACATGTTTGTGCACCACATGAAACATCAGAACCAAGACGTGCAATGTTATTAATTCTTGAATGCAAGGGGAGGTTCAAGTGGGATCGTATGAATGTTGGAGGGCTTGCGTGGAGGTCTTCAATTACGGCCTTGCTTCTGATGGATTTAGTGGACATTGACATGAATCTCTCTTTATACACTTGTGGGAAGGTCAAATTTTGATGCTCAAAGTGGCATTCAGGTATGATGACTTGTGGTGTAAATAGAAGTTCTTCACAATGCACTCGGTTTACCAACAATTTTGTCCTTTGCGTTACCCATGAGAATACTTGGTTTGATCATCCTTTATCCTTGTCTAATTGCAATTTGAGAGTTTTTCACATCAATTTAAATATGGGTATTGTTATGTGGAGTTTAGTTCAGTTTGCAAATCTCCTATACTAATGGCAGAGCTTTCAGGGTCAGTTTTTGTTATTTCCTTTGAATTCATTGTTGCATTGCTTGGGTTTGGTCATTTTGGGGCAAAATATTATGCGGAGTTGGCTCTATTTCAAGTGTTCTCTACTCTCTATTTCTTTTATCAAGAGAGAGATTCCTCTCTCTCTTTCCCTAGGATTTTGGTCCTCTTTAAAGGTTGTTATGTTGCTTAGCCTCCACTTGTATGCCACTATTATTGGGAATATATTATTGTGTGAAGCAAGAGTCTTTGCTTGTTATTGTTAAACTGCACAAAAAATGGTAGGCAGAATTAAGTTAATCATTGAATGCATATTATTCACAATTACATACATTTTTATACGATGTCTAATGACCCTTGGTTTTCATATTCGAAGTGGTTTCTTAGACTCTAGTGATTGTTCATATTCCACACCATAACCCTTAGTGGATTAGGTGTCCATCATTCCCACCCATAATCCGAAGGGGTATATATGAGCCCAAGAAGAGAGTTGAAATATAAAAATGCAAGAATGCATGGGAGCAATTGGTGGATTATGCTCTCTGAAATGATAGTATAAGGTGGGAGAACTCAAGGTCTCAACTGATGGTGGTTTAAGGATGACCACCAACACTGGAACACTTGGTGTAGTTCCTAGAGCAATTTCAAATTTGGCTAGAAGCTAAAGTCTTCTACTAGATGAAGTGATCCCTAATGCTTTGAAAAGGGAGACCATTGGGGTCTCAACCTTAAACAATTCCAAATATGGCTATAAGTTAAAGTCTTTTGCTAGAGGAAGTGTTCTGAAAAGGGATACCATTGAGGTCTCAACCAGTAGTGGTTTAAGGAAGGTCACCAACCAAAGCTATGCTCATGGGGCAATGCTCTGTCTTTGGCTACAACTCTAAATCTGGGTATGGCTGACTCTGGCTCTAGGCATAGGTAGCAAGTTCAGGCTATGGCTCAGGCTCGCTTGATTTATTTTTTAATCTTGTAAATGACCATCAATTCCCCCCTATTAAATACAAGGTGAGAAGATGAAGAAATCTCAACTACAAGATGTGGTATGGCCAAAATATCTTCTTGGATGTTGAAGCCCATTGCTAAGAAGTGATCCATCCAAGGTGAATCTTCATTCTTGAAGGAGGCTTGTTTATGAAGCATCTGTTTGAATGATAGAGTATTTTTATGACAATGCTCACACGAGTGAAGATCAAAACAGTGACCTTTCACATGGCCAACTCTGTCACAATGTTCGCATTCGACAATTTGTGGTTGTGAATGTGGATGAAGGGCAGGATTTGGAACAAGTGAATATGAACCGTCATGAAGAAACCTAACAATCTAAAATTTGATGGGCTTTGAGTAATTTAGAATATGAAAGGACACACCCTTGTCATATCCAAGACCAATTGCATTGTTGTTGATAACATCTTCCCATGGTTTGATAATGGGCTTGGGAAGAGCAGGTTGGACTTCTATGTTTGCATGCAAATCTACTCTTATATTGGGAACTAAATCAACCTCAACTTCATTGATTTGATTAGTTTATGCTTGTTGATGGGAGTTCATATCAATCTCAAATAGAGGCTTGTTTTGAACCAAAACCAATTCAGAATCATGTATTTTCTGTTGTAACTCATCTCGATAGAGCTGAGATACTAGTTGCAAAAAATTAATCATGTCACGTGCATTTTGCAACAAGTTTGAATGTCTCTAAGAATGACTTTATCAATCATGGTATATTGTCGAAAATAGAATGTAAATATTCAGTAACTCTAATACTCCATAAAGTTGGCCCATTTTTTCAACAAATCAAAATTGAAAATGCACTTATTTAACTTATTTTCAAAGATATTAGAAGTTTCTCTAGTTCCAATCTGCACCAAGATTTGGTTCAATGGAGAAATCATACAACATTATAATTAGGCGATAATTTCTGTATACTTTAATTCTTTACGGGTAGTTCAACATCGAATACAACAATAACTAGGAAAATGACAGCCAAAGAAGGTTATTGATTAAGATTTCTACATAAGAAACAATCACAAGAGAGGTTTCACAGATTGCATTCTAAAAATGATCTGTCGAAGCTTGGAATACTTAAAAACCACCACTAAACTTCTAGGAAAAGTAAGTTGTCCTAAGTTGTCCAACGAATGTCCAAACTCCCAACAAAGAAGTGGAGGTATGTTCCTTAGTTGTTTGTCTAGGAACAACTCCCACGACGATTTCCAAGCCTCCCCAAAATTTTGCCCTCTCCAATTGAGATTAATTCTCAATGCATGTTTAACCTTTTCTAAAATATTTAGAGTAAAAGGACACAACAAAAACAAGTGATCCATTGTTTCATTGGTGTTTTTGCATAATACACATCATCTTTACCCCTGCTTTGTTTATTTTTTGGAGATTGTCCCAAGTCGGTGCTTTGTTTCTCATTACACACTAGAGAAATAACGTAGCATTAGCTAGGCATTCCAGTGTCCAAATTTTCTTCTACCACCAGTTTGGATTTACCTGTAGTTGTCTTTTGAATTAGATCTGATATCCTAGTTTTGATGATTAATTTCCTGAGGGCGCAAGTTCCATTTCAACTCGTCCTTGCGATCTCTTATTTTGATGTGGGATCTTCTCAACGTTGTTACATACTCTTGCCAGATAACTTCCAACCCATTCAGTTTAGTTGGAGCTTATCTCCATTCAACCATCCTTGGGCCCAGAAGGTGGTTCGTTGGTTATCTGTAGCCTGATTTAGGAAAATAATTCCTCGATCATTCAACTTGTTTACTAATGCAAGTGCCAGTTTGTACTTTTCCTCTCCTCCAACCCATGGGTCCAAACCCACTCTTAATTTTTCTCCGTTACCTACATGCCACAACAATCCTGAACCAACTACCTTGAAGGCTTCCATTGTTGCCTTCCAGATGGAGGATGAATTTGGGACTCTTTTGCAGGGTTTCCAAATCCACTTGTCCAACGTGAGAGGGAAAATGTACTTCTTGTTGACCACAACCATCCAAAGGTTGTCTGTTGTAATGAGCCTGCAACTTGATTTCGCTGATAAGGATGCAACAAAGGTTGAGAGATCTTTTAGGCCCCAGTTGCCCCAAGCTTTCGGAATAGCTATCTTTTCCCATGCAACCCATGAAAGAGTGTTTTCCTCCTTATTTCTTGCCCACAGAAACCTCCTGAACATTTTTCTGATTTCCTAAAGGATACCTTTTAGGACCCAGGTGAGGGTCGCCCAGTATACAGGGATGGCTTCGATTACTGACTTTATCAACACTAGGCAGCCTTCTCTTGATAGCCATTTGAGGCTCCAATGTTTGAATCTTTTTTCCACCTTGATTAATAGCCACCTCCAATCCTCCTTCTTGTAGTCATTTTCCTTCAGTTGGAAACCCAAGTATTTAAAGCTTTCCCTGATTGTTCTTGTTTCAAAAGGAAAGGATCGTTGAATGCCTCAGAACTCTCTTGGAGAAAAGCCTTCATATGTAAAGGATGATTTCCTTTCATTTATGGTCACTCTTGTTGCTTTTTGGAAAAGCGCTAGAGCATTCTTAATGCAGTCTAGATCCTGACTTGATTTGTTGTTGAACAGTAGAATATCATTAACAAAGAGCAAGTAAGTGATGAAAAGGTTGGATGAAACTTCCATGCCTCGTAATTCCCCTCTCCTCTTAGCTGTTAATAGTACTCTACTTAAACTTCCAACTGCTAACAGGAAGAGGAGTGGGAACAAAGGACATCCTTGTCTCAACCCTCTTTGAGAATGAAAGAAAGGAGAGGTTGATCCATTTATGAGGATTGCAAAAGAAACATTAGTGATACATCCCATAACCCAATTGATGAAAGGGGTTTAAAAACCCAAGTGAGTTAGCAGCATTCTCAAATAAATCCAACTAATTCTATCATAGACTTTAGATAAGTCAATTTTAGCGATGATACCTTGTTATTATTAAAATTAAAATTATTATTATTATTTTAACAATATGAAATGTATAGATGTATGTTCACCTTTATTAACGATTTAATTTATATGGTTGGGCCAATTACAACTATATAAAACTCATCCACATTATTTTTCAATTTAAAACTCATATCATAAAATTAAGAGTTATAGAAAGATTATAAAGTGTTTTTCATTATTAATCATTAACAATGATATTATTATCATTCTTTACAAATATTTTTTTCCCACATTTTGTGGATGGTAAACCTAATTTTTTTCCCACATTTGTGGATGGTAAACATACCCTGATTACGGGGCCAAGAGAGTTGAAGAGACTTGAACCTGTGAACAACAACAACTAGTAACAATATCAAAGAACATCACGCTTTATACCACTTGAGCTAAGCCTTGGAGCCCATTGTTTACAAATATGTAAGTATGATTTATCTTTACATTGATGTGCCAACTTTAAGAAAATTCTTACTCTATTTATAATTTTATTGTTTATTGATAAAAAAATTTAATTAGTGTGGGTGAATGATGATGTTGGTTGTTTATAAGTTCAACTAAAGTTAGTAAATATGCTTCTAGATATAGAAAGTTATGACCACAATTATATTTACCTATGTGTGAGATAAAAGTTTGTAGTCTGATATAATCGCTCATTGATGAAAGTTGGAAACGAGCAAAATCTCATGTCAACTATCTTTTCATAAAAATATTAATAATTATATGGTTAGTTTTAAATAAGGCTTAGAAGCAATAACTTTTTTGTTGGCAAAAACAATACAATTTGTAACAAGATTGTAATTTCTTGTCGTTTAAAATGCACTTCTGAATACATAAATGGATTCAAATCCCGAAATATTAACAAATTAGATAACTTAAATTTATGATTTTTAAAAATTTATATTCAATTTTGAAAAAAAAAATAACTAATTAAAAATAGCGAGGAAAAAAATTACACTACGATAAATAATATTAAAGACACATTAACCTAATATTGTTTTGTTGTTAAAATTTTCTTAGAAGTATACGTAAATTTAAGAAGCATTCAAAACTTCAATAGCCAATCCATTTATCGTGAGAAGTAAGTATTTTTAGTAATGATGAAACAACTCTCGATGAAAATATAAAATTAAGAAAATATTTACTAGCATTTGCACCAGATGTTGCAAAGGAAACGTCGTAAGGCATAAATTCGAGAAGCATTGTGACATATAAAGAATCATTGAAGATGGAAATTAGTAGGTGAAGGGTAAAGAGCTAGTACCCAATGTCCATTGCATTAAATAGGTCTTGTTGTTTTTGGAAACGTTTTGGCCATGACATCTGGCCAAAAAGAACTTCCCATTTTTAGCAGGCTATGGAATGACTTCAACTAGAAGGAGACAATACTGGATACTATTGCATGTATTGAGGAGGAGTAGAATGTTGTCCTCATTAGTAAGATGAATAAGGGCAACAAGAAAAGAGGAACTAAGAAGGGTTAAAAAGGGTTATCTACAGTCCTCCATTGTGGGCTTTTGTTGTAATATTTTTTCTTCTCAATGTGTATGGTAAGTCTTCAACACTCTATCTATGCTTCCAATGACTTCAATCTACATATTCTTAAAAGGAGTTTCTGCTTCTGTTTAAGCTAACATCCTCTTTTTGGTTGGATTTATTTCTGTGAGCAGGGTGGTATTCATTATTTTGGCTCTCTTTAGTTCCCTTAGTTGTAAGTGCACAAAAATCTTGGACTAATATGACACTGAACTATTGATAATGGGAGTTAATAATCATGACAATTTTTTTGATTGAATTCTTTGGGCTTTATGTCATTTTATCTCCAAAATATACAAATAATTTTGGTGGTTGGAACAAAGCTACAAGTTATAATAATAGAGTTGGCCTTAGAAATTCAAGGGAGGCATGTTGTAGTTAAAGGAACCCCAATTGTGCAGCCAACAAATACAATGTTTTTGTTCAATCACCCTCAAATTATCCTTTTTTTGATCCATTTCACTCTTTTCAAGGTATCAAAATGATTTGCATTCTAAATTTCAATTAACAAATTGTATTTCTAAATCCTATTCACTAAGTATTTATGGGAATACCAATTGCTTAATGGTTAACTTATGTTTTGCAGAATGCTTTCCAGCTTGCTTTCTTCTTGTGGATATGGGTAAGCACTATGTTCATTCAATGAAGGATAAATTCTTGTTTATAGAATCATAGGATTTACTATGGTAACGATGGTAAAAGTTGCAGTCTCAGGTACCCAACTATCAAAGCACATTTAAAAGAAAGAATAATATTAAAGAATGTTTCGGGAGAATAATGTAATGACCAAAACACTCAAAGGGCCATCATATGATCGTTGAGCATCATATTATTCTCTGTTTCATCATACTCGTATTCATGCCATGCATTACACTACAAACCAACCAACAATATTACAGAGCTAACATATTGAAGGGCAAAACGTATGTACCAATTTGGAGGGAAACGAGTTGTGTCAATGAGTAAGAAGATGCAAGTGCTAGCCAACGTTATGCACACCATTTCCAACATCCAACATGATGGTCTTTTATCTCTTCCCATTGTTTTCCTCTGCCATATAACATGATGAGTAAATAATTGTAAGAACGAGAAGAAAATCAAATTCTAAACCCTAAAACTTCCTTGTTAAAAAAGCAACATTGGACTCTTTCTGTGGTCAACCAATCAAATTCTGACAGGCTACTGCTATTAACAAACTCTTAGAAAAATGTAAAAACAACATAAACCAAACCTTAAACCTTAAACATTGCCTATTAAAGAGACAACGCTTGACTCCCTCTACAGTCCACCAATCACATTCTAACAGGTTGTTGCGAGAAACAAATTCTTAAACGGAAGAATGTAAAAGAACATAAAACCAGATATTAAACCCTAAACCCTGCCTATGTCAGAAACAAGGTTGGACTCTTTTACAAACAACCAATCAATTTCTAAGGTTGTTGCTATATACAAACTATTAGACAGGAGAATGTAAAAACAACATAACTTGTGATATTATATGGTATTGAGCTTCATATTTATATTTAAATCTATGATGATACACCATGTCATTTCAATGAACCATATGAACTGAAGGAGGAAGGTTAAAGAAGACGGTAATGTAGATCAGTTTTGTACATTAGAAACCATGCTGCATACTGAATATATGCCATATTGAATTCATTTTTTCAATTCCAATGTAAACAAAACAGACTTACGAAAACTAAGTTGAAGCTAGACCTAACCAATCTACCATTTGAAACAGAAATGAGATCAAATTTAAAGGAGGTGGCATATTGAATTCCTCTGTTCAGTTCTAATGTAAACAAAACAGGGTTATGGAAACTAATTTCAAGCTACACCTAACCAACCATATAAATTTATAATCGAAACAGAAATGAGATGAAATTTAGAAGAAGATCAGGAGAGGTTCTGGGCAATAACACTTGATGTGGGGGACGCGCAAAAGATATCAATTGCCTTCATGTTGCAGAACTGAAACAGAGGAGGACAGTGATCAGGCTGCTGAAAAATCCGATGAATAAATATGGAGGCCAAGAAACAAGAACACAAAAGGCACCTGAAAATAAAAGCAAAAGAAGATCGTTATATAAAGAACAATCTCTGTACTCACCTTCACAAGAAACTGGAAGATGCAAAGATTAGATGATGTCCAACATAAAGAAAGGGTGTATTGACAACAACAGGTTTCGTCATGAAAACCAGTCGGGGGGGCAAATTCAGGCGTCCTACATTACGGGCATATAAGTCTGATGGTATACACGTGATCGTTACAAGTATCAGAAAAAGCAAAAGCAATGGAGTAAGATGAACAAATGTGTTTCCATTATAATATACTGCAACTCTTTGAAGCGATCCTTGCCCACTGAAACCTCAAATGCCAAAGTACGGAGTCGGGGCTTTCACACCATAGTAAAAGCAGAAAAAGAAATAAAGGGAGTATTCCATGAGCTTTCATCCACGGCCTGGTGTAATAAGGAAGAGAAACGGTTTATTTTGCTCTATATTTCTCATAAACTAGTGTATTACATAATGTATGCAACCTCTTTATGCATTAGTATGTAACTTCCTGATGCATAAAGAAACAAAGTCTTTTGGGGCTAATCCACCATAGGCATTGAGCATAAGCACTTCAATTGTAAACAAAGAACATGCATAAACACACAAAATCCAAACCACAATGCAGAGCTATAAATCCCAAGCATTCAGGGCTCATCAAGGGAACACACTTCCCTACCTGATGTGAGATGATAAACTGAAGCCAGAAACTGTCGCGAATGTACATTTTGATGGACTCATTTATTCTTGAATTGATGGATTGGGTAATGAATGAATGAGAGGCTAATCGTTATTTTATAGAGGCGCATTGAACGTTCAATCAGAACTACAATGTCTATTGGTTCTCTTCCTCGCCAGCGCCCTCATCAATCCACTTATCTCCCACGATCTTGCGCCCCCATCATCCTCGTCCTTTTATGTTTTCTGCTTTTGTCCCTGCGGGAAAACCCTCGCCGACGAAACACATAACAGGAATTGTATAAGACGATGACATCTGCATAAAGGGAAAAAAAAAAACCATATGTGTCGGTGCAATTAAATCAACGGACTAGGACAATCCAATCGTCTAACGATGGATCAAACAACAAAGAGTGATGACAAGTGTGCACCGAGGGGAGTTGGTTTCAGAGGGAAACGCCTTACGGCGTAATTAGAAAATAAATTATATTTAAAAACGATTATTATAAAATAAGATTAAAATAATTATGAGATGAGAGATGGTAAAAGTTTTAAAGGTAAATGAATGTTTTGTAAAATTTCATCACAAAAATAAAACAATTAATAAAATGTTGTATTAATGAATATAATTACCAAAAATTAAGAAATATGATTAACTAATATGTTTATATTAACATATACACATGTTTATATGTAAGTCATCTTAAATTGAAAATATGGAGAAAAACTATAGTTCATGAAAATGGAAATAATAGAAAAAAACAAAAAAGTTAAATAAAATGGAAATAAAACTAAAAACAAAAAATTATTAATTAATAGAAATGGAAGTTACTAAAGAGCCCATAATAAGACTTCAACCAATCACCTTACAAAAAAAAAAAAGAATTGTCAATGTTAAACTATGGATAAACGATATAAATTTTTGGTCAAAGACAAACTAATACATAGTCATACCATGTGTATGTGAGGTATAATAAGCCGAATTAACGTGAATATATTAACAAAGATATATATAGATAGATGTCTCTATTAATAACATTATTAGGATTTGGTGATGTTTCGAACCAACTAATGTGGTCTATCCTCAAGACAAGGTGAAGAATTAATCGTTCTTAAGGAATAATTAGCATGGATGCATCATTGATCAGAATTAGCTATTGAAAATTAGACGTCCGTAAATTAGTCAATAAGGTAAGTAAAATATTATTTAAAAATTAGAGGTAAGGAGTTATCTATTAAAATAATATATATTTAGTTAAAAACTAGTTGTTAGGAATAAATAAATATAAATATAAAAATTTTATACCAATATTTTAATAATTAATTATTTAATAAGGTAAGTAGAATATTATTTAAGAATTCGAGGTAAGGAGTTATCCATTAAAATATTATATATTTATTTAAAAACTAGATGTTAGGAATAAATAAATATAAAGTATTTTAATAATTAATTAATAAGGTAAGTAAAATATTATTTAAAATCGAAGGTAAGGAGTTATCTATTAAAATATTATATATTTATTTAAAAACTAGCTGGTATAAAATGTTTTATTCCAATATTTTAATAATTAATTAATAAGTTGAGTAAAATATTATTTAAACTCTGAGGTAAGGAGTTATCTATTAAAATATTATATATTTCGGAGTAAATAAAATATTTTACTCAATTAGTTACATTAGAGTAAAATATTTTATTTACTCCGAAATATATAATATTTTAATAGACTCCTTACCTCAAACTTTAAATAATATTTTACTTATCTTATTAATTAATTATTAAAATATTGGAATAAAATATTTATAACAGCTAGTTTTTAAATAAATATATAATGTTTTAATTGATAACTCCTTACCTCCGATTTTAAATAATATTTTACTTACCTTATTAATTAATTATTAAAATATTAGATTAAAATATTTTATTTTTATTTATTCCTAACAACAAGTTTTTAAATAAATATATAATAGTTTAATAGATAACTCCTTACCTCCCATTCCTAAATAATATTTTATTTACCTTATTAAATAATTAATTATTAAAATATTCGTATAAACCATTTTATGTTTATATTTATTTATTCCTAACAACTAGTTTTTAACTAAATATTGGTATAAATTATTTTTTAAAGTCCGAGGTAAGGAGTTATCTATTAAAGCAATCGTTCCAACCCTAATCCTCTTTGGTTAGACGAAGACCCTACCCTGGCTAGTAGGTACAAAAGGAGCTCTGAAGACCTCGGGGAAAATTTGTTTGGGTTAGAGCTTGTTAAGGTCAGAGCTTGTTAAGCTCTGTAGTGCTCAGGATCTCATAATTTGCAACGGTCTAAAAAAGTGGCCCAATTCCAGCAAGATGACCTGCATCCATGGACTTGGTAGCAGCGTGGTAGACTACGTTATTTCCGATCTTCCATTATACAACGAAATGATAAACTTTGACATCTTAAACGACCACGAGACTGACTCCGATCATAGGCCTTTACTTATAACCCTCAATTTTGTCATGCATAGAGTTCCCATAGAAAATAATACTTACAACCAAAAGAACTTAATATTTGATAAAAATAAAAAGGACCTCTTTCTAAATGAATTAAAAACTAATTTGCCTCCTTTATCTAGTATAGACAACATAGAAGACCTATATCATAATTTTACTACAACCCTCTCATATTCTATTAGAAAGTTCTCAACTGAAATCTCAAATAATAAAAGAAATAGCAAAACCAATCCTTGGTATGACAAAGATTGTAAAAATGCGAGGAGAGCAATTAAGGAAGCTGTTGATGATTCTCTTAAAATGGACAAGATAAGAATATACAAAGCCCTAATTAAAAGGAAAAAGAGGCAGTACATTCGTCAAAGACAGGAGAATCTCTTACACCTCTCTAAGGTAGCTCCTAAGAAATTTTGGAGGCAGATTCTGACTAGGAAGACTAAGGATAATAATAAAATTGCTCTTCACGATTGGAATTCTTATCTTAAAAAGCTTTATGAATCTCCTAATGTCATGGATAATTTGGAAACCCTGCTTACAACGAAAGAAATCTTCTCTTTAGAAGACATCAAGTTTGGGGTTAATCGCCTCGCGAATGGGAAAGCTAAGGACATTGAAGGTTACCAGGCAGAAATCTTAAAAATTGGAGGCCCTGTCCTCATCCCCCACATCCAAAAGCTTTTCAATCAAGCTGTTAAGCAAGGGTTCCCTAAACCTTGGGCTGAGAGCCTCATTATCCCTATTTTTAAAAGTGGAGATACAAATAACCCCTCTAATTATCAGACAATTATGATCAGCCCTCTCTTAGCCAAATTATATGGTAGTATTTTGGAAAAAAAGTTAAGCATATGGCTTGACAGTGAAGGTAAGCGGGCTAAAGGCCAAGCAGGTTTCAGAAGGCATCACTCAACAACGGACCACCTTGTTACGCTAAGAATCATTGCGGAGGAATGTCGTAATGATAAATCCAATTTATTTTGCTGCTTTGTAGACTTTAGAAAGGCTTTCGATACGGTTCCTAGATACAACCTTTGGAACAGGTTAGAAGAGCTAAAGGTTCCTCTTGAGTTAAGAGCTGCTGCTATAAGGCTATACGAGAATGTAATTGCCAAGCTAAAGAACAATGAGGGGTGGTCAAAAGATATTAAGTGTAACATTGGAGTTAAACAAGGTTGCCCCCTCTCCCCTACTCTATTTGGCATTTACATCGATAAGCTCGAAGGTTATTTAGAAGAAGCAGGATGTGGTGGCACAATCTTAGCTGGGATAGTTATTATCCTTCTTCTCTATGCTGACGATATTGTTCTTTTGGCAAGATGCCCTTCTGATCTTGATAAGCAACTCAAGCTTCTTAAGGATTTCTGCTCTACCATGGGTATGACTGTTAACACAGACAAAACAAAAGTTATGATTATCAAATCCAAGAAGGACACTTGTGCTAATTTTATGTATGACAATAATAACTTGGAGGAAGTGTATTCTTACAAGTACCTAGGAATTGATATCCATCACAAGCTCAACTGGAACCATAGCATTGAGAAAAGGATCAATGGGGGATGGAAAGCTTATTTTGGTCTTGAAAATAATTGTAAAACAACAAACCTCGTAATGTGGGATAAAAAGAAGTTCCTCTTTGAAACTTTAGTCACTCCTGTTATCTTATATGGCTGTGAAGTTTGGGGCTGCAACATCTCCAGAGAATCATGGAGGAAGATTGAGCAAATCCAGAAGCGTTTTATAACTTATAACCTGAAAATTAAAAGTAATACACCCTATCCTATTCTCCTTATAGAAGCAGGTCTTTCTCCTATTGAGAGCCTAGCTATGCGCAGGTTTCTGTTGTACAAGCACAAGCTCAATAACATAGACAATCATAGACTTCCTAAGCTAGCTTTAAATTCCAGCCAAAACCACCTAAGGCTTAACCGAGGATGGCATAAGGACACAAGGGCCTGGCTAAACTATTGGGAGATCAATGAGAATGATGCTTTGCAAAACATAAATAACATTAAAGATATTGTTACTTCTAAGTTCAAAGAAAAATTGTGGTGTGAGAAAGATTTAGCGTCTAAAAGAAAACTAAGTTACTATAAGAAGGTCATCAACCCCACCCTTGAAGATCAAAAGTATCTCTCTATTCTAACTAGCTCAAAGAAGAAAATTAATATAGCAAAGATTAGAACGAATTCTCATGAGCTCCATAGTGAAATTGGCCGCTGGGCAGTTCCTAAAACGCCATGGATGGAAAGGATCTGCCATATTTGTGAGAATAGGAGCATCGAGGATGAAAACCACTTCCTCTTAGAGTGCCTTGCATACAACCACATTAGATCTCAATTTCACAACCTTTGTTACAATACTGACCTTCCTAGCCTTTTACAATGCCAAAATTATAGTGAACTCGGGAGGCTTCTCTCCAAGCTTTTTGAGCATAGGAATAAAATCTTAAATCAAAATAAATAATTTGTCTTTTTAGGTCCGATAGATCATTATTTGGTCTCAGCGGACGTTAACCATCATCATCATCATCATCAAAATATTATAAATTTCGGAGTAAATAAAACATTTTACTCAATTAGTTACATTAGAGTAAAATATTTTATTTACTCCGAAATATATAATATTTTAATAGACTCCTTAGCTCGGATTTTAAATAATATTTTACTTACTTTATTAATTAATTATCAAAATATTTTATAACAACTAGTTTTTATATAAATATATAATATTTTAATAGATAACTCCTTACTTCAGATTTTAAATAATATTTTACTTACCTTATTAATTAATTATTAAAATATTTTATATTTATTTATTCCTAACGGCTAGTTTTTAAATAAATACAAAATATTTTAATAGATAACTCCTTACCTCGGATTCCTAAATAATATTTTACTTACTTTATTAAATAATTAATTATTAAAATATTGGTATAAAATATTTTATGTTTATATTTATTTATTCATAACAGCTAGTTTTTAACTAAATATATATTATTTTAATAGATAACTCCTTACCTCTAATTTTTAAATAATATTTTACTTACCTTATTAACTAATTTACCAACGGCTAATTTTCAACAGCTAATTCTAGGCAATGATGCATCCATGCTATTTATTCCTTAAGATCGATTGTTTTTTCACCTTGTCTTGAGGATGAACCACATTAGTTGGTTCAAAATGTCACCAAATCCAAATAATGTGATTAATCCGAAAGACATCTATCTACATTATGGATCACCAAAGTTTTAGATCTAACAAAGATATGTATTTTAATATTTAATTGATTAGTAATAAAACTAGAATAGAATAAAAATTAATAATTAGAAAATGAAATTAAGAATAAATAAATGTAATATTAATATGTATAGTAAGTAAGAAATTAGTATTATATAATATTATTTATGTGTCACATATCCCCTAAGATCACATGTAAAAAAAATTTATGTACTTAATTATCCTACAGCACGGTTTCTCATCCGGAATGTTAAAACCATGTTATCATGTGTTATATTCATTTTTTTTAGTTCCATTTATCCAATGGCAAGGGACGGCAGTCGGAAACTTTTCTGGCAGTAAGGCAGTCATTTGTATTTAACACTCTGATAGTAGGACTGTCACTCGCGTTTATTGTTAAGGTACCACCGTCAATGTGTGCTTGTACTCCTCCAGCTACCAGATTCACCTGCACTTTCCACCTGGCCTGTTATTTAATTTCTGCTCTGTCATGGTGGTGTGGCAAGAGCAGGGATACCGTGGATGAATGTGCACCTCGGGCTCCTCCAGTCATCGATGGCATCGGTTTCAGATGGCGGATCCAAGGGTCGAGCGTTGGTCTGGGGTTTGTACATTCGTTTACCCGGGCGATATGGCTCATTCTTACCATTCTGCCTTGGCGCTCGTCTCCACTCTGCTCCGCTTTCTGCCGCGCCAAACCTACCTGTAATCTTGTGTTTGAAGTCCATGGATTGAGCGCAGGAACCGGTTTGCTCCACCTCCAGCCAGTTTATGTCGTTCTGTAAGTATCTACATAGTTTATTCTGCTCCTGTCTCTATTTTTTTCTGTGTATTTGCAATGCTTCATGCATATAGTAACGATTTCCTTTCCTTTTGCATGCAATCCGGATGGAAGAGGATGGGCACAGCTAAGAGTACTGGTTCGCATTGCGGGATGGCCGCAACTACTCAAATTGCATGGTTTACCGGGTAAGCCTCAAAGGCCCTGGCTCGAGATGTTTGTAGAGTGTTCAATGTTTATTGGTCTGCTGTCTCATGGGTTTATAGACTATGCCCTTTATTCTTTTATGTTCCCAGCTACAGTGAGGGTTCCTAATGTACCTGGAACGGGAACTCCTCTGCGGTCTTCCTTCGAGGTTTGGGATTTGGGGGCCGCCGACCTTCCTGGCCCGTGGCTTGGCTATTCTGGCACAGGTCCAGGCTTAAGTCGCCTTGGACTAGGTCTGGAGTAATTTATGAGACAATCTGTTGAATTCGATGTAATTTTGTATAAGTTATCCGGGGTGTGCCCCTGAACATTACTCTGGTTATGAGTTGTAGTTTTTGATCTGTCCGTTTCAGTGACTCCTCGTGTATAGACAAGTATATATGTATATTTTTGTTTAAAGACTATCATTCCACACAGCAAGAGCCCATTCCTTGCGGTTATCACCATGAATGTTTTGGGACTCAGTTTCTAGGTTTGAGTAAAATTTCAGATGATACTCCGTTGAATTGATGTTTAATACGAAAACTCTGAGCCACTTGATTTGTATTAAGTTTCTATTCTTATGCTTATCTTGAGATGCAGGATTCTGTTTATTCATGTTCCATATTGAAACAGTAGGACCTGAACTTGTCTAAATGTCATCGAAATTTTCGTTTAAGAAGTCATTCGTTCATTTGATTATTTGGGTATTTCTTTTAGAATGTTGTTCTTTCGATTCACCTCATTGCTGCGGCGAGTCAAACTTTGTCCGCCTGTAGGTTGACACAGCTCGTTGATTTCCAAACCCTCTCAGGGTTTCTTTCCATTCCCACGTGGAAAGGGTTCTCTAGAGGCTCGGGTTTCTTTGTCTGGCACTGCCATTATAATGGCATGCTCTTTAGCACTTAATGTATTGCAGTTAGCTGTCTGTCCTATATATATATTTTTTAAATTGGAATGTACAGGAAACCCTGATGTGAACCTGGGGTTTAAGGACCAGGGTCGAACTTACAGTTAACTTCCAGATTTTATTATTTCTTTTTGTTTAGAGCATTATGGTTTTATTTTCCATTTTTAATATGCAATTCTATAAGGTCAAAATACTACTGGCTTTGTTTTCAGCTTCACTCAGTTATCCCGATATTCTCAATGTAATCTTTTATTTCTGTTTTACAAGTAGTTTAGCTATGAGTTAACCTCCATTTGGTTGTTGTATCCCCATGTTGATTGGGCTAAACCGTAGTCTCAACTCCTACTCCTAAGTTTCGTTTCATGTTTACCTCTACCCAACAAATATTCCCTGGTTATCTTGCCTTGCTTAAACAGATAAGAAAAAGAACATTCTTTCATCTTTCAGTACCTTGATAACCACAGAGAAATAAACTGTAGCTCTACTTCTTAATTCTGAACAAATTGCAGAAAGATAAGCTAATAGATTATTCGGTTAACAAAGAAATAAACTGTAGCTCTACTTCTCAATTTGAACAATTCGCGGAAAGATAAACTAACAGATTATTCGGGTGATTTGCTTTACTTACCTGGTCTCTCCAGCGGTAAGGACTCCTCAGAGGTTCACCTAGTACACTGTTGTTTCTTGACCACCCAACCACGAGATTCGTCCTTCAGGACTAGAATCTCCCCCCTAGCTGTCTTGCAGGACCACTATCCGCAGCAAGAACGCTTGCACATCGTACTTGGCTATCTGGTCATCACCAGACTTAGCCTTTCCTTTTCTCTGCCTGTCCCTACAGTGCAGATTTTTGCCTCTCCCCACTTCCTTTTCTTCAGAAGCCTTTCAGTTAGGGGAGGCAGTTAGGGTTGCAATCTCAACAACTGTCTCCTTCCAACTTCCTCCTCATAAGTTCCAGTATTATTCCAAGAAACTTTTTTTATATTCTTTAAAAAAAGAAGATAATAACCAGACTATTAAATTTCAAACAACTAACAATGTCATATTTAGTTTTGTCTTTTACCACAGTAAAAATCAAATATTTACATTTTTCCGGGGGCATCACATCTCCCCCTCCTGAAATTGGACATCGTCCCGATGTCTTTCGACCCTGAACAACCCTGGGTAAGCTTGTTTCATAAGCTCTTCATCTTCCCAGGTGGCCTCATCAGGCCCAAAGTGCTGCCACTGCACTTTAACTTGGGTAATAGCTCGCTTCCGCAGCATGACTTCTCTCCGGTCGAGGATGTTCAGCGGTTCGACCAAGATTTCTCCTTCCGGTTCGACCTGCAACATGCAACATCCTAAATCAGTTTTCTTTTAAAGGTAAAACACTTAGACTGATGTACCGGAGATACTTCTCACCTGTATATCCTGCCATCTGATAACATGTTTAGGATCATAAACATATTTTTTCAACGCAGAAACATGGAAAACATTATGGACTCGTATGTGACTTGGCAAGGTGAGCTGGTAAGCCACTGGCCCAATCCTTGCTAAGACTTGAAATGGTCCACAAAATCGAGGTGCCAACTTAGTGCAACCGTTCCATTGTAGCGTACTCTTTTTTGCTCGTATTCTTACATACACATGGTCACCGACTTGGTACTCCTTGAATCTTCTTTTCCGGTCAGCAAAGCTCTTTTGCCTGTCCTAAGCTGCTTTTAAATTGGAGCGCACCTTCTTAACCATGTCCTCCATCTCTTTAAGCATTTCAGGCCCTAACATCAATTTGTCTTCTGGTCCACCCCAACTTGAGGGTGTGCGACACTTCCGCCCATACAGTACTTCAAACGGGCTCATCTGCAGTGATGTATGATAACCATTGTTATACGCAAACTCGACCAAGTGCAGGTAATCTTCCCACTTGGTTGGTTGCTGCATTACATATGCCCTTAGCATGTCTTCCACCACCTGGTTCACCCGTTCCGTTTTCCCATCAGTCTGAGGGTGGTATGCTGTACTGAAATTCAGAACAATGTTTTCCAAAAGACCGATGTAAATTTAACATCACGGTCTGAAATTATTGTTTTTGGTAGTCCATGCAATTTAAATATATTCTGCATAAAAATATGGGCGATCTGGACTGCTCTATAAGTAGACTGCACAGGTATAAAATGTGTTGATTTACTTAACTTGTCCACCACCACCATGATGGAGTCGTTGTTTTTCCTTGTCTTGGGTAAACCGGTTATGGAGTCCATAGAAATGGTTTCCCACTTCCACTCTGGAATGGGTAATGGTTGTAATAACCCCGCAGGGTGTTGATGTTCTGCCTTAATTTGTTGACACTCTAAACAACGTGCCAAATACTCAGCCACATCTCTTTTCATACCCAGCCAATAATATTCCTTTCTGAGTGCAGTGATCATTTTCTGGTATCTGGGGTGTCTAGCATAGTGACTTTTATGAAATTCATCCAAAATCAAGTCTTTAATGCTGTTTTGATTGGGCACATACAACCTCTTCCTGTAATACAACATTCCAGTAACGTCCACCGCATAATCTTGCTGATTTTCTTTGCTGATTGACTGTTGTACCTGCTATTTTATTTGCTGATAAATGGTATCTTGCTCTGCTGCTTTTTTAATCATCTCTTCGAAGGAGCTTTTCCATTTACTACAGGAAATTTCATATAAACATTGTAATTTCCGACTTAGGGCGTCCGCCACCCGGTTCTCTTTCCCTTTCAAATGTTTGATTTCAAAATCAAAACCACTTAGGAAGTCCACCCACCGTGCTTGCCTGGCATTTAAAGTAGGCTGGCTAAAATAATTGGTCAGACTGTGGTGGTCTGTCAATAATAAAAATTTCCTTCCCATAAGGTAATGTCGCCACATCTTTAAGGCATGTATGACGGCTGCCAATTCTAAGTCATAAGCGGAATAATTCTGCTCATGTTCTTTCAACTTTCTTGACTCGTAAGCAATTACCTTCCCTTCTTGCATCAACACGCCTCCTACACCTTCCTTACTTGCGTCAGTGCACACCACATAGTCCTTATTAGGATCAGCTATGCTCAGAATGGGTGCGGTGGTGAGCAAGTGTTTAAGCCGCTCAAAACTTCTTTGGCATTCCGGGGTCCATCTGAAAGCTCTTCCTTTTTTCTGCAAGGAAGTGATAGGATACGCTATTCTTGAGAATCCCTCTACAAATCGTCTGTAGTAACCAGCTAATCCCATGAAGGACCTGATGTCTGCCACATCTTTCGGTACGGGCCATTCCAATATGGTTTTTATCTTTTCGGGATCTACCGCAATCCCTTCCTTCGTGATTATATGGCCCAGATACTGTATTTCTTCCTTGAAGAAATCGCACTTGCTGAACTTGGCATATAACTGGTGTTCTCGGAGGGTCTGCAACACTAACCTGAGGTGCTCCTTGTGCTCTTCCATAGTGCGAGAATATATTAGTATGTCATCAATGAATATCAGCACAAATCTATCCAAATATTGATGAAATATGGTGTTCATTAGGCACATAAAAGTTGCGGGGGCGTTAGTTAACCCAAAAGGTAGCACCACAAACTCGTAATGCCCATACCTTGTTCTAAAAGTTGTTTTAGCTATGTCCTCCTCCTTAATCCTGACTTGGTGATACCCTGATCGCAAGTCGATCTTGGAAAATACTATTGCACCTTTCACTTGGTCGAAAAGTTCATCAATCCGGGGTAGAGGATACTTATTCTTGATTGTCAGTTTGTTCAACTGACGATAATCTATACACATGCGAAGGGTCCCGTCCTTTTTCCTAACGAACAATACCGGAGCTCCCCAAGGAGACACACTGGGACGAATATAATTTTTGTCTAACAGTTCTTGTAACTGCATTTTTAACTCTGTCAACTCAGGTGTACTCATTCTGTAGGGCGCTCGGGATACCGGAGCTGCCCCTGGTATCAATTCGATAGTAAAGTCTATATCCCTCTTAGGTGGCAGTCCGGGAATCTCCTCCGGAAACACATCAGCAAATTCTTGTATCACAGGAATGTTGTCCAATGTAGCTGTTTTATCTTTCGAGTCAGCATAGCCCACCTGGATGGCATAGATCTGGCACCCCTTCCTGATGCATCTTGCTAACTGGGAAGCAGTTATTGGCCGAACCTGTACTGGCCGCTTGATCCCTTGCATCTCTTGCTGTGCTCCAAGCTCATCTCTATAATAAATAGTCTTTGTTTTGCAGTTGACTAAGGACCAGTGTTTTTCTAGCCAGTCCATACCGATTAGAACATCATACGAACCAAGGGGAAGCACATTTAAATCTGCCATCACTGGCTGCCCTGCTATCTTCAAAGGACAGTTATTGACTTTTGCAAGTACTCGCCTCTTGGCCCCTGTAGCCAGTTGTACTAGCCATGGACTCTTGAATTTAACAGGTTGCAATTTACAATGCTCTACCACCTTAGGACTAATATAACTTAATGTGGCTCCAAGATCAATTAAAACAGTTACAGTAAGGTCTGAAATTTTACCTTCGAATTCCACCATGGTCGGCTGGTACTCCGCTTGACGATCCTCCAGGGCCGCATTAATCCGTGGTAAACTTCGTCCTATATCGCCGACTGTTGATGCTTCCTGAATCTGGGAAACCTGTTCGGTCCCTTTTCGTTGAGGACAATTTTTAACGTAGTGAGGCCCACCACAACCCCAACACTGCATATGAGGCTTTGTTGCCCCTTCACTGTCTAACTTTACAGGTTGTTCGCTGATTCTGGATTCATTGGTTAGCTTGGGCTTGAGCGAATTTTATGTATATTTCTGCTGCTTTGCCCTTTGCCAAAACCCTTGTTACTACTACCGCGATTTCCCTTACTGTTTCCAGCCAGCTTACTACTTCTCTTGTCATTCCATCTTTTACCTGGAATTTCCCCCTTCTGTTTACTCTGCTGGTAACAAATTCTGGCTTTACGAATTGCTTCATCCATTGTCTTTGGGTTGTCAAATTCAATCCTTTCCCGCATATTCAAAGGTAAACTACTAACGAACCTTTGCACTTTAGCTTTTTCTTCTCTAATATAAGGCACATAACGAAGCAATGAAGTAAAACGAGTGATAAATTCGTCCATGGTTTGCTGTCCCAACCGCAAGTCATGGAATTCTCTTGCCTTTTCGTCATAAAAACGCTCGGTCAAGTATCTTTCCTTAAAGTACCTTTGAAATTTCTCCCAGGTTATGTTCTGTTCGCTTACTCCTCTTACGATCTTAACTTCTTCCCACCACAGGGTGGCTTTTCCCTGTAATTGGAAGATGGCCAATCGTGCCTTCAGGTTGTGATCGTATTCATATAGCTGGAAGTATTTGTTCATATTTATCAACCATGCCTCAGCTGCTTCCTCCTGTTCTCCATCAAAGTGTGGTGGTTTGATCTTACGAAATTCTCCTTGCAACTCTATCTGTTTCCTTTTTGATGTCTGTTGTTCAGATGCATTATCAGATCATTCTTCCCTTCCTTCTGACTCCTCAGCTTCTGTGTGATGATTCTGCTCTTCTGACATTCTTTGTTGCTCAGCACTGGGGTTTGCTGGCTGTTGATTCTGTCTATCAGACAGGCTCTTTATAATCCTCTCTTGTTCCATCGTTAACCTTGCGTTATCCTCCCGTAACCGGGCCATCTCATTTTTCAACTCCTGTACTGTCTCCAAAATGGCCATGTTGGTATTGCGAGCCTCCTCTCTGAGCTGTACCCATAGCTCGGGGTTAGTCTCAGGACCAGTTGCAGGTCCCTGACCCACCACAAACCTGCGTGACACACTATCTGTTCTTCGCATGCTGTCAGTACTCTGTTCTTGTACTTAACATAAGAAAACGACAGGACAAACACAAAGGTCAGCGCATTAACTGTTGTTGTTTTTTTATTTTTTTAGTTTGCTAATTTTTACTTGAACTGCTCAACAGAGATGGAAATAAATCATATATGCTCTATCTGTCTATCAGTTTTAATTTGTCAGTTCCCCAAAGGCCACAGTTTTGGTAACTTGGCTCTGATACCACTTGTCACATATCCCTTAAGATCACATGTAAAAAAAAATTATGTACTTAATTATCCTACAGCACGGTTTCTCATCCGGAATGTTAAAACCATGTTATCATGTGTTATATTCATTTTTTTTAGTTCCATTTATCCAGTGGCAAGGGACGGCAGTTGGAAACTTTTCCGGCAGTAAGGCAGTCATTTGTATTTAACACTCTGATAGTAGGACTGTCACTCGCATTTATTGTTAAGGTACCACCGTCAATGTGTGCTTGTACTCCTCCAGCTACCGGATTCACCTGCACTTTCCACCTGGCCTGTTATTTAATTTCTGCTCTGTCATGGTGGCGTGGCAAGAGTAGGGATACCATGGACGAATGTGCACCTCGGGCTCCTCCAGTCATCAACGACATCGGTTTCAGATGGCGGATCCAAGGGTCGAGTGTTGGTCTGGGGTTTGTACATTCGTTTACCCGGGCAATATGGCTCATTCTTACCATTCTGCCTTGGCGCTCGTCTCCACTCCGCTCCACTTTCTGCCGCGCCAAACCCACCTGTAATCCTATGTTTGAAGTACATAGATTGAGCGCAAGAATCAGTTTGCTCCACCTCCAGCCAGTTTATGTTGTTCTGTAAGTATCTACATAGTTTATTCTGCTCCTGTCTCTATTTGTTTTGTGTATTTGCAATGCTTCATGCATACAATAACGATTTCCTTTCCTTTTGCATGCAATTTGGATGGCAGAGGATGGGCACAACTAAGAGTACCGGTTCGCATTGCGGGATGGCCGCAACTACTCAAATTGCATGGTTTACCGGGTAAGCCTCAAAGGCCCTGGCTCGAGATGTTTGTAGAGTGTTCAATGTTTATTTGTCTGCTGTCTCATGGGTTTATAGACTGTGCCCTTTATTCTTTTATGTTCCCAGCTACAGTGAGGGTTCCTAATGTACCTAGAATGGGAACTCCTCTGCGGTCTTCCTTCGAGGTTTGGTATTTGGGGGCCGTCGACTTTCTTGGCCCGTGGCTTGGATATTCTGGCACAGGTCTAGGCTTAAGTCGCCTTGGACTAGGTCTGGAGTAATTTATGAGACAATCTGTTGAATTCGATGTAATTTTGTATAAGTTATCCGGGGTGTGCCCCTGAACATTACTCTGGTTATGAGTTGTAGTTTTTGATCTGTCTGTTTCGGTGACTCCTCGTGTATAGACAAGTATATATGTATATTTTTGTTTAAAGACTATCATTCCACACAGCAAGAGCCGAGTCCTTGCGGTTATCACCATGAATGTTTTGGGACTCAATTTCTGGGTTTGAGTAAAATTTCAGATGATACTCCGTTGAATTGTTGTTTAATACGACAACTCTGAGCCACTTGATTTGTATTAAGTTTCTATTCCTATGCTTATCTTGAGATGCAGGATTCTGTTTATTCATGTTCCATATTGAAATAGTAGGACCTGAACTTGTCTAAATGTCATCGGAATTTTCGTTTAAGAAGTCATTCGTTCATTTGATTATCTGGGTATTTCTTTTAGAATGTTGTTCTTTCGATTCACCTCAATGCTGCGGTGAGTCAAACTCTGTCCGCCTGTAGGTTGACACAGCTCGCTGATTGCCAAACCCTCTCAGGGTTTCTTTCCATTCCCACGTGGAAAGGGTTCTCTAGAGGCTCGGGTTCCTTTGTCTGGCACCGCCGTTATAATGGCATGCTCTTTAGCACTTAATGAATTGCAGTTAGCTGTCTGTCCTATATATTTTTTTTAAAATTGGAATGTACAGGAAACCCTGATGTGAACCTGGGGTTTAAGGACCAGGGTCGAACTTACAGTTAACTTCCAGATTTTATTATTTCTTTTTGTTTATAGCATTATGGTTTTCTTTTCCGTTTTTAATATGCAATTCTATAAGGTCAAAATACTACCGGCTTTTTTTTTAGCTTCACTCGGTTATCCCGATATTCTCAATGTAATCTTTTATTTCTGTTTTACAAGTAGTTTAGCTATGAGTTAACCTCCATTTGGTTGTTGTATCCCCATGTTGATTTGGCTAAACCGTAGTCTCAGCTCCTACTCCTAAGTTTCGTTTCATGTTTACCTCTACCCAACAAATATTCCCTGGTTATCTTGCCTTGCTTAAACAGATAAGAAAAAGAACATTCTTTCATCTTTCAGTACCTTGATAACCACAGAGAAATAAATTGTAGCTCTACTTCTCAATTCTGAACAAATCGCAGAAAGATAAGCTAACAAATTATCCGGTTAACAGAGAAATAAACCGTAGCTCTACTTCTCAATTTGAACAATTCGCAGAAAGATAAACTAACAGATTATCCGGGTGATTTGCTTTACTTACCTGGTCTCTCCAGTGGTAAGGACTCCTCAGAGGTTCACCTGGTACACTGTTGTTTCTTGACCACCCAACCACGAGATTCGTCTTTCGGGACCAGAATCTCCCCCCTAGCTGTCTTGCAGGACCACTATCCGCAGCAAGAACGCTTGCACATCGTGCTTGGCTATCTAGTCATCACCAGACTTAGCCTTTCCTTTTCTCTGCCTGTCCCTACAGTGCAGATTTTTGCCTCTCCCCACTTCCTTTTCTTCAGAAGCCTTTCAGTTAGGGGAGGCAGTTAGGGTTGCAATCTCAGCAACTGTCTCATTCCAACTTCCTCCTCAGAAGTTCCAGTATTATTCCAAGAAACATTTTTTATATTCTTTAAAAAAAAAAGATAATAACCAGACTATTAAATTTCAAACAACTAACAATGTCATATTTAGTTTTGTCTTTTACCACAGTAAAAATCAAATATTTACATTTTTCTAGGGACTTCACATTATGATAAGTAGAGGTTAGAGTAGAATGAATTATAATATGACATAAGTTAAAACATTACATAAATTTAAATTTAAATAAACAAAATTAAAAATATATAAATAAATAAAAAGAAATGAACAACATTATTTTAAATGTTAGGAAAGAAAATGCATATTAAAGAAAAGTGTTTAAATGAAAAAGATAAAATAATTAATGAATAGCGAATTTTTATAATAAAAAATATTATAATGATTATGATGATTAACGTTGATTAAAATTAACATGGTTTATAGGACTTTAAAAAAAGGAGTTGTTATTAGTACGATTTTTTGGACTTTCCAGTGCTAGAAATCGGTGGAAAAATTTGAGGTGAAATCTTGGTTTCTGCTATTTAAACTAGTTTTTTTTACTGTATATATGGATTCAACACCCTGAAAAACCCCAGGGCTGGAATCAGGTGGAAAAATTTGAGGTGAAATCTTGATTTCTGTTATTTAAACTGGTTTTTTACTGTATATATGGATTCAACACCCTGAAAAGCCCCAGGGCACATCGATTGTGCAGGGGTTACCCATCAAGCTTGTGATTTCAATAAATTCCTGTCGGATTTTAGAGAAATTAGGCCGGAAAAACCTACCGGAAAAGCTTCCAAAAAGTCTCATTAAAGACAACTCGTTAAAAAAATATTAATACTATCATAATATTATTAATAAAGTCGTAGTCTAACCAACTTCCAAATTTTCCCTGAAAATCATGGAAATTCCGGCAAGATTTTGATAAAATCCGGCAAGGATTTTTGTAAATCCAGGTTATAGTTGTCAAACTTCAAGATTTTGGGTGCCCCAAAGGTTTTTAATGGTGTTGAATTGATTTCCACCATCAAAAACATGATTCAAACACTGCTATTATGAGATTTTTTTGAAATTTTTTGGCTGGATTCCGATCACTTTTGACCGTCTGGGCAATTCTTCCGCCTTGGTAAACGACGATTATTTTTTCTTGATAATTGTATTCTAATAATATTTGGGGGGATCTCTAAAAGAATGGAATTCAGTGTTAGGATTTGTGTGTTATGAGCATTCATCGCCGAGGAGTACAGGCTTGCAAGAGAAGGAGGCGATTTGATGCAACCATCAACACTGTTCGCAAGTCCTGGAGGAGGGGAGGAAGAGGTGTTAGTGGGCTTTCTACTCTGTCAAAAATCCAAATTTTTTCATGGGCTTTCTCTGCGCAAAAGGACAGAGGGGCTTCCTTTTGCAGTGAAGACACGAGATTGCGAAAGAAACAATGCGCAGAGGGAAGATGCAAGTGAAAAAGGGGCACCGAACTTCTTACTTATCTGTTTTCTGCTCATGCATGAAGAGGATCCTGCCTCTTTAGCCAACTTTTCAAGATTTTTTCATGCTTGAATAATATCTCTTGCATATGCAAGCCCTTTTCTGGAATATATTGACATTTATAGGGGTTTATGGCCAAATCAATCAATTTGTTGCATAGATCTGAGCATCCTCTTCTCAAATTCGGCAGGAATTTTCCTTGGTAGGACAGATTTTCCCTTAAGTATAGTAGATCTTCTTCATCCATTGATAGACCTTGAAGAAAAACACTTGCAAGATTAGATCTGGGCGTGGAAACTAAATTCTGGCATAACCCGTCGAAGGTAGTCATGCACGTGTGTTAGGCGAGGGAGCATCTTTTCAATTTTTTGCGCAAACTTCAGAAGGAAGATCTGTCCTCATTAAGGTTTGGGAGGACCTTTTGGTCCAAGATCTAAAGAGGGAGATTAAAAAAAGAATATGTATTCCAATGGACATTCAAAGCTTGATATTCGTTAATAGATCTTTGCAAGATGACTTGTTGCTTCAAGACTATGGCATAGATCGAAACACCTCTATCATTATCAATCTGCATCGGCGGGGGTGGGGCCCAAGAAAATTGATGGATCCACATCTTTCAAAAATGCCCTAAAAGGGAACACGAAATTTCCAATTAAATCAGGTCAAAATCTAAATCTTCCAATTGAATTAAGTCTCGGAAATGGCAGTAGATCTTTAAGAGGTAAATTTAATTAGTGCAAACTTTCAATATTAGACAATTATATGTAGATTCAATGGCTTCTGCCCAAACCATTGTGTGTTTTTTTTTCGTGGGTCTTTCATACTTGGATAGTAAATTGTGATATTCATCTATGTTTCTGAGGTTTTTTAATTGTTAAATTTGAAACACAGAAGGACAAGGATTTGGTCTTACATGAGGGATCTTGGCTTTGGGGATCTACAGGTATTTTTATAACCCCATGGTTCCCAGATTTTGATGCCAATACAATGGTGGTATCTAAAATGTTGTGTGGGTCAGATTGCATAATCTCCCTCTTCATTTTTGGCATCATAAAGTACTAAAAGGAATTGGAAATAAGTTGGGTAAGTAAATAAAGGCAAATACACATAGAACTAAAGAAGCAATATTTACTTTTCCGATAATATGCGTGGAGGTAGACCTTAGTAAACGTTTACACGATTGCATTATGATAAAAAAGTGTTGAACCTGTTAGTTTTTGGTAGCATTGGAAGTGCTCTAACCTTGAAAAATGGTGGAGAGGCTAAGGCACACGAGTTCTAAAGAACCTAGAAACCGTTTGGTGAAATTCCACCCGGATTGTATTTTATTAAAATAATTAATATTTTTAATGGGGTTCCTAAGTCTAAACCTAGGGAAATTAAAATATTAATGGACATTAATCAAAATATGGGTGAGAATGGTCTAGAAGTTGGATCAAGTCATGTTTTAATCTAATTAGAGACTTAATCTCGACCATGAAGACTCAACATGAAAAGTATGAAATGGAGGCTTGGGATTCATTTGAAAACACACACAGATAGATTGGGGAAATTGATCTTCCGGGGTGAGAAGTTCTAAGGAGGAAAATCGATCAGGGAGATCTTACAGCTCAGGGGTAGAGAGAATCCAGGAGAAGGAATTTCCGAAGAATACATAACAGAGAGGTAGCGCAGTAGCTGGGAGAGATGATGTAGAAAGTTTCCTGTCACGCAGAATCCAGAATTGTCAAAACAGCCAGAACTGTCGGAACAATCGAAACTATGGGGAACTGCCAGAACAGCCGGAACAACCAAGAGAGCTGACGCAAAGGCAGCGTAGTAACCGAGAGAGTTGATGCAAAAAAGTTGTCTGTCACGCAGAATCCTGAACTGCCGGAACTGTTGGAACTACCGGGAACTGTCGAAACTGCCGGAACAACTGGGAGAGCTGAGGCAGAGGGCAAAGAAGGCAATGCGGGGTTGACGCGAAGCCAACGTAGAAATAGTCGAGGTTAGTGAGTCTTGTTCCAGATCAGCCGAAATTCTGTCGGGTGAAGTAGGTAAAACTCACTCAGTTTTTCCGCTAATATTTTCTCTGTAAATGATTGCTAGATGAGAATCCTAGGGTTGTATTAAGATATTTCTCCTGCATAATAATAAACCCTTAGAACTGTTTCACCGGTTTTCCCGCATTGGGTTTTTTCGGGGACTATTGTGTCCAAAAATAAGTGTGTCCTATGTATCTTGTTCTTTGCTCTGTTTTCTGTTTCATGAGATCAAATATTTAATTGGTGTAGGTTGCAGAAGTAATTTGCTTCAGTATTCAGAATAATAATTTGGTTAATGTGTATTAAAAATCAAGTAGGTGAAGTAGATTCAGATTTGCTGCAGTAGGGGTTCCTTCGAGTATAGGAATTTACATAAAACCAAGTTTTTAGGTTTTGAAAACATGACATTTAGATGTCGAACTTGTCTTCAAACAGGTCACTTACAAAATACATGCCCCCAAGCAAAGAAAGATTCAAGCAGGTAAAAGAAACAAGCAAAAAATCCCAAGGGATGGCAGTTTTTAGAACAACAACTCTTAGAGGAAGAGGACAAAGGAGAAGGGGGTAATCCCACACCTGAGGTCAATCAAAATAAAAAAGAAATAAAATCAGATGGAGGAGGTAATCAAGAAGGAATAATGGTTTCAATTCTGATAGGTCCGGAAGCATCAGGAATTTCAATTCTAGTTGTGTAGAAGGAGACATTACCCATTAGAAAGGAGATGGGAGGAGTAACACCCTCCTCCCATACTTACCCAAGTTCACTGGTCGACTAGGGTAAATATGTGATGAAGAGTTATTAAGATATGACTCAACCCCCTAGGTATCGTTAAGGAAGTGGAATCGACATGCTAAAACCTTACTAACCTTCCTCAGGAGCTATAGGACCCCCAAGAGCCAAACAACCACTCCATGTGCCCAAGCCTTGAGCTAACTTTCTTTTTCGCCGACCTAGGCTCTCAGTCGCTTGCATAACAAGGAAAGCCACTGACTGTAAGCCTCCAGTGTCCTAGATAACCCTGTCTCCCAGTGACTGTAGACTAAATTACTCAGTTCAGTGCCTGTGACCCCAATATTTGAGCCACTTCTTCAGGGCTAAGATCCTGACCTCTACCTAGAACTTGATAGAACTTTCAGAAATGATAAATGACACCAAGATAAATCCTTTAACACAAAACTTGATTAAGGACTTGACCTAACCAGGCCTAACCATGATAGACATTTCGTCAAACAGATTGTGAACATGCAATCTACAGGTCATAAATGCATGTCTAAACATAGGGGTTTCATACTTATCTGAGAATCAACAAGAAGTTATAATTTCCTCTCATGATAGTTGAAAAAACATCTATTAGGTCATGCATTCAATAGCCATTCATTTACTAATCAAAATATGTTAAGAGCCATAACTAAAATATGTCCTAAAACCATGCTTATAACCAGAATCATAACAATGATAGAACAACCATCAAAGCCACATAATAAAAAGTATAAATACTCATGAATTACAAGAGGAAAAGAGCTCATATTAACATATGCAAATCCAAACAAATCAGGGACTTCCATGTACCACTCGACCATAGATTGGGCTAAACCAAATCTCTCTTTCAACAAATCACCCCGCGCTATATTCCAAGCATGAATGTGGGATCTCATGGAATAAACCAACCAAAACCAAACCAGGCTTCTAGAGGCCAAGCCACGTCAACCCTTAACCAGTGATTCCACCTCACGGTTGGACATCACAAACATCACCAGATCGGTCTCTACCCAAGTTGTCTAGGGCTCGAGAGCGTTTGTTCCAACCCGGTTATAGGACTAGTAACTCAACCCACAACTGTTGTAGGGCTCCAAAGCGTTTATCCAACCAAGGCTCCAAGACTAGTAACTCAACCCACAACGATAAGGAACATAAGCACCAAGAAGAAAACAAATGGGAAAACCCACAACACCATGGCTATCCAAGAAATGATAAGGCTAGGCAAAAACAATGTCAATCCAGAAAATCCTCAATGCCAATGACATATGATAACCAATTAACCACATACATATTCCATGCATGCTAAAACTAACAAGGAAATTATACATGCAAGTCAGTACCTGCAAAGAAAACTTGTTGCAGTTGTTGATCCCACTGTCGTCTTGCACATTCTTGCTTTTCCTTTAACTTATTTCTCCAAATCCCAAGTATGCCAAAATCCTTCAAGAGTGCTCCAAGAAACTCTAAGTGTGTAAGAGTATGAAAGAGAGAGAGAATATAATGAGAGTGCCAAAGACTGAATTGAAAATACTATGAACTAATCCTCATAAGCCTTTTTATCATTGAGTTCTCTATTTTCTTCATTTTTCTCTATTTTCCCCACATGTAATTTTGTGACCTTTCACCTTCCTTTTCTCCTATTTTCCATTATTTCATAATAAAATGACAATTAATGCCTCTTTGCCTTTGCCAATTTCCATAGCAATTTATTAATCACAAGTGATCCCCATCACTATGTTTTGCCGAACATTCAGCTTGGAATACGTGTCCCATGACCTTGGTCTTATTTTACCTTTATTAACTTTATTACATGGATTTTTAACCAAGGTTGTTATAGAACCCTCCCCCTTGGGGGAACGTCGTCCTCAGTGTTTAATGACACTTATAAACTACAAACACATGTTGCATATGGAGCTTTATAACATAGTTCGATACAACATTTACATCATATCCATATGCTAAAACATAACCAACCCATCATGAACACCATACCACTTATTGGAGCTTTATAACACAACTTGATGTGGTGTTTACATACATATGCATATATAGACGTAACCATACACAACATCAAACATATACCAAAATACATCTACTTAATCAAAGAATAAGGAAGGATACATAGCCCACATCTGATCAACCATCTCTCATGTAGCTTCATTAGGCCCAAAGTGCTTCCACTGCACCTTAAGTTGCTTGATTGCTTGATTCAAGAGCATGAGAATCTTTCGTTGCAAAATGCATTGAGGTTCTCGCTGGAATTCTCCTTTTGGATCCATATCCAATACAGACAAGTCAATCACGTGATCAACACATTTCACATACTTCTTAAGTAATGACACCTGGAAAACATCATGGACTTTCACTGTTGAAGGTAGTGCAAATCTGTATGCCACTGGTCCAATCCTCTCAAGAATCTTGTAAGGCCCGCAATACTGAGGTGCCAACTTGCCACATGATCCAATCCTCACAAAGATTTTCTTGGGATTGATGTGCAAGAACACCTATTCCCCAGCCTAACACTTCTTAAACACCCTGTGTTGATCTGCATAACTCTTCTTCATGTCCTATGCTACCTTTAGATTCTTCTTGATTACCTGCATTTCCCATTCCATCTCTGCCAACATGTCCAGTCCAATCAATATCCTATTCACTTGATCACTCCGATTGATAGGAGTATTACAACTCTGCCCATAAAGTGCCTCAAACGGACTCATCTTCAAATATTCCCAATACCCATTGTTATAGGTAAACTCCATTAGTGGAAGATACTCTTTTCACTTTTGATATTGATGCATGACGTACATCCTCAACATGTCCTCCAAAATCTTGTTGACCCTCTCCATTTTTCCATCTACCTATGAATGATAAGTTGTAGTAAAGGCCAACTCTCTACCCAAACCTACAAATAACTCTTTTAAAAAATTGGAGGTGAACTTAGTATCTCTGTCTGACACAATCTTTTTCGGAACACCATGCAACCTCACTATATCTTTCATAAATACCTGTGCTGCTTCACTAGCTAAATTCGTAGGCTTTACTAGAATGAAGTGAGTTGCCTTTGTCAACCTGTCAACCACAACCATAATAGAATCTCTATCTAGAGGTCCTCCACAAACCTATAATGAATTCCATGGAAATGACCTCCCATTTCCACTCTAGAATTGAAATCGGTTGTAGTAATCCACCTAGATTCTTACACTCTACTTTTACCTGTTGACAATCCAAGCATCTCGTAACAAACTTTGCCACCTATTTCTTCAAATTTGGTTAATAGTATAACTTATTAACCACAGTCAATGTCTTCTGATATCCCAAGTGACCTGAATACGTCTTAACATGAAATTCCCTCAAGATAAGCTTCATGAGCTCACTATTGTCCGACACATAGATCCTATCCCTAAATCTCACCAAACCATCTGTCGTGCGATGATAGTCCACATCATGTTCACCTACACCCTGCTGCTATAACATGTGCCTAAGCTGTTGGTACCTGTCATCTCGATGTCTTGCTTTCAAGATCCGATCTTGTAAATATGCCCCATATGAACTCATCGCTACTATGTGATTTATTTGTACTCCCCTGCTAAGAGCATCTGCAACCTTAGTCTCTTTACCCTTAATGTACCTGATTTCAAAGTCAAACTCACTAATTGTAGTCAACCATCTAGCTTGCCTAGCATTCAGATTCAGTTGGTCAAACAAGTATCCCAACCCAATTGTGATCCCTCATTAGAATGAACCTTCTCCCAAGAAGATAGTACCTCCACATCTTCAGTACATGGATGACCGTTGCCAACTCAAGATCACATGTCACATAGTTCTTCTCGCGCTCATTAAATTTCCTTGATTCGTAACATACCACCTATCCCTCCTGCATCAGGACTCCACCAAGTCCTCTCTTACAAGCATTTGTGCACACCACGATCTTTATATCTAGATCTGTAACCTCTAGAACTGGAGAGAATTTGTCAACAACTGCTTCAACTTCTCAAAACTTGTTGCACAATCCTCTGTCCATTCAAATTTATTTGCTTTCCTCTACAATGATGTAATAAGATAGACAATCTATTAGAAGTTCCTGATAAACCTCCCGTAATAACTGGTTAATCCCATGCATGATCTGACCTCATCCACATTCCTAGGAGTTGCACATTCCATGATAGATATTATATTTTATGGATCCACTGTTATGCCTTCCTTGGAGACAACATGTCCCCAAGTAATGTACCTTTGTCGAAAAGAAACTACATTTACTAAGCTTGGCATACAACTGATGCTCTCTTAGTAATATTAACACTATTGTTAAGTGTTCAACATGCTCTTCCTCATTCTTAGAATATATTAGTATATCATCAATGAATACAATCACAAACTTGTCTAGATAAGGGCACAACACATTATTCATTAAACACATGAAAGTAACTGGAGCATTAGTTAGACCAAAAGGAGTTACAACAAACTCATAATGCCCATACCTGATCCAGAAAGCAGTCTTGTAGATGTCATCTTCTTTAATGCGTACCTAATGGTACCCTGATCTCAAATCAATCTTCGAGAACATCATTTCTCCTTTCAACTGGTCAAACAAGTAATTGATCCTCGACAAAGGGTACATGTTCTTAATTATCACCTTGTTCAACTACTTGTAATCAATGTATAACCTGAGAGTATCATCCTTCTTCTTCACAAACAACACTGGTGCACCCCAAGGTGACACATTTGGCCTAATGTATCCCTTGTCCAACATTTCCTTCAATTGCAACTTTAGTTCCACTAACTATAGAGTGGTCATCATGTAAGGTGCCTTTGATGCAGGTGTTGCTCCTGATACCAAATCAATAGAAAAGTCCACTTCCCTGTGAGGAAACAATTCTGAAATATCTACTGGGAACACATCCTGAAACTACTATAAAATCAGGTACCTCTTAAAGACCTTCGCATCCTTAACGTCCTTACCTTTGTCATTGGAAATATGCACTTCAAATAATGCACACCCTTTCCTGCGACTACGCTTTTCCTGCATAGTTGTAACCATTCTAACTGATGTTGCCCTTTTCTTACCCTATAAGATTCATTGTTCTCCATTGTCATCCAGGCACTTAATAGCCTTGTCATAACAACATACTTTAGTCATGTGAAGATACAACCAATTTATACCCGACAACATATTGTATGATCCCAATGGAAGCACATTCATATGTGCTGATGTAGGCATACCATTCAACTCAAATGCACATGCTCTTAATCAATGATGAACTCTTTTCTTAGTACCTGTAGCCAACTGCACCAACCAAGACTCTGCATGCACTTTTTTATTCAAACCACACTTATCCAACATGTTAGGGTTAACATAACTATAATTATATCTAGGGTCAATCAAAATAGAAACAACTTGATCACAAAGCTTACCATCCATCTCAATAATAGATGCATGGGGATCTGCTTGCCTATTATCCAATGCTGCATAAATCCGAGGAATACTTTGTCCAACATCCCCCACTGTCTGTGCCTCCTTAGCACTGTAGATCTATGGCCTGCCACCTTGATGTTGTGGACAATCTCTTTTGCGATGATCCTTGCCACAAGTCCAACATTGTAAAAGCAACCTGCCATCACCCTTGTTATGCTCCTCATACTAAAATCCCTATCCTTTGTCAGTTACATTGAACTTCTTATATGGTGTTGCATTCTCTTTGTTACCTGTGTCCCGTTGTCTTCCTCGCTTCCTATCCCATTTTCATTTAGTCTTATCATTACATTTCCAATCTTGTTTAGATTTAAATCGGTGCTTCGATTGCTCATAAAAATGTTTCAACTTTCTTATGGCTTCCTCCAACGATCTAGGCTCATCAAACTCGATCTTATCTTTGAACGCTACCAGTAACCCCCTAATGAATCTCTGAATCTTAGCTTTCTCCTCCTTAAGATAAGGCACATACCTCGATAACTCCAAAAATATGCTAGTATACTCCTCTTTGGTCATAGATCTGATCTTCAACTCATAGAACTCCTTCACCCTATTATCATAGTATCTCTCAGATAGATAGTTCTTCCTGAAAAGCCTTTCAAACTCCCTCCAAGTCAACTCCTCTTCATGAATTCCTCTGACATTCTTCATGTCATCGCACCAAATTTCTGTTTTACCTTTAAGACTGAAGGTAGTTGTTATGACTTTCAGGTTCTCTGAGTAATTATGCAATATGAATAACTTATTCATACCAAGAAACCAAGCTTCTGTATCCTGTGACTTCTTTATTTCTCCATCAATGTAGGTGATTTTTCTTTCTTAGACTCTTCTGGAAAATACTTCTTCTAACTCCTCCTGTACGGATGGTGACGGTGACGACCATACTATCTCTCTAAACCAAAACTAGGATAGAATCCATGGTCACTGCCCCTCCGGTCAGGTGTATCCATAAATATGCCATCTTTTACTATTTCCTCTCTATTCCACCCGTGTCTTGATTGAGACCTCCAGCCATATGCACCATTTGTCAATTCCTCCTACCCATGACTGATAGAAGTGGTCCATGTCTCTACAAATATGATAGGCTTTGAAGAGTGATTGCATTAGCATCTGCTTGTTTCTCCTGTGCCCTAACAAGTCTTTCCTGTGATTGAATGATCCTATCATTATCCGCTTTGCAACTTCTTATTTTTGCCTTCAGACTTCTCAATGTATTTGTTATGTGAGGGGAGTACTCATCACCATGTTCCTCATCTGATATGTAGGGAGAGTCTTGTGAATTGTAGTCCACCATTTTTCTAGTAATCTTGATCTTCTTCCTGCAAACATACTATGTTAGATAAACAAAACATAAACATAATCAAATGTACCTCAGTGAAGTTCAGGGGAGGCTATCTCATTTGCAAAATCAGTCCAAATTAGCACGATACATGTATATATACATAATCATATAAATATGTTGGCATCATGCATGACAACACCAACTCCATATGATGACCTCATGCACGACAATCATAATCATAGCCATACATGCATAACAAACATACAGACACTGACATGCATAAAAAACACATATACAACCGACATGTATGTCTGATAAACAAACAACAACATCAACAACGTCTACATGACAACAAAACTATAAAAATGACCACCATCATGTCTACATAAGAAGCACATATACAACCTACATGCATGCATGACAAACACATTTTGTCCATCTAGTCCAAGTGTTGAACTTGGAGCTCTAATACCACTCTGTAACACCCTCCTCCCACACTTACCCAAATTCGCCAATCCACAAGGGTAAATATGTGACGAAGAGTTGCTAGGATATGACTCAACCTCCTAGGTACAATTAAGGAAGTAGAATCGATAAACTAAAACCTTACGGACCTTCCTCAGGAGCTATTGGACCCCTATGAGCCAAACAACTACTCCAGATGCCCAAGCCCTGAGCTAACCTTCTTTTTCACTAACCTGACTCTCAGTGGCATGCATAACAAGGCAAGCCAATGACTATAAGCCTCTAGTCGCATGGATAACCCGCCTCCCAGCGGCTGTAGACTAAATTACTGAGTTTTGTGCTTGCGACCCCAAGATTTGAGCCACTTTTTTGGGGCTAGGATCCTGACCTCTACCCAAAACTTGATAGAACTTTCAGAAATGATAAATGACACCAAGACAAATCCTTTAATACAAAACTTGATCAAGTACTTGACCTAACTAGGCCTAACCATGACAGACATTTCGTCAAACACATTGTGAACATACAATCTACAGGTCATAAATTCATATCTAAACATAGGGGTTTCATACTTATTTGAGAATCAACAAGAAGGTTTAATGCGCTCTCATGATCGCTGCAAAAACATCTATTAGTCATGCATTCAATAACCATTTATATTAAGAACCATAACTAAAATATGTCATAAAACCATGCTTATAAATATTAGAGGAAATTTTAGCCTAAAAGTGCCCATGAAATTTTCACGTAATTTCCATGTCATAATATGTAAACCAATCAAAATCCTTTAAATTTAAAAAGAGGTACATGTTCTAAATAATTTTAAATTGTTTAATTTGGGTATCCGTAAAATATTTTATTATTAATTTAGGTATAAGTGAAATATTTTATTATTAATTTGGATATTCGTGAAATATTTCATTAATGTTGTTTACGTGCCTTACCCATATGAATTAGCATATCGAAAATGTAATTAATGCAATGTAAATGTTGATATTTGAGAAAATAATAAATTAAAAATGTGGACACATTTGACATTAATAACCATGCCCAAAAAATACATCAATGTAAATAGTTAAATATAAAATAAATATAGATAGTTAGATATAAAATATAAATATAGATGCTTAGATTTAAATATTAAATAGTTAAAAATAAAATGTAATTATAGTTAAATATAAAATACAAAATAGTTAAATAGTTAAAAAATAATTCAAAAAATTAAAAAAACGTATTTCAAAAAATACAAATTACTGGATTCTAGTCAAAAAAATAAAATATATAGTTAAAAAACATATTCCAAAAAGGACAAATTACAAGATTCCATTCAAAAATATAGAATAATTAAATATAAAATAGTTAAAAATAAAATATTTAAATACTTAAAAAATAGTTTAATAGTTAAAAAACATATTCCAAAAATGAGAAATTACCGGATTCCGGCCAAAAAATATTATATGGGTGAACTGTGACCTTAGTAAACAATGTCTTTTAAAAAACACAAAAAAAAACAGTTGAATATAAAACATAAAAAATATATTTTGGGTGAATTCTGGCCTTAGTAAACAATGTCTTTTAAAAGACACCAAAAAAATAGTTGAATATAAAATATATATAGACAATGAAATATATATCTATATATATAAGTGTCATATATTGAGATATTTCGATAAAAGTAAAAAATTAGAAATAATATATTTAAAAATTTAATCAAATGTCGTGCTAATAAATATCGTGGAACATAGACAAAAGTAATGTAAACTTTAAAATTGTCTACATGGCATTTTTTTTTTATTAATTTCTTGATTTTTCCTAGGAGACCACTTTTAGGCCGAAATTTCCTCTAATTGAACATATAACCAAAATAATAACGATGATAGAACAAGCATCAAAACCACATAATAAAAAGTATAAATACTCATGAATTACTAGAGGAAAAAGCTCTCATATTAATATATGCAAATCCAACCAAGCCAGGGACTTCCACGTACCACTCGACCATATATTGGGCTGAACCAAATCTCTCTTTCAACCAATCACCATCGCGCCATATTCCAAGCATGAATGTGGGATCTTATGGAATAAACCAACCAAAATCAAATCAGGTTCCTTGAAGCCAAACCACCTCAACCCTCAACCAATGATTCCACCTCACGGTCGGACATCACTAAACATCACTAGATTGGTCTCCACCCAAGTTGCCCAAAGATCCAAAACGTTTGTTCGAACTTGACTCTAGGACTAGTAACTCAACCCACAGTTGCTGCAGGACTTCAGATGTTACAGAAGGTTCCATTGAAGCTAAAGGAGAAAATATACTAGCAAAGAATAAGGATACCCTAAAATATCCATAAAGGACTTCACTTCAAGTGTCTATCAGTGCAGTGCAGGTCGGCTGAACATGTTGGCTAAGGGGAATAAGAAGGAGGGCTCCTTCGGTCACTCGTGGCTGCCCCTCTCTCTTGCTGAATCTTCCCTGGCCAAAGAAACAATCAAAGTCGCGTAATACGTGTTCTCAATTGATTTTTCACCAAGTTGAGGTAAAAAAAGTACACACAGAAAGGAGTGAGACTTTAGAGTAAAAAAAAATCGAAAAAAGTTGATCCCCTCAAAAGGGAAGGGACACCCCATCCCCCAGCGACCTACTTTCTGTGTGAACGTGTAGGGTCGAATAAGGGAGTTAGAAAAGGGAAATCGGGAAGACGTACTTTCTATGGTTGATCATAAACGGTTTGAGTTATGTTGGCAGTTAGGAAAGATAGGGTCACAACGGGTGAGGTTGTATAACCCATAGGACTCCACCTGCATTTCACTGGACCTTACATTGACTTGAAAAGCTCTCCTTCGTTAGCCATTTGTCCAACCAAGTTTCTAGGACTAGTAGCTCAACCCATAACCATAAGGAACATGAGCACCAATTAGAAAATAAATGCGAAAATCCACAACACCATGGATATCCAGGAAATGGCAAGGCTAGGCAAAAGTACTGTCAATCCAGACAATCCTCCATGCTAATGACAGATCATAACCAATTAACCACATGCATATGCCATGCATGCCAAAACTAACAAGGAAATCATACATGCAACTTGATACCTGCAAAGCAAACACGTTGTAGCTGTTGATCCCACTGTCCTCTTACGCTTTCTTGCTTTTCCTTTGCCTTCTTTTTCTAAATCCAAAGTATGCCAAAATCCTCCAATAGTGCTCCAAGAAACTCTAAGTGTGCAAGAGTATGAGAGAGAGAGAATAGAATGAGAGTGCCAAACACTGAACTAACAAAAGTCGTGAACTGATCCTCAGAAACCTTTTAATCATTTAGGCCTCTATTTTCTTCGTTTTTCTCTATTTTCCTTCAAATTTCCTCACATGAAATTCTGTGACCTTTCATCTTCATTTTCTCCTATTTTCCATTATTTCATAAATAAAATGTCAATTAATGCTTCTGTCTTTGCCAAATTCCATAGTAATTTATTAATCATAAGTGATCCCCATCACTATGTTTTGCCCGATATTCAACTTAGAATATGTGTCCCATGACATTGGTCTTATTTTGCCTTTATTAACACTATTACATGGATTTTTAACCAAGGTTGTTACAGGGGATTACAAGTGAACTCATGTATCAAAAAATTCAAACTCTGATAAGGAAAATTCGATGATAATTGAAGAAACCCAGTTAGAAGTTGTTAATGCCACAACAAATTTAAGAAGTTTGCAGAAAATGGAGAAAGAAAAGGAAAAAAAAGGATAACTAAATAGTTTTACATAGTCAAAATGTTGTTTTTTATTGCTTTATGTTACCGCTTTATTTTTATTTTATTTTTTTGTTTGGCACCAATTTTAACTAGTGTGATTGAGTGTTCACGGAACCTGTTGTATTTAAAATTGAGTGTCCATGGAACATATACAACATATAGTTTTATTTTTTAATAAAATTACGAATTTTCCTAATATATATATATATATTTTTTATTATACTTAGAAAACAATTTAATATTAATTATAATAATGCAATTAACCAATTTTAAATATTATTAATTTTTATTTTAATTTTTTCAAGTTTTTTTCATTTTAACATAAGTATAAATTTTAATTCATTTATAACATGTGTGTGTCACCATCATTCTCTCCTCACTAATCTATAATATATAGATATTTGTTATGATATATAACATAGGATGGTTATTCAATTGATTGATAGATATATTTAAAGGTAGTTTTATATTATTGTTATATTATATTTATTTTTAAATAATTGTTTATTTTATTTTATTACTCAATATTAATTATATAAAATAATTTTTAAAAAATAATAATGTAATATTTAAAAAAATTATAAGTATATATTTCTTTTCATAGTAATATTTATTTAGGGAGAGGATAATTTCATTTGGATGACAATTTTCTTTTAGATTTTGGCTAATTTGTTTTTTCAACAAATATAAAACTATGAGAGTTTGAATAGTTTTTTAATGGTAGAAATTGATTGGACACCCTAAGAACCCCGAAGCACCTAAAATTTTCAAATTTGATAGTTGTAACCTAGATTTCCAAAAAAATTCCACTAGGTTTCGTCAAAATTGTGTCGAAAAAACATTATTTTTAGGGTAAAACCTTTGCCTTTTTATACTACCTATTAAAAAGATATATAAATTATCCATTATCACAATTAATATGAAAAACACTGAATAAAATATAACAACAATAATAAAAGTATTATCATAAAAGTAACATTTAAACAAAGCGTAACCTAAAAAACCCACAAATTAGCTCGAGAAATAATGGAAATTACGACAAGATTATGACAAAATTTGGTAGAATTTTTTGAAAATTTGGGTTACAGCTATCAAACTTCAAGATTTTGGGTACCCCAAGGGTTTTTGAAGGTGTCGAATCCATTCCCACCATCAAAAAAATGATTCAAACCCTTTAGCATTCTGATTTTTTGAAAAAAATAAATGACCGAATTCCGGCAGAAAACTGTTGTCTTGGCGAATTTGTGGCATCAATAGACAACGCCTTTAAATAATATAAATGTAACATTTAAGTAATAAATTTAAAAGATTGATTAAAAAAAAGATATTTTTCATAGTTTTTAAAGGAGTAGTCTTTAAGTGTGACTTTTTGTAGTTTCTGGCCAGAAACGGGCGAAAAAATTTGTGGCGAAATCTTGATTTGTGTTGTTTAAACTGGTTTTCTGACTACATATATGGATTCAACACCCTCAAAAACCCCTAGGGAACTTCGGTTGTGAAGATTTCACTTGTCAAACTTGTGATTTCAATGAATCCCTGTCGGATTCTAGACCAATTAGATTGAAAAATAAACCCGGAAATTTTCCAAAAAAATTCACTTAAAGACTACTCTCTTTTTTTTTTTTAAATCCATAATGTAGATAAAGAACATAGTTTTTTGTTGTTGTTGTTGTTGTTTTTTTAAAGATCATAGTTGTACATAATATTTTCCATAGTTTTTAAAGGAGTAGTCTTTAAGTGTGGCTTTTTGTAGTTTATGGCCAGAATTGGGCGAAAAAGTTTGTGGCAAAATCTTGATTTGTGTTGTTTAAACTGGTTTTCTAACTGCATATATGGATTCAACACCCTTAAAAACCCCTGGGGCACCTCAGTTGTGAAGAGTTCACTTGTCAAACTAGTGTTTTCAATGAATCCCTATCGGATTCTAAACAAATTAGATTGAAAAATAAACTAGAAAATTTTCCAAAAATTTGCACTTCAAGGCTACTTAGTTTTTTTTTCCTTTCCATAATTTGGGAATTTAGTAACGTATAGTTGGGAATGATTCTACTGACTTGGAAATTCTTTTTGGGGAGCTTCAATTTCAAAGAAATGAGTTTATATATGAATAAATATTGTAAATATTTTTATTGAGTAATTACAAAAGTCTATTTTATTATAAATATTTTCATTATATTTATTTAAAATGTCTTTATTAAATATAAATTGAATTGCACATCATTTTTTTTTCAAAACCCTAAGATCTGGGTGCACATCTAGCCCATGCCACTTGCTCTATAGAGGAACGACGTTACTCTCCACTTGGTGACCATCATTCCCTCCATACCATTTCTGGTTTCCATGCTCTTTAAATTTGTCACCTCGAATCTCCTCAACCTGATTTCACACGCCTGGATTGCTTGCTTACTTACAACTTCTGTGGGTTTATCACTCCGCACCATTGCTACCATCTACTACTTCCCTCCAATTCCTCTGCTCAAATCTTCGTCTCTCCCACTCACCTACCTCGCCTCAACTCCCACTGCCTCGTTTGCGACATATTCTTAGCCCTTTGAACCTCGCAACTCGCTGTGAGTTATGAGCGAGGTAGAGATCGTCGTGCTAGCTTAGGCAGGGGAAGAGGTCACCCCCCTACCACCTTTGACGAGAATGTGGAATTGGTATTGTTCAACAATGCCATCCCACCTCATATCCTCCGCAAGGCCCCCGAGATCGAAGCAGAGGAGACCAACCATGGAAGGAACATGCTTTGGGCTCTTTGCAATCTACTCGCTCACCAGCTCAGGGACCGAGAGAGGGACAAATCTCTGTACCACCTATTGGATTGCAGAGCTCTCATCCTACCACAACCATGCCACCACTTCTCTCTAATGTCTTTCTCGCGACGCAGAAATCAACTTCCCTCCCAACATACCCTCTCCCTCCTCCCCTACTACATCGACATCCATGTCCCCTACCCTAGGCTCATCTCCCCCCCCCATCTTCATGGCTCCTCAAGGTCATTCATCTCCTATTTGCAGAGATCCGAAAGTAACTCCGTTGCCAACAACTTCGCAAACAACAATTCCCACAACTTCTCCTCCCCACCTCAGTCCTGATGGGTGCTACATTATAGAGGAGAAGCCAAAAGAACCAATCATCACTATGTCTTCCAGCGTTGTTCGGGCTCAACCTCAGCAGGTCGAGCCCCTAACATGTTTTCCTTAAGTTGTTTATGTCTCTTATGGTTTTCATCAGTCTGGTTGTTTTGGCACTAAGACTCTTTCTTTAAGAAAGGTCAATTTGTGGCTTGGAGCCACACAATCTATATCTGCAAAACCTTTGTCTCTTTCTATGCTATGTAACAGTTTCAAAGTAGTTTTTTCTGTTACTATCTTTGGTTTCCCCTGTCAGGGGCAGCAGAATTTTTGTGCCATTCTCTGGTTTCCCCTCTAAAGAGTAGAGCGTTTCGAAAAGTAATGGGTGTCGACCTCCAGACTGTATGCTATGTATATTCCACTGTTAATATCATGTGAACACCTTTACTTAAAACAATAAAAAATAGTTAAATAAAAGATTTAACAATATTCACTATAATTGTGGATGTGTACATATAATAACTTTAAACTTGTGTTTGTTTGTTTCTATGAGGAAAGTAAATATGAAAGTCTAATAAATCAACATGAAAATCTACAAAATTAATGTTTCAATATGTTGTTCTCAACTAACCATATCATTGATTTTTATTATATTCTCGTATTAAGAGTAATATTGTTTAAATGATTGAAACATTTATAAAAATGTTCAAAATTTTTATATGTAAAATTTAAATTTTTAAAGACATTAATATTTGTATATGTATCTTGTTTTTTATTTTGTAAATTTTTTTTTAATGGAGATTAAATTTCTAATATAATTTTAAATATATTAATTATAATTATAATATAATTTTAAATATATGAATTATAATTATAATTACAAATTAATGTAAATTTAATTTTGGACATTTTTATATTTCAATACATATTAAAATTAATAATTATTAATATTGAAAATAAAATTTAATATATTAATATTATAAAAATTAATATAATCTTGAAATGGGCTTAATTTATTTAAAATGTGGACCAAAGATTCTTATATTTTAAAAAGTTTGTAGAAGATAAACCAATATAACAAATCACTTTTTATCATAATTAAATTAAATATTACGTAATAATAAATATGATGTGCCATTTCTTTTAGTTTTGCGATAGCATTGAGATGTTAAACATAGTACTTGTGATGTTTAAGTAAGTTGGTATGCATAATTTCAATACTTATACAGTAGTAAAATATGCGGGTTTATGGATTGAATGATAGAGCGAAAAACATGGAGGACGACGAACACGAACTATGGCTTAGGGTTTGAGAGCTTCGGCGATGGCGGCATGCCCATCGGCTTGGACAAGCGATGTAACCGCACGCACCTCACCTTCACAAGCATTTACTCTCTCTCATTCCGGCTAACCACTTCCATTTGAAGACCATCCGGTCCATTCGCAATGACCTGCACTGTACACCTCACTAACCCAACATTTGTCGGGGGGGAATTTCTCGGGACAATTATTTATCTGCTGTCGGTTAGCATGGAGGGTGACATTGTTGATTACTCTAAGGATCCTTTTGAACTGGACCCCAAATGGTATGTTTTCTCTTCGCAACTACTGGTCACTTCCTCAAACATCTCGTTGGGCATTCCAAAAACCCTAGCCGGTGCACCTGGGGTTTACTCGGTGCCAGAATATCCTGCTTTCACCATTTCAGCTCAACAGTCTCATCCTTTACCTGGGTCGTCTTCCTCCACTTTGTCGTTTTTTGGTTGCCCTGAAGCAGTGGATTTCCCACCTGACTCCTATCTCCGCCCTCTCTCCCTGGCCTCACTACAGTTTATCTCATCTTATCTTAACCCCTTGGACCCCCATACCCTTTGAACCCTACTCTGTCTATTCCCCCGAGATCTTCTCACATCTCTCTCCCACAGGATCCACAATTCCATCCGTCCCTTCCATTGGACCCTGCTGCCCCCTTTCCCCCTCCTCCCCATCACGACCCTCCCACCTCTGGCGGCTTTGTAGATTCATCCCATCCCCATTCGGGTCAGACCAGGAACCCTCACTCGGAGGCCAATGCGATCCATTCTCACTCTCAGCAGACTAGGACACCCCCAAATCATTCCGGGTGTCCTGCCAAGCGTTTCAAAGGCGTGAAGGCAGGCAATAAGAAGATATCCCTCACATTTGGAGTCCACATTCAAATGGGGGAAGTTTTGGATACCTTCGACCGTGTTCTGGTTGGCCATTTTCAGGGTAGGGCATATTCGGCCACACGATTGAAGAAGTGGATGCTAGAGATATGGGGACAGGTCCTCACTGAATTGTCGCCTATGGTTACCCTCTCTTGTGGATGGTTTGCTTTGCAATTTCAGTGGCCCAAGTTTATATCTCGGGTTTTACGAAAACAATGGCACATCAAATTGGCTCCGGTTCTCCTAAAATGATGAAGCCCCATTTTTTATCCTAAGGGAGAACACCTTGGGGCTAGACCCATCTGGGTCAGATTGCATGGCCTCCCACTACACTATTGGTTTGGAAGATGTTTTCAAGCGGTTTGGGAATTCCCTCGGCAGATACATGGATTATGACAAATCTTATATGTTGACCGGGAATATGTCCATGGCTCACATCCTTGTTTTCCTTGACACCAGGGAGGGTCTGGAGGAGAGTATGCAGCTGCATTGGAGGAATAGATGCAGGGTACAAATTTTGGACTATGAGGGGGTTCCTTATCGATGCAGGAGATGTCACAAGATAAGACATCTTTATAAAGATTGTCCCCTACTTGCAATCTATCTCTGCTTCGGTTGCTCGGCTTGAACAAGCTACTGCTATTCTGGTTCTTGATTGGCGTGGGAAGGCACCTGTTAGTTATGAAGATGATTAACCGATGGACTCTCAGGAAGCTCGTGGCCCTAGCACCCACAAGGAGTAGATTCGTCCCCCATCCCCACGTATCACTAGATCACGTGCGGCTGCGGCGACGACTGCCTTTGTTGCGGGTACCATCTCTAACCCTCCATACTTCCAATTATTGTCCTCTGTTTACTCTCCTTGCACTTCAACTTGTCATGTTGGTCCTGTGCTTTGTTCACCCTTTGTTGTATGTATATTGTTCCCATATGCACCTGTTTTTTCACCCACTCCTCCTACTGTCACTGGGATACCAAATTCACTCTCCCCTGCGGAGCCATCCATTGACTCTCATATGGGACACTGTTATAACGTTCGATCTTTGTGTCGCATACCCCTGGGGAATGGTATGTAGAAATTTTGAATAATTTAACACATATTCACAGAGATTATCCTGATCATACAATTATAAGTAGAACATGTATAATACATAATCTCCTCTACATTGATCATCAATTTACAGAAGCAGAAACATTCACAGGCACACATAGGAGCATCAATCAAACTCATTAACACAGTATGTATCCCGGGGAAAGCATCTCGCTAAAAACCCCACACTATCTGTATATTATATTGATTGAATCATGTAACATTACAAAGTACAATGCTTATCACAAGCAATCCAGTACCAGCTCCACCTGTTACACACAATACAGCTCAGATCTGATCTCCAAATCTATTCCACTGCTTGCCTGCCTCTCCAGCTCAATACCTGCTCAAGAACTGATGAGAATGGCTTACCAAACTCGTATTTGACCTGCAAAAAATCACTCACACTCTGTTGGATGTGAGCATAGGCTACAATTCTTGATATTGGCCAATTCATTGGCATACTCAATCCCTCTGATTGTGCAAATCATCGTGCACAGCTATAGTCACAACTGATAGCAATCTGATCCTCTAACACCTGTCCCTGCTGAACTGAACATGCACTGACATGCAACTGAGTTAACTGATGTATTCTATAGTTGTATTATGATTTAATAATTAATTTAACAACTCATCATTAGTCTATCTACAGTTAGACTAACTACAACTAGTTTAACCAAGTCAAACTGAACACAACTCCATCAACTCCACAATCAACTCCACCAAACTCAACTGATTGAGTTCTAACTGAAGTCATGCATGCAACAACTCAACAGACTCATAGGAAAAGCGTACTTCCTTCTGACAGCTGCATGGGCCACATCTGTAGCTCAAACTAAAGTGCTCCAAGAGAATAAGATCAAGTTTATAGTCCAAATATTATTATGAGACAATAATATTTGACTTTTCTATTTTTGACAGCCAGTCTAAAAATAGACTTTGATCACCCACACTGTGGTCACCCACACTTTGGTCACCCACATTGTGATCACTCACACTGTGGTCACCCACATTGTGATCATCCACACTGTGATCATCCACACTGTGATCAAAAATAGAACTTGCGCCATAATTTTCCTGCGGGCCCACTTAGTGAAGGCGACTCTTTTCACTAAGCTCCATCATCTTGTTGCAATCTCAACATGGTAGTGGAATTGGTATTACTCCCTTACCTATGCACTCCAAGAATGCCCGTGGTAGACAATCCAACATCTCTAAATCCATTCTCCAGGCTGGACTGGATGTGGCAAAAGGGCGGCAACAACCCATTGATAAGGTCCTTAGAGCATTGACCTCCACCCCCCTGGTTCTCCATGAAGTGGATCTCATACAACTGTGGGTGTTGGCTAGCCCTGCTAAGAAATTAGCCTTCCGTTGGATGATGGAATTGGAATCGGTTAACATTGTATTTTTATAGGAGACACTTGCGATCAAAACACAAATTACTCCCATCCTTGAGGCTATCTTACCTGGATGGCACTTCATTACATTGGATGCCTGAGGGTGATCTGGTGGTTTGTTATTGGGTTTTGACCCCAGATCCATAAGAATATTAAACTCCTAGGGGGGTAGGGTTCATCGAAGCCAATGTCTACGGACCTTGTATCAACATGATCATTTTCTAGCAGCAGTTACTTGATTTTGACTTCTTTAAAACTAAGAACATCATTATCGGAGGGGATCTCAACTTCTCTCTTGGACATGCCGAATCCTGGGGCATGGATGCTCAGATTGACTCACTATCGGATGGGATCTTGTCCCTTCTAGAGGATCACCAGTTGATTGATATACCCATTCCTTGCTTAAAACCCACCTAGCGAAATTGGAGGATCGGGGATGCTTCACTAGCCAGAAGATTGGATCGTTTTCTAGTTAAGGAGACTTTATTGGATCAATTTCCCCTTTATCAACAATGAGTGGGAATAGGGGGGTTGTCGGATCACCATCCCATTTATCTGGAGATTGTGGGCGGAGAACAAAAACCCAATGCACCATTCAAGTTCAACTCAACTTGGCTTAAAGATGATAGTTATATATAGATGATCACTCATAATTGGAAATCCATTACAGCATAGCCAGGCCTATCAGTCTCCGTGATATTTGCAAATAAAACAGTAATCCTAAAACAGAAAACAATTAAATGTGCAAAGAATAAGAGGATCAAAGATGAGTAGATCTTGAGAGACACAAAACAGGAAATTGAACAATTGAGTGGCTCAGAGAGTTGAGGGTTTATCTCTGCTGATGCTAAAGAAAAAATTGTTCGACTTGAGATCGAGTAGAATAAGATCTTGAAATATAAGGAGGAAACTTAGCGACTCTATAGCAGGGCCATCTGGTTAAAGGAGGAGGATGAGAACACCAAGTTCTATCATTGTGTTGCAAATGGGCGCCAGGCCATTAATACCATCTGGAAACTTCTGGATCAGGAGGGTACTCACGCAAAGACCTTCCATGAATTGGCCAATCTTGGTATTTCACATTTTGGAAGATTATTCAAAGCTCCTCCGGAGGCAAATCTTGCAAAGATCATCAATGTAGCTGGAATTTTCCCCAGATATGTGGACCAAGATACAGGTGAAGGACTACTTACTCCAGTATCCATGAGGGAATTAAAGACCAATATTAAGTGGTTTAAGAAGGATAAGAGCCCTGGACCAAATGGATGGTTGATCGAATTTTACATTGCTTTTCTTGACTTGATTGGACAGGAGCTACTATAGATTATAGAAGAATGCCGGACTAGTGGGCGAATGTATGATGCATTCAACTCTACATTTATCACTCTCATTCCCAAGACTAATGACCCATAGAGCTTTGAAGAATATAGACCCATATCCCTCTGTAATTGTATATATAAGATAATAGCCAAGATCATAGCAAATCGCCTCAAGCCCATATTATCTGAGCATATATCTTCGGAGCAATGTGCTTTCCTTGATCATCGCCAAATTCATGAAGCAGTGGGTACAACACAAGAAGCCCTTCATTCCATCAAATCTAAGAACCTTAAAGGCATGATACTCAAGATTGATTTGGCAAAAGCATTTTATCGCACTAGCTGGCTCTACATTCAAATGTTATTAACCCATCTTGGATTTCCTCTACCATTCATCCAATGGATTATGTATTGCATATCCAATGTATCATATAGTGTTTTGATCAATGGAATAACATCCTCCTTCTTCCATGCGGAAAGAGGACAGAGACAAGGTTGCCCACTTTCCCATCTACTATTTCTATTGATCATGGAAGATCTGAGTAGGCTCATCTCGACGGACCGATTGCAGGGTAGACAAAGGGGTATCAAGATCACAAACAATTGTTCCTCACATATCTCCTATTTGTGGACGACATTGTCATTTTTTTGAATGGATCATTAGGGGATTCCACTTGCTTTTGCGGATGCATTTCGATTAGTCTGCCTCACTACAGGTATGCAATGCAACAATCATAAATCCACTCTATCAGCCTTCGAGTGCAACCTAAATGAGATCCATTAAGCACTTTAGCACTTCCTATTTATCACTCTACAGATTGAGGGGGGACTCAAATACTTGGGCTTCAGGTTAAAACCATCAAACTATCGGATTGTTGACTGGGTATGGTTGGTTGCAAAAATTGAAAAGAGATTAAATATCTGGCATCATAGGTGGTTGTCTATAGCCGGGAGAATGATCCTCATCAAATCTGTCCTGGAGGCCACTCTGGTTTACTGGATGTCCTTGGCATGGATACCAAAGGGCATTATTAAAAGAATACAACAATTATGCTACAGATTTCTCTGGAGGGGAAAACAAGCGAGACACACTTTTGCCTAGGTTAGATGGGACAAAATCACACTTCCAAAGAAATGGGGGGGATGGGGATTGAAGAATCTAGATTTCTTTGCTTGTGCTCTGGCTGCAAAATTGGGATGGAATGTCCTATCATCCAAGAACCTTTGGACATATGTCATTTATTAGAAATACATTTCTCCACTACATCTGCATGACTGGATTAGGCTTCCTACATGGGACATGAACAATATATCTATGGTCTGGAGGGCGGTCCTCAACACTTTGGACCATGTTAGGGATGGATTGACATGGAAAATTGGCAATGGAAGCTCTGTTTGGATTGACATGGACCCCTGGATTGGTTGTGGGAATGCTCATTTACTCCCACCAGGGCTGATACAACATCTATCAGACTCAGGACACACCAATTTGGCACATATTGTAGATCCTGAGCATACTAATATGTTCCGACATGCATGGAAAAATACCATCACACTGAATATCCCACCATGTTAGTAGGTCAATTGGAAAAACTATATAATAGCACTGATGGAATCGCATGTCTGGATCACTGAGTGGGAGGATGAACTAAACTGGTCACACTCACCTAATGGGAAATACACCCCCAAACACGGATACCTGCATATTAATTCTGATCATAGACCCCTTGCTATGGAATGGTGGTGGGTTGTTTTATGGAAGTTGAAGGTGACCCCTCGGGCAAAACGATTCATGTGGTGCATCCTACGGAATAAAGTTCCTACAGGAGACAACCTACTTAAACGCACATTTCATGGCCTGACTTGGTGCGTATTGTGCAATAAGGAAATGGAAACATGTGATCACTTATTCCTAAAATGCACAACCACTACTTCCATTTGGACCAAGGTAACTGCACAATTACAGATTCAGAACAATTGGATGGGACAGGATTTTCGGGTGGCATGGCACCGATGGTGGTCTACTGCTCATACACACAAGTGTCGGAACCTACCTGTCATGGTTTGTTGGTGTATCTGGTTACAACGAAACAAGATAATATTCACATATACTGCACCATGTTGGGCCAATATCATTGCTTTACTCATCACTGATTATCTAAGTTTACCGGAGGAAACCCGAGATCCACCTGCTCGCAACATCATTGTTGAAAACATTGATTATGATATTCCATGGGCTTATTTTGATGGATTGGCACAACAACATGGATGTGGGGGAGGCACACTCCTTCATATCAATCACACACACTCCTTCAGAATTCAAATGGGACTGGGGGGGGGACAAATAACTTTGCAGAACTTATATCTCTCCGGCATTTATTATATTTTGCTCTTGTCAAAGGATGTGGAAATTTATAGATTTTTGGTGACTCACAGATCATAATTAAATGGTTTAATCAACAAACTGTTTGTCACACACACACTACGACACATATTAGATGATGCTTTGAGACTGAGAACACATTTTCAAATATCTTCTTGTCAGCATATATACAGGGAACACAACCAAGTTTTCGATAAGTTATCCAAGGAGGCCACACACTTGCCAAGGGGGGTTTGGTTGATCCATGAATTGCAGGATATGGACTCGTACAACTATTATCACTGCCCATTCATGGATGGGTAATTTTGATGGGGCTAGGGGTGTTTGGTCAATTTAGAGTGTCCTAAATTGCTATATTAATTGTCAATCTGGGAGTCGTAAATTGTTGAAGTGTGGCGCACTATATGTGCAAGATAACCTATTTCTTACTTTTTGTCGTTTTTGATTTTTTTATTTTGTTTTGGGGGTTTTTATCTTCGTTTATCTCCCAATGTGAAATGGAAATTCTATCCCTGAGTTTTAAGATTACTCTAAAAGACAAGTATGGATATAAATTTTCAAGGCAATTATGTCCTTTATAATGATTTCCAAAACTTCAAACTTCAGAGGGTCTTAGAACATACTAATGATGAAATTAATTCCTAAAAGAAAATGAAAATGTGCCACTATTCTAATCAAACAAACAATGAACTATTGATCATGAAACCATTATCCCTGCTGCTGTCTAAATACAAAAGAAATGAATTAAGCTACTGCACTCAAAGAAATCCAAAAATTGCAAGTAAAGTAAAGCTAAAATCAAATTACATCAATTCATAGTCTGACCCCTCACCAGTTAGTCCAGCTATGGCTTTCGGAGGTAATCATCAACAACTTGAGCAATCTGATATTTAATTGCAGAAAAGTAAAACTAAAATCAAATCACATCAATTCATAGTCTGACCCCTCGCCAGTTAGTCCAGCTATGGCTTTCGGAGGTAATCATCAACAACTTGAGCAATCTGATATCTAAACTGTCTAACGAAGCAAATGAACTAAACTGAAATCAACAAAACAGAACTGGAATTAAAAGCTAAGAAAAGCAAGTCAGCAGAAAGACTGATTCCATGTCACTAGTTTTTGCAAAAGGAAATGTATGAAGATGCCCGGGCCTACTGTAATCTGGAACATGCACACTGATCAGCGTTAACAACAATGTACAAAGCATGTAAAATTATGAACAAGAATGAAGCGTTAGTACCATAGTAAATGAAATATACATAAGTGAATAACTATGGCATATTTGCAATAAACATAAAGAAACACAACATGAAACTGTACAACAATAAGAAACGAAACCTCGGCGTGTGCAGGGGCCCTCTGCACAACCTCGGGCAATAGCTATCAATCAAGAATTACGCTTCACGCAATCATGTAGAAACAGAGTCTTCTCATATATTTCAAAACGCAGTCACAACAATGAAACTAGTGTCACGGCACAGTGGGCTTTTTATCAGCAAAATTATATTCAAAAGACTAACTCCTATGCGTATAGAAACGCATTATTTATAACAAAAGGTTACATAACTGTTTTCCTGTAAACTACGCTGACAGAGGACACGTAAACGATAGCGTCCATGGATTTAGCATCATGGCTACCGAGATTATGCAATCTATTGAAAACGGCTTGTTGGATTCACATCGTGGGCAGCCTACAGGTGTCAGCGTGCCTCCAGAGATCTAGAAACGGCCACGAAAATATTTCACGTGCTTGGAAATGGAGTCCTGTTGCCATAGGACTCTTCTGTTTGACCACCACTGACCACGGCCTCCTCTGATGAATTCGACTAAGCCAATAGGACTCGGTCCATGTCCAAGTCATTTCCAACTTGCCCATGTGGCTCGCTTTTCCTGATGACACCTGCAATGTAGACTTTAACAAAAATAGCTGCGGAAAGTTGAAGCAGCTACGGAAAGTGACAGGATTCCGCCATTCAATGAGCAAAAATCTAGTTCAAATAGCAGACACAAAACATAGTTAAAAAAAACCACTTTAAATGCTCTTTTATGATTAGTATGCAATGATGTTGATAGCTTAGGAGGTCTAGGTGAATGGAAAGAGTCTAGGAAAGTGTATAGGAAAGATGCAAGTTCAGGGCTCAACAAGGGGCCCTGATTTTTGAGTTTTTTTATGGCACAATTTTGTTGTAAATATTTGGATTATAGCATATTTATGTCTATATATTACTGAACTTTCATATGTAATTATTCATAGCAGTCTCCCTTAGATGGGATTGACATATATTTTTGAGACAACAACACAGATAGTGGTCAGACCACTGATAACTCATATTCTACCTAACATCTTTTGCATGTAATTTTCTATATTAATGAAAATTATGATTTTTCCATGGGAAAAAAGTTGGTATGCATAAAACATATTGATTTTGGTTATATAAAATTTGTAGTTTAATAAATAAATTCATTTTTAATAAAATTTAAAATCGTTTTTGAATAGGTAAAAGTTTGGCTTTTTCTAATCAGTTATTTTAAATAATTGTGATGGATTAATGTCTTAATGGGGGTGTTAATGGAGTTTTGATGGGGGCAAGGACTCATAAATTTGGCTCACAATTCTCAAGAGCACACCCCTCCCAACATCTAGGAGGAAATCAAGCTAGTGGAGGAGAAAATTTGACATGAAATGCAAGAAGTTTTGGACTGTGGCCTACTTGCAATGATCGTTCCTTATGTTCTTGACATGATCAACCATAAGGAAGGCATAATCACTACCTTCACATAATGGACCTCTATTGGCATGCCAAGTTATTTTGGGTATTAATTGAAGGTAGCCTTGGGTGAATATCATGCATAGATAGGAAAAGCTCAAAGGCCTCATGTTGGACGTGCAAGTGAGGCTAGCCAAGTTAGAGATGGGATCACCTCCCAACTCTCAAATTCCTCTAACATGCAAGGTTGAGAAACAACCCATCAATCTAGACACCTCTTTGTCCTCATGAAACTCAAGTTTTTTGTCAATCATGCATTTTAATTTATGGATTTCTATGTTAGTATCTTGGGGATGTTTACACCCTGTCTTAGAGTTTATGTTTTATTTTATAACATGTTCTCTCAGACATTACAAAATTCTAAAGCCACTACTTTCAATGGTTTTTGTTGCTCGTTTTCCCAATCGTGGAGCAACAAATGCACAATGAACTCTCAGGTATCATGTTGTAATTTTTGGTTTAGTTAGGTTGTCTTGGTCTCAATACTCTTTTATCTATGGTTTGGTTTCCTAAGTGGAAAGCCAGAGAGAGAGAGTCAAACAAATAGTATGCAATTATCTAAAATATATAATACAAGAATTAGCTCAAAAATGTGTGAATGTAGGATGACTCATCACTGTTATTTAAGGAAAACCATATCACCTGGAATTACCCACTAGTGGTCCATAACGTGGTGGGCTTTCATCCCTACCAGATGTCTTTGGGTCTTGGGTCATTACACTGTTTCCTTACATCCAAGAAAGACGAGCTCTTAGTCAAGCAAAAACGCTTTTAAAACATATAGTAATTATTAATGATCATACTCATTATTAATTTAATTTGAAGTAATATAACTTCATATAAATATAATAATATTAGATTATTTAATACTTATACTTTTTTTTAAAACCATGTTGAATTGGTAACTCATTGGAGTAATCTGGGCAAGGCCCATGATCAAACCTCGTAGTTGTAACTATAACACCAAAAGTATATCCAATAACACGCAAGCCAGATATACAAAAAAGTCAAAGATCAACCTAAGATCGAGATGTTCGAAGACTACCAGAAACTGGAGTGAAATTACGAGACTCCAACAAGATACTTATCCTCTTAGCCTTACTCTAATAAGCCATAATATCCTCGTGAAATTTAAAATCAAGCGAAAAAAATAAGCCATAATATCCTCGTGAAATTTAAAATCAAGCGAAAAAAATAATATCCCAATAAAATAACCACCACCGTCCCAAAAAAGAAAATACTTATAAATACTAATCACTAATACTTGTTTTCATTATTGATTAATAATTAGTAGTGAATTGTGAGCTTCCTACCAACTTTTCATGAACGGTAACGTTACTTTATTTTTCCGGCCTTTTATGAGAATCTCAAAAATTCATTGAGAGCAATATCAAGAAAGGGAGTTAAGTCGGACATGGTTAGGAAGAACATGCAACACGACAAAAAGAGTATCTCGACAGGCGTTTGAAAAGGGAAGTAAAAGACATTTAGATTTGGCTAGGGAGTTAATACATTAAAGCTTTTGTGAGAGATGAGAAAAGATAGAAGATAACATATTAAATATAATAATGATATTTTCGTTTTTAACTTTGACTATGTTATTATTAAAGATGCTTTGGTGAGAGAAGATAAAAGATAAAATAAATATGAGTATGATTAATTTCTAATAGAATATTAAATATATTAAATTGCGTTAATTATATACTATTAATTATTTTTATTTTTATTTTTATATTTTTTTAAGTGATTGGAGAATTTCAAAGTTATTTATATTGTTGGAAATTTCTCGAATAGCACTGTCTAATATTTATGATCTATTCAGCGTTTCGGATGATAACTCCATCCATTATTAGGGACCAAAGAGAGTCTTGTGAGTAAACAAGTGCTAGAGAGCCTATTAATAAGAGAAAATTCAGGGACCAAATAGAGTCTTGTGAGTAAACGAGTGCCAGAGAGCCAATTAATAAGAGAAAATCCAGGGACCAAATAGACTCTTGTGAGTAAACGAGTGCTAGAGAGCCTATTAAAAAGAGAAAATGAACTATGTAACGATAAAAATATAATATATAATAATTATAAAATATTTGACCAAAATCACTTTTGACAATTAAAAGGAATTAGATAAAAATAATGATTAAATTAATAAATAGCACTTACTAATTTTGAAAAATTAACAATATTTATTGATTGAGAAAGGTTTAAGAAAATGAGGTATGAAATAATTAAAACAAGAATTAGTTAATAAAAGGTGGTTAGCATAAAATTGAATTGAATAATTAAATAACAAATTAGTTGAATTTGACCCAATTTTAAATGAATTTTTTTTTTTTTTTAAATGAATGGGAAAGAGAATTAATAAATTAAAATGTTTTTTAAGTTAAAATTTAATAGTCAAAGATAACTAGTGAAATAAAGAGACTTAAGAATTAAAGCAAGAATTGTACATAAAAAATTCAAAAAAAGATTAATAGAAATTAATAATTAATTAAACTTTGTTAATTAGAATATATATATGAATTAAGATTTTTTTTAAGATGACCAACAATTATTAAAACATTAATAATTAAAAGAAAAAGGATCATAAGGGAAAGAGGGCAATAAGAGGCACCTAGGAGGGGGAGAAGGTAATCAATGTAGGGTTAAGAGTCAATAGGTGAGATGGTGGATGATGGGTTTCCAAGATTGGCTAAGCCTGTAACCATCCTCCCTATTCAAGTTATTAGGGTTCTTCTTGATTTCAAGGGCTTCTCGAATAATACGAGAGTTGTAAAATGGTATAGAGGCTAAGATTTTTTATTGATTAAAACAAATTAAGTGGTTGGACTTATATGAGCATTCAACGATAGCAGACTTTGAAAGACGGTTATGGTTGGCGATGTCTGCCTTTGAAAGGACAAACAATTTGGCGAATATAAGATTTACCACAAGAATAAGGAATTTGATAAACCCCTGATCCTAGCATGGGATCTTATATGTCTTTAGTTGATCGGAACAATTGTTTGAGGGTTTTATGGGGTTTAAATATGGTTTTTATGTTTTTCTTAGCCAAAATCTTAGCAATAAGATCAATGGTCCCTTTAATGTATGGGAGAGTGACTTGGCCACAGGAGGGAGAGGGGTCCGAATTTTTGGATCTAGGATTAGCAACAGACTAGAAAGCTTTAAAGATATGAGTAGAGGAATAGCCATTGGATTTGAAAGCAGAGGAATCCTATCTGGTCAAGGCTTTTAAAGCCAATGGCTATTCATCCACTCAGATCTTTAATTTTTTCCAGTCTGTTGCTAACCCTAGATCAAAAAATTCGGACCCCTATCCCTCTTGTGGCTAAGTCACCCTCCCATACATTAAAGGGAACATTGATCTTATTGCTAAGATTTTGGCCAAGAAAAACAAAAAACAGTATTTAAACCCCATAAAACCCTTAAGCAATTGTTTTGATCAACCAAAGACATATAAGATCCCATGCTAGGATCAGGGGTTTATCAAATTCCTTGTTCTTGCGGTAAATCTTATATTGGCCAAACTGGTTGTCCTTTCAAAACCCACCTCAAGGAGCACATAACTGACACCAACCATAACCATCTTTGAAAGTTTGTCATCTCTGAACACTCATATAATTCCAAGCACTTAATTTATTTCAATCAATAAAAAATCCTAGCCTTTGTACCATTATACAACTGTTGTATTATTCAAGAAGCCCTTGAAATCGAGAAGAACCCTAATAACTTTAATAGGGAGGATGGTTATAGGCTTAGTCAATCCTGGAAACTTGTCATCCACCATCTCACCCATTGACTCTTGGCCCTACCTTTATTACCTTCTCCCCCTCCTCGGTGCCTCTTATTACCCTCTTTCCCTTATGATCATTTTCTTTTAATTATTAATGTTTTAATAATTTTTGGTCATCTTAAAAAATTATTAATTCTGATGTTTATCTAATTAATAACACACACAAACACACACACATATATATTCTAATTAACAAAGTTTAATTAATTCTTAATTTCTATTAATCTTTTTTTTTGGGTACAATTCTTGCTTTAATTCTTGAGTCTCTTTATTTCACTAGTTATATTTGACTATTAAATTTTAACTAAAGAAAAGAAAAGAATTCTTTTTAATTTATTAATTCTTATTCCCATTCATTTTAAAAATTTAATTTCATTTAAAATTTGGTCAAATTCAACTATTTTTTTTATTTAATTATTTAATTTAATTTTATGCTAACCCCACCTTTATTAACTAATTCTTAATTAAAAAAAATCTTATTTTTTTTTTTTTTTCCCAAGGAAAAATCACAACTTTATTTATAATGAATGAAATTACGTATTGTAGATGCCAAAGAGCATATGCATAAAACCATATTTTGACATCTCAGGATCTATAGAGACTCATCAAAGAGCTAGAACTAATCTACTCTTTTCTACCTTTCTTTTTTCCACTTTTCGCCAATCACCTGTGTTGGGCGTGGATGATACAATAGTCATTTGATTCTCTTTTATAGCTGTTGGAAGTTCTTTATCAGAATCCGAGCCTTCTGACGCATGAATTCGTTTGTTTCCACTTACCTCTTTTCAGGGGTAAAATGCTCACTTTGCTGCTGTGGAACGGTTGGCAACCTCATATTTTTGTGAGATGTTCGGGTTGTTTTGTTCATTGTTGTTTGTGGTGTTTTCTGTGATGGCTGCGTCTTCAGCTGCCTCTTCTAGAGGTTCTATGCATTGCCAACCTTTTGGCTTTTGAGATTGTTGCTTGTTTCTTTTGGGATCTTTTTTAGCTTGTGGGCATGCACTTTGAAGGTGTCTTGTTTGAAGACATCCACAACAACGAAATGTTGTATTCTCATAATCTAGAGGTTGTATCCACTGAAGATTGTTGTGGATCAATATAATGCGATCAGGTAAACCTTGGCTAAGATCTACTTCAACACAGATTTAGGCAATTTTGGTGCCAAATATGTAATGGTAGATTATGTATCCTAACCCATACAAGCATTTTGGATACCACCATGTTGGTAGCCTCGAATCCTGGGAACCAAGGTATGATGAAGAGCCCTGCACTGCCCCAAAACCCTGGTCCCTCATTTAAAAATAGTCCTTATCTTTCGTTGTATCAAATCTAACAATAAAAAAACCCCTTAGAACAAAGATGAATATCATAGTATGATGTCCAGGTAGAGAATATCCATTGATGTAGAGCATCTGATTTGGGACAGAAACCATTAAATCTACATATAACTGCTTTGGTGTGGAAATCTGCAAAGAGCTCGTTTACATAAGGCAAAGTGACTGTCAAAGCTAGGATATGGGACTTATGCTCCACGATATAGGGCCCAGGTAGATTTGGAGACGGAATTGGTTTGGTTTAGGTCTCCTCCTTCCTTTTGGTTGCATTCTTGAAAGAGCCTGGACCCTTTGAGCTAGAACCAGAGCTTCTCCAAGTAATCTCCCATTGAGGCTGATGGTCGTGTTAGTAGCAATACCATAGTACTGTAGTGTGAGGTTCTCCTGAAGTGATTTCCCTGCATGAATCAAATTTTTTATACTTACTGGTATACCCAGCTGTCTTTGAATCTCACACTTGAGATCTTGTATTCGCATCCCATTCCAGATTTGCTTGCAAATAGACTTCCCTTGCAATGTTCTAATAAATATTTGGATCAGATCTCCCTCACGTGATTCACGCTCCGTCTTTTGGAAATACACCACCAATTTGTCATCAAAAAGCTTTGTATCGACTTGATGGTTGTCCTTTTCTACCCGAATTGTATTGTGATTATTCCTTACTGACAGATATGGGCCTATACTAGTCAGATTCACATCTATCAAGCTTCATTGCATGTATGTACCGATTGTTGTTGAGTGTTGTCCGATATGACGCTACTTCGCCTGATCTGTCGATCCATTACCCTCTTGCAGCGGTGCCTTCAGATCCCTCCTCTGAAGACTCAGATCTAATCATTATTGTTCCAAGCTATTCGTATGAGTCCTTTGTATCACCAGATCGACAATTTATATTGCGATCTTCTCCCCTTAATCAACCATGTCTTTAGTTCCGTGGTTAAGAGCAGGATCCCTACTGAGGGTGGAGCCATCATTTTGGTATCACAGTTGTAAAGAGGAGCCGAGTTTCCCTTATGTTATAATGGGGGTTTGAAAGACCGCATCCAAAGTTGTCACGGTAGTTTTGGGGTTTTTGGATCCATCTTGTGTTGCAGAGAATTCTGGCACTGAGTGGAAGAAGTCTCGATGCAATAGATCTCGAACCTTGGATTTGATGTCGGACCTGATAGCCTCCTCTGAGAGCCAGTGTGGGAGATGGGTTCGTACTTTTCAGCGAAAAGTAATTTGAATTCGATTGCAACTCCACGACACCATCGAATGGATTGAGGCAAAACCTCGAGACACAATGGTAGGGGGAAGAGTGTCACAGGTGATCGGATCCATCGCATCCTCCATTGGCCCCAAATTTCTTCTTGGCTCCTTCTTATTTTAATTATTTGATATCTAATTCTCCTAAATATTTCTCAATCAATAAATATTGTTAATTTTTCAAAATTAATAAGTGCTCATTATTAATTTAATCATTATTTTTATCTAATTCCTTTTAATTGTCAAAAGTGATTTTGGTCAAATATTTTATAATTATTATTTATTATTTTTTAACCGTTAATCCAACAGATACGTAGTTCAATTTTTCCTATTAATATGCTCTCCAACACTTGTTTACTCACAAAGGCTTTGTTTGGTGCTTGATGATAGATGGAGTTACCATCCAAAACATTGGATGGATCACAAATATTACACAGTGCTATTATGGAAATCTTTAACAAAAATATATATATATTTTTTATTTAGAGATACGTATTTTTTTCTTTCAAAATTGGATAAGGTTTTAAAATAAAAATGTCAATATAAAAATAAGCGGTTAGTTTAATTTATTGTTATTAATGATAGTATTTGAGTGATGGATGCCGAGAACAACCATGAGAGTAGCGAGGACCAACCGCCAATGCGGTTAGTTGACCCGCTGCAACATTTACCAGGCTACCAGGGTTTTCATTATCGACGCCATGAACTCCAGGGTTGCCACCACCCTCTGCAATGATCCCATCGTCGACGTCATTGATCCTCTGAGGGGTTTTCATTGGAGATTCATGGAAATCTCATTCCGTCTTGCAAACAAACGCATTGAAAACAAGTATTCATCTAGTTTTTGATGATTTATCAGGCCATCAAGGCATATCAAGGAGGAAAAGGCGACGCTTTTCCCAACTGTCACAACTGGCCATGATCCCATTATCATAGACACTACCCACGAAGAGATGGTTAGTGTTGTGGTTGGTGGTGTTGTGGAAACCCTCGAAATCACTGTTCTCCACAACGCATTGTTCAAGTCAACGATATCTTTCCTCAAACCCAGAAATAATTGCCACAAAGCGTTCACAATCTTGGTACACCATTCCAGTACTGGTGCGAGACTGTTGGAGAATTGTTTGATAGAAATTTCTAGTTGTTGAATGGTATTGGGGATTTCGGGGTCCAGAAATTTCCAATATTTGTTAAAAACCTAGTTGGAAAATCTTTGTGCCTCAGGGTCTGTGAATGGGAGAAAGTATCTTCACTTGCAGACATAATTTCTAAGCTGACAAACATTCCAAAGGGGAGTACGAGGATCCTCCATGAGGGAAGGTAATTAAATCTGGGAAATGCTTTGAGGGATTATGGCATAAAGAAGGATGCCTTTGTTTCTCTCATTTCCTCTCTACGAGGAAGTGCCAAAGGTAACTGGGCATCATCTACCCCAAAAGCACTCTCAGTCAAACAAGCTCTCAATTCAGGGTCTAGCCCCCAACCCTCGAAATCTCTTGCAAGTCAACCCTTTGTGGTTGAGCATTCATTGGAAGTTCGAGTGATCTAGATGAATCCAATATTCACTAAAATGAAGATTCATTAATTTACTAAGCAAGCGATCATTTTTCGTTTCAATGGATTCTGGCCTTCTGCCTCCGCCCTTAAGGATTGGGTTTTTCAAAATTGGACACAAAACTTAGATTTGTTATTTTGCTCCAAATGTTATTATATAGTTGTCTTCAAGGATCTGGAACACTGAAAGTAAGTTTTTGACCAGGGTCCCTAGTTTTTGGGTCGAGCGAGACTTTCAATTCAACCATGGTTTCCAGGGTTCAACCCGATCTCCATGAAGAATCTGGCCACTCTAGTTTGGGTAAGACTTCCAAAATTACCCATCCAGTGGATTAGGTTGGATTTCCTTGAAAGTGTTGGAAATTTTCTTGGGCGTTTTGTCAGGATAGACAATGAGTGACTAGCTAGTGGGTTCAGCGCTTTTGTTCGCATCTGTGTTGAATTGGAATTAAGTGCGGGTCTTGTAGATAAAATCATCCCAAAATGGGATGACAAGGAACTAAATCAACCTCTAGACTATGAAAACACAACTTTTAGATGCAGACCTTGTCAGAAGCCTGGGCATCTTCACAATGCCTGCCCTAAAGGGGTGTCAAGATCCTCAGAGCCACGAAAACCACATTATGGTTGGCATGATCAAAAGGCAACATCAAAAATCAAGAAAGAAACGGGTAACAAGAAGGAAAATACTCAACAAGAACAATCATTTTCAGGTTCTTCAACCTCGAAAGACCATATGTAGCCCAGGGTTGATACGCCTACGCCGTTAATGGATAAGAATCCTTCGACTATGGAGATAGAAAGTTCATCCGCATTAATCATGGCTACAAACACTCGGCAGAAACGACCTCATGAATCTGATCCTTAAGATAGTGATAGTGACGTCTCACACTCTAAGGAGACGGTATCGATGGAGCTTTCTCTGAAAATTGAGGATATGACAATATCCTCAATTGTAACTGACAAATCTGTAAGTTGGGTAGATTCCTTTAGGAGAAAAAGGAAAAAATAAAAACCTCTAAAAACCTCTGGTGTTTGATCTTCTTGCACGGGTTTACAGAAAGAAAATGTGATTAGTTATGTCATACTTGGTTGGAGGCATGCACTCCCACATTGTTACTTTTGGTATTCTGTTAGTACCCAATGTAGTACCTTTTTCTATTAATAGAAATAAATGGTCAGATATTACAAAAAAAGGATAGTATTTGACTGATGCTCAGGTGAGGCATCCCAACTGATGATGGACATTGGAGCAAGGACTTTGGACCCCGGGGTTCTGGGTTCAAGTCCTCACTAGGTGAACAATGTAATCATATGTAATATGTAATATAGTATCAACTTACAAAACAAATTGATAGTATTTGACTGATTTCATGTTAATAATTTATTGGAGGATGTACATCCCTTCCTGAATGTGGGAAGCATTCCTTGTTTTTTCCTAAGAAGTTTTTCTTAAAAAAATACATTTTTTTTTCTTAAAAAAATAAAATATCCAACACATTTTCTTTTTTAACATAAACTAAAGAATTTTATTTATAGAGAAAAGTTATGGCCGAGGCACATAGAAGTTACATAGTGGGAGTTTTCATACCAAAAAAATGGGTCATGATTGATCAATTGAAATGTAGTTGTTTGAGAGCATGAGAACAAGGGTTTTTTGATACCAAAAGGACCAAATTTCATAGGACTAGATGGCCATGCCAAGTCTAAGAGGTATTGAAAAAAAAAGGATCATAAATGAAACTACTTTCTAAAGCATTCTTAACAAAAATGAATGCAAAATAGGAATTTTTACTTAAATTTTGGAGGCATAGAAGATGACAAGATCTGGGGAGACCTAGATGGGTCTTCGAGAGGCTGTGGTGAGCCTAAAGTAGCTGGAGCTTCAGAAGAAGAAGAGATTGTAGTAGGAATGAGCTAGGCTAGAGATGATTTATTGAGATCGAAAATTGTTGCAGTAGGAATAAGAGTTGTATTCCTATTGTTAACTAGTTTGACCATAGCCACCTCCAGTAGGTCCACTCTCCTCTTTAGATGGAGGTGAGCATATAGCCAGGTTTCTCTACAGAGACCACCCACCCCACATGCTGCATCCAAAGTCTTAAACCTATAATTAATTGTTGAAATTTTGGATTAGAGTTCTAGTAGAGCATCTCCATGTTGCCATAGTTAGGAGTGAGTATGCCACAACTCATTGAAATCCAATGATTCTTCCAACCAACATTGAGGAAGAGAGGAAATTAGATCCTATAGCCCAATGAAAGCCAAGGAATTCATAAATGACCTTAGCAGAGGGCCATCAATCTACATGATAAAGTACTTCTACCAAGGAATGACACTGGGACCAACCTAAGTTACACATGACATGATGGAAGAGTTTATTATCCTTACTGTTGCAGAGGATCGACATGAGTTCGAAGGGAGAGAGAGCATGTTGTGAGTTGTTCCTCTCATGTGAACTTAACATGAGATACCACCTCTTTAAGGATCCTTTGAGGATGACACTTGGGGGTTGAGACATGTCATGGAAATGATAAAATGCCACAATGGACATTAAAAAGAAGAGTCCTTTTTGCTCCTTGGTGGATGGCCATGTTAGCTTGATTTTCTACCGCATTACTTTTAATTATTTGAATATGAAATCATTCAATGTGATACTCCATTGAGGCATTCAAGTCTATGATTATGGAAAGGATGGCTTCCATTTCAAGGTCCTTTACATGAGCCTTTTTTTTCATATGACATATGAGGATCAAAGTGCCTTTAAAGACAACTAGATGGCGAGGATGAAGAAAGTGTAAAATGATAATGCCTTGATAGAGAGCACAAGCTTCAGTAAGATTATTATACAAGACGCCTAATTTCCAAGAAAACTTGCTTTCTAAAATTTCTCCAAGGTGAAAGACTGTCCCCCCCTGCCCCCACCCCATCACGTCGACACTAGCTCCTCTAAGTTCCACACATTTTTAGTCCTTATAATGAATTCACTATCTAAAAGTTTAAGGACTTTCAAATAGTTAGTGATGCTTACTATAAGTTGTATAGAATGTTGAACAAGAAAAAATGAAAAGCACTCATGGAGTTGAAGATGATAAGAACTTTCTCTTAGAGTGCATTGGGTATACATAGATTGAATCACAATTTCAAAATATTTGGGAAAATACCAACCTTCCTAACCTTGCAAAATCATTTAAAATACGGTTATCTTGGAACACTTTAAAGAATTCCATGTAATATCTTACATTTGTTGAAAATTTTAGCGAGAAAAGGGTTCCTTGATTTGTGCCCTAATCATAGGATCCAAAACGAGTTTCTTCTTTGTCATACTCGATTTCCTTAAAAAAGGAGATTCCCCATAATTTAGGATGAGTCCCTATAATTTAGGAATCAATCACTAAAAATTAGGATGAGTGAAGATGCAGTTAACTGATGTGTTGAAATTGAAGGTCGAGTTCTTGATTTTCTAGTGTGAGTTGATTTAGGAAAAACACAAGTGATTGAGTTTCAAGTGAATGACTTGAAATAGGACGAGTTGCATGAGCAATTAACTCATGCTAACTCAATCAATCACAAAATCATTCCTTAATTATAAATTCACTAATTTTAGCCATCTGAATTGCTATAAATATGGAAGGAAGGAACAATTGCATTCATTCTTGTATGCACAAGTTTGTGTGTAAGCTTGTAAGTGAGCGTGATAAGGAGGCTTGTGCGAGTTGGTAGAAAGAAAATTTTCCTTGGCTCATGCACTAGAATTTAGGAGCTAAAGGATCAAATCTTGCACAAGGGATTAGGGACTTGGTTCCTTGGGTTTGCACTAGGAATTCAGAGCAAAGGAGGAAGGAAAGAGGGCATCGTGATCAACATTCGTGCAAGGGTTTCATGCTTAGGATAAGTAGGGAGAAGGGTGTATTCTCCAATTGAAACAATTGTATTTCTAACAAATCAATTGCCCAGTTTCTATCAATAAACAAGAAGAGGGTTTTCCCAGTTGGGTTCCCTAGACAATTCTATGTTTTTTGAATTGTGTGACTGGGGTTTTATTTCTATTCCTATTCCGCTACATTTAGTAGAGAAATTATGTGTTTATGTGAGATGAAACTTTATTTCAAATTGCTCATATTATCATATCAAAATTTCGTTGATTTTCTACATGGTATCTAAGTTCTTGGAACAAATTTAAGGTGCATGGAACTTATGACTGAAATGATGGACTTGTAGAGCATGGTGGGAAAGAACAGGTCTTCAGATAAGGTTCTGCTGAAGAAAGCAAGAAAATATTCTAGTTTAGAAGGAGCAGATGCAACAACGAAGAACTTGGTAGAGTTGAAGACAGATCCAGGTGGACGAGGTTCTTCTAGGAACATCTTCCTCGATAAGAGGGAATGTTCGAAAGTTTAACGAGAAAAGGGTTCCTTGATTTATTCCTTAATCATAGGAGCCATAACGAGTTTCCTTTTTGTCATACTTGATTTCCTACAAAGTAGGAGATTACCCATAATTTAGGACGAGTTCCTATAATTTAGGAATTAATCCCTAAAATTTAGGACGAGTTAAGATGCAATTAATTGATGTGTTGAAATTGAAGGTTGGTTCTTGATTTTCTAGTGTGAGTTGATTGAGGAGAAACAAAAGTGATTGAGTTTCAAGTGTTTGAAATGAAATAGGATGAGTTGCATGAGCAGTTAACTCTTGCTAACTCAATCAATCACAAAATCATTCCTTAATCGGAAATTCACTAATTTTAGCCATCCGAATTGCTATAAAGAAGGAATGAAGGCACAATTGTATTTATTGTTGTATGCACCGGTTTGTGTGTAAGCTTGTAAGTGAGCGTCACAAGAAGGGGGATTGTGCGAGTTGGTAGAAGGTAGTTTTCCCTTGGCTCATGTGCTAGAATTTAGGAACTAAAGGATCAACTCTCGTGCCAGGAATTAGGGACTTGGTTCCTTGGGTTTGCGCTAGGAATTCAAAGCAGAGGAGCAAGGGAAGAGGGAAGAGTGATCAACATTCTTGCAAGGGTTTCGTGCTTAGGATAAGCATGGAGAAGGGTGTATTCTCCAAGTTGAACAATTGTATTTCTAAGAAATCAATTACTTAGTTTCTATCAATAAATAAGTAGAGGGTTTTACGAGTTGGGTACCCTAGACAATTCTGTGTTTTTCGAATTGTATGATTGTGATTTTATTTCTGTTCCTATTTTGTTGCATCTAGTATATAAATTATGTATTTATGTGAGAAGAAATTTTATTTCAAATTGCTTATATTAGCAAATCAGAATTTCGTGGATTTTCTACAACATTTGTTAACATTTTATATATCATTTATGAGGTTAAGTGGATGCTAATCATAATTATCATTATTGTTATATAGATTAAGTGTAGATTAATTATAAAATACATGATAATCATTATCATTCAAATGTGAAAAAATTTCTAAGCTATAAAAAGAGAAAATAATTTTTTCTTAATAATAACTTTATCATTTAATTATTGTCTTTCATAATAATGAACTCATTTTTAATTTGTAAAAATATAATGATAATGTGTCAATTGGAAAAATAATTATTATCTTCCAGTTCCATCAAATGACACATTGAGATTATATTAAACCTAGTAATTAAACTAATAAAATACTCCTCAATAATAATAATAATAATAATAATTTTATAAAAATTATTACTTTATAAAAGAATATCTTCTTAATTTAAACTTGTTCATAAGAAATATTCTCATATTGACATTAATTTTACATATACTACTTATTCTGAATAATTGTTTGAAACTACAATGCAGTATGATGCATATAAATTGTTGGTAATTTAATATAAAAAGAATGAGAGTTGTCATTTAGCTACACAAGATCTTCGACCATTGTACCCTTTGCCTCTATCTTACCATGTCAATCTCATTTACCTATACCTTAGCATGTCAATACTCGGCTTAAGCACTTTGTGATAGATCCATGTGACTAAAGTGGTTAGCAATGATGAGCTTCTATCTTTGTAGGATTCTAAATTTGTACAGTGTAAGTCATTTGTAGGATTCTAAATTTCAAAATATTATAAATTTCGAAATTTTATGAATTCAAATCCAAAAGTACCATAGAAAGTTGAGGATAAAATCAATAGTCTAATGATATATTTCTATTTCAAATGCAACTATATAGTACTTGAAAAACATCATAAGCTTCCTTTCTTTCTTGTACTTCTTCCTTTAAATAAAAATGGTACAAAGTTCCTCTTACCTCATCCATATATCCACCTTGGATGCCTTTCAACACTCCCCTTCAACCAAATAAATAGAAGTATGATAGTTTAATGTTTGAAATTACCAACATGATAATGATATTTGTTATTATAAAAATTTAGATATATCCCATTCACACACTTGTCATATAACCCACTTATGTATATGGTAAAAACTACACATAATACCATTTTTGAAGTGATATTGTTGTCAGTTTGTGTAGTTAGGACATGTGTTTTAGTTTCAAGTGGTGTCTACAAGGCTAGAAACACAGATGGATTAACTATTTCTAATACTCAGGAAAATGTTTCTAAGGAAAATTATCTTAATTAGATTTAATTAGAGAATTTAATTATTTTCCTAAGTTTAACTTAGGAAAAGTGGTTAATTAATTATTATTAATTGAGAAAAGTCGATTTTTCTCTAGGACTTCTAGAAAAGTGACCTGATGGGGTTAAGATGATTTTAGCCATCGATTGTGATTAGATCTTGGTTGTTAATTGCTCAATGACAAATTATAACAGGATATTGATGGGGCTTTTGGAGATATACAAGAACAAATTGCAGTGAGGGCAAGGGCACAATGTTAGCATGGAGGAAACCAACATTGGGGTTTCATTAGGAGAAATTGAGGAGAGAATTTCTGGAGAAATTCTTCACAAAGATTCCAGTTTTCCAAGAGAAGGAAGGATGCCAAATTAATATGTAAGAGGGAGGTCGATTCAGCTAGTGCGAATTGCCAATTTATCCAGTGCGATTTACCAGAGGCTCAATTTTGCTGCTAGTTGTCAGAATGATTTCTTGGAGGTAGTAGGAGTGGGTTCCTAGAGTCACTGGAGGCAGATAAATTCGTTGGATTGATTTTCTAGAGGTAGTTCGAGCTTAAGAGCCAGTGCACATTTCCATTGGCTAGTGAAAGTTGCACATAGCAGGCTGAGTTAATCTATAGAGGATTTTCTAGTTTGATTTGGCCAATACAAGTGAAGGAAAAATATTACCGGAGCTTTTCTAGTAAGAGGTAAGAAATTATGCAATCCTTGATTTGTTGAAGAATAATAACCCTCATTTGTAGAACTGGTTTTCCCCACAATAGGGTTTTTTCCAAGGATAATTTGTATAAAAATATCGACGTTTATTATTTTCTGTATACAACATTTCTCAGTTCCCGTGATTTAATTTTGGTGAAGTTGCAGTAGTGTTTTATTCAATATTTGTCATATATAATTTGCAAAAGGTAAATAATATTTTAAATACAAGTGAATAATAACCAAATTAACTGCAACAATTTTAAAAATTTCACATGGCATCAAAGCATATTTAAGGGCAGAAGAGGCTCAATGTAGGAAAATGAATAAGAGTTCACACTCATAGTTTTCTTGACTAGCTCAACCTCATAGGGTGTTTCGTATATAGATAGTGGGGAATCATTCCATAGGACATTATCTAGGGAGTACTTCTCCACTTACAAGGAGGAGGACATCAATTCCAGATTCATATGGGGAACAAGTTTAAGTGCAATCCAATTGGGAAAGGGACTATTCTATTTCAGAGGGAGTTTGGCAAGCCGATTCCCTTCATGATATGTTGCATGTGTCAAGCTTGGGCATGAACTTGATTTCCATATCTATCCTTCAAGATAAGGGTTAAAATGTACTATTTAGAGGGTCATAGGTGCTAATTAAGCATAAGGATTGGAAATCACCCATAGTTATTGGATTCAAGAGCAATTGAGTTTATAGGTTGCAAATGGATACTCATAAGGCACTAGTGAGCAGCAATGATCCTATAGATCATGGAGAGATATGGCAGAGGAGGATGGGCCATATTCATCATGGAGCACTCAAATTTCTTTGTGATACAGTGACATGTGTTCCAGAGGTGAGCACAAAGCGTGATGTTATTTGTAAGAGATGTGTGTTGGGGAATTTTGCGAAAGCAACTTTCCTAAGGAGTGATACTAGATCCAAGGGTGTTATTGGTCTAGTACATTCAGATATATAAGGACCGATGTTGATGAAGTCTCTCGAAGGATATGGGTACTATGTTACTTTTATCAATGGTTTCTCCAGTAAGACTTGGATATACTTCTTGAAGACCAAGGATGAGGTCTTTAGTCGCTTCCAAGAGTTCAAATCTCTTGTGGATAATTCAACAAGAAGGAAGGTGAAGATTCTTTGGTCAGACAATGGAGGCGAGTACATAGGAAAATAGTTCTAGGAGTTCTATACCAGAGAAGGAATCAAGAGAGAGTGGACGGTTCCTTACAACCAACAAAAAATGGGGTTGTTGAGAGGACGAATTGTTCAGTATTAGGGGCAATGAGGGCTATGATATATGACTAGGATATGCCACGTTACTTATGGGAAGAGGCATGCAATATGAAAATATATATACATAAGAGGGTCCCACATAAAGAAATTGGAAAGATGACACTATAGGAGGCATTCACAGGAAAGAAGTCAGATGTTAGCCACTTCAAAATATTTGACAGTTTGGCGTATTGTCACATTCCATGGGATACACATTCCAAGTTGGATCAGATTACAGAGAGGGGGTATCTTGTGGGGTACAATGAGACCTCAAAGGCATACTATATATTTATTGCAGGGACCAAGAAGATTATTATTATATGAGATGTTAAGTTCATGGAGGATAAGGCATACATGAGGTCCAAAGATTTTCCAGCAGTAGATTAGAGTGAGCAGCAAACAAAGGATCTAAGAGTTGAGCAGTAGGATTAGGGATAACAGAGCACAAGTATAGTTACCCGTATGAGCATGGTTTCAGGTGCATGAGTTTATGAGAGTTCACAAAGTATGGAGTAGAAAATCCGAGAGATGCATGAAGTGGATGTGGAGGTTGACATTCCACCCTCTGTAGTTGGTAGGACGAACCGTGAAGTTCAACAGACACATAGGGATAGTCAGGAGTTTGTGGGAGATCTTAGGATGAGAAGGAGAAATCAGAGACAACCAGACATGTAAATTAGCTACATGGCATTGGTTAGTCAGTTGGTAGGTAACAAACCTTCCAACTATTAGGAGATCACAGAAAAACATGTGTGGCGAGATGTTATGGTTGACGAGTATACCTCAATCATGCAAAATGATGTGCTGGAGGTTGTGCCTAGATCAACAGATAGGGTAATGGTTGGATCACACTGGATCTTTAAGATTAAGCATGGTGTAGATGGAAACATTGAGAAATACAAGGCAAGGTTTGTGGCCAAGGGGTTCTCTTAGAAGCAGGGAATATAATACAAGGAGACATTCGCTCCTATGGCCATGTATACTTCTATATTCACGATCTCACTTGCAACATATATTGGATGGTAGACCCATTAGATGGATGTCAAGACGACGTTCCTTAATGGTGAGTTGGAAGAGGAGGTATACATAGAACAACCAGAGGGATGTGCAACACACAACAATGAGATCCATGTGTGTAGATTGAAGAAATATTTGTACGGGCTCAAGCAGGTTCCGAAGGCATGGTATGAGCACATCGATAGATACTTGTAGGGAATGGGATTTGTGAAGAGTGAGGCAGATGAAACCTCTAATACTTGGTGGTTTTGGGTGAGGTTCTCATACTTTTTTTGTATGTGGATGACTTGTTTCTAATAGGTTCACTAGAGCTCATAGAGGAGTACAAGAGGGACCTTTCATCAGAGTTCAAGATGAAGGATTTTGGGTTTATGAACTACTTTCTAGGCATGGAGATTTGGCACATAGATAGGGATATTTTCCTTGGCCAAGGAAAATACTACATCAATATCTTGAGGAGGTTTGGGATGGAGGATTGTAGAGCGATGCCTACACCCATGATCACAAATTAGGGGAAGTAGATGTTGCTGGAAATATTGAGAGGGGAGTGAATCAATATTTCACTTCAATTAGTTAATTTTAATCTTCATAGCATTAGTTAACATTGACACTAGATTAAAACATAAACAAGTAACAACACCAATCAACAATGCGCAATAAAAAAGATAGTACACCAAAGATTTTAAGGTGGAAACGATTTCGAGACCGAACACTTCTTAATATAGGTCCTTTCAAGATTACATCAATGGGAAGCTCCAACTTCCAATATTTTCAGCATCAACTAAAGGAGGCTCTAACCCCCTAGTTTACAGGCTTTAACATGAAGGACACTCTAATGTCTTGATTTTCCAGCTCCAAGTAGAAGGACACTCCAATGCCCAAGTTTTATTAGCTCTGAGTAAAAGGATGCTCCAACAACTTGCATAGGATCCAACCTACCCTAACACCACCTTGCCACCCTGAAGTATATTTATGCTACAACCTGAAGGAGACTTCACTTTCCTACCTTACATCGCCCAACCACCCTTTTCAACAAGCGGTCCATGTTTTAAAATTTTCAGACTAGATCCTCGTGTGCTCAACATAAACAACAAGAAAACAATCTGCTAGCTTTATCAATCTGCAATATTGGCCGAAGGATGTTAACAGGAACATCAACTCTATCTGCACACAGGTTAAACTCTAGTAGCATAAAGTATGTCACGTCCATGAATTCCACTATTACTAAAATGCCTAAGCAATATTCAAGAAGCAATTTGATCTCTGAAATATAATACTTCTCATTCTAAACCCTAACTCAATAATCAACAATCCATCAACCTTTTCACTATCATACTCTGGTAGCAACTATATATTCTTAACAATGCATTCTCTGAATAATATAATGATGAACCCTAATAGGTATCACTGATTTATGTTAGCATCTGGGAGAAAATCCACCATAAACTCGATCAATAGTCAAATACACACTTGTATTATGGAAAATACTTGATAGCAATCTATAATGCAACTCCAAGCGCTTTATCACTCTCAGCATAACCATACTTTTGTCATAAACTCTAAAACCCTCAATGATTCCTTCACTATCTCGTCAATCAAAGGTCTGCAACTCAACAATGCTCTACAATACAAGTATTTGTTCAACAATACATCAAACCTTAATGGGAGGAAGCTTTGGCACAAACTGTAGCTTATTAACCCAATGACATCATCAACAACGCTTGTTGATCATTGTAGCACATTCTATATCCTCTCAATACTTTTAGATCAACAACATAGAATCTCTCTTTACTCAAGACACCATAAAATAAATAACAATATTGATTCTCAAATATCTTATGATTATCGGCGAGCAACCATTAACCCAAAATCCTCAAAGCATCACAAGGATTAGTCATTATAACAATACATGTAGGAAAATTTTCTTCACTCTATTATAAAGTTCATGAACTACATCACTTATTTTTGTCTGCCTAGTCATAATATTTTTAGTAACAAGTAATAATAGTAAACTTCAACAATTAATTGACTTGTCGTGTGCTTCTTCAAACAATTTTCCCTTTTTGTCAATTGCTATCTTGAAAATATGTTGTTACAAGTCCATTGTGTGTTCAACTATATATCAATGAGAATATGGGGTTTCTACTGCTATAGATGAATAACCATTAAGATAAGGCACTTATGCTTGGATTGATTAGGGTTCTTAGGGCTACAAAGGTCCAAATATTTTAATATGCTTGAGCTTGAAAGACCTTTAAAGACACTCAGAAATGGTCTGCAAATTTATTGGAAAAGTAGACTACACAAATGCGTCCAACAAAGAATAACAAATGGAACTAGTATACCTGAAACTCAACCTTCTGAATACAAATATACAGCCATAAAATAAGAGGAGGACAATGCATAAAACTCAGATCAACCTTATTTTTTTTTTTTTTTAGTTGCTTGATAACCCGCCCTTATAATAATGTCATTAGTCCTTACTAAAGTATGTTTTAAGTAGCCTCAAGTAGCTGCAAAATGATGCCAAAATGTCCCTTAGAGATGTCAATAGAGAAGGTGTTCAAATAGTCAACAAGCTTGGAAATGTGCTTCTGAAATTCAGGTGAAATTTGTCACAAGAGAACTCACATAAGGCCATAGCAAATGCTACCATAAATCCATGTGAAATAATCCTTAGTTCTTTGTGGACAAGTCATTTCTCAGGGATAAAATGAGTTTGTTAAACCCCCCAACTAGTCTTCGTTTAAGGATGAAATGGTCAACGAAACAAATTTAGGTATATCGATTATCAACAAGGTTGAATCAGAGTTTATCCCTTCCCTCGAAAGATGCCTCAGATCTATATTATAGGGAGTCAAGATCATGATTATAAACCAACACAAACTTTTATCAATAAGGAGAATTAGAAGGCCTTCAAAAGCTTCCGTAATTTTTCACCAAAAGACCTCAAAACCACCACCGAATATTGTAGAAATTCCCACTGTAGATCACCTGATAATACAATATACTAAAGCAAAATACTTGATCTACTTCTACAAAAAAACTTGCGGAAGCTTAATCGATTTTGAGAAAGATCAAATAGAACACATATAACAGAGAATGAGAAAGCAATCACACATGAACACAGAAGAATACTCTGGGGAAAGCCTCAACTAAAAAACCTCGAACTCTGTATTATCATACAAGTGGAAATATTTCCGGATTACACAAAGCTTTAGCTCACAAGCTATCCAGCTCTCAGTACAATCCCTCAATACAACTCACAGACTGAATAGACACAACATATGCCTTCCTCCAATCCTCCAAGCCTCCTATTTCCTTACGCAGTTTCTCCTGGGGTCCAATGCTGCCACCTATGTGAATTGGCCTCATCACACACTCATCAAACTCAGAAGTAACTGTGCAATCTCCAAGGAATGGATTCCTTCTGCATGCAAGAGATATCCTCAATGGAATATTCCTGCAACTAATAGTACACGTCCCATCATCTGATCTCAACTGGGTCTCTGACTAAACTGACATGCATGAGTTATTTATGAGAGAATATTCAGTTATCTGAAGTGTAGCAGTTACATGCATGCATGCATTAACTAACTGAACTCACAATCAGTTCAACAAACTGTTGGAACTAATCTAACTGGACTTAACTCAGTTAACTGAGCTAACTAATTACAACTCAAAGTACAACTCATCCCAATCTCCTTAATCAAGGGATAACTTCCTCAATCAAAGGGGAAACTGTTGCATGTCTTCACATAGACTTCATGTTTGATTTTCTACAACTAATTAACTCAAGATGAATTAATTAATTATTTTACAAACAACTGCTAAGATCAAATTCGAATTTTAATTCTCAATTTTAGTTTAGGGACTAACTAAAATTGGAATGTATCCCGAAATGTTATTTATAGCAGTGCTATTTTTAGCATTTCTTGTTGCTATTTTCAACAAATATTGCCTCAGACAGGGTCACATTAGGCCTCATACTAATATAGAAAGGTGCCTCATATTGTGGCCTCATGGTGGCAATAATTAGGCTCAGATAACATGAAAAATGACCTTTAACAAACCTTATTAGTCCGCGATGACTTCAAATTAGTCTCATCAACTTATAAGAACAACTCGGCTTCACAACAGAATATCACCTTAGGTAAGTGTGAATTAGTCCTACAAGAAATACGTCACAATGGCCTCAAAAATTCATTGCATAGGTCCGAATTAGCCCCCTTAAATGGCTACAAAATTTTAGACCTCGGTGCCTTGGAAATACCCTTTTCAAATTCTTCATAAACCCAACAAAAAAGAGCCTCAAAGCGTACTTCTGTTTTGCCTTAGACAACTAATCTATAACCCAAAGAAGAACCCTTCATAAAACTTAGAAACAATCCAACAACCTACTTCAAACTTTGGCCTTCTTTTGTTGTGCATGACTATTCTAGGTCACAGAGACTTCATGAGATATTAGGCGTTGATTCTATCTTCTTGGAGGACAAACTATGCCCTTAATTTATATAAGAATTTGTGGAGGTTTCTAGGAGAGGCCAGTTGACAACTTATTAAGAGCGTTCAAGGACCAATGTTGGCATCAATGACAACACCATTCAAAAAACACATCTAGGGAGGAGGATGTGGACCCCTCCTTATACAGGTAGTTGATTGGCTCTCTAATGTATTTGGTCAATGCCAGGCCAGATATATCCTTTACGGTAAACTCTCTTAGTCAGTTCATGGTGGAGCCGAATAAAGTTAATTGGATAACAACAAAGCACGTGCTGCGGTATTGCATGGTATAATCGAGTATGGGATTAGATATGCTCGAGGTGATGGTATCAAGTTGGTGGGATATATTGACACAAACTAGGTAGGTAGTACAATGGAGAGGAAAATCACTTCAGGTAGTCTCTTGGTACAGTAGGAAGCAGAGATTCATGGCACTAAGTTCTACAAAGGCATAATACATAGCAGCTAGCATGGCGACAAGTGAGGCTATATGGATTTGGAAGCTGTTGGAAGCCTTGTTTGGTCAGAGGGTTGAGATGATAGTGATACACAACGACAATCATAGTTGCATCAAGCTATCTAAGAATCCAATGTTTCATGACAAGTCTAAGAATATAGATATCAGGTATCACTTCATCAAGGATTTTGTACAACATAAGATAGTTTAGCTACAATATATATCTACAGATCAACGGTAGAAGAAATCTTGACAAAGGATTTTGGGGAGGTGAGATTCATCTTCTTCATAGATAAGTTGGGTGTTCTGCAGAACAACTTCCTTGATAAGAGGGAGTGTTATTTTATGTAGCTCGAATAGGTGTTATAGTTTCAGGTGGTGTCTACGAGGCTAGAAACACATCTGAATTAACTATCTCCAATACCCATAAAAAAGTTTCTAAGGAAAATTGTCTTAATTAGATTTAATTAGCCCGTTTAATTATTTTCCTAAGTTTAACTTAGGAAAAGTGGTTAATTAATTAGTATTAATTGAGATAAGTCAATTTCTATCTAGTGACTTCTAGAAAAGTGACTTTATGGGGTCAAGATGATCTTAGTCATCGATTATGATAAGATCGTGGTTGTTGATTGCTTAACAAGAAATTATAAGAGGATATCGACGGGGCTTTTGGAGATACACAACAACGAATTGTAGTGAGAGTGATCAAGATCTCTTCAGTTACCAAAATTAACCAAGATCTCTTACTTTTGTGATGTTAGCAGAATTGCATATGAAAGAGTATATAACAACCACATGTGCATACTTCAAAGAAGATGAAACATAATGACGATCAACAAAGAGGACACAAACACATTGATAACGGAGTTCACCCAGTGTGGGTTACGTCTCTGGGCCCTGGTGTCAAGAGTGGGTAGGCCGCTTCATTAAATGTTGCAAGATGATGAGAGTACATAGTACATTATTTGTCAGTACAAGTATAAATTCCTTCAACCAGAGTGGCATGTATCTCCATGAGACGTTCTCCCTATAGGAACTCTCACTCAAATGGGCCCTCCTTCAACATGAAAAGCTAATAAAATCTCACATGATGTGGCATACAAGTATCCCTTAACATAATGGTAATTAGGGATCTTAACAAAAAAAATATCATCTCACCAAATTAGAAGAAAATGCATGACATAATTGCATCATATACCTCCACTTTTAGTGATGGCTGGAAAATGCAAAGCTCAGCCGACAAAATGGACTGCACTGTTGAGTTCGTGGCACAAAATCATGTCAAATGACTATAAACTTTTCCCCTTTCTAACACTGTCAAATTCTAGACCCTCGAGAATCTTGAAGATTCCCCCAAAGATTCCTTCTTGAAGATGGCCAAAAAATATGCTACTTGGATGAAGATTCTGAGCACAACACTGTGCTCCCTGTGAAATTCTGTGAAAAATGACTATAAAGTTGGCATCATTCCGCCTCTGTAAAAAATCAACCTCCAAGGGAATATTTTAAATTCCATAAGATTTTGCAAAGATTCCTTGTTGTTGGACGCCTAAATTTCTGCTGCTCAGGTGGGTAAATAGATTGCATGCCAGTTGGACTCCTAGTGAGAAAACATGCAAAAATGACTATAAACTTGTCAAATTCTGACACTAGCACCTCTGGCCCTCAAAGGGAATTTTTTCAGCATCTCCAATATACCCTTGCTCATGGTTCCAATGCCTAGGCCGCTCCTTCACCACCAATCCCTCCTCGAATGAATTGGTTGGGTTCATATATAATATTGTCAGGCGGGTATTACAATGTGGGTTATTTGGCTCATTAGTAAAGGCGCTAAGTTTGGTTGTGGGTGGTCGGGGGTTCCAACCCCACCGACCCCCAAATAGAATGATGCGTTGTTTTGTTTGGACCAGCCATAACCTTTGGCGGTCAATCGTTTCACGATTATATCATATGTAATTCATTCGGTTATATATAATGTCCAACATTTTTGAATAGCCCGAGAGGCGGGCCGGCCCCACCCGGCTGGACATTTTCAAGCCTCGTCGGTTCCACTAAATGTGTTATATATGGTGTGGTGTGGTTGGTGGCCCACTAACCAATCTTGGTATATGTTATATATATTAATACAACGTTAGCGGGGGTGGCAACTTGCCACCCCTATATATATATATATATTTTTTTGTCTATAAAACAATAATTCAAATTCTCCTGCCGAAAAATAAGGGTCATTGGAAAAATTAAGTAGGTGACAAATTTGCCCATTTTGGTGGCCAGATTCTATGCATCGGGTCACTACCAAATTGTTACCTCATTAAGACTGCCACTTGGCCAAGTTTGACTAGAACTTTGACCAACTATAACTCGAGCATATGAACTCAGATTTGAGTGTCGTTCACACCGTTGGAATCAGGACAACGAGCACTACGATCTGGTCCTAGTTTCACTTCCATATGATGACTTTTATTTTTGAGTTATTTTCAAGGCCACTTGTATTCCTGGATCCTCCTAGATCATTCCTCCCCACTGAGGAGATTTTGTTCATCCAAAATGATGAACATAGTTTGCAACTGTTGTGTTACATTTTCTACACAACAAGTGTCCTGATAGTTCACACTTTCTTTTCCTTCACCCTTATTCTTCTGAGCCATAAGTGATGAACCGACGCCTACATCCTCTGCAAACATGTAGTACATTTGTTGTAGTGTTTTCTTCTCAAAGATGTATGAAAAGAACCCACTTGAGATTGTGGTTGACTATCCTTGTCAGAGCATAAAGTGCATGGTTGACCTGGCAGCGTTTGACTCAACTCCGGAGGGGATGGGGACAGTATGACTAGAGGCCAAAAATGGGCATCAAAGGATGAACGGTATGAAAATATGGATGGAATACTGTGACTTGATAAGATGGGGCATGAAATAGACTCCAAGAATGTAAGGGTGACTCATCGCAGATGCTCTGAACAAGGGTGACTCAATGACGCTGCCACACAGACTAGGCCTGGTGGGGACCATCAAAACATGAGTAAATGATGGTTACTCAGGACGAAAATCGACATATGGTATGAAAAGTATTAAGAGAAGGAGGACCTCAAAGTACAAGTGTCGCTTTATGATGAAATTCAATTTTGAGAGGCGACGAAGTGACCTTTCTTAGAAAAAAGGCTTCCCAGTGAAGTGTAAAATCATCAAAAACTGAGGAAGACCCATTATAGATCTCGGTGAGAGATTTCCAACGGTGCTAACAATTCATCAAACTAAGCTACGGTTTGGTCACAATGGGCGACAGAAAAAATATTGGTTTTCTTATAAAAGGGTGTTTTCCCTCCAATTTGAGAGGAGGAGAAGGCCCTAAATCTTGTGGAGATCGTAGCAGACAAACTGACCATTGGAATCGAGATCTGTGACTTTCAGGCAAGTGGCCTTACTTGTCTAAAGATGGCCTTAATGCTTCTTGGAATGATGGTTCCTGGTGAAGAATTAAGGGAAGAGGAAAACAAGAATGAACTACTAGAGGAGGTCTAGAATCATCCTCACCCACTAAGTCAAACATGGGGACTATGTGGACATAGAGTAGAATATTTGAAGATATGGTATCAAACGTCTATGATATGCGATGTGCATATGGCTCGCCGAGAGGCCGGTAGGACAAATTATCCAAGGAATGGGAGGATAATCGACCATACCTAGATCCAGTGGGATCTAGGCCGAGACTTATGTTAATTAATTGATAAGATGACTAGGGGAAAACCATCATGCCCCCAAGCATGGGATTCTGATCTGGTATGCAAAGGTGGGAATGATGTCCCTTAGCAGGAGGAGTTTATGGAGTGTCGTTGTGTTCTGAGTGCTCAAAAAAAGCATTCAAGCATCTCGCCCAACTTGGCACGAGATCCTCCAAAGGAGATGTAGGGGCCTATGTGCCCCCCAGTATGCTATGGGCGTACTAGATGTATTTAGAGCTATGGGCTCCAAACATTTATATGATACATAATGTGATTATGCATTTTTATATGACAATGATGGTTCGCCATTTGTTTTGTTTATGGTTATCTTCTATGGTATACATGTGATAAATGCTAATATAGAATGTTGTTTGCAATGGTATCTACATAGTGATTTTGGGCTCTAGGCACATGGCTGAACGTAATGGTTTCAAATTCACGTACCAACATCTTAACTCATAGATATTTTCTAAATAGGACTTGGTTATGCACATGATACACACCATTCAATTGCATGATGAGTAACAAGGAATATAAACAAACATGAAGATGAAGGATGTGATGAGCGAGGGCATCAACTAACAAACCTATCACTACATCATATTTGGCCTGATTATTGGTGGCATATCCAATGCACACGCCGTTCAAAAGGACTAACATATGAAAGGGGGTAAAAATGGCCTAGGCTAGATTCCGAGAGAAGTGACATGCACCGTCAGCATGACTGATATACGGTGTGGATGATGGATCCATCTGAAAGGTGCAAAAGAAAATAGATGAGATGATGCAATATCCCTAACTTCATGGCAAAAATAATGACACTGAAATAAAAGGGATGTGCTATGAGAGAAATTTCTTGAGGTAGAGTGCATTGGGAGAATTAGGAAGGAAATAACCTTCAAAATCTTCTGAAGAAATGCCCCCTTACTTAAGGGTAGGGGTAATCAGGGGTAGACATAGCTTCCATGGTGTCCTCAACAGGTTAAGAGATGGGTAGATAGGAGGAAGATTGACTACATGATGCGGTAGCATTACCTGGTGCATCAACCTAAGAAAGAAGGTTCACATACGCATCATCTAGAATGGTAGACAATGAGCTAGTAGATGGAGGATCTACAGATGTTGAGACCTAGGATTCTGTCAAAAGAGGTTCGATAGAAGTGCACGCAGAAACCTTCGAAAGGTTTTTCTGCAAGGAACTCAAGGATGACAACAGGTAAAGGATATGGACCATGGTGTCCGTCATCTCGACATCGGGGGGAGGGATCACAATAGTGGGGCTAGAGTCTCCCTATTCTGGTTGACTAGTGGTACCAGAATCCATGGGTAGAGGAGTAGATGATCCACTACGAGTGGCCTCGTATTTGCGAATCGCCCCAAGGCAATCGCAAAATTCATCGAGATGAGGGAAACAATGGGAATAGTGACATGATGATCACATAGGGCACAAGGGTGGTTTGTGCGCAACATTTTGAGTTTCTTAGGTGGACCTGACAAATTAAGATGGACTTTTGGGATATTTGACTCAGAGAATGCTTCATGAACCAAAGGTTTAAGTCGAGGAAGTTTAGGACAATTATTGGTGGCATGCCCAACAACTTCACACAAAGCGCACATATGTGACGACTTTGGGACTTTGGGGACTAGAGAAGCTTGGGGAGCCTTGTCCTTAGGTTTGTTCCTCTTAGCTTTGTCCCCCTGCCTGGATGCTGTCACAATAGAAGTGGGTTCCTGTTGAGGTTGCGGTGGAATTGGAGCAGTGACAGGGGTCGTAGAGACCGGTTTAACCGGGGTCAAAGCAGGATATGGTCGTAGCTGATCAGGCAGAGTGCTTGCTGGGGGATCAATGTACGATACTGGGATCCCCAAAGTCACATTAGGAAGGACCAGCGAAGCCATGACAAGGACAAAAAATACCCCCAGAGGGGGAATAAGAAAGGTATTTGGCTTGTAGCGTAATGTCCCGGCGGAATAGCTCCTGGATGGTTAAGACCTGGAGGAGTGGTTCCTGGTGGGAACATAGGAGAGGCACCCACAATCGGAGGAGGTCCTGGGTGGGTGTATTTGGATGACTAGGTTGAGATGGTAACAACAGAGTGATGAGGAGCTAGCTGTTGATCAAACGTATTGACCTCGTCAGAATCCATCATGAGGATCTCATAGTCACCAGGACCAGAAGGTTGGGGGGGATGGGCTGCTTGACTTGACTGAGGTTGAGCAGCAACAAACCCTTGCTGAGGGAAAGGATTTGTGAGCACTGCTAGTTGAGGTGGCGCAAGATTCGGAGGCGATCGTTGACCTCTAGAAATGGCTTGGGATTCCCACATTTGGCGCATTTGGGGTAAAAGAGGATACTCATGAGTATAATGGCCATGTACAAGGTTTTTTCGTATGAATAACCTTGTTCTGCTTGGGTTGGCCGCCTTGTTGCTGGTTGTTAGTGTTAGGCTGGTTCTCCTGGGGTTCACTAGGTTGGTTACCTTAATTACTTTGGTTACCCTTGTTACCCTTCCCCTTATTCTTTTTCTTTGAATTTGGGGGATTGGTAGCACTCTGTTGCGTAAACACCTGACCCTGAGGGGGAGGTGGCTACTAGGGCTGAGGATGCATGGGAGGCTACGGTGATAATGCTTGAGGGGCTGGAGCTTTCAGCTGTGTGTAAGGAAACATGTTGCTAGCAGGACGGGCATAAGTATTGGAGGAACTGGTGCCCCCCTGCGGGTAGCCATAACTCTGTTGAGTATATGGTGAAGAGTGTGAAAGGGATCCAACGATACTATCGATGATGTGAGATGCCCCCAATGCATTGGCTCTTCCAAGACGAGGGAGGTCTGGAATGACAGTATAGACATAACTGGATTGTGCATAAATTAGATCATATGTCAAAGCGGTTTGGAGAGCTTCTTCCTTGGTCTGAGGAAAATGGGACGCGACATCTTTCCTAATGGGGGATAAAAGGCTCTTAAGAAACCAATCTAGATAGACAAGGTCTTCGAAAGGAAGGGCACGACATGTGATCCTCCTTTGACGCCACTCTTGAACATGGTCGGAAAGGCGAGCGGCAGAGGACTGACAAAATGTGGTCAATAGCTCCGTACCAGTGTCGTACCAGAGATGTAACTAGAAATATGAAAGGAACGCTTTAGCAAGCGTCGTGAAAATGAAATGAGATGTAGAGGGCTGGTCTACATACCATTTTGCAGTGTCTCCAGTGAGCGTGCGTTGGAAGAGCCGAAGACGAATGGAGTCATCGGTTATGGAGTTGGATGAACACCACATGTGGAACGATCGAACATGGTTGGAAGGATCCTCTCCAGAAATTCCCTCAAACTTTGGGATGTTTGAGGGAAGCTTAGTCGGCATGGAGGGCCAACCAGCATCATGGTGTATGGGGTTGTTTATTAACTGGTTAAGATCTGGTAGACTTAACCCAGCCATAAAGGGGAGCATGGGGGTTGCCGAAATGGTTCTTGAGACTGTTCCGCTTGATGTGACCACTGGTATAGAATCGGAGCCAACACCAGGTTGGGTTCCTGCACTAGCTATGGGTCCAGACATGGTGATGATATGCAGTGAAGGAGGCTCAGAATCAGATGAGGAATCAGAAGACCAAGAGAAGAGTCGGTATGGGGACTCGAAGGGCTATGAACTTGAACTTGACGGGGAGGAGTAATACACCCAAGCGGAAACTGGGGGTGAAGGCCTAATAGTCTCCGTGACACACGCCTTGGTGGTGCAATGATGGTAGGACACACGGAACACATAAATGGTGAAGGGAGATCAATAATATATCTTTGCCTCAATGTAGGGAGATAAATTTATTATGTTAAGTCTTGGCTTGGCGTTGTAAACCAAGCACCCTTCGCTTAAGGTGTGCTTGTGTGTGCAAGTGTATTAATTGACTAAGCCTAGATCATGTTTGTTAAAAAAAGGAAAAAAGATTGCTGAAGATAAACTGAAATAAATAACAGAAAATGAACATCAAAAAAATTAACTAAACCCCACCCAAATTGGGTTTGCAAACACTGTACTGCTTGGTGGCTATACCGATGGGAAATACACTGAAACGGTTAAGAGATCTGAATGTTGGTGTGACTGGGATCAAGAGACACTAAGCTGCTGGAAAGTGGTGCAGCAACAACAAAAAACCAGAGGGAAGATAGATGCAAAAAGATAGGGAGATGGGTGAAACACCTAGGGAAAGCGATGGGACCCGAAGGCAAATGACCAACCATGTTTAAATGTGAAACTATGGATGGTAGCAACCTATCTTAACAAACCTGAAACAAAAGATTATAGATCTGGAAAATGTTGCTGAAAGTGTTGCAGAAGCTCAGACTACTCACTCAGCTGAACTCCTCCTAAAAAGGTGGAAGCGTACTAGAAGCCCTAGGGGAGGCTAAATTTGAATTCAACGAGTAAATCATAGTGGATCAAGGCCTAAGCGGGATGAGACAGAGGTCAGACAACCCAACGGACATCTCTCTGGAAAACCTAGAAACTGATATGAGAAAAACCCTAAAACCTAAAAATTGCAGGTACTAGCCTAGTTCTTTGTAGGGATCACACTTTGTAGACTGTTTAGTGCGTTCTGGCATCTGGATCACACTTTTTGGGCCAAAAAGTGCGATTTGTTCTATGTGGATCTCGGTCAGTAAATTTTGGAAAAAAATGCCATCTTTGTCGCGGCTGGTTCCGGTGACTTGTGGAAACGACTAGAAAGCTTGCAGAAGTCAGAAATTTATCACATCTAGGGTTAAAAAACTAGGAAAAATTAAGAGAATTGAAAAAGGAAGATACCCTAATCTGAAAACCGAAGGTCACCTAGGTTTTTGGATCTGAAGTATAAGACCTAGTGGAGTCGCCAATTTGGTTGTAGTGTTTTCTTCTCAAAGATGTACGAAAAGAACCCACTTAAGATTGTGGATGTCAAACAATATGAACAATATAAACAACTGCTAAACATTGTAGATATGCAACAACTGATAGAAACAAAACATGCCAAAGTCCCGATCTATGCCACAATCATAGTTAAACAACAAAAAGAAAGAGTAATAACTCCAATCATCCAATGGAAACTAGATATGTAAAGTATAATTTTATTATAACGCTTGTGAAAGGAACAAATCAATGTTACCAGTCCCCCTCTATGGGATGGGTTCTTGGCTATCGTCAAACGTCTTCAACTTGTGTAGAGTCTCTCTCCTCTATAATGTGAAAACCCAACAAAAATATGGTGTGTGACAATGAAAATAATCAGAGTTACAGCAGTGAGTGCAACAATGAAAATAATCAAAAGTGAATAATGAATGGAAAGGCCTTCTATTTATAAAAAAATATTGAGTTATCCTCGAATAATGAGTAATAATAAAATATTGTTGATCCCATTCTTGGAATAACCACTTGGAATATTTTATTATATTTGTTTAGGAGGGAAAAAGTATTTAAACTTTTATTTAGAAATAATAAATAAATAAATGATTTATTTATCATCTCAAGGAATTAGTTAAGGAATAATAAACAAATAAGGATTTATTTAATTATTCCTAAGGGATTTAGTCAAATTTAACAAAGAATAATAATTAATTAGTGATTAATTAATTATTCTTAGAAAAAAAAAAGATAAATAATGATTTATTTGTTTATTTTTCATGATTAAGTCAAATTTGACAATGAATAATAATAAAACAATGGTTTAATTAATTATTCCTAGAATAAAATCAAATAAATAGTGATTTATTTAATTATTCTTCATGGGTTTAACTATAAATTACTCAGCAAAGGTGGTTTATTAGGTAATTTCTCATAGTGAAAGCAATTTTACTATGGTAAAATTGGCTTTACATGGTGTACTTCGATCCATCTAGTAAATTAGGCTAGATGATCAATTTTTTGGTGATAACAACATCTTTGCAAATTACATGCTCAATTACATGACCAACCATGAACCAAGCATCCCCATACTTTCCAAGAGTTTATAAGACACAATCTTTGGTCAAGTTTACATCAGAATAGAAACAAATACCCCAACTATCAATAAAAGGCAAAAACATCATTGTTTCTTCAATAAGAGATGGAAAACACATCATCACTTTTACAATTTAAATTGCAACACATAATTTACAAAATGTGACCATGACAAGCTACTAGATCTAGTAAAACCATCTCTCACTCATAAAAGTGAATTGGTCATCATATCCCTGTGGCAGATTCACTTGTTGAACAACCTTTCCAATTCAGGTTCCTGCACGAGCGCTTTTTCCTTGAGACGTTTCTCCAGATGAAGCCTCTAACATGTGGCTCTTTGATGTCCACCTTTATTGTAATGACTACAAAAAATCTTCTTCCTCCAGACCTGCTTAACCTTCTTTTTTTCCTGATGTGGAGAAGGCCTTTCATGCCTCATCCTTTTTCTTGCTATCATTCTCTTCCAGTACTCAACAACCACATGGTTATGCAAACCACAAAAACTACATGGTTTTCTTCGCCATGATTTCTGCTCATCATTAACAATTTGCTTGTAATCAAAATGAACTTTAGAATAATGAGACGTTTTATACCTCTTCTGGTTGTCTCTGGTGCAATCCCGGCGATGAAAACTTTCCTTAGCTCTTCCTCTGCAATGTGCAATGTCATTGGAGGATTGTGATATGTTCCAATCATCCTCTTTCGCCAATGGCTTCGACAATGATTTAGAAGCTTATGATACCTTTGAGCACTCTCCTTCAGTGTATCCCAAGCCTGCAAATTGAGGTCTCTATACAACCTCCAATGGTTGAGTCATTCCTTGGCCATTAACACTGAGTCCTCCTCATTTATTTCCCATATTGGTAAGGAGTCTCATTCCAATTCTTGAAATGGGTACCTCCATGTTTCCAACAGAAATAGTGTCATGTGAAAATGAAACTGAAGAATGATCAACACTGTTTACCTCAGCTGTCGATTTTGAAACATGTGATGATGGCTTTGCTAAGCCTTCGTTGCGCTTCAATTTTTCCAAGGCCTCTTCTGTGGCTCGTAACTGAAGCTGCAATCTCTGCTTCTCCTCTTTTTCTTCTCGTAGAAGCCTCCTCAATTCAACATTCTCTGCTTGAAGACTCTGATTGATCTCCTCATCTGAATGATGAGAGGATGATGAAAAAGAAGAATAATCATTGAATGATGGATATGAAGCATCGTCCTCCGCTATTTCTTTCTCCCATTCCTCTCTTTCCATCTTCTCCTCATAATTTGCATACATTATGTCCACCATGTGTGCCATCTTGAGGAGGTCCTCGTAGAGATCTCTGTTGTTCTCCATTTCCCTTCTTGTTGCACATTCAATCATTCACACTCACAATTCACATTAGCGAGAAGACCACTCTGATACCAAACTTGATTCAGATCTCTTCAGCTACCGAAATTAACCAAGATCTTTTACTTCTGTGATGTTAGCATAATTTCATATGAAAGAGTATAAAACAACCACATGTGCATACTTCAAAGAAGATGAAACATAATGACGATCATAAAATCAAATGACACAAACACATTGATAACAAAGTTCACCCAGTGTGGGTTACGTCTCTGGGCCCTGGTGTCAAGAGTGGGGAGGTCACTTCATTAAATGCTGCAAGATGATGATGAGTACATAGTACATTCTTTGTCATTACAAGGATAAATTCCCTCAACCAGAGTGGCATGTCTCTCCATGAGACATTCTCCCTATAGGAACTCTCACTCAAATGGGCCCTCCTTTAGCATGACAAGCTAATAAAAGCTCACATGGTAATCAAGGATCTCAACAACAAAAAAATCATCTTATCAAATCAGAAGAAAATGCATGATGTAACTGCATCATATACCTCCGCTGTCGTGGATGGTCAGAAAATGAAAATCTCAGCTGACAAAATGGACTACATCGTTGAGTTCATGGCACGAAATCGTGTCAAACGACCAAACTTTTCCCCTTTCTGACACCGTCAAATTCTGGACCCTTGGGAATCTAGAAGATTCCTTCTTGAAGATGGCCAAAAAATCCGCTGCTCAGATGAATATTCTGAGCATACCACTGCACTCCCCGTGAAATTCTGTGAAAAATGACTATAAAGTTGGCATCATTTCGCCTTTGTCAAAAATCAACCTCCAAGGGAAACTTTGGATTCCTCAAAGATTCTGTAAAGATTCCTTGAGGTTGGACGCCTGAATTTCTGCCGCTCAGATGGGGAAACAGATTGACGGTTGGACTCCTGGTGAGAAAATGTGAAGAAATGACTATAAACTTGTCAAATTCTGACACTGGCACGTCTTGCACTCCAAGGGAATCTTTTCAATGTCTCCAAGATACCCTCGCTCATGGTTTCGCTACCCAGGCCACTCCTCCACCGTCGGTCCCTCCTGGAATGAATTGGTCAAGTTCATATATAATATTGGCAGGCGTATATTATAATGTGGGTCGTTTGGCCTGTTGGCAATGGCACGAAGTTTGGTTGTGGGTGGTCGGGGGTTCCTGTAGAAATTTTGAATAATATGGCACTTATTCACAAAGATTATCCCGATTATACACTATTGCGGAATACATGCACAATACGTAATCTCCTCTATGTTGATCATCAATTTAGTAGCATCAAAAACAATGAAACATCAATCGCATGCACACATTAACACAGTATGTAACCCGGGGAAAGCATACAGCTGAAAACCCCACACTATCTGTATATTATAATGATTGAGAACATGTAACAATACATAGTACAATACTCCTCACAAGTACTCAGTACTATCTCCACCTGTTACACACAAAACTAGCTCAGATCTGAACAAGTCACAGGTTCAAATCTCCTTCGCTGCTTTGCCTGCCTCCACTGCACAATCTGCAAGAGAATAGATGAGAATGGCTGAACCAAACTCGTATTTCCTTGGCTGAACCACGCAATCCTCATTGGCATTACTCAATCCATTGATTGTGCAAGATCTCATGCACAACTATAGTCACAACTGATAGCAATCTCAACCTCTAACACCTGTCTCCACTGAACTGTCCATGCACTGAGTTAACTGATGTATTATTTAGTTGCTTTATGAGTTAATAATTAGTGAATTAATTAACAATTAATTCACATCACTCATCACTAGTGTATTCTGTAGTTAGACTAAATACAATTAGTTTAACCAAGTCAAACTGAACACAACTCCATCAACTCCACAATCAAATCCACCAAACTCAACCACTTGAGTTCTAACTGAAGTCCATCATGCAATAGCTCAACTGACCCATAAGAAAAGCGTATTTGCTTCTGACAGCTGCATGTGCCACATCCATAGCTCGAAATGAAGTGCTCCAAGAGGATAAGATAATGTTTATAGTCCAAATATTATTATGAGCTAATAATATTCGACTGTTCTATTTTTAGCCTGGCAGTCTAAAAATAGAAACCGCCCATATGTCTAAAAATAGAAGTCCATCTATTTTTACCAACATGACCAATCATCCACAAATAGCATCCTGCAACTCATAGACCATGATCCATATGTCTAAAAATAGACATAGTCTAAAAATAGACTTTGCGCCAAAAATAGCCTGCGGGCCCACTTGGTGAAGGCGACTCCTTTCCACTAAGCTCCATCATCTTGTTGCATTTTCAACAGTTCCAACCCCACCGACCCCCAAATAGAATGACGCATTGTTTTTTTTGGATCGGTTGTAACCGTCAACGGTGAATCATTTGGCGGTTATATCATATGTAATGCAATCAATTATATATAGTGTCCAACGTTTTAGAACCAAATGGGAGGCGGGCCAGCCCCACCGGGCCGGGCGGGTTTAAGTCCCATCGGTTCCACTATATGTGTTATATATGGTGTGGTGTGGTTGGTGGGTTTGGTGCCCCACCAACCAACCTTGATATATGTTATATATATTACTATAATGTTGGCAGGGGTGGCAACGTGTCATCCTTATTTTAATATTTTTTTGTTTTCTTATAAAACAATAATTCAAATTCTCCCACCAAAAAATAAGGGTCATTGTAAAAATTAAGTATGCAACAAATTCGACTTTTCCGGTGGCCGAATTCTGTGCATCGGGTCGTTGCCAAATTATTGCCTCATTAAGACTGCCACTTGGCCAAAAGTTTGACCAACTATAATTTGAGCATACAAACTTGGATTTGAGTGTCATTCACACCGTTGGAGTCTGGACAACGGACACTACAATCAACTAAGGTTAATCTACTAGATGCATCTGACCTCTTAAGGTTCAGTTACTTCCAGAACAACGACGAAGGAATTCATGAGGTGTGTAGCTATAACGTGTTGTTAACAGAATTAGTGATGCGGGTGCAACGAGCTCGCTATGAAGATTTTGTAGTTTCACTTCCATACGATGACTTTGATTTTTGAGCTATTTTCAAGGCCACTTGTATTCTTGGATCCTCTCGGATCAGAGAGCAAGGGAACGATGTTAGCGTGGAGGATACCAACAACATGGTTTCAATAGCAGTAATTGAGTAGATAATTTTCAGAGAAATTCGTCACAAAAATTATAGCTTTCTGAGAGAAGGAAGGAGCCGAAAGTACTCTGCAAGAGGGATGCTGATTCAACTAGTGCGAATTGCTAGTTTATATAGTGCGAGTTTCCGAAGGCTCAATTTTATTGCCAATTGCTAGGTCGATTCCTTGGAGGTAGTGCGAGTGGGTTCTTGGAGTTGTTGGAGGTAGGGAAATTTACTAGATTGATTTTCCGGAGGTAGTGCCAGCTTCAGGAAGAGTCAGTGCACATTTTCAGTGGCCATTGCGAGTTGCTAGAGGAAGTGCAAGTTGCACAAAGTGGGCTAAGTTAGTTTGTAGAGATTTTCCAGTTCGATTTGGCTAATAGAAGTGAAGGAAAAATATTGCCGAAGCTTTGCCAATAAGAGGCAAGAGATTTATGTAATCCTTGATTTGCTGAAGGATAATAAAACCCTCATCTACATAACTAGTTTTCCCCACATTGACGTTTTTTATAGGGACAATTTGTCCAAAAATATCGGTGTCTATTATTTTGTGTGTGCGATATTTTCTCAGTTCCTGTGATTTAACTTTGGTGAAGTTACATTATTTTATTAATCAGTTGCAGAAGAAAAATAATATTTTAAATATAGGTGAATAATAACTAGATTAACTACAACCATTTTAAGAATATCATAATTGCTTTACTCATATATTGCCACAAGCTTATCTCAATTGAATCTTATAACTAGATGATGAGCCCCAAAAATGGACAATTATTTGGGCTCATTCAACCTCCTAAGTTGACTTAATCCACCATTCTCATTGGTTTATTGCATGTTTTTGATTATTTTTATGTTAATAGAGTGAATTTGGTTAGTCATTATGCCAACAAGTCTAATGGGTGCTTTGTGTAGCCTTTTTGGTCCACTTGGAGACAAAATTGAAGGTCTTAATGAGCACTTGGCAGCCAAATTCGTGGGAGAACAAGCTAGAGGATTTGTAGGAAGGTGTCCCCCTCATTTATGGGCCCTTACCTCGAATTCTCCACCATCAGCTTGGAGTTCAAAGGCCACCAAATCAATGAGCACAAGGGCAGCCAAGCAAGTCAAGTAGGACTGCTGTTAACTACAAGTCTTGGGCAGCCAAGTCCCTAAATTTTAGGAGGACTGTTGGGTCCTCAAATTGTATAAATAAGAAGGCTTAGGGCCTCATTTTGGTTAGCCAGTGTAGCCAGTGGATGTTAGCTAGTTAGCCAGTAGATAGTAGCTAGTGGTTAATCATTTTGTAGCCAATAGTTAGCTAGTTTGTAGTTCGATTTTTATGCAATAGATTAGCTTTGCTTTCAGCTCATTTTCAAGTCCTTCTTGTGGACAGTTTTGATGTAACTCTTCATTTCTTGATCAATAAAGATGAATCCAGCTTTGCACCAGCTCTAAATCTCTCTTTGGAGGCTGTAGCTCTTGGGGTTGGGCCCATCTCAAGCGCCCAATACCTCCTTTGATTATCTTTATGTGTTTTTGCTGCATTCTTAGAATAAAATCTGCTATTTTGTTTTGTTATTTAGTTTGTTTTTTTTGATGAGTAAAATAGCTTTTCATGCTCAGATTTAGTTGATAGGTTGTTAACAGAAAAAGCTTCAAGAAAAGGGCCAACAAACATCTGTGGTTTCACCTCTCCCTCAGTGGGATCAGGAGCTGTGACTAGGATGACTTTGCTGCCCACAAAAACACTGACTTTGCTTTGCCATGCAATCATTAGTGTTTGGTTTTCATTTGCAGAAGTTGGTTACATGTTCAGATCTTTGAATGCTTCATTTCATAGTTAATATACATGGTTTCCTTGCAAATAAAGCTGCTGTCCATTCTTGTTACTGTTAGCTAGATCATATTAGGGTAGCATAACTAGATCTTTGTTTTCTTGCATGTCTTTGTTTGTTCAGTTTGAAAAACCACTTGCAGAGTACCTATTACCCTTCCTTACCTGCACATACTCCATCCAACCTACCTGTTTCATCCTTCACTCAGAACCCTTACCTTACATTTACCTCATTCGCTTACTTTGCCATGATTCTCATCTTCTTGTACAACATCGTTTCATCCATCCTTGAACAAATCCAATCGCTCCTTAGCCTCATCCACCAAGTCCTAGGCCTCTTCACACCCCTATTTCACCTCCATACTCATTCCTCCATCTTTTTCCCTCCATCCATGCTCCAAAATCCCATTTCGAAACATCCTGTAGAAGAATTACAGAACATCCTGTAGAAATCCTGAACATCCTGTAGAACCCCTGCAGACTTCCTGTAGAAGCTCATAAACACAGTTTCTTGGCAGCCAAACTTTGTGAGACTCTCTGGAAGGGTGCTAGGGACCCTTTAGACCCTCTCTGAACCTTACCAACCTTTCCCAAGCGCTTCTCCTCCTTGATCCACCTCTGCACAGTGAAAAGCTAGTTAGAAGCACATGCATGATAATTTCAACAACTTAAGCAAAAATACAAAAAGATGTTTTCTTCAGATAGTGATAACTTAGACACATGTATTTTACCTTCATAGAAGTAATGGCATCTCTTTCAGTAGTTTGCATGCTCTCCTTTGCGTCAGTAGGACTAGCTGGTAGAATTAGGGTTTGCTAGGGTTTGCGTTTCTTTTTGGCTTTCAGTTTCTTTTGCAATTAGATTAGCTTCCTTCGAGTTAGCTTTCATCCATCAATTAAAAAGCTTCTTCTAAGAGCTCATAGAAGTTGGCTTAAGCTCCTAGTGGACTTGTACCAGCTGACCAAGTGACAGCTGCGGCAAGAGCTAGTACTTGTGCATACATCACCGTCGCTTCCAAGTTTGTTACGAACTACTGGGTTGATAAAATTAAAGAAGGGAGTTCCAGGAGTTGTAGCATTATTGCTACAATACTGGAGCCCACCACTAAGCATGAAATTAAATCTTATAATTAACCTTGAACTTTGATGTTTAATTGATTTTTTTTAATATATATTTAATAAATTATAAGATATTGAAACTTGAAAAATTATAAGAATGAAAATAATTTAATCATTATTTAACATCTAATTTTTAAATCACCGGTTAAAATAAATCTTAACTTGTAGTTGTTTTCCACCTCATCTTATTAATTTTAACTTTTATCGTTCACTTAATTATATTAACTAAGTATCCCATGAGGTGTAGATTAGTTGGTTTGCGTGGGGTTTAGTTCCCGCCATGTCATAGGTTCAAACCTCGTGGGGAGGGGTCGATGATGGAAACCGCTTTTAGGAGATTAAACTTTGCAAAAGGCGTCCAAGCTTAACCGAGCCTCATACAATTCTAGTGATAAGCAATGAGCATCCCATTGTGATTTGATCGTTACTTCTTCCATCTAACAAATAAGTTAGTCCCAACCTAAGCTCAATTTACACACCATACAAAACAAAAAATTATAATTATATTGACAAAGTGCTACTACAATTGATCATTAATTATGAATACATAGGTTACAAAGGTTCTTTTGTTTAAAATGCATTATAAACATGGATTATGTTGGCATACTATTTATGGAGTTAATACCTTGAATTAACCTAGACATATTGCCTTCATCCCCGATCTTCTCTTAACAGTGCTGCAAATGAAAGAAAGTATTCACATAGTGGTGCAGATGGCAAAGAACTCAAACTTGAAATCTGATTACAACGACTTACTTTTATAGATTAGACGACCAATGAATAATAGTGTCCAATGTCTTGTTTTGGGTGTAGAAAAAGATAACGAACATCTTCTAGAAGAAGAAACGAGATGAGGCTCTCATTAAGGTTTACAATCTCTTCTTAGTATCACTAACTCGAGAGACTAAATGCTCTTACATTTGCTTCAAAGAGATGAACGTATATCCATCAACGTATATTTATCATAATCTCAAATTTATTAAACATTAAATGTTTAAATATTTTGAAATAAAATAAGTAAATTTTATATAAATGAGAAAAATAAAAATAACAAACATAAAATGAAAGACACTAAAAAGAAAATAACTATAATTTTTTTTAACAATGTAGAAGCAGAGTCCTTTGTCAAAGACTCTGCTTCCTTTGTTGAGGAGCTCAAGGGCATGAAGCTTGACCCTAGAGACATTCTTGTTAGTTTTGATGTTGTCTCCCTTTACACTTGCATCCCTATAAGGGAGGCAATGGAGGTGATCAACCGCCTAACAGATCCCGACACTGCGCGGTTAGTTGAGATCTATCTCACTTCCACTTTCTTCAGTTTTGAAGGAGAGTTCTTTGAACAGACCTGTGGCGTTGCCATGGGCTCACCCCTGTCCCCTGTTGTTGCTAATCTCTTTATGGAAGATTTTGAATCCAAAGCTCTGGCCTCAGCCCGACTCCTTCCTAAACTTTGGAAAAGATTTGTAGATGACACTAATGTCATTTGGTCTCATGGCCAAGAAGAGTTAGATCTCTTCTTCAATCATCTCAACAGTCAATCCTCAGCCATTAAGTTCACCAAGGAACATGAAGTCAATGGTTGCCTCCCTTTGCTTGATATTCTTATTTCTAAGAATATTGACGGTTCCCTCTCTTACCAAGTGTTTCGAAAGAAAACACATACGAAGCAGTATCTTCATGCCAGTTCCCATCATTTCTTGGCTCAAAAGTTGGGCGTTCTCAACACCATCGCTCCTCGTGCCCTAAGGATCTCGGATGAAAAGAGTTTTGAGAAAGAGAAATCCCATCTCCTTAATGTCTTTGTTGAGAATGGTTATAGTAGGCACCTTGGTCAAAAAGCTTTCCTTAAAGCTTCCAGAAATTCGATGGTTAAAAAAGAACCCAAAGAACGAATTCCAGGAGTCCATCTTCCTTTTGTTCAAGGGACCACTGATAAGATTGCGAAGATTCTTAGGAAACATAATATTCCCTCGACCTTTAGACCCCTTAACACCATTCGTAAATCCCTCTGCTCAGTAAAGGATCCTATCAACCCTATGGATATGAAAGGTGTCTATATTATTCCTTGTTCCTGTGGAACCCCCTACATTGGTGAGACTGGTCGCTCTATTAATCAAAGGATTAATGAGCACGTAGCGGACCTTAGACATAGGAGAACCAAATCTTCCGCATTAGCAAAGCATGTGGAAAGAACCAATCATCAAGTCTGTATTGAGGAGGCCAATGTCATTGCTAGAGTTGCGCAGTTCCATCACCGAAAATTTAGGGAAGCCATTGAGATTGAAAGAAGACCTACCAATCTCAATAGAGACGGCGGTTGGAAGATTAGTGGTTGCTGGATTCCTGCCCTCTCTTCCTAATCGTGTCTTTCCTTCCTCTCCCCTCCCTGTATTCATAATGGGTCTAAATAATTCCCCCACCCCGCTTTTTTACCCTTACCCTGCTTTCTTGAACCTTATTCCTTTGATCCTCTTAATAATATCACCCTTATTTATCTATTTTCCAATGATATGTTTACAACTTTACCAATAAATTCATATTAATGGGTTACCCTTCATTTAAATTATACTATAATAATACATTAAATCCTTACAATCACTAATTTTCCTAAAACTATTAATAATTGAATAATACTATTACTAGAATATAACAATAACTAATATCATTAATTTTGGTTAATGTTACTAATAATATACATTAAATATTAATATAGATATTACCTTTTCTTAACTAATCCAAATGATTTAGTATAACAATAATTATTATTATCCTAGATCTAGTAATACTTATTCCCATTAAATAACTTCGATATTAAATTTATACTAATTGGTTACACATACCATCATTAATAAGATTAATAATATAACATCATTATAAGAATATTATAACATTAATTATTATTAGTTTAATTAACACCTAATTCTTTCGATTAATAACTTTGGTTAACTAATTATTGAATATTATCTAATATAAAATTAAATTCTAACAATTTTTTAATATTGGTTAGAATTTTTATTTATTTATTTATTTATAAAAATTAAATAAGATACTTTTTAACATAATAATATTATTTTAATTAAATATAGCTGTTGGCCCGGTCCAGTCTAATATAGCTGTTTTTTCAGTCAATCTTAGCCGTTGGTAAGTATGATCTTCCTATTTAAGATATAGCCATGATATTCTTCAACTTGTCATGACGATAAACACTATCATGTGATTTTTGCCAAAATATTTTTTCCTCATAAAATGTACAAGGATTTTAAATTTTAAGGCGGTTCATAACCTAACCAATACCAAGCACTAAACATCCTTTAATTTGAAACTACATTGTAATTAAATTTCATAATTTAATATGTAAAAATATGTTAAATAATATTTTATTTATTTTATGTTTATTTTGGAATAAGGTTTCCATAATTTTAGTTTAAGCTGGATGGTAGAGATTTAAGTTTTAAAGAACATTTTAGAATATTACTAGTAATATACAAATCAATCAGAGGTTGACATTTATTTCCAATGTATGCCCTTTGTTTTTTTAATTAAATTGATTAATTAAAAAAATGCCATATGAACAAATATCATAAGAAATGAGTTACCTTAATGATAAGCCATGGTAATGACCCATGGTATTGTAACAAAGTCTATTTATAGATTAAGAATCTCCATAGTAAAGTGGGAGCCATGATAATGACCCATGGTATTGTAACAACATTTATTTATAGATTAAGAATCTCCATAGTAAAGTGGGGTAAATCTCTATGAATAAGAATCTTGTTCGATGTTTACTAAAATTTATGTGTTTAACTTATATATTAATTCTTTTAATAATAATAATAATAATAATATAAAATGAAGTTATATTTAGTTAGTTTAATGGACTTTTAGTTTGAACAATTTGAGATGTATTATGAAGTGTTTCAATGTTTATTATGGATTGATGTCCACTAACATATACCAACTACTTTATTTATATAACTACATTAATTTACTAGCAAATATCCCTAAAGGTGCAAAGATACACCAAAGGAATTGAACATGCCTATGATGTTATTGCAAAAATGTTGCAACAAAGGAAAGATAACAACCTAAAGGGTGGAGGATGGAGGGGAGGAAATGTGCTCAGGCTTGGTAGTCTCATGATGTTACTGCAGAAATGTTGCAGCAAAGGAAAGATAACAACCTAAAGGGTGGAGGATGGAGGGGAGGAAATGTGCCCAGGCTTGTAGTCTCACACTTGTGCCGATGCCTGTGACAAATGTTGCTCGAACCAGCTGGCTAAATCATTTTTTTCAATCATACCAATATGTCAAAATCTTAAATACATATTATATCCAAGCTATAACATGCAATGTAATGATGAGAAACATTATCATAGGTTTTTTCCAATCATACCAATATGTCAAAATATTATATACATATTATATCCAAGCTATAACATGCAAGGTAATGAGGAGAAACATTATCATAGGTCCTTGCGTGACTAAAGTTGTGTTTTGATAATGAGATTAAATAAAGAGTATCTCCTTAGAGTGACCTTCAAATTCCATGATATTCTGCAATCAACATAAAGAAGGGGGCTTGTTTTAGAATTTTAGCTATCTTTTTTTAAAAATTTTAAATTAATTTGGAGCCATTAACTCCACTTTTAAATTTAAATTTAAATTTTGTCTAGCAAAGATTTGTTGGAATTGCAAATTTATGTGGTGTAGTTTACACAATCCAAGTGTCCAAGTAAACTTTCAAGGCATTGTATCCATTTATGCATTCAAAAATACAGTTTTAAAAATGAAACGTTACACATGCTACATGCATATACAGAACTAACATAGATCCATTTTAAAGAGGATTAAATTTCTGGAGGTGCATACTTTTTTTCAAGTTTTGCACTCTAAAAGAGGTTCCATAGACTATCTTTAGCCTTGTGGAGGTTAAAATCTTCTTTCTTTCTTTCTCATCTTTCCAAAAGTAATTATGGTTGAGCATAATTTAAGGTGGGACTTTATCATAATTAGTTAAAGCAGTTTTGTGTGGGAGTTATCTTAAGAATCCCCAAAGCCACAATTTCTATAAGAACTTGACCAAAAATTTAGATATTTTCTATTATATAAAAAAATTGGTTGAAAAAAATCAAAATTAAGCTCATTTATTTTTTCAATCAAACATTTTATATCATTCTACATAAAAAAATACCTTAAATCCCTAAAGGAAATGTTTTAAAATACATAATTTAATGTAAATCTTATCATATTTATTAATATGCTAGCGTCAAGAATAGCATGCCGAAAATGGCTCGTTGAAATCAAATTTAATTTAAGGTATTATAAGTATCATGGATTTTGAAAATGAAACTCCATAACCACATCCTAAAAATGAATATATTTAGTTTTTATTTATGGTATATAAATAATATTAGACTGCACATTACACTTATTATAATCAATCTATGTAAACCCTTGCACTTTTCCTAGTTCCAAGATAAAGATAATTCATTATATTTTAATAAAATAAGAACTCTTTACTTGTAATTTTTTTTTTTTTTTTTTTTATGACTTCAATAATTAATGGCATGAGCCTCCTTATTTATATTTTATTTTCAATGTCATATTATAGTGATGCATATTTATTTCTTAGTAATTTAAATATGTAATATAATTGTAAAAAGCAAGTTTTTATTAATATAAATATTTAAACGTAATTTTTTTGGTTAAAAGTGAATTTGATTAATTGGAAACTTTTTATAAATAACTTAAAAAGTAATTATATTTAAAAAACAAAATAATTATAATATATTTTTAAAATCTGAGCCTATAACTCTTTCTTCTCTGTTTAGAGAAACAAAACAACCTGAAAGCTCAGAATCACACCTGTTCCCCGTCTATGAGCCTCTCCAAAGCTAGTATACCAGGCACCCTACACCAGATCTCAGTGGAAAAAGGAAGCTCCCTGAAACACATAATTTCCATCTTGAATCACAAAGAGAGTGGAATATTGACAATCTGAGTATTACTCAGATATGGAAAATGATAGACCTAATGTTTACTGAATATAAACTTATGTTCCTTAAAGGGAAGAATGAAATAGAAGCTTGTAAGTCTATCATTCAGTGTTTCACTGGAACCTTATTAAGATGGTGGGAAACAGAGTCATCACCAGCATTAGTAATAAAAATGGAAAATGAAATCTTGAAGGATGAAGGGGGAGATATCATCCATAATGCTGACGGTGACCCACAAAGCAACATGATTGGGGCATTAACCTCATTCATTTTAGAACATTGGTGTGGAGGAGAAATTGAACTTGCAAATAAGCATGAGATGATTCTCATGAACATTAAATGCAGAAAAATGTCCCAATATGAAGACTTTCATAGGGATTGGATTCAAAGAATATATGAGGTCAAAGATAGTAAAAACATCTTATGGAAACAAGTCTACTTAGCAGCTCTGCCTTGAAAATTTGTTGATTATCTCAGACAACAAGATGTTTTTCAAATTCCTTTTGAATCCTTTACTTGGGGAGAAATATACAATATCATAACCAGAGTTCTGGTAGGATTATGCACAAGCATGAAAGTAAATAAATCACTACAAAAATTGTCAAAACTACCAGATAGTAAATCCATCTGTAGTAGATATGGCCTATCTATAAATGACCCCATAATAAGAAGAAGAAAAGCCAGAAAGAAGACCAAGAAACTAAGAAGACAAGGGCACAAAGAATATCCACAAAAGAAAAGAAAAGGAACCAGGAAAGGGTACTATAAGTATGTCCCAAAGACACATTATTATGAACCCAAGGATATTCATCTACAAACATAGAAAAAGGATCAACGGAATAAACTGACTTGTTGGCTCTGTGGTAAACCAGGACACACTTCAAATCACTTCCCCCTGGTAGATGAATTTAAGAAAAACAGAGGAAAGAAATATTTCGAAGCAACAAAGAAGAAGAGATCCGTAAAAGTAGAAAGCATGGTGTCAATCACGTGTTACAAATGTGGTTCTAAAAATCACAAGTCTGAAAATTGCCCCAATTCCTCACATAGAGAACAAATACAACAACAAAAAATCTGCTCAACTTTAGAATCCTCTGAATATTCTTCCTCAGAATCCTCTGACGAAGAACTGAATATGCACATGAATGAATGCAATTGTACTGATTCAGAAAACTGCCAATGTGAATCAAGTACTGAATCAGAAATCTCTTCTGATGAATACTTTGTCACTAAACCAAAAGAAAAGGTTCTCATGGCACAAACCATAGATGATGTAGAGAACATTAGAAGAAGGAGAACTGAAAGAAAAGTTACTTGAAACTTTTTTGAGTAACATGCACAAAAACCAGGGAAGCAGTAGTAAAAGTGCTTCAAGAATTGAATTCAAGGCATTATTCATTAATGCCTCTTTTAAAAGAAATACAATAGCCTTCCAAAGAAGCCAACAACTTTCTAAGGCTAGATCCTTAACAATAGGATAAGTTTGTCAAGAGATTCATCATCTTAAGAAATAAATCGTCTCCCTAAAAACAAAGGTCTCTAAGTTGGAGAAAGGAAAAGCACCTGAAGAAGAAAATGATGAATATCTTACCAACCCGGATGTTGAAATATTTGAAGGAAAGAGGGATGACTTTATGGATTTAAGAGATATGAGAATCATGACGATCCAATATCAACAACATAATGTTATGTTTGATATCTGTATAAATGGCGAAATGTTTTCCCTAAAGACACTTACTGACTCAAGAGAAGATGTCAATATACTAAATTCAAAGATAATACCTGCAAAATACTGGGTAAAGTCCTTCAGACAGGTAATTGGGTTAGGGAACAAAGACTTATTGTATGAAGTTCCTCAGGCTTCTATTTGCTTCAAATAACATTGTATAAAGCTAAAATTTGTTGTTGCTGACATTCCTATTGATTGCATCTTAGGAAATGTATTTTTGGCTGTTGTAGAGCCACATGGATCAGCCAGACTGAAAAATGGGAAGGATGGCTGCTTTATATCCATACCAAGTTCAAATGATAAGTTGCAAACAATCAAGCTACCTTTTATTTCTACTCCAAGGGTATCCACTATGGTACAAGCAATGCAAAAAATAGAGAAAGCCAAAAATAAACTAGAAGAGCTCAAAGAGCTAAAGACTACCATGAATATCAGAGACTATCTTCAGACTCCTATAATCAAGCAAAGGATCTCAAACTTGAGATCACAAATAGAAAAAGAATGATGTGCCGAAGAACCAAACGCTTTCTGTCATAGGAAACAACATTATGTGGAGTTACCATATAAGGAAGAATATGAAGGAAACCTTGCAAGAGTGGAGCAATTCCCATGAACAAAGAATACAAAGATCTCTGTCAAAAGGAAATTGCAAGCCTGTTAGAAACAAGACTAATCAGAGAATCCAAAAGTCCTTAGAACTTCTATGGCTTTTATGCCAATAAGCATTCAGAATAGTTAAGGGGAGTTCCAAGATTAGTCATAAACTACAAACCTTTAAACACTGTTCTTTTAGATGATACTTACCCTATTCCCCATAAAGGGAATCTCCTATTAAGGATTGCAGGGGCTAAATTATTTTCCAAATTTAATATGAAATCAGGTTTCTGGCAAGTGGCAATCTGAGAATCTGATAAATTTAAAACAAATTTCATTGTCCTAGCAGGACACTATGAATGGAATGTGATGCCTTTTGGGCTAAAGCATGCTCCTTCCAAATTCCAAAAGGTCATGGACACGATTTTTAAACCATATTTTGATTGGTTATTGGTATATATTGATGATGTTCTTATATTCTCTAAAAATGTCCATGAACACTTCAAGCATGTTCAAAAATTTGTACAACTGGTAAAAAATAATGGGTTGGTTCTCAGCAAGAAAAATATTGAACTCTTTTAGAAAAGTATCAAATTCTTAGGCCACACAATCAAAGATGGGAAGATCACTCTGCAAAAGCATGCTCTAGAATTTGCTGATAAATTTCCAGATATTATCGCTGACAAAACTCAGCTGCAGATATTTTTGGGATGCTTGAACTATGTGAGCAGTTTTTATAAAGATTGTGCCAAAGATAGAATATTACTTAATCAGAGGTTACAAAAACATCCACAACCATGGTCTCAAGCACACACAAAAGCCATCAAAAGAATAAAAAATAAGGTAAAAACTCTCCCTATTCTTCATATTGTTGATGAAAATTCTTTCAAAATTGTTGAAACAGACGCCAATGATGTGGGGTGGGGAGGAATTCTAAAGTAGAAGAAGGAAGGAGAAGAACAAGTTGTCTAGTTCGTCTCAGGAACCTGAAGCCCATCTGAGAATAACTCTTATAATATAGAAAAGGAAGTCAAAGTAGCATGGAATTGCATAGACAAATTTTATGTCCACCTAATCCATAAGAAGTTTATTTTAAGGATTGATGCCTCTGCACTAAAAAAGGTCCTCAATAAAGACATAAAGAAACCTGGAGAAGCTAAGTTTGCAAGGTGGCACGCTCTATTTGCAAATTTCGACTTTGAAGTCAAACACATTAAAGGAGAAAAGAATTGTTTACCTGACTTCTTGAGTAGAGAATACCTCAGTCAGAGAGATAATGTCATGGTGATAGTGACAGAATGGGATCCTCCCATCATACATAAATACTAAGAAGCATCCCTGAAACACAAAGTTGGGAAGAATACTGTACAAGGTGGAAACCTACATGGCAGCTATGAAATACAAAGATACTAGATGCAAATCTACAATCTCATACATACATACAACATCTAGTACCACAAAGAAAGATATCCACTAAAGGCAACAAGTGGATACATGACATGGTGTATCAATGGAGTATGTTAGTTGCTCATTTCGCTGAAGAATCCCTAAGAAAAGATTTTTAGGATATCAATGTAATCTGGACAGAAGGAAGCAATAAAAAAGGAGTCTTCAATAAATTTCTTGCTATTAATCGAACCAGATGGCCAAGTTGGTATGATATGACTGGAATGTGGCCACAAGGTGATCCAACCATTCTCTTTCCAGATACTATTTATAATTTCACAGACTACAAAAAACTATGGTGGGACATTATGAATGTAGACGGAAAGGATGAAACTCATTACACCAGAGTAAAATTTGGAGCTACATGGACTACACAAAGACAGAGACAGTGTGAATGGCTTCAACAATGGTGGGCTGATTTTGGTATTAACAAAACAACTATGGACCCCCTCTTCTTCCAAACAGATTTCCAACTAGAATGTAATGATTGTGGATTCTTAACTGAGTGTTGGCACACTCCTTGTAAGACTATTGGGGATTTAAATAATTACCTAGATAGTCAAATTCTTGGTTACTTTATGAAAAGACACCATGAATGGTTAGTCATGACCAAGATAAAACACCAAATTGTTCTAAGGAAGCCAATGATTGTACGAAGGATATATACAAAGGCTTGGGACTCATGTAGATATTCCAAGATAAGATTTCCAGGGACCACACCTTTGGGAGACTAATGAAGGTTCTCGTGGGCTTGTCCTAAAAAGCATCCACTATGTAATAATGATGTCTAGTCACAGGACTGTACGTGACCAATTTTCTCGTGGGCTTTACTGTTTAAAAGTCTCCACTATGTAAATATCTTATCTTTCTACAGTTTAAAGAAATAAACAGTGTAAAGTTTTCCGTGGGATTTGTTCAAATCATCCACTGTGTAAACCAATACGAAGATCCTTTTCCAGTCACGAGACTCGAAGCACTTCTCCGAATTTTGGTGGGATTTGACCCACATCTCAATGACTGATGGAGGATAGTACCAAATATGTTTGCTAGATTGTCGAATGCTGGTCTCCTCAATCTCCTATATAAGGAGAGAGAGTAGAGTGTGAGTGTGAGTTTTGGGTTTTTAGTCTGAGAAGAAAGTTCTTTCTTTCATCTCCTTCTAGTTCAGATCTGAGAAGCCTACGCATCAGAGTGAGAACTCTGGTGAGAACCTAAAGTGGCCAGATTCTTAGGATTGAAGTCTATCAAGTGTGTTTTAGAGATTGAAGTTCTGAGATAGAGTCTGTGAAAGGCCAGGAAGCCTTCAGATAGCTTCTTTGTTGCCAGGTCGCAACATCTGATAAAATCCTAAGCAGTCTATCTCTAGTAAAGAGCTATACAATCTCTCTGAAATAATTGTAAGCAAAATATTCATAAATAATATGAGTATCCATTTCTGAGTTGGACTTTCATCTGAGTACTTTCCTATTTTTCCGCCTATGTTATATTGTATGTTGAGGTAGTATCTATGAGACAAGAGGTTCGCCGGAGGTTCACCAAGGTTTGAGTAACACCACACTATTCCGTTAAAGGCAGGAGGCCGTGTGAAGGACGCTAGAGTGTGAAAGATCAAAGGTTCGTGTACGGGTTTGTGTAAAGGTTCATGTATTGGTCACAGAAGAATAGCCTTAACAATAGCAAGCTTCGTGTTTGAAGCCCCTGCAACAAATTGGTATCAGAGCCAGTGACGTCTGGTTCATTGCTGTTAGTACTCAAAATCTATAAGTCTATAAAATGGATGGTTCTAGAAGATCAGTATCTTTCAGAGAGCTTGAAGCTGAAGAAAATCCATTAAGAGATATGTTTGCATCATCATCTAAAAGGGTTATAAATTTTGCAAAACTTGAATATTTAGAGAGTCAACCTTCACCTAAGTGGTGTTTTCCTAGCATCTCCTCTACAGAAGTATATGTTGATCTATCTATGTTCCATCTTAAAGTTGTAACTAGAATATCTATCAAAGAGAGTATTAGTCAGATACAAGAAAACTCCAATTTTGTACAAACAATTTCTCTGCTTGATACTAAAAAACTTCAGAATGAAGCCAAATGGTTGGGAACCAAATATCTACACTTGGGATGTATAAGAATAGGGATAAATCCCCTAGTCCATAGAGGGATGAATACTTATGTTCTTGCCACAGTTAGAGATTTGACACATAATAAGTATTCAGATTCATTAATAGGCGAAATGGTCGCTCCATTATCTAATGGACCAATCTACTTTGATTGTTATCCAAACTTTTATATCTATACCTTTGATGAACACATCAAAGATATTTTGTAGCTCCAAATCCAAACGATAGGGTTTGATATGAAGAAGAACAGAAACAACATAGCCATCCAAAATCGTGGTTGTTTTAAACATACCAATACCCTCTATCCTGCTGTCCTCCATGCTCCCAGTAAAGAATCAAAATCCAGTGTGGTTGTTCTAACAGATGCCCAAAATCAAAAGATAGAACACCAAATTATCAAATGGGAAGACTTAAGTTTCCTAGAACATTGGGTTGTAGATAATCCAAAACCCCCTACAACGCAAAAAATCACTTCTGCTGAGATAAAAGAAGGACCATCATCTGTTGTAGTGTCTTTTCCTAGAAGATCCACCATAGATCGCAGAAGAATTGATTTAGCCTACAAAGCTTCATCTATGTACATAGATCCACAATATATTGATACTGCCAGTTCCCATCCACCATCTGTAAATTGCCAGCATATGGATTTATTTGAATATGCCCAGATTGTAAACTTTGCCTCTCTGCAAGTTATGTGTCCAAACTGTAATCAGAAAGTAAATCTCAGTAGTCTTGCCGACTTTGTTATACATCAGAACCATCACCCCAGAATGGGAGAATCCCCACCGACAACTTCTGTAACTCCTTGTCCTAATCCGAAATGTTCTGATATTCCATTCCCACATGATTTTGATCATGTGATGATGATTCATGAACTTCCTTCCTTGGAAAATGAAGATCCCCGCCTTAAAGAAATGTTCAGCAAAATGTGTCCCTCTGGTATGCCTCGATACGGTCTAGGATATCTAGAACAACTAGATGACCTGATCCCTCAGTCCAGATTTAATAATTTTGTGCCTCCTGATTGTAAGAAGCCTTCAAAACCAGAAATGCACAAATTCTTCTTAGTTATGGAAGGATGTAAAAATCATATGATTGATAATCAGTGGATAAAAAATATGCTAAATTGGGATCTATATACCCATCCTGACGCTGAAAGTTTTGACTTTAGTACTTCATATCCTGAAAAGATCAAACTATCATATGAATTGAAGACATCCATGAAAAAGGCAAACATTTGGTTATCCTTTTATGAATGGAAAAGAAATTTTTTGACTTTAGTACTTCATATCCTGAAAAGATCAAACTATCATATGAATCGAAGACATCCATGAAAAAGGCAAACATTTGGTTATCCTTTTATGAATGGAAAAGAAAATTGGAAAGCACAGATGTACATATGGTAGATGTTGAATCATCTTCAACAAAACATGCCTGGACTGCTATGGATGGTAGCAAAATTGAAACTCCTACTACAAATGAAAACAAGTTATTTAATTGATGTCATAGTTTTTCCATCACTTGAATGCTAACATTGTTAATAATTTTGTTATTATGCCCACCAATTTCCTAGGGATTTGAGATTATTCCAATTCTAATAAGTTCATAAGTTCTTCATTATTATTTATAACATCCATTTATATATAAGCAAATTTTATTTATCAAAATAGACCATTATTTTTAATAAATTAAAAAAAATAGATTCGTGGTTCCCCACCCACCAATTCCCTAGAGATTTGAGATTATTCCAATTCTAATAAGTTCCTCCAGGATAAGTTCCTCGTTATTATTTATAACATTCATTTATATAAAAAAAAAAATTCTATTTAGCAAAAATGGTCCATTTTACAATAAGATGTGTAATCCATTTTTTTGTTAAGTTAAAATTAACCCATGTCAAAACAACAAAGAAACAAATGTCAAATGGAAATGAAAAAAAGTAGACAATGCCTAACATAACCATAACTTGACAATTTAAAAAAAACACTCTATAATGTAAAAATTAATTAAATGTAATTTTTAATTTATTTATTTAAAAAAATATGATTTTTTTTTTCAAATTCAATTGCTACAAAAAAAAATAACATATTATAACTCTTAATACACTATCGTTATAATGTAATTTTTAGACAATTTATATTCAAAAACTAAATTAAAATAAAATTATAAATTACATAACGAATTATATTTTAATATACCATTTATAAAATAATTTAAGAATTATTTTTTTAATATACAATTTACTTATTAAAATGTATTCTACCTAAAGTAGTTGTATGTGGATTATATATAAAATAGTTGTATGAGAATGAATAGAAGGTGCAACTACCCATCACCATTTCATGGAAAGCTCATAAATCAATTTAGAGTTAGATTGATCATTATATATATATATATCTATACCCAATTTATTGTTGAAGTATATTTATTGAATTATTTTTTACCCAACCATTACTGTTGTACCGAAAACAATGGAATATATTTTTTTACTAACATTTACTTATTGTATTATATTTTACCTAAAAATTATTGTTGACCGATAACAATGAAATATATTTTTTACTAGCATTTACTTATTGTATTATATTTTACCAAAAAATTATTGTATATGAATGCAGGGAAGGCGCACCTACCAATCACCCCATCATGAGAAAACACTCTATTCAAGTCAGAGTTGATTGATAGCAATGGAATATATTTTTAACTTTGGGAGTAAGCATCCATCACTTCAAGGAACATACTCCAAACTTTTCATGTGCTCGGGAATCCCATAAAGCTCTTCTTAACCAATTTAGATCTCGTAGCTGCGCCAAGAGTTTGGAGCCACATCTAGTATTTAAAGTTATTTTATGTTCATGGATTCTATTAAGTTAAATGGTTGGGTCATTTTCACATTTTAAGTTTAAAATGTATGGCAAGTTATTTTGCAAATTGACAATTTTTAAGTTGAATGAACTAAGTTTGTAATTGTGTTTAAGGAAGAAGGTAAAATTAATAAAATAAAGGCAAGTTATTGTGCACATTGATAATTTTTAAGTTGAATAAAATAAGTTGGTAATTGTGTTTAAGGAATAGGTGCCATTAATAATGGCAAGTTATTATGCATATTGACCATTTTTTAGTTGAATGAACTAAGTTTGTAATTGTGTTTAAGGAAGAGGTGCAATTAATAAAATAAAGTGGTTATTATTAATTTATATTTATTTTTAGATTTTTAAATAATAAAAATTTTATATTTTGATTTTATTGAATATATTTAAATTTTTTAAAAAAATTGAGATTAAAATATATTTATTATTATTATTATTTTTTTTGATTTTAAGTAGTTTGTTCAATTAAATATAAATAGTGATTATTATTATGTTACAGGTTGTGTAATTAAAAATTTGAATTAGAAAACACTTAATTTTATTTGTTATATTTATTATGAAAATCTTGACAAATATTATTTTTATTGATTATTCTATGCTTTTATATTCATTATAAAGATCAAAGTTACTAAAAACTTTACTTAAATATTGGAAGAAGTTGTGACATGCCTCTAATTCTATCTTAGATATAATGTCTCACTATCCCAATATTCATGTAAATAGGAAGAGACACATCAACTCTACCAATTTTCACTAGAGGGGTATTCATTGTGGAATCTCTCATAAACTATAGAACATGTCTAAATTCATTATAATGCGTTATTCTTCTTTTGTCAATCTCATTGATAACAATTAGATTGTATTATAAGGGTTGTAGCCAAACTAACTAGTTGTGTTATACAAAAAAAAAAAAACTACCCACAATTATCGAACAAAAATAGGCCTAACCAAGTCCAAAACAATCTATGTTGGCTTGAACATCAAAATACCAAAGTAGTTTTGATAACTAAACTATCTTACAAACTAAAACACTAAAAACACTATATGAAACACATTAAAATTTAAATATAAAACTAATTTTTTTTATAAAATATAGAACATGTGGTACTCATTGTGGAACCTCTCATAAAATATAGAACATGTCCAGATTCATTATGTTGTGTTATTCTTCTTTTGTCAATCTCATTGATATAATTAGATTGTATTATAAGTGGTAGTAGCCAAACTAACTAGCTGTGTTATATAATTTTTTTAAAAAACTACACACAATCATTGAACAAAATAGGCCTAACCAAGTCCAAAACAATTTATGTTGGTTTGAACATCAAAATACCAAGCAGTTTTGATAAGTAAACTATCTTACAAACTAAAACACTAAAACACTATATGAAACACATTAAAATTTAAATCTAAAACTAAAAATTCTATCCATGAAGGATAGCATAATTTAGATACACATATATAAAGCATCATCCAAAGTTGGCATTTATTCATCTTTCTTATCCTTGGCATTGGACACTTCAAAATGTTTTTACGCTTACATTACAGATGCTAGTGTCACACAAACCCCATTATCTTTAGTAGAAAACTCCCTCATAAACAAATTACTTACAAAGACCAAAGGTGAAGGGAATGGGAGATGCAATGAAACCTGAGGCAAGTTAAGATAGACTGTGATCCTAAGCACTAGAGACTTCAAAGAGCTAACTTGCAAATCCATTTCTGAGTGAGACCTACAAGAGTTCTATATAAAAGCTTGGAATTATTTCTTAGACCCCATAATTCTAGAAGTTGAGAGATAATTTACAACTTATAGTCATCCCTAAGTATGTTCTCATAATTCAATTTTACACTCTATCTCCTCCCTCCATCTATTCCATGGAGTGTTTGAGCTTATTGTACTATAGTTAGCTTCTACAATTTCATACTCAAACTATTGAAGTACTCTCTAGAGCTTCATTGGATTATATAACACACAACATTTGCGTCAACAATGGTAATGCCTTATGATGTTTATGAGGAAAAACATATAGAGTTAAGAATAAACACACACCATTATTGATAAACACCACAACCAATAATCCCATGCCCAATTCATACAATTGTTTTCCCATCCATCATGCCATACAAAAGGGCATTCACCACCCATACAAAAGGGCATTCACCACTAAGAGAATCATAGAGTGCCAGGGATCCCATTTGACATTAAATTTCATTCAACCTGATATTGCTTGGAAATATGCATGGACATTATAAATCTTTTCACTTCGGGATTCATTAATTCCAATACAATGTTTTGGGGATGGAAGCCCCTCCCTGATTTACATTTGGTGATCCTTCTTCCATTCATATTCCAATGTTGGTTTAAGTGTTAGCATCACTATTTTGCTTCATTGGGACCTAAAAGAAGGAGATTTATTTCATTGATGACTCAAGGCAATTTCATCTAGGACGAGATATGGCAGTTTGAAATTATTCAATGAGTTTTTAAGGAACACTACTCTAATAACAATTGATGAATTCCTTATCACTGTGGTCTATGGTGCTCCATTCTTTCAAAGGATATATAGTCTTTGGATAGCAAAAAAAATTTACACCTTGTTATTAGGCGTGTGCTTAAATTGTTGTGCATACACAATGCCTTTCTTTCCATCTAGGTTATATACTAGCGCAACCTTATAAATTAAATAGCCGGTAAATGCCAGTAGGTATCAAAATACTTACTTCATGATACATCTCACATTGTCAAGATAAAAGTCAAAACATAAAAATAAACTAAATCATAACTTTATTTTAAATTATTTTTATTTTACCAATTATAAAAATAATTAATATATGAGTTAAATATATTACATTTAAAAAAATATGTAACAAGATTCTTAACCATAGAGATTTACTCTCACTTTACCATGGAGATTTTTAACTTGGAAATAGGCTTTGTTACAATACCATGGATTACTAATGTCACAAGCCCAAAAAACTACAATTCATGTTCATATGACATTTTTTTAATTAATCAATTTAATTAAAAGAACAAAAAAAACATAACTACTCTTGAGATCAATCTGAACCTTTGATTTGTGACTACTATTAAAAATATTCTAAATTATTCTATCTAAACTAAATCACTACCACCCAACTTATAATTAAATTAAAATTTAAAAAAACATTATTTTAAAATAAATATATCTATCGACCTTCTCATCACAACATCAACAACACCTTCAAACTTAAATATTAAAAAAGCTATTAATATGCGCTAAAACGATATATCTTTTTTACCTTAAATTTTCTTAACACCTTTTCAAACAATATTTTGTTATACATATTTAAAAAAATAAAATTATTTTTCTTTGTTAAATCTAAGACTTTTGTGATCCATAATGTAGAGATAAGTCTTTCGGATTAATCACATTGTTCGAATTTGGTTGACCTTTCGAAACGTCGACCAAATCTTAACAATGTGATTAATCCAAAAACTTATCTCTATATTTTTTCTTTTTCATAATTCTCCATTAAAATAACATCCAAATTTAATGTAAAATCTCCGACTTTGCTTCGTTTGATGAACAAACTAGTACTCTTGCAAGAGTACGATTATTGTGAATGTTCTCTCCATTAAACCAAGATGAGTTGTTCTATAGCGGCAGAAAGTGACAAAACTCGAGTGAGAAAAGTAATGGGATCCAGTGGAAAAGTTGGCCCGCTTATTCGACCAAAAACAAATTTTACACCTGCAAGTCGTTAATATTTTGATAGAGTTAGGGTTCTGCATTATATTACATTAACGGCAAGGTATTTGTTGAACACCTTAATATTATTTAAGGAATTATTTTTACCTGTAACGAAAATAAAAATATTTTATAGAATTTTTTGAAAACGAGAAGTAAAGAAGAAACATAATATACTGAATAATTTTTTTACAATTAAATAAAAATGATAAAGAATAAAGGATAAGGCCAGTAAAATTGGAAATAAAAACGGTGTAAAAGATGAGTAATAAATTTAAAAGTAAAATAATTTTTTTTAACATAAATGAAGAAAATAAGTAAATAAAACCTAAATTGTTAAGGGAAAGAAAAAATGAGATTTGAATTACATTTTTTTAAAGTTTTATAAACATATTTATATTACAAGAAAATTGATTTGCATTGATATTTTTTGTTTTCCAAAAAATTATGTGGGATTTTATAGACAAGTAGACTGAACATAACAAGTTTTTGTGATTCCAATGTTAGTAAAAAAAGACAACAATAGATACTTAGTGACATTCTAACTATCTCGCCCATTAATACTTACATGCATTAGTGGTGTTGGGCAGTGAAAAAACATTGTGTTCACATATAGCATATTAAGACATATTGAGAGCCATAGAAACATAAGAGAAGTAGACATAGCATAGACAAAAATAAAAAGCCATGCGCCATGAAAGACTATTAGTTTAATAGAATTATTGGAGAAAGAGTATTGTAGTTGCCTTGGGGTGAATCCTTTGCTGGTGCGTTGATGACAACTATTGTGTGAGGCTGCGAGTCAGATCCAGAGTATGAATCGGTGGAGGTTCTCCTCCCAACTCTGGCTTAAGATCAAGATGTCACCTAAATACACCACCACGAATGCATTGGTGAATGGCCGCAAGATGTCGTCCATCAATCTCATGAAGGTTGCAAGGGCGTTCGTCAATCTGAACGGCATGACTAACCATTCGAAAAGACCGTCCTTGGATTTGAAGGCAGTCTTCCACACATCAGAGGGTTCTATAGGCACCTGGTGATAACCTGACTTCAAGTCAATCTTGTTGAAATATTTGGCCCCCTTGAGCTGGTCCAAAAGGTCATTAATCTGCGAGATTGGGTACCTACTCTAGATAGTGATCTTGTTCAACACCCGATAGTCAATATAGAGCCTCCAAGTCCCATCCTTCTTCTGTACCAATACAATCAGGTTACCAAAGGGTGATGAGCTTTGCTTGATGTTCCCTCTCTGTAGTGGTTCCTGAATCTACCTCTTGATCTCATTGTTCTCAAGAATAGAGCGTCGATAGATTGGTCCATTAGGCAGCGACGCGCCCAAGGTTAGATCGATGGAGTGCTTGACCTGATAATGCAGAGGTACCCCTGTTGGTGAGGCGAAAATGTCCCTGTACTCCTCCACGACCTTGTCCATCTGTTGTTGTTGTGCAGAGGAGCCCTGCCTCATAGCCGTGGCAACAACCTTCTTCTTGCCTTGGGGGCGAATTATAAGGAAAACGAATTTCCCAGTCTGAGAAATGATCTTATTGCAATACTTTGCAGTGATCAAAGAGATGGCGGTAGGTGGGGCTACCTCCGGTATCCTGTACAACTTATTAGCCAAAGTAATAAACACAGAGCGAGGTAAAGACTCATATGCAACATTTTGCTTCCACAAGTATGGTTGTCCTAACAATACATCAAAAACTTCAAGAGGAGCAATGTCACACAATGCCTCATCTGTGAAAGGCTTGATGCTATAGGGAAGGCGACATTGCTGGCTGATGCGAAGATCTCGTCCTTGGTGAAGCCACCCAATGGTGTAGGACTGTGGATGTGATGTATTCTTTAGGTCCAACCGCTTCACAACTTCTGTTGAAATGAGGTTATTTTGGCTCCTGATGTTGACAATGAACTGTAGTGGAGAACCCTTCACCCACATTTGTGAGTGGAAGAGGCGTTCCCCCTCCTCTGGGTCTCCAGGCTCAATTTTCTAGATCTTTGTGGTGGCCACAGTGGCATTGGGCTCCGCATCAATGATTTGCTTCCCTTTGTCAGTCCCTTTATCAGGTTCTAATTCAGAGTCAGAACCTGTGCCTGATTCGGAAGCCTTCATTTCGGCCACTAGTGGTTACTTGGCCCGACACTCACTTGTATTGTGAGTGGAGCTCTTATGGAACTCACACCATTTTCCCATGTCCTTCTTCATCTTCGTGGTTTTGTTCTTTGCTTGCGGCTTTGGCGGGTTGTCCTGGGTAGCCCCGCCTTGGCTTCGTCCCTTGTTCTGTGGTTTGGGGGTGCCTTTTCCTTGCTTTGGATTCATAGATCCAAAGTCCCACTTCTTTTGTTTAAACTTCTGCTCAATCTTTACAGCGTACCGATATGCCGTGCCGAGTGAGGAAATGTCCAAGAACTCCATCTCATCCTGGATGTACTTGTGTAGACAACCACGATACTTGAGCACCAAATGCCGCTCAGTATCCTTGATACCCAGCTTCGTGTGAAGGGTATGCAAAGTATTTGTGAACTCTGGCACATCTTGGTCCCTTCCCTACCATAGCGTGGTCCACTTTATGTATTTATCTTCATGTCTCCCGATAGGGTAATACTGTTCCTTGATGGCGTCTTAGAAAGAATTCCAAGTGGGTGTGGCTGAAAACAACGAGGGTTCACTCTCGTCCTTTTGTTCATAGTAGGTTTCCCACCAGTCCTTGACATGTGGGGTGGCTTTGAGAATTGCAAATGTAATCTTTTCCCAATTGGAAAAGTCATGAATTGAAAAATATCCTTCCAATAGATTTACCATTTATCTATGACATCTGCATCTATTAGGCCTTCAAATATGGGAATATCGAAGTTAACTTATAACTTAAAAGGAGTGGCGCCTCTAGAGTGGTTGCTGGATGAAGATGCATTGCTTGTGGGTAGCCGTCGAAGGATCTGGGAAAATTTATCCATCATCGCGTCCCTCTGTCACTCGAGGGCTTCTTCGAGCAACATTTTGAAAGGATCTCCTGCCCCCTCATCTTTATTTTCTTTCGCCATGGGAGTTTGTCGGGTTTTGCGAGGCTGATACTGCAATGGTTCAACTAGATCGAGCCATAACTCCTTATACCATGACCTCATTAGGGACATGCAAATAAAAACAGAGAAAGAGCATACCGCTCTGATACCACTGATCCGAACTTAAACAAGAACGCAACAACTTACATATATAATCATAAACACAAAGATGTAATAGAAAAACACTTATTTTCATTAATAGAAAAATACTGAACTATGCTTACAAACAGAATGGAAATAAGATAGGTCGGGCGATGGTAGCTTATCTCTGAGAAGAGATGTGGTGGCTACATGCCTCTGAATTGAGTTACAATGAGGCTCAAGGGCCTTTTTATTATTGAACAATAAGGGAAAACCCTAAACAACCAAAACCGTAACCTAATGAGATGTAACACCAAGAGTTTATGGGCCTTGTTGGGGTTAGTTGGGCAGCCAAATTCCCGGGGACGTACCTTGGTCATATTATCTCTGTTTGACGTGTATGATACCTCGTTGGAAAGATCTCTCCATGGAATACAACTGTTGATGTGATTTCCTTTGTAATCGTTAGAGGAATTTTACCAAAAAAACATCGTTTAGGGCCTCAAAACGGCTCCGGAAGTTTAGGACCCAAAAAACTTCCAAAAATAGTAAACTGTGCTACAATTATGGAAACAAATGAAACTGACTGGGGGGTCTAGGTGGAATAGGTGGGTGGCCACCAATATCCACATGAATCACAAACATAGTCTGGAACCGTCAAATTAATCTCCACAAGAAAACCCTTATTGAAGTCCATCTCCACACAAATGTGGGCATAAGTAGTCTCGGCTTTTTTTTTTTAGAACAATGATGATAAAACTTTCCGAGTGCATTCCCAATGGAGGAAAGTGATGTAAGATTCAAAAAATGCAAGGGAAGGTTCAGAAGCCTTACCGAAACTAGGGCTGTGGAGATTGATGCCATTACCAGATCAAAAGTGGGAGTCCAAGGCTCCATGAAGAGACCAAAACTACCCAAAACCACGACCCAACTTCATAGGTGGATTTTTGTCCTATATATTGTCAATAAACATAACAAAAAAATCCCAAGCCATAGGGTAAATGTTCAATTCATCCGTAAAAAGGGCATCCATGACTCAGATAACCATTTGTGCAGATTGGCCAGTTGCAGCCAATACCCATTAAACCTGCAAACCAAGCCATTCTTCGATAAATAAATTTCACAACAGAAAGCTTCTTGATCCACGGGAACATTAAGGGAAGAAATTTCTTGAACCACCAGAAGACCATAACCAAATTTTAACATAGAGCTATATGAAACTGAAGAAGAGCTAGCTTGACCGACAACCATACCTACAAAAGAAACAATCTTTTTTGCTGAATCACAAGGATTCACCATAAGAAATCTGCAGAAAATCCAAACAAACAAAGCAAAAATTAAATGGCTAAGGAAAAACCCTAGCAACTGCAAAGGCTTCCAAAACTCCTTCCATTCTTTTTAACAAAATTTCATGTTTATCTATATATATATATAAATAATTATTTAATTTATTTTGATTATATATTAATTTTAATTATATAAAAAATAAAAAAACAATTAATCAAATTATTAAAATATTGACTTTTTCGTAATAAAGCTATTCTAATTTTTAAATCTAGTTTTTAATGAAAGCATATTACACTACTCACAATTAACTAGTATACTCTATTTTATCTTGGCCCGCAACTTTTTGAAGGGTGGACAGGTAAACACATAAAACCATATTCCAACGCTCACAATTAACTACTCTAACGACGTTAAAATTCTTGCAATTGTTAAAATATACGCTTGTCATTAGCAAGAGCGATTAGAAAGTTTTACACATACGATAGTCATTACCGAGAATGATTTGAAAGATTAAATGTTTGATGTTCTCAAATATAATGCTTTATTGTGTCTTTTCTCTAGATTGTGAAGATTGAAATCACAAGTACAAAAATTTAATTGATTTCAACCAATCATATATGTCTCCAAAGACCTAACAAAAAAAACCAAAAAATGACTTCATAAAGTACACTTAAAAGTATTGAAATAGTGGTCTAATGGTTAAGTGGGGAAGTTTGGTTTGACTTTACGACTACCTCTCATGGAAATGGTCATACTTTGAATGACTTACTTAACGCAGTTGAATCCCAAAAATGACTAATATAATGCACTGCGTAAATCCCCCATACTTAAATTCAAAAAGAGTCAAGGGATCTCTACCTGAATGGTTCATGAGGCACAATACTTGCTAAGGTTTTGCAAATGGGGTAGCAAGCTAAGTGGGCTTGATTGTGGGGAAAAACTCCACAGTTAAGCGCGCTTGAGCCAGAGGAGTTCTGGGATGGGTGACCTCCTGGGAAGTCCTGGTTACCGGGTGCAAGCCCCGGAAGTGATGATTGATGCTATGTGATTCGTTCTCCACATTTCACTAGTTTCAATCCCACTTCTTCACCCCTGTGAGCATCACCCGATGCAATGAGTGCTAAGTGAACTATTCAAAAATCATGAGATATTAGTCACTTTACGACTACCTCTCATGGAAATGGTCATACTTTGAATGACTTACTTAACGCAGTTGAATCCCAAAAATGATTCATAAATCTCATTTCCGGACAAACTATGTACGCCTAAAAACTACTCAAAACACAATTTCTTAAAAAATATATCCTAACCAAGAAAAAAAAAACAATAGTAATAAAAAAAGATATATCCTAACCAAGAAAAAAAAGACAATAGTAATAAAAAGAGATGATAATGATGTTTTAAAAGGTGTGAAGGTACAATCTTCTCTATTAAATGTAGATGGGCATGTATGTACCCCATGTTGTATTCCTTATTGGTACAACAAATAAGGTGGGCTCACACATACGCAACTTTACAAAACGTTAAAGGTACACGTCCATTTTTACAAATTAAACAACTATTAAAATACACACTTGTCGTAGAGGCTGATTGCTCTCACATAAAATACACTCCACTTAACTTTATGTTATCAAAACAATATATAAAATTTAAATACACTTTTCTTATACTCCACTTATTTTATGTTATTAAAACTTTCTAAAGTATAAACTTCCCTTTTGTGAGTGCTGCAAATCAAATCAAATTTTAAATTATAAAAGTTGTTTAGCACTAGTTGCCTATTTTCGAAATTAATACATTGTCATTTGTATCAAATATTAGAATAATAACCCCTCTTTCTTATTGTCCTCGTTAAAATATTAGAATAATAACCCCTATTTCTTATTATCCTTGTCCACAGGTAATCAAAACAATAACAAATATTATAATTTTTTATTATTATTAAACTTCTAAAATATCTAAAATGACTTGTGTGCTTAACCTTGATGGGAGAGAAATATGCATTAGATATATATATAACATAACTTTCACTGGAGAGAAATATGCATTTGATATATTTTATATTAAAAAATATGCGTAAAAGAGGAAATGTTTAGTAAGTGTTCAAAAACCTATAACTTATATTTATATAACATATGTTTATATGGTATTTTTTTGTAATTAGAGAAAAAGGGTATAATTAATTTTTAAATAAATCTCAACTTTTGATATGTGACTATTACTAAGAATATTGTAGAATATTCCATGTAGGTTAAATCTATCTAATAAGTATTGATAATTAAATTAAAATTTTGGAAGCCTTATTCCAAAATACACATATCGGGATAATTAACTAAATTATAACTTCATTTTAAATTATTATTGTTACTAATTATGCCGTGGCTATTTTGGAATAGAGCTTTCAAAATTTTAATTGATTTATCAATAATTATTAGGTGGATGATAGGGATTTAACCTTCACATTATTTTAAAATATTTTTAGCAACATTCACAAATCAAAGGTTAGAATTTACCTCTAAAGTAATTGTGCATTTTTTCCCTTTTAATTAAATTGATTAATTAAAAAAAATGTTATATGAATAAGTGAATTAAGTTTCGACACGTGTTATTGATAAGTCATAGTAATGGCCCATGGTATTGTAACAAAGTCTATAATCTCCATGATAAAGCGAGAGTAAATCTCCATAGTTAAGAATCTCCTTACATTTTTTTTTTTAAATGGATATATAGTTAACTCATATATTAATTCTTTTTGTATTAATAATCATAATATTAATTTAACATAACATTATATCTTATTTAATTTTATTGATTCTTTTAATTTTCTTATCTACCTAGTATCGACCATTTAATTTATGATAAAAAATATTAATATATGAATTAAACATATATACATTTAAGAAAATATGTAACAAGATTTTTAACCATGGAGATTCACCTCCAGTTTACCATGGAGATTCTTAACTTATAAATAGGCTTTGTTAAAATACTATGGACTAATACCATGGCTTATCAATACCACATGCCCAAAAAATCATGACTCATTTCATATGACACTTGCTCATATAACATTTTTCTTCCTAATCAAATTTAAATTATGGTAGGCATATTCCAAAATAACCACATGTAAATTCTTTTTTTTGTAAGTCAAAATTCTATTCATTCTTCAAAAAGATGTACATTGAGAGTAGCAACAAAAAAAAGGTGTTCTCACCCTTACCAGGTTTGTTGACCACCGCATACAACATGACAAAAGTACAAAAAGGAAACTATGGACATCGTCCAAAACCAAGAAGGCTAAAGGCACTAGAAGACAAGTAAAACATAGAAAACACCTGTAGTCATGCTAGTCATCTGACGTGATGGAGGTTGGGTTGTCTGGGGTTGTCCCAGGAGGAGGCATAGGTCAAAAAGAGCATTGGATGTGCTCCTCGAAATGAGCCATCCAGGACTCCAACTTCTCCACCTTCTATAATAGCAAGTTGTCCTCGCCAGACCACCACAATATGCTCTCGGACGTGGCATTGAAAGTAGTGAAATTTATCCAAGATAACTCCTAGTTCCGCATGTTCCTCTCGTCGGATCCTTTCAGCAGTTTCCAATCGCTCTAGCAGGGATTGAATCAAGTCTCTACATTTTCCAGGCAACAATGTTGAATGACCCTCGAACTAGGAACTGAAGACTCTGCACCCCCTCGCTGTTCTGAGCTTCTACGCCATTGAGCCTTGCCCCTCGCTAGTGTTCGTGACTATCGACCCTTGTGGCCCTTCGCTGAGATGCCATGCCCTTGACCACCCCGCACACCCACCACCATCATCTAGAAGCTTCTCGCCGACTTACCACCCTGACGAGCCACATACACCTCCACCCCTTGCTCTGTGTTATGCAATTGACAAGCCGGGTCCTCGTGTCCCACTGAGCAGGGCTTTGGAGGGAGGGAGGACCACCCTCTTCTAGGGGCTGGACACATCGGCGCTGGACTAAAAGCTTCACTCGCAATGTAGAAGACCCTCTAAACATGCCCGAACCAGACCCACCATGCCCCCCACACTCAGTGAAAAAATGAGTAGCTTCCCAAAGAGGGTTGTGGACTCGCACCAACCTAAACCACACAACACCATAGACTCAGGAGATCCACCACCCCACTAGTCGCACCACATCAGACTCGAACACAGAGAGGTACTGAAATTCGAATAATTTGAACGCAGGAGGGCCAAAAGAAGCACCAAATTTTCCACCACACTTTGAGGACCTCCCCCCCAACCACACCAACAACAAAATATCAGTTCCAGCTCTAAGATTTTTGTTTCCTACCCCCCGAAATACACATAAAACCTCATGCGAATAATCCAAACAACCCAATTATGGGCCCAAAAGCCAAAAGACAAAAGCCATCTACAAAATTGCCACCCCTCCTAGGAGAAATGCTGCCTACGCAGTCCAATCCAACCATCGAAAGACCTGTAACCATAGAACACCAATACACAAATAAGCCGGAAGCGCCCGAAGTCCAATTCCATCGGGAACCATAGTCAACAACCACTAAAAAAACACCCTTTTAGTAGGAAAGTTACCAATTTACAGAACTAATAGCCTGGGGGAAAACTGCATTTCCGGGGACGCCACCTTGCTTAACAGAAGTGTTGTCGCTTCCTTGTCCAACAAGCAAAGAACCAGGCAAGAGCATGAAGCCGAAATGAAACATGAATGAAGTCCCTGTCGACCACCCTTGATCTTAGAACAATGTATCCTGCGCTGGTCGAGGCACTACCATTACTCCTCCCCGTACGCCAGGTGAAGTGAGGAGGCAGGGAGGGCGACCCTCGACTCGGGTGCTAGCTGTAAGTCATCATGGGCCACGAGGTGCCCCGTGCACTATGTCCATCACCCCCATTGGGGAAAGCACATGTAATTATTAATGACTATCTCATCACTACTTAAATGTTAGGTAGCATCATTTTAATTAAATAAGATAATGATTTAAACACCTATTAATAACGATTCTCAATGTTATTTAATGATTATCCTCATCACTAATTAAACTTTACGTAACTTCATTTTAAAATAATATAAATGATTTAACCACCTACTAATACATATTCTCTTTGGGATTTAAGAATTATGTTATGATAAGTCTAACAATGTGAATGTCAATTTGGTCTTCTTCATGTGGTTGGGAGAAATGATTGTTATCCTCTTCATCTTATTAGTCCTTGCCAATGCAAGACTCTAGCAATGGATTTGCACCACTATTAGTTAAGAATTTACCAATATTACTTATATTGTTGAACTTTGAAAAACATATCTTTATTTTCAATATTATTGAAAAAATTAATTTGTTCATATTTCATTGGACAAAAAATTGAATGTCTTATTTCAATTTTTCCACCACCTATCCCATTTTGTGATATTTTTATGATAAAGTCTATCCCATAACAATGAGAGGTCAGTGCTATTGACATTTGGAAGAACTGTAGCTCAATATTTGTCGCCTTTCAGTGCCTAGCGGTTCTTAGCAATTACTAGTTTGGAAAGACCAACTTACCAGCTTGATTGTTGCAGTCATTGGTTATTGGATCTCTTAACTAATATTTCTTATTTGTATTTTATGGATAGAGAATGTATATTATAATGCTCACTGTTAGCATTTCGTAATTCCTCCAGGCCGAGGAGAGGAACCCAAAGGTAACCACAAACCAAACATCAGGGATGGAAGCTAGCCCTTCCAAACCTAGAGAGGTCTCTCTCTTATGAAATTTTCTGGATATTAGGCTAGGTATATAGATTAAGGTAGAACAATTTCAACAGTTTGATGGTAGGGGAGAGGGACAATCCATTAGGCATGGAGTCAAATTAAGCTAATGATTTTCAATGCTATGATGGAAAAATGAAGAATCCTTAGACATGGGCAAGGTAGACAATCCTTTATGGTGTATTTGTCAAATTTCGTTGTAGAGAGGTCAGTAGAGGAATAATGAAATAGGTAATATCTAAAGAATCTAACTGAGGATGAATTTTAGATATTATGGTGGAGGAAAAAACACTGAAATGTTTAGTTACTTATAACAGAGCACCTGAAAGTGAATTCTGAAATGAATTTGTTTAACTAAACACTGAAGACATAACATTTAAGCATGGCTATAACATAATATAAAGAAACATAAACAGGAGATAAACATCACCATAAATGATTGACACAAGAATCCCTGAACAAGTAGACTTCGACCTTCATCATTCATTGAAATTTTCAAATGGAACTATACAATGCACAATGTCTTTTCTCTATCACAGTGTTTTTTTGCAGTTTACTGTTATTTTCTCTCTGCTTATTTCGGTTTCGGTTTATTTAGCCCTTTTTTTTAACCGGATCTATACCTTTCATTTCTGCGTATGCTCTTTGCCCTGCGACTCTGTGCGATCTGGGCAAATCAGAAACAGAAAGGAAGGATTTTTCTCATGCGTATGCTCTTTTCCCTGCACCTTAGTGTGATCTCGGAAAATCAGAAACATTGAGAAAAATATTTAGTTTTTCGGCTAAAGCTAACTTTGAGATTTTTGTAAAAAATTTCTAGTTTTTTGGCTAAAGCTAACTTCGAGCCGCAAGGTTCGTTTTTCTTTGCATATTCGTGTTGGGTTTTGTGTTTTGTGTTTTGTAGGGAAAAAGAGCTTTCTCAAGGCAAGCACGCAAACCAAGGCCCCCCCCTCTCTCTCTCTCTCTCAAATTTTTTGTATAGATCAATTGGTTCAAAGCTATTTTAAGAGAGTAGAGGTCTTGGGTTCAAGTCTCCATTTTGTGGGGGCGGATTTTTTCATTCCCGCACATTCGCGCACTTTGCCGGCAACTTCAACAATTTTTTTTAAAAAGCCATAACTTCTTCATCCGGAAGCCTTTTTCAGAGCCGTTTTTTTTAAAACCGCCTATTTTTTCGAGATCTATCCATTGGAACACTTACTTTCAGCATCTTCAGCTTCAGTTTTTTAAAAAAAATGGAAAGTCCATGCCAAGTCATTCTTGACAGCACTAACTACTTCCAATGGGTAGCCTACATGGAAGATTTACTTAGAAGTAAAGGTCTTTTCAGAATAGCCACAGACCAAGAGAAGAAACCAAAAGATGAAGACAAGGTTGCAAAATGGGAAAATAGACAAGATCAAGCACGTGGTTTGATAGGGATGTCTATTTCTCCTGATCTTAGATTCCACATTGCAGACCTTGAGACTCCTCATGAAGCATTAGAAAAACTCGCTAAAGTTTTTGGGATTAAAAATGAAATTAGAGCCCATCAACTTGAAAATGAGTTGCTTACTTTGGATCCTAATAATTTTTCTTGCATTGAAGATTTCTTGTCCAAATTCAAGACCCTTAGATATCTCTTGGAAGGTGTTAAAGTTAAGAAAGAAGATGGTAACCTTATTTATTCCATCCTTACTAAGTTGGGACCAGCCTACTCTGTATTTGTTTCCACTTTCCATTCTACAAGGGAAGCTTTCATTTGTCAAGGAAAAGACTACAAGGCCCCTTCCTTTGACTCCTTTTGTGATTCCTTAATAAGAGAACAAGAAAAACTCTTACACCTTGGTCTTCTTAATCTTGGAAACTCTTCCACGAAAGCGTTAGCCGCCCAGCAGCAACCAAATTCAAAGAATCCTAAGAAGTCATATCCTCAAAAGAATGGTCCTAAACCAACTCAGCCTCAAAATGAAAGATCATTTCAGCAAAATGATAAGACCAATAAAAACAAATGGAAGAAGACTGATAGACATTGTAACTTTTGTAATCGAGATGGCCACTTAGAATCTAAATGCTTTAAGAAGATGGAAGCCTTGGAAGCTGCAATGAAGAAACATAACATCCATGTGGAGCCTACTTCAACTTCAACTTCCGGAATGGCACTTTCTGCATGTCGTTGTAATCATCTCAGTCTGGTTATGCATTAAATGTATCTTCTTCTTCTTCTCATTCTCATGAGTGGCTCATTGATTCTGGAGCCTCTTATCACATGGCCAAAAACCAAGCCATGTTTTCTTCTTTAAATGATTGTAACACCAAAAATATATATGTTGGTGATGATAGATCTCTTAATGTTGTAGGGACTGGAACTGTTCATCTAGACAATGGTCAGTTTAATGATGTATTATGTGTTCCAACCTTATCCTGCAACCTTCTATCTGTCTATCAGATAACTCATTCAGGTGAAGGTAAAATTGTTGAGTTTTCACCTCATGATGTTGTAATCAAGGATCTAAAAGATCCTAAACAGATTCTAGCTACTGGTCTTGCTGATGATTCCACAAGGTTGTATAAGTTTCACAACTTTGGGTCATCAAATCTTCCCTCAGTATTTGTTGCTCATAATGATGAAGTGAGCAAACTTTGGCATGAGCGATTTGGTCACTTAAACTATCGCTCCCTTCAGCATCTATGTAAAGAAAATATGGTGACAGGTCTTCCTATGGTATCTTGCAGAGATGGTGTTTGTTCCGGATGTGTACTCGAAAAACATCATCGGGACAGTTTTGACAAACGTGCCTCTTGGCACGCCTCAGCCCCTTTACAGCTTGTGCACAGTGATTTATGTGGTCCTCTTCCTGTTGCTTCATTCTCTGGCTGCAAGTACTTCTTAACTTTCATTGATGATTTCTCCAGACGCACTTGGGTATACTTCTTAAAACTCAAGAGCGAAGTATTTAACACATTTTTGGCCTTCAAAGCCTTTGTTGAAAAACAATCTGGACATCAAATTCTTAAGCTAAGAACTGATAATGGTGGAGAATATGTTAAAAACACATTCATCAACTTTTGCACCGAAAATGGAATTCAAATGCAACATACTGTTCCATACACTCCACAACAAAATGGTGTAGCTGAAAGGAAAAATCGCACCTTAAAGGAAATGGCTAATTGTATGCTGCAATCTAAAGGACTCAGTCTTAGTTTTTGGGCCGAAGCAATTAATTGTGCAAATTATATAATCAATCGCACTCCTACTAAGGTTCTAGAGAATATCACTCCAGAAGAAGCTTGGAGTTCCATTAAACCAGATGTAAGTCACTTTCGTGTGTTTGGCAGTGAAGCATGGGCCCATATTCCAGATGAAAAGCATAAAGCTTTAGAACCTAAGAGTGAGAAATGTACTTTTGTTGGATATTATGAAGATGTAAAAGGTTATAGACTTATTCCATTTAAGTCCAAAAATGTTATCATTAGAAGAGATGTAAAATTTGATGAAAATAAATCGGCCTGCGAGCCTAGTCCGGCGGATGTGCCACCTCTTCCTATCTCTTCTACTTTTGAAAACATTTCTTCTTCAGATGATGAAAGCGAGGATGATAATCCTCCCCCACCTTCTCAGGATCCTCAACTTCCAAGATGGGTCCGTGCTACTCGGGATGCAGCAGGTGATCTTGCCGGTGATCCTACAGATCAGCGACGTACACGCTCTCAGTTTGAAAGAGCCTCTTCTTTACTGGCTCAAGCTCCAGTAAATCATGATCCTGACACTTTTGCAGAAGCTTCAGGCCATCCACATTGGGAAGCAGCTATGAATGAAGAATATCATTCATTGATGACAAATGATAAATGGGATCTTGTTCCTCTACCAAAGGGACGCAAACTTGTTAGATGTAAATGGGTTTACAGAACCAAGTATGGACCAGATGGGAAAGTTGATAAACATAAAGCTCGTCTCGTTGCTAAGGGCTTTTCACAGGTTGAAGGCATTGACTACACTGAAACCTTCTCCCCTGTTGCCAAAATGAACTCTATCCGCCTTGTTCTTTCCTTTGCTGCCTCTTTAAAATGGGAAGTCCATCAGATGGATGTTAAATCTGCCTTCTTGCATGGGGACTTGCAGGAAGAAATCTATATGGAACAACCCATTGGCTTCATACAAACAGACTCCAGCCTTGTTTGTCGACTTAAGAAATCCCTTTATGGCCTCAAGCAAGCTCCTCGGGCTTGGTATGCCAAAATGGATAGCTTTCTTTTAGAATCTGGCTTTTCTAGGTGTCATTCTGACAATACTGTCTACACCAAGAAAGTGGGCAACTCTCTTATCATCCTTGTTCTTTATGTTGATGATCTTATTCTTACTGGTAGTGATCCCAACCTTATAAACCATGTGAAAACCAGCCTTAAAAAGAAATTTGAAATGACAGACTTAGGACACTTACACTATTTTCTCGGTCTTCAAGTCTTGCAATCCACGGAGGGTATTTTCCTTTCCCAGTCCAAGTATGCTTGTGATATTCTTCGTCATTTTCACATGGAAGACTGTAAGCCAGCCCCTTCTCGCTTTCAGTCTAGAGTCAAACTTTCAGTCTCTTGTACTTCTCCTGAAGTTGATGCTACCTTATACCGTCAACTTGTAGGAAAACTCTTGTATTTAACCCATACTCGTCCTGATCTTTCCTTTGCTGTTGGCCTTGTTGCTCGTTTTATGCAAAACCCCGTGAAAGTCATTGGAAAGCAGCTAAAAGAATACTTCGTTATGTTCGAGGTACAGTACAGTTTGGGATTCATTACAGTGCCAAAGCAGCTCCTCTATTAGTTGGTTTCACTGATTCTGATTGGGCTGGTGACCCTGATGATCGGAAGTCTACTGCCGGTTATTTCTTCACTCTTGGTTCAGGACCTATTACATGGGCTTGTAAGAAACAGGCTGCCATTTCTCTTTCGTCAGCAGAAGCAGAGTATCGTGGTGCCGTGGAAGCTAGTAAGGAAGCCTTGTGGCTTCGTCAGATCCTATCAGAGTTTGGCTTTGAGCAGCAACATCCAACCACACTTTGGTGTGATAATCAAAGTGCCATTCAACTATGCAAAGATCCAGTCCAGCATCAACGCAGCAAACACATTGAACTACACATGCACTTCATCGGAAAGCTCATTCATGACCATGTTCTTGAAGTACAATATTGTCCAACAGATGATCAGGTTGCAGACATCTTCACAAAGGCTCTCACAGAGGCGAAGTTCACTAAACTTCGATATATGCTTGGAGTTCAGGAAGTTGTCACTAAGGGGGGATAGGCTCTAGTGCCTCCTTCCTTCTCCTATTGTGTCATATTTGTAAATCCTTCAATCCTATCCCAAGTTGTTCTTAAGGGGGGATGTTAGGATATTCCGACACATAGGATATAGTTAAGTTCAACTTGGTCTAGTGTAGAGTTAGGTATAGAGTTAGGTAAAGTGTGTTTCTTTACCGTTGTACATTTTGTAACTTACAATCCGACGGTCACGATATGTAGTGATCCGACGGTTCATTCTCTCCTCGGTATTACCGACACTTGATCCGTGGCTTGACACCCGATTGGTCCATGAGTTCTATTTAAAGCGCATGGAGGGTCTTTGTTCGGGTAATCCGTGCATGAGAGAAGCTTATGTAAATTTTCATTCTTTGATTAATAAATTGCCTGTAGTACCCACGTTGGGACAAGCCGTGGACTGTTTCCCTCCTTGCACTTTGAGGGTTTTAACCACGTCAAAAATACTGGTGTATTGATTTGAGATCTGGTTGTGAGCGGTGTCCTTTTGGTGTTCTTTCTGAGGAACTTACCCTGTAAATTCCTACAATATATACATAAAAAACATTAGTTCCTCCCTTTAGGAACCAAATTCCCCAAAGATACTTAGTTTTCTGCTTGTAACAATGAATATAGAACCACCTTCTACAAATTAGGAAATTTTTTGACTAGAGGAATCTTTAACAAAATACATAACAAAATACATTCAATGGCTGCATAAGGATGAGGTTTGAATCTCCAAAACACTTCAAGACACTGGTCATAACCATATGAATCAATTTTAGGAGGTATGGAGTCGAATTGAAAGGTCAAACTCATGATAGTGTGAAAGTGCAACAAATTTGCTGCGTTACTTTAAAATAATCATCTACAGAAAAAGCACATCGACTGAGCGCAAAAAAACTTCATTTGCATGGGTTTGACTGGGTTTTCAAGTCTATTACAGAGCAAAATTGGTTGATAGATGATATTGACCACCTTAAATACCTTCTTTGATCCTCCATACACAAAAAGGAATGCCAAAACTATGATCTTCTACCAAATTTTAATGCATTTGATAGTAGCGCAACAAATTTGTTGCGTTACTGTGGATATGATAGATGTGAGTTGGTGCACTTGGACAAAAAGGGAAAAAAGAAAAATGATCTTGCTTACCTGTCAAAATCAAATCTTAGATGCCTCAGCTAATAGGGCCATCATTCCTCTTCTTTCCTTCTATTTTTCCTGCAATGCCTCCTATAATTCTTGTTTTGTAGTCCTCAACTCCTTTTTCAAGGTGAGATGTTGCCTGTAAATGTTCTTGAGTTGTCTATGTAGGGGAAAAGTTCTCCTCAACATATCTCTAGCTTTAAACAATGCTGACCCATAGTCATTATGGTGATTATGTATATTCTGTTTAGCCCTTTCATCTTGTTATCTAAGCCTAATGATTTCATATTGATATTTCTTCAATTGCTTCCTTAGCCTATGGAAAGTTTGCTGTCCTTCACCCAGCTTAATGTTTTTCTTCTCTTGCATTGATTTTTTCTTCATTGAGCTTTCTTTTTGTAGTTCCAATTTCTTGGCTGAAGATTTGGTTACAAGGATCCTTGATTGTGAGGTCTCTAGCTCCAGGATGTTCTCTGTTTCTGCCTTCCTTTTACCTTTAGATCTGATGGCAAGCGGAGTTGTCTTAATTATTGGTTCTGCTTCATCAAATTTAGATTCCTTTTCCAAAGTATTTTTCTTCAACTCCCTATTATCATAAATAGTAATGGCTTTCGGATTAATCACATCATTAGGATTTGGTCAACGTTTCGAACCAGCTAATGTGGTTCATCCTCAAGACAAAGGTGAAAAGATCAATTGATCCTCAAGAATAAATGACATGGATGCATCATGGCCCAGAGTTAGCCGTTGGAAATTAGCCGTTAGTAAATTAGTTATTAAATTAATATTATAAATTAGTTGTTAGGAATTAGTTTCTAAAATATTGTTTAGTCATAAAGTAGCTGTTAGGAATTTATTTATTTTAATCATATATATTAAATAAATAAATTTATAATATTACAAGAATTAAATAATAAGCATTACAAGGGTTTAGAATTAGGAATTAACAGTTATGTAATAAATTATTAAATAATGCAAATAATATTTAGTTATAAACTTTATTTTAAATTATATGAATCTTCATTAAATAAATTAAACTATAAGAATTAAATAAAATAAAAAATACTACAATGGTTAAAATAGAATATTACTAAAATAAGAAATTTTATTTTTTTAAAGAGAATGCAAATATAAAATTAATCCACTAAAAAAAGAAATAAAAGAAAAAGTAAAGGAGACAGGGGGTGGAATCAAGAAGAGGGGGCCGGAACCTAGCTCTTACCTAATTTCCAACAGTCATCCCTATTGAGATTGATTGCACGCCTCTCAATATCGATAACCTCTCTAAGCTTCCTATGGTGGAAGTGATCAACCCTAACAATGACTCTAGAATCCTCGATGCATACATGGTGCTTCGATTTCTTCGCATGTTTAGCCAACACTGATGAGCGGAAACAATTGTGCCTAATGTCTGCTACATGCTCATGGATTCTCTGGTTAATGGAGTGACCAATTTCTCCAATGTAGGGAATCCCACAGGAACAAGGGATCAAGTAGACACCTTTCATGTCTTTAGGGTCTACAGGCTCTTTAACCAATCCAAGATAATTTCTAATGGTATTAAGAGGTTTAAACGAAGAAGAGACATTATTCATTTTAAGGATATGGGAAATTATGTTAGTGGTCCCTTGCATAAATGAGAGATAAACCTTAGAAATAGGATCAACACGAGCAATCTTAAACCTTAATTCTTTACAGGGTTTTTGAAAGGCCTTGAGGCCTTGAGTTCTATTGTACCCATTATTTTCAAAAATTTCAAGAAGATGGGATTTATCCTTCTCTAGGTGGCTCTCATCATAGATTCTTAGAGCACAGGTTGCAAGAGTGCTAAGAACACCAAATTTATGTGATGGAAAATGATGAGAACTAGCACGAAGATATTGTTTCGTGTGAGTCTTTTTGTGAAAATATTGGTGAAAATAGAAACCATCATTCATTCTAGAGAGGAGAATGTCAAGGAAAGGAAGACACCCGTTCACCTCAACCTCCATTGTGAACTTGATGGAGTCTGATTGGGAATTAAGATGGCTAAGAAACAAATCTAATTTCTCACGTCCATGGGCCATATGACGCAAGTATCATAAAAAAACCTCTTCCATCTTTTAGGGCGAAATTGAGCTGAGGCTAAGGCTTGGAATCAAAATCCTCCATGAATAAGTTAGAAACTATAGGGGAAAGAGGGGAACCCATCGCAACCCTACAAGTTTTCTCATAGAACTCACCTTGGAAACTGAAGAAAGTCGAGGTGAGGCAAAGGCCAACTAATTTGGCAGTGTCCTTGTCAGTGATCCGATTTATGACATAAATGGCCTCTTGAATAGGGATTTTGGTATCAAGGGAAACAACGTCAAAGCTTAGTAAAAAATATCCAGGGTCCAACATGATATATTTCCATTCTTTAACAAAGGAATCAAAGTCCTTAACATAGGAATTAGTGCGGCCAACAAGAGGTTTAAGCCTTTGAGCCAAGAATTTAGCAAGAAGATAAGTAGGCCCACCTATTGTGTTAATAATAGGTCTCAAGGGGACCCCAATTTTATGAATTTTTGGGAGGCCATAAATTATGGGGGTGAGGGGATTGCTTTTGATAAGCTTTTTAAAGAAAGGATTAAGGGAATTATTTGATTTAATGGTGATCACTACTTCTTTATTAATAGACTTGATGAGATTCTTATTAAGCTTGATGTAACTACCGCTATTAGAAATATGGTCAATTATTTTGTTAACATAGTGAAATTTATCCAAAATGACGACGACCCCACCTTTGTCAGCTTTAAGGATGACAATGTTAGGGTTATCCCTTAGGGATTTAAGGGCGAGAAATTCTACTTTGCTAAAGTTTCTTTTGAGACACTTAGCCTTCCTAAGAACGATAGAACAATCTTGCCTAATAACCTCCTTAACATTATCAGGAAGGTCCCTAATACCATACTCGATGTTACAAATAATGTCATCGATGGGAATCTTTTTAGGGGCAAGGGAAAAATTAACCCCTTTATTGAGAAGGCTAAAAACAGAGGGATCAAAATTTTTATTGGAGAGATTAATAACTTTTTTAAAATGCGGAGAGGAAGAATTATTATTATTATTATTCATGATATTCTTAAGATGAGTAGGAGAGGAATTCTTATTATTATTATTCTTGTAATTATTTTAATTTTTAATAACATTTTTAAGAAAATGAGGGGAGGAATTATTATTACTATTACTATTATTAGAAAGTTACAATTGAGTTGTTATTGGTAAGGATAATACTATTATTAAGAATATTTTTATTCATATCATTATTATTAATAGAAATGGGTCTAGTTAAAGTTTTATAAGATGTTTTATTTTCATTAGTTGCAAATTTATTAGAAGTTAAATTAGGGCTCCCACCACCACGGTTGATATTAATAAGGGAACAGGGGGATGAGGGATTCTCAGAATGGGTGCCAACGAGACAATGATTACAGGGAAGAATGCTGGAGGCGGAGTTACTAGAAGGGGTCAGGAATGGAGAAGGGGCTCCGTACGAAGGGTTTGAGAGGAATGGAGGTTTAGTCATAGGTGAGGATGCAAGGGGAAGCAAGGTCGAGGGAGGAAATTATCATGTTGAAGCTGAGAAATGACTAAATGAGCCTTTTTCAACTGGTCTTGCAGTTCCATAATCTCTCTATCCTTGTAATCTAAATCAATGTTATTTGATATGGTGTCTTGAACTTCAGTAGGTTGTTCAGGTATTTTCTCAATGAGTAACCTTTTTGCAGCAACTCTTGTATGTGGTTTCTTGGAAACCTCCACCACCTTAGGAGAGAAATGAATCTTTTTGCCTTTTTTCCTGTCAGATTGGTCAACTTAAGTCTGTGGCATTTTTACTAATATTTCTATCATTGGTTGAACATTCTTTGCCATTGATGAGGGTATATCGTTTTTGCTCCAGGGACTATCTGAAAGTTCAACTGTCAACTTGGATGAATCCAAAAATGCTTGCCATGACTGATTTTTCTTCCTCATCTCTTCCACCACTAACAATTTGATCAAGGATAAATGAAAGAGACTGGGCTCCACTTGAATCTTCTTACCTTGAACCTTATCTTCCATCTTACCAATGCTCCTAAACAAGTAAAAAGGTAGATTTAAAGGGCTTTTACCTGTAAAATACATCAACAACCTGAAGTGGTACTGATAAACCCTCCCAAATCTGCCTTCACAAGTGAAATATCTTTGAATCACCTTGAGTAATTTGTTGTAAGGTTCAAGAAGATATTCCCTTGGCATGATAGCCCCATATTTTTTGTTTTTATACTTTGGCTTTAGAAAATATTTGTAGTTGAATTTATCTAATGGCATGCCCTTGAACCATTGTTCTCCATGCAAAGGGATGTCTGTAGCTGTTGAGATAGTAACCTATGAAACTGGGAAACTCAATTCTCCAACCTTGGATTCCACACTAGTGAAGTTTAAAGAAAATTCTCTAGTCATCTGAACATTGTAACCTTGTATCTTTTCACAAAACTTGATGCAGTTAGTTTGCTCAAATGCAACCCTGATAGATGAATCTGAGGTCATCAAGGTTAGGTCTTGAGGATCAAATTTGACTATGTCACCCCCTCTGTACCTTTTCTTCCTGTCTGGTGTTGTCATGACTCACAATGAAAAACTCATAAGGTTTCAAAATGCAATGACAACGCTCAACAACTTAGCGCAACAACAATGAAATTAGGGTTTGGATGATGGTTTTTGGAAATATTTTGGATGGAAAGCCTCTGTGTTTAAAATCTTAAACTAAAAAAATTTAAGTCACAGGCCAAAACACAACTACTATTTGTTTTTGTATGCAACAAATTTACCAAAAGACAAGGGCAACGAGGATAACACAACGAGTACAAGGTTATGAGGGTTGAAAGATCATCTAGGTGATATACTTAGATGTTAAAGATGAATCAAAATTCATAAAACATAAATCATTTCAGAAAATAGAAAGTTGAAACTTGGATGTGGTCATGGTGGTGAGAAATCCCTTAGTTTGCAGAAGTGCAATAGATCTCCTGCAACCAAAACACAATGAGCTATCGTTGATATTTAGGGAATCTGAGGAGGATAGGTAATGTGCTCGATGGATTTTTGAAAATTAAAACATATATTTACAACCCTCCACGTGGTCCATGACTTCCTTTAATTGCAATGAGGACTTTTCAAATAAAAATGTTCAAGTGTAGCGCAAGGGAGAAATGCAACAACAACTTGACATCTTTGATGTGAAATGCTATGATGTACTGTATGATTTGACCATGCAACTGATTGAAAAGACATCACTAAATTGTCCCAATAATGAAAGACCAAACCAATTATTGCCTTTATCCATGACTTGGATGACACATTAACCCTAGACTTACTAAACTTGAACCTTTTAATAACTTGATAAATTGATTTCTTTCACCACCAAAACATTTAGTATATTCTATCCTAAATTGACACTAAGACTTGATCTCTATGAGATCATAGAAACACTTTAAAAATTGAAAAAAATAATAAAAAGAACAAACTTGAATTTTATTACTATAACATAGGACACTAACACTCACCACTGTCATCCCTAGATCACGACAACCTTCTTGCAGTGCCCTTCAGAATAAATTGAATAAATGCGAGAGAGCTTCCGCCTTCATGTTTTTGTTTTTGTATTCAAGATCAGTTTTATTGGGATAAAACCATCTAATATGACCTTCAAGGCAGACCAGGTTACCCAGGAAGGAGCGAAGCAGAAGAGACGTGTGCAAAAATTCTTCAATTGGTATTACTTCTCTAGTTTCGTGGTTCTCATCGTGTCCCTCAATATTATCGTGTATATTCAAACCATTGTCATCAAGGGAATCAAATTTATCATTTTTATTGTTTTTATGCTTATATCAATGATCTTCTTTCTTCTTGGTTGTTCACGTTATCGCGATGAAGTTATGTGGGGGTGATGTTTTTACTGGCTTTGTGTAGGTGATTTGCTTTAGTTTGATAGTTTAGATTTAATATACTTTTATTTGACCCATTAATATGACGTATTGCGTGACCTAGGCTACTGTCTACCCTCCATAACTATGATTTTGTTTATGTCAATATCTAATAAGTAAAGGATTTTACTTACACTCGCCACAATGTGTGTCTATATAATGATGAAGGAAGTTGCATTAATAGAGACTGAATTTTCAAGTTGTTTAGGCAATAGATAATTTTACATGTTTGTGTTGCGTCACTACTCATAATTTTGTGTGAGACTTTCAAGCATGGATCATCATTCGACCATGGTATTGGGTGTTGTGGTGGTGGTGCTATTGTTTTAGCATGTATCAATGGATACTAGAGACTCATCTAGACTGATACAATGGAAAATGTAAGTTTTGTATTACACTAATACTACATTTCGATTGTAACAACACCCCTTAACCAACACCCAGAGTAGGAAGTGGTCACTAAGAATACCAAATCTTCAAGGCGCTGTTGTGAAAATGGGGTATAAAATTTCGATTTTTCCAACTTTTCTAAACTAAGAATAGCCTCCACCATTAGCTCTATATCGTCAAGATGAATCTGGTGATATAAAATTTATTTCAATATAATCTCTGGGTTGGGAGATATCGCCTCTCAAGAATAGGCCCTACCACATCATCCATCTTCCACGTGGTATCCCACTACTGGTCCGCATGATCGTTGGCTCTTGGACAATTCAGGTAGGATCCACAACTTACCTCTCCGACACATTTCCTTTTTCTTTTATACCATTTTGCACTTCTAGGATCTCGGCGGTGGGCTGACTTTTTAGGTGGGACCGCTTCCCACAGATGGCCATCCATATTATGAGGGCCTTGCCCCACACCCTCCTCGCGTCATCCTGCTCTGGATTTCTTGGTGATTTTTGTAGAATTCACCCTATTTACCACGAGGGCCTCGGTACTGGGCTTACATGTGGAGTGAGTGAGGTCACATGACCTCTTCCTATTGGTCCATTACTTCACCATTGGCTGGAACCACGAGATACACCATGTAACCCCTCCTCACTCATCTCAATGTTCCTTTGCTTTCTAATCTGGCTAGGGCTTGTGGAATGACATGGCTAGGGGTCCACCTTACCGCAATCGGAATGTTATCGGGATTGTGTGTCTTGCCATTTTTGTTAGCTCACGTCATCCTGTTGGGTCCCTCCTGGCGCATTCACTTCCTCTACTCTGAATTCCTTTGGGATAGAACCTATGAGGTGATGTCATCCCACACTTATGATCGTGACACTTTCCTTTGCGCCTCCTTATTTTCTTCCAAGCTAAATCTTCTAGGCCACCTAGTTAGTGGGCCACCCTTCTGGCCAATGGGGTGGCTTCCAGGCACATGTCATCCCACCGACATCATCCTGACGCATTGACTTGATGCCTCTAGCTACATATCTTTGAGTAACCCAAGTGGGGTCACCCGCTGACACACCCCTTGCTTTCTGTTTGTGCACATGAAAGCTTTGCCACATCATCCTGCACTGCTCATCCCATTCTCTTCCACCTGCACTCTTGTAAACATTTCGGGGTGAGACCAACATGATGACTTGTCTGGAATTCCATCCCCCTTGGCCAATAGCATGGCTGTCAGGCTGGCTTGTCAACTGGCTCACTCCTGATAACATCATCCTGCCAACCATCCTATGAAACATACTAATTCTTCTAGGTTTCGTCATTACAACTTCATCCGCTCGCGTTAGAAGGAAATTGATCTATGCCATTGGGATTCCTCCATGACTAGGGTTATGCCTAGTTATGGATAAGGTTACCCAAGTCTATCTTATAAGTCCGGAGCTTATTCATCCATGCGTCACATCAAAGCTTACACTTGATCCATGCCATGGAATGACTAGGAAAACCTTGTCAAGATTTGTGCAATGAACCTGATTTGGAATGCAACGAGTACCTCAAGAACTCGCATTATCCCCTCACCGATCGCTTCTCACTAGTTATTCCGATGAGGGTTTTGTCATAGGGGATTAGTAAACAGCGAGGATGACAACGTCGCTAAGTGACAACGATCGTGAAAATGGCTTGCTAACGCACTCCACAGTGCTACCCCTCTTGAGCTTGGTCGAAGGACTCTCCAACAAGTTCTTGGCTCTTCGACATTCCCTGCATTGGAACAAGGTATTTCTCGGTGTGCAAAGATAGGAGCCCTTGCAACCACACTTTTCTGTGGAACTGTAGTGAACTCCCAAAGAGATCCACCTCTCTTGCAACATGCCTAGGGTTCTAGACTCCAAAGCAGGCCTGTGAGTAGTTCCACGAAACTATGCAGGGGATTCCTATGCCTAAACAACTATGCCTGAAGGCTTGTGGAAGACATCTAGGATACTCAAGATGCAAGGCTAACTTAGCCTCCAAGCCAGGGTTTCAGCTAACCTTACACTTAAAGGTGAATAACTCTTCCAGAGTTAATGCTATGCCTCCTATATAGATTCACATGATTGATGTTAGGTGAAAAACTATTCATCTGTATACATAGAACGTGCTAAGTGGGCAATATTCCATGTAATCATTTCATAGTAATAGAAAGGGTTACAAGACTATTGTTTTCAAGTTTTTAAACTAGTTTCCTTATGCATATGTTGCCTGTAGTATTTCATAATATCTTTGTATCATTTTTCACATGTGTTGTTAACAATATAAGGGAATGTTTCATATATATTATTGTTCACCCCATGGTCACAGTATGGTCCTTATTTTCATGCGAAGAAAGACACTTTCTAATGCTTATTATGTGTTGTAAAACAACACCAATACGCCCATGACAGAGCAAATTATTTTCAGCCTAGGAGCACACCCTTGCTTGAATTATTTAACAACAATTATTTATCTTAGATATACAATGTTTCATATGCAGGATTTTAATTGTTAGGTCCCTATAATACTAGTGATTCCCCCATTACTATTTCCATTGTAGCCCTTATTGTTATTTTTGTGCCCTCATATTATTATTGTTATGTCGGCTTTGTTTATATTGTGACCCCTTAAACTCCTATATATAGAAAGGAGGTTTTGTCATTTGCATCATCCAAGCATTTTTAATTTGTGTAATGTAGAGGAGGTTTCCCCCTCGAAGATGATGATTTCTAAGTCGTTAATCTATCTTTTCTATCTTTTTGTGAGCTGGTTTCATAACATTTGATATCAGAGCTTTGGATTCTAGGATTTTGCTGCTCCAAAATAGGTCATTGTGGAATTTTCACTATATATATATATATATTTTTTTTTTGGCGACATTTTAGAAGCTAAAAACAAACCAATTTGAGCTGTAATCTTGATGATCCTAGGGTCCAAATTTCAAATATTGTCTCGCTATATTTTCAGAGATATGATTGAAGGAAGTTAGGGTTTTTGCAGGCTCCTGAATTACATCCCAAACAAGTGACCTTGGGAAAATTTTCATAACTTTCTCTCTGAGTGTCAGATTGAAATTTCATAAGAAGTTACAGAAAGAGGGCGGACTGTAGTTTTCTGTGCATCATTTTTAGGTCCAAAGGCTGAAAAAGTGACACGAGGAACTTCGTACAAGTTCGCTTTATTGAAAAAGTGTATAATCAAGCCATCTTGGAAAATTGGGCATAACGCTTTCTTGGAGAATACAATTTCGATTAGACTTATGGCATTGGAAAGAGGACTCAGAGGGCTACCACAATGCGCAATTTCAAACCTTGAAGATCCTAAATTTCAGAGATACATCAGATACAATATCGAGCTCCTACAAAGTGAAAAAAGGTGTGTAGTTTTTTTTTTTTTTTTTTTTTTTTTTTTTTTTTAATAAATTTTGCATAAGATTGGTTTGAAAAATTAGTTTGAATGAACTCAAAGGGCATAATGAAGCATAATTATCATTAATTGATGCCTCGAAGAAAGAAAATGGAAACACCTTGTAAGCAACCTAAAATATCTAGCATGACTCATGAAGAAGAGGAAGAAATGCAACATGATATATCAAAATTACGAGACCAAGTGCAACAAAATTCATTCACAAAAAGTAATAGAAGCTAAGATGGATGGTTTAAAGAAAGACGTAGAAGCTAAGTGGATGGCGTGGAAGCTAAGATGGATGGTTTAAAGAAAGGCGTAGAAGCTAAGATGAATGACGTGGAAGCTAAGATGGATGACGTGGAAGCTAAGATGGATGGTTTAAAGAAAGGTGTGGAAGCTAAGATGGAAGATTTGAAGACAAATTTGACAAAGTTTCTACAAGAAATGATTACTAATGGCAAAAGGGTAGTAAAGGAAACTAATGATGAGAACAAAATAAATGTTAATCATGGTTTCATAGACTCTAACGTTGGATCGAAGACCCACCATGTTCCAAAGATCGACATGAGAAAGTTTGATGGTAAGGATCGCGTAACATGGATACTATAGATGGAGCAATATTTTGATCTCCATAATGTGCAAAACACACAAAAGGTATGCATTGCAACTTTATATTTGGAACCAATCAGTTTGTATGGTATTGATGGTTTTGCTCTCATAAACGAATTGTCACTTGGGAAATTTTTACGGATGAAATGATAGCACATTATGAGGATACAAAAAGCAACACTTTTTTTAGCCACTTGATAAATCTCAAACAAAAGGGTTCAATGATGGACTTCCAAAAATTGCATATAAGGGTAAAATATATTCCAGAGGAGCATAGGATTGATGTGTTCATAGGGACTTTAAAGGATAACATCCAACATGAGGTTCGCCTTTGGAAACCTGATTCATTGGAGAAGGAATTTAGGTTGACAAGAAAAATGGAAAGCAAAATTATGGAAACAAGGAAGCCTACCACTCACAATTATAAAGATCGAAGTGTTGTTGCCCCTAGCCTTCCACAACCTACAAGGTTGACACCACAAAAATTGGAAGAAAAAAGAGAAAAAGGGATTTGTTACAGTTGTGATAGCAAATACACTAAAGGTCATAAGTGTGCCGAGAAGAAATTGTTTACATAGATTGTGAAGAGGAGGAATAAAAGGAACAAGAAACGTCAAAAGAAGAGGATATACACTAGGAACAAACCCTAGAGAAAGAAGAAATTAATACGACCATATCTTGTAATGCATTGGATGGAATTACCACTCCTCAAACTATCAAGATAGAAGGACTTATAAAGAAGAAAAAGGTAATAGTGTTGATTGATTAAGGTAGTACCCATAATTTTATTCGTTGTAAGATAGCCAAGGAATTGAATTGCTTCCTATATCCAGCACCAGAGTGTCAAGTGATGGTTGCAAGTGGAGGAACCATAAATTGCTCGGGAAAGTGCCATAATGTCAAGCTATCCATGGGAGAATATGTATTGAATAGCCCAATTCTTTCCATTCCAATGGGTGGTGCTGATGTTGTACTAGGAGTCCAATGGCTACATCCTTGGGTACAATATATTTTAATTTTCAAGAACTTTTCACGAAATTTTCTTCAAAATTAAAGGAAGTTGAATTAAGGGGTATCAGAGGGAAACCGGGAAAGATAATCAGCTCTAACGGAATGAAAAACCTTCTAAAGAAAGAACAACTAGGCTTAATTGCAAAATTATGTTCACTAGAGGTTCCCACATCGAAATCATCTATTTCTCCAAATCTCCAAAAAGACTTAGACAATCATTCCAAGGTATTTGAGACTCACAAAGGCCTCCCACCTATTCGTGATCATGATCATGCTATTCATTTGATTCCAGGAAGTGTTCCTCCAAACATTAGGTCTTATAGATATCCCTATGCCCAAAAGAGTGAAATTAAACATATGGTTGCAGAAATGCTAGAGGCTGGTATAATTCAACCTAGTCATAGTTCTTTCTCTACTCCAGTAGTATTGGTTCACAAGAAGGATGGATCATGACACATGTGTCTAGATTATAGGGAGCTCAACAAGCTCACTGTTAAAGATAATTTTCCCATTCCTGTCATTGATGAATTATTGGATGAATTGCACGGATCAATTTAATTCACCAAGTTGGATCTTCGTTCAGGATATCATCAAATCAGAATGAAGACTGAAGACATTCCGAAAACAACATTTAGAACTCATGAGGGTCATTATGAATTTTTAGTCATGCCTTTTGGCCTTACCAATGCACCTTCTACATTTCAAGGTTTGATGAATTCCATTTTGAAACCCTTCCTTAGAAAATTCGTGTTAGTATTTTTTGATGATATACTAATCTACAACAAGTCTTGCAAGGATCATGTTCAACATGTTGATAGGGTGCTCAAATTATTGGAGGAGAAACAATTATATGCAAAAATCTCCAAATATTTCTTTGGAGTACAAGAGGTGTTGGGTGTGGAGCCTGATTATTTTCTGTATTCAAAGGTATCACCGCATTGGACCCCAGTTCGTAATGGGGCGGCAACGCCGCCCGTAAAATATTTGCTGCAGGTCCAGGGGGGGCGGCTGCGACCTTTTGGGAGCCCCGCTTGGCGGGGGGTTTCAGGGGTAGCGCCCTCGAAGCTAAGAATAGAAGTAAAATTTCCTTGTAAAATGTTGTAATTTCATAGTCAATCTGGGTTGTTCATTAGGCGGAGATTTGACAGTAGAAGTTATGTTCAATTTAGTGCTTTTTGCCCTAGAAGGAAACACCTCACTATATATGAGGGAATTGTATTGCGTCTATGTAGATTTGTATTCCGAGTGAGGAAGAGAGAGGAGATTGAGAGCGAAGAGGGAGTTACAGCAGATCTGCTGTAGGTTGTATCTCTTTAGTTTGCTGGATAATATAAAAAGAAGGACTGGCTGTTTCTTCATGGACGTAGCCCAAACTGGGCGAACCACGTATATCTGTGTCTCTCTTGTTTTATGCGTTTTTTCTATGTTTATATTTTTGCAATATTTTATGTGTTCCATTACTCTGTAATATATAATTTTCTAACAACTGGTATCAGAGCCGAAGGTCTATTTGGCTAATAAACTCGCAGGAGAGAAGGGTTCCTGGTTCGAGTGAGAGCAATGGCGAAAGATGGTAGGTTTAGGGTCGAAAAATTCAATGGCCAAAACTACCAGCTATGGAAGATGCAGATGGAAGATTATCTATATCAGAGGGATCTGGACCTACCATTGAGTGGAAAGACAAAGAAGCCGATGAGTATGACAGACACAGAATGGAATGTTCTCGATAGAAAGGCACTTGGAACAATACGGCTGTGTCTAGCGATGTCGGTAGCGTTTAACATTTCAAAGGAAATGGCAATAGAGGGTTTAGTGTCGACATTGGCCAAACTATATGAAGAACCCTCGGCCTCAAATAAGGTATTTCTTATGAAGCGTTTATTTAATATGAAGATGTTAGAAGGTGGATATGTTGCTGATCATTTAAATGATTTTAATACAGTTACAAGTCAGTTAAGTTTTGTAGGGGTAACTTTTGATGATGAAGTTAGGGCTCTGTTATTTCTGTGCTCATTTCCAGAAAGTTGGAATGGTTTAGTTATGGCCATTAGTAACTCTGTCTCTGGATCTAGTACTTTAAAGTTTGATGATGTTGTCGGTGCAATCCTTAGCGAGGAAATGCGATGGAAAAGCTCCGGTGAGACATCAGGTAATGCTTTGACTGCAGAGACTAGGGATGAGGAATTTATGGCAGAAAGAAGATTTTCTTACCCCTTTGAAAAAGGAGGCATTTTCATGGTTTTAAGCCTTTTAAAGGGGAATCGCATCGAAAAACGTGTAGAGGGTGGATTCCACAACCTCCGATCAACGATCGTCAATCTATTGGGTCAGAGGAAGGCAAGCGATCGGGGCGCGTTATCGGAACTGGGCAGATGCGATTAGCGATTGCAATCAGCGATCGAAGGAGTGATCGGATCGGCGATCAGCATCGACATCGACGATCGGTGAAGAGCCCGGGCCGCAGCGATTGCGATCGGCCGACACCGATATCGGCGATCGGCGGTCGGCAATCCCCGCTGACAGGACCTTTGCTCCAGCAATGCGTCGATTGTGATATGGGGGCCGGACCCGACGGGTATATCAGCCCGATTTGATAAATTTGAGGTCTGGGTCTTAAGGTTTCGGTTGGGTTTTTTAGTGTTTTACGGGTATTTTATGTATTATCGTTTAAAACGATAAAAAGGCTATTTTTAAAGGGTAGTTGTGCCTGCCAATCCTTCACTCCACCGACTTCTATTCTGAACTAAACGACCCTAAATTTTAATGGCCTTTGTCCTAAAGAAGATTATAAAAGCCAATGATTGGAAAAGGCATGGGGGAGAGGATTTTCTGGCACATAGTTCGAGGCAACAACTTGTAGGAGGGCTGATTGATCATTTTGTTTGAATTGGGCAAATTTTATATGGTTTCTACCCCTCTCGATGCCCCGAACATAGTGGTGCTGTCCATTTCTCCATCTGAGTTCTTCTTTTCTCAGCCATCTTTCAGAATGGAGGTATAAGCCTATTTTTATGTAGCATATGATTGTATTCTCTCTTTTCATGCCATTTAATATATAAAGACCTCCCCATTGATCGAGCAGGGCCCGAAGACGTAGTCCAAGTTGGACGAACTCCGTTATCAAGTCTTTGTGTCTTCCTTCATGCTTTTATGTGTTTCTACTTCTTTTCTTGTGTACACATTAAGTTTTCTATGTTAAGCTGCAATTTTTACATGTGATTCTTTTCATACATCTATAAGCGAAAGTATCCTAGATCATCTAGCAAGGAAAATACACATGCAAGTTGATACCTGCAATGAAGCCTGTTGTAACTACTTGATCCTGCCTTTCCCTGCTTGATCTTTGCTTCCTCTTACCTTCTTTTCCTTTCTTGCTCCAATGCCAAAGTGCTCCAAAAAAACAGTAACCAAGAGTATGAGAGAGAGAGAGAATAATGAGAGAGCTCCAAAACTAAACTGACCAAGTCTTTCCCACTGATCCTCATAAGCATTTTTATTAATGAGGCCTCTATTTTCTTCATTTTCCATTATTTTCCTTCAATTTCCTCCTCACCTGAAACCTTTGACCTTTCACCTACTTTTTCTCCTAATTTCCATTATTTTAATAAATAAATGTGCCAAAATGCCTTTTAATGCCTTAGCCATTTCCTTTTCCAATTTCCTTATCCATAAACAACCAAATGAACACCCCCTAGTATGTCTTCCCCACCATTCATCTTGGAATACGTGTCCCATCATCCGTGGTATTTATATATTTTTACATGGAATTTTCACTAGGGTTGTTACAGTTCCAACTAATTTTTTCAAAGGCTTTGGACATGTCTAGCTGAATCATCATACCGAGTTTTTTTTGGGATTTGAGAGAATGAATAAGCTCATGAGAGAGGATGATACTATCCATGATTTTTCTTCCTTCCACATAGCCAGACTATTGATAGGAGATGAGGAGAGGGAGGATGAATTTGATTCGATTGGCAAGAACTTTTGAGACTATTTCATATATGACATTGTAGAGGGCTATGGGCCTAAATTTGTCCAGGTAATCCACAAAGATTCCCTTGGGTATTAGAGTCAGGAAAGTAGAGTTAAGGGCTTTAAGGACATACTTTTGAATTCAATATTCCTCCACCAGGGTATGTACTTCCAATTTTATGATAGGCCAACAAGCTTTGTAGAAATCAATGGTGAACCCATCTGGGCCTGGAGCTTTTCCATTGGACATTCCCATGGCCACATCTTCCACTTCCTGGAGGGAGACTTTACTTAGGAGCATTTTGTTATGGTCCTTCGTGAGGATTTTGGGGATATTCTTGGTGATCTTTTTAATGTCTTGATCCTAATCATTCCTTGGCTTTTTGAGAAGAGAGCTGAAATAGTGGTTGAGCTCTATTTCCAACTCCTCTTGAGAGTGAGCTATGTTTCCAACTCCTGTTTCAAAGCCAGAATTCTGTTGTTCCTCCTGCGCTATATCATTGTTTTATGGAAAAAGCCCATATTCCTTTCCCCACATTTCAACCAATTTATTCTAGATTTTTGTTGCCACAAATTTTCTTCATGAATGGCTCTTTCATCCCAACTTTGTTGTAGTCATTGTTCCTCTTGCTTACTATTCTCCGTAAGCCCTTCTTCAATTATTTTTTGTTGGAGAAGTTCCAGTTGGTGTTCCAAGTTTTTTTTATCCGTGATGATGTTGCCAAATGTATCTCTGTTCCATTTTTTGATTTCTTCTTTGATGTGTTTTAAATTTTGTTGGAAAGTATACATTTTGTTACCAGTTCTGATGGGAGAGTAAGTCCACCATTGTTTCATTTTATCCATGAAATCCTGGTGATCCAACCAGAAGGCCTCGAATCTAAAAGGCTTATTTTTCAGACCAATGGAAATTTGAATCTTGAGAGAGATAGGCCAGTGATTAGAGTCTACTTGCGGAAGGATTCTCACCTCTGTTTCCTAGGAGGTAAGGTAAGATGCCTTGGAAAGAAGGAAGCAAACTAAACAAGAGGCTATTTGACGATCTCCTCCTCTTCTGTTATTCCAAGTGAATAAGCCATTGCTAGTGGGAATGTCGATGAGGTTAAGGTTTTCTATGGTAGTGAGGAAAGCCTCAAAGTCCTTGTCTAACTTCCAAATTCCTCCTTTCTTTTTAGATAAGTTATTTATCATATTAAAATCACCAACTATGATTTTGAGAGGGTGGTGCAAAGGGTCAAGGAGATTGGATATGATTTTGAGCATTTTGATATAGTCTGTCACCTTGTGCGGGGCATAAATATTAGTTATGAAAATGGTCTCTTTGGTGCCTACAATTCTTAGGATCACTATTATGGAATGGTGAGTGGCCAGAGAGGAAATGTGATCAAATTTAGCATTTTTCCAAAGTGTCATAATGCCCCCCACCATACCTGTAGCCGTATTAGCCAAGGAGATGTAAGGCTTGAAGCACGAGTTGAGAAGGAAGGGAGGGTGATTTGAATCAAGTTTCATTTCTTGAATTAGAAGGATGTTGTGATGATCAAACATGATTCTACTTAATAAGATGCATTTCTTTCCATGACTGTTTAGTCCCCTAATATTCCAAGAGATGAAATTCATTGACATGGAGATGGGTATAGAGCCAGAGCCTTTACCTTTCCTTCATTTATTAGCTTGGCACCCATTTCTTGAAGGAGCTGACTGGTGGTATTTCGTCCTCGCTTTCTACATGAGCCTTTGAGGTTGAGTCCTTCTACTGGAATATTGACTAATATGCCTTTTGAAACCATGCTTTCTTGTAGTGTATGGTGACCTTTGAGTTTTAATTCTTCCTAGGGGAGATAAGCTCCTTCGATTTTTTGTAACTGTTGTTCTGATATGGCATTTATTCCTTTTAGTTTCCATTCCTCTGCAATTTTTGCAAGGTCTACCCCCTGCAGAGCTTCCTCTATTACGTTTTCCTCTAGTGTTTCCTCTGTTTCTACCTACTGCATTTCTGTATCCTCTTGCGCCTGCTACTTTCCTTTGTTGGTGTTACCTATATCCCTTTCATCGCGTTCACTGTTTATTGGGTTCATTTCTTCCTCTTCTTCTTCATCTGCTTTCAACTCGTTAGGATCCATTTTCTCTTGGGTAATGTTCATTACATTGAACTGATTATGGCTTGCTTCTTTAGATCGATTCTTCTTGGGGATAGCTTTTTTCTTGTTATTCTTGTCCCTGGAGATGACTTTGGTGAATCCTTCGCTGTCTTTCTATTTATTTACTTTATCATTTGATAGGTTTTATTCATGGGACAATCTCAGAAAAGATGCTCATGCTCATGACACTTTCTACATCAGAAGGGAATGTGTTCATATTCTATATTTTTCAGCCAGACTTCATCCTTGAAGATTAATTTGATTGCTTTTGGCAGGGCACTAGAGACGTTTATATATATATAGATTCAGGCGTAGGAAACATAGTGGCCCATTCTGGTGCCTTCATACATTTTGATGTACTCCCCCAGCTGGTCTCCTATTCCTTTTAAGACTAAAGGAGCCCAATAATCAGTTGGTAAGGAGTAGAGGCGTACCCAGACTGGAACCCTAGTAAAATTATATTTTTCTGGTGTGAAGTTCTCCCTCCAGAATATCATGTATAAACTGAATGAGTTGTAGAAATAGCGCCCTCCTTCAAAAATTTTGTCTCTATCTTCTAGGAGGTCAAAGATGACTGTGAATAATCCTTTGGAGCCCAGCTGAAATCTGATCTTCCCTTTGGGTGTCCATTTTCTCTGAATCCACCAGTTTAGGGCTCTTTCAGTTGGCCATATTCCCATGAACTTGCATATTACTGCGTGTTCCTGCATGTATTCTCTATATTCAGCTACTCCAGGGTCCTGGATTTCCAGTTCTGGGATTTTCTTGGCTTTGGGGTTATAATTATTCTTAGTCTTTTTCCCCTGATCTTGTGGCTTCTCCTGAGATTTTGAAGGATTGACATTAGCAGGGAAGGGCGAGTTTGCAGCCTTGCCCTTGTCTGCGGCCTTGCCCTTGTCTTCCAGAGTATCTTTGGTTAACCTTTCCACTGTGTCTTCGTTCCTTTTTGGCAGCTCATTTTGCTGTGGATGAGTCATTTTTTCTTTGTCAGAGCTTCCTCCTGGTGGCATACAAAAGGAAGAGTTGGAGGCAAACTTTGTCAAGAATGAAGCTTGGTCTGGTGGCCGACCAGAGACCATATTCTTGAAGGAGTGGGCACTAGGATGGTGTTGTGGATCCGCCATGGAAGGCAGGGCCCCGAGGGCCTGAACTAGAGGCACCGAGGGGAGGTCGCGGAGGGCGTACAAACCCTAGTCGTGCACTTGAGCCGTTTCTTGCGAAAAAACTTTGGTCATCATATTTCAATGATATTAAATGTGCCCTTATATTATTATTGTTATGTTGACCATCAAATTCTATCAGTTTTCGTCCATGTTGTTAAACATATAATAGCATGACACTAAGGATTGCTAAGATTCTAATTATTTTCAACCATAACATTAATGATACAAAAGAAAAAGGAAAATTTTCAACCATAAAATTAAAAAACCATGACATTATGAACAAATTACATGACTAAATTAATCAGAATGTCATTACTTGTAGATTGAATGAAACATAAACTATATCTCTAAGTTATTGTTGCATTGTAGATATTCTAAACAATAAAAATCATCATAATTAAAACATATAATCCAACAAACATAAAAATGGCTCATAACTTCATTTAACACTATATAGAAATCAAATTTTTTATTTCATGATACGATGCAAACATCAGTTATATAAACTATCTTAGACAATTATTCAAAATCACTGATATTTTCTTGCACACCATCAGAATTCACATCTTCAAATGAATGACTGGATGCAAATGAAGATGTTCCATATTCCTCTCTTTCATCAACTAGTGCCCCATCTGAGTCCACACACATGCCCACCATTTTAGGTTTCAAAATTCTTCTGGATCTACGACTGGTTTCAACAGACTCCTATCTCAACATTATTCCTTCTGGTAACAACCTCTTCAGAATCTCTATCGCCTTGAAGCGAAGATTTCCTCTCTTTGTTAAATTGAAGTCATAAACAAGTATGTCAACATCCTCCAATTTTAAGAGGTCTGTGCGGTGACGATTTATATTTGTACCCTTTCTTTTTCTCTTTCCGCCAATTTTTTTATCAACTACCATCTCTAGCTTATACACACCATTGAATGAGTGTGTATTTGTGGCATACCAATGTAATTCAACACCTGATATATATATATATATATATATATATATATATATAAGTTATGTTTTACAAAATTATTTATCATTTCTGTGAATCTTTCTGGACCCAAGATTGCTAAAATTAAAGGTGGATCCTTAAAAAGAACTGTTGAATGAACCAAACCTGAGCTAATAACTACAAATCTATCAAGTGCCTCAAACGATAAGAAGATGATTTCATACTGGAAGAAATCAAAAGAAGTGAAGCTTATAAAAAATGTACGTATGTGAAAGATAGATAAGGCGAAGATGTGCAGATATATCTATATGTTGATATCCCTAATGATTGTGGAATTTATGAGGTGCTAGGAAAGTCATAGACATGTGTTTGATACTGAACACTGAAGTTGTTTATGTATTTACAAAACTGCCCAATTCACATGACAAGATTAAATATAAGTTATCATTGTCATTGTATGACACGACAGAGGAATCTACAAAGTTGTGTAAACAAATTATAAATGACATTGCAAAAGATATGGTAAGTATTTATATTTATATTTGTGTTTTGCGTTATTGTAACTGTCTCATTATATTTTTATAATTTAGTTTTTATCGACATATGATATTTTGTTTGACATAATTTTATTGAAAATATTTCAATTATGTTGGGAGGAATTCATTTCATAGAGCAAGATATTATGAATGTTGTCAGTAGTTTCTACTCAGGCTTAGAAGTAGATATGGAAAACAAGCAAAAAGCAGTAATTCATGATGCTACAAAACTACATGCAAGGGATCATATATATATATATATATATATATATATATATATATAGAGGATAAATATAACAAAGGTAGACGTGTTACTTTTGAAGATGAGGAAGTTGAAACTGACACTGAAGAATATGTTGTCGTTACTAAGGATGACATTGGAACTAATGTTAGAAAGGAGAAGAGCCATAAAAGACCAAAAGTAACAATGCCCAAGAATAAATCTTTTCTAGTTAATGATGAGAATGTTATGAGGAAGAAAAGTAAAGTTGAACATTCTGAAGTAGTCATTACCAACAGTGAAAATCCTAGTGAAAATTTAAAAGAAAGCAGGGAAATCAATACACCAGGAGCTGATTTAGAGGATGAAATTATTAAAACAAAACAAAATGGCATTCAACATAACTTGACAAAGACAAACTTAATTGAGGGTGGTCATACATTTAAGCTTAATGTGATAAAAATCTATAAGCCAAGTGAAGGACAATGTAAATATCAGATCAGAAAGCCACACCACCTGCATGTTCACAACTTGAAGACATTGGTGAGGTACAATCCATATGCTCATGTGGTTAATTATGTACTTCTTGTTGATCCAGTTCAAGTTCCCAACAAAAAAGCATTTGATAAGTCAAATTTTTTTGAATACAATTATTATGTGCTTGGGGGCAACCATTCTGTAGAAGCTCAAAAGAAATTCATGGAGGAATATACCAATAACCCACATTTTGAAACAATGAAATGTATCATTTATGTTGGTTTATCAGATACAACAACAAATTTATTGGCATGGGATCATAATTCAGATAAGGAATATAGGATGTCTATGACTTTCATCCAAAGGGTTAGATTTATTCATAACGAATTTGAAGAAAAATGTGGTGAGGATAAGATAAATGCTACTATAGAATTCTGAAAGGAATGTTGTATAGAAATAGGCTATCAAATTGAGGAGAAAATCAGTGCAAGAGGCGACAGAGTAAATACTGATATATTCAGAAGTATTGATAACATTTTCTAGTTGGAATTTAGAACTGGAGAGATATGGGAATTGATTAATGAGATTTTTAGCATGTGGAAGAACATTGGCATTAAAAACCAGAAGGTCAAAAGGTCTAAACCATTGATATGTAGCAACAATAAATTAGGTCCTGAAATGAAGTAACTTCCAAAAGATATGACTATCACACCTTGGAGAACATTGCAAGGAGTGAAGGATGAAAAACTTATGAAAGCAATATTATCTCATGTGAAGTTAGGGGAATTATCAGTGGAGGAAATATCTGAAGAATTTCAAAAGTAAGTTTGTTAAATTATTTTTACTTATTTCTAGATTATAATTTTCTTTTAAATATAACATATTGTTCTTGGTAGTATTTGTTATACATATCATTATATTAACTTTTTTGCCTTTATCTATTCAGTCACAAAGTTTACATGAAAATACAAGAACAAATAGTTAAATTGTTGAGCAAAGATAGTTGGGATGATGTTGTACGCAACTATCCAGATTCAAGTTCTACATCAACACTAAAATATTTTTATCTTGCATTTAAAAAGGTATGTTGATTTATACATTCATTTTTATTCATATGTATACTATTTTTATTTTATAACTTATACATATATTCATTTATTTTATTAAAGATGACAAAAGGATGCAAATGGAGCACTGGATAGTTTCAGAACTTTTATTGAAAGAATTAAGATCGAAAGACTGAAGAACCAACGTCTTATGAATGTTGAACTTGATTCAACTCTTACTTATTTCATTTGGAATGAGCTTGAAATTATTCAATATCAAGTAATACAAGGTTTCTATGAAGACATTGCTAAACTCATACCTAAAAGGGATTATTCCCTAGTTATTGTAGATATTCCCCATGGTTTCAATATCCCAAACAATGACTATGATATTGACCCTTATACTTATCAAGCTCTTAGTAAAGTGGTTGCGGGATTTGTAGAAGTCAGATCATCACCATTATGGATATTTGTGACATTTCATTCAAGCACACAATTGACAATGTTATTGTCAAGCTTCAAGGGGAAAACAAACTCAAGGATCCAACTTACACGGTAAGACGTTGAAAATGTATGTTTTATTAATGTTAAAAAATTCATTTATGTACAAGTTAATTGAACTTTTACTATTTCATGTTAAAGGAAAAAGTCAAATCTTCTTAACCGTGAAGATCAACCAATTATAAATGATTGTGAGTTCATCCATATTGATAGTTGAGAAAAAGATGAAGGCTACATGTCTATGCTTTTTAATCGGGTAGATGGAAAGAGCCATAACCAAGTATTGGTTTATGATGCTATTGTGAAAAAAGTAACATATGAAGATAATGAAGCAAAAGGAGAGATAATTAATATTTATCAAAAACCACAGTCATTGATTAACTATCTTATAGACCTATGTTCAAGTGAAGGAGATTGGGTTTTGGATTTATTTTCTGACTCAGGGAAGTTATATTATATAGAATTGAATTTCAATATCTTCTTTCTTAATTTATATGTCATTATACTAATTTACTTCCTTATTTCTTTTGTGCTTGATAATTAGGTACAACACTAGCATGTTGCCTACAAAAATGAAGAAATTGCATTGCCATTGAAAAAGATCCAGTACAATGCAAATTTATTCAACAAAGAATTAATGTTCTTCAATTTCTTCTAGATGCAATGCAAGAAATTGAGTTGAAGAAAGGGGATTTTAGTGAATTACTTGTGACAGAAAAGGCAAAGGAACCTCAACCGCCATTACATGGAATGATTTGAAAGACATACATTGGGAGATTCATAGACATCAAAGATTCATTAAAAGAGGAAAATGAGCAAAATGAAGCAGAAAATATTGTGGAAGAAGACAATGATGAAACTCTAGAGGATGAAAAGTTTGGATTACGTGATATTGTTGATTAAATTTAAGTTGTGCTTGGAAATCAAGCTCATTTTTTGTAACTATTAATTAGTTATACTTGTAATGTTTTGACTTTGACATTTTATGAGAAGAATAAGCATTCAATTAATGTTGTTATGTGTTCAATATTTGTATTTTGTGATTTTCACTTTAATTTTTATGTGGTTCATTATTTTTTGAAAAAAATAGTGACTATTATTATTTTTTGATATGAAATTCATAAAAAAAACTATTATTTAACCATTTTTTTGTTAAAATTTTCCTATAAAAATTGTGATTTTGACATGTCATTTCTAATGAAAAATTATCAAAATGTGTAATTTTTTAGTTATATTTATGTTCAAAATGGTTATTTTTATGTCAATTGTTAAAAATTATTGTTTTTTAGAGACAATTATTTGATATGCATTGAAAAATTAATTAATGATATATAAATATGTAGAATATCGAAACTTTAAAATATCGACCTTCTTCTTTAACTATGCAAAAAAATAAAAACCTCACTACAAAAAAATAAGAATAAAAACCTCATTACAAAAAAAATAAAAAATAAAAGAAAAACAAGAAAATATGTAAAAGAAGACCACTTCAAAAATTGTTAAATTTAGAAAATAATTATTCACATTTAATACATTAAAAAATTTAAAGTCAAAAAATAGGTCTTTTAAAAAAATGGCCTGATGCATAATCAACACTTTTTAAAATCAACATGCAAATCACTAACATTCTAAAAAATAATGTACATAAAAAAATTTGAAGTGTAAAAAACTATGCTAAAAAAAATATGTGTATTCTGCATCGCCACTTTTGAAAATCGGTTGAATTTTTTGTTACCTCAATGAAACATGTAGTCGTATCAGTTCCCATTTCAAAGTTTACATTCTTTGTTGCAATTATAAACAACTAATAATATATTTAATAATAATTAACTAAATAAAGAAAAACTAAACTACCTCTTAAATTTTGTTCTCCAATTCAAACTATTCATATAATGAAAAACTTTTAATACTTTTATTTTTTAATTTTATTATTGATCTAGCTTCCTAAACAACAAACCAATAAACACAACTAATTATATAAATCTTTCACTTATGTAATAATATAAATAATATCAACTTAAAACAAAATAAAAATAAATTAATAAAAAAATTAAAATATAATAAAATTTGTTGAGAGTTATCATCCATACTCTCTTGCATGTAAGAATAAAATACTTGGTTTCTAAACATCATTGGAAAAACGTTTCATAACATTGTATAAGTTGAAAAACACTAATGATCCATCAACCAAATTATACCATTACCATTTATATCAAATATTGGTGTTGCAGCCTTTATCTCTTGTTGTGTTTTCCAAACCAATGAGAACTATAATAAATATTATGATATATAAATAATTTAAAAATACAAATATTAATATATCACACTAAAATAAGTTCATTTCTTGAATTAAATATCTAAAAGGAACTTACATGGTTAGCATTGAAATGAGACAAATATACTTTATACATATAGAACCAACATATTGAAGAAGGGGGAGCGTTTCTTTTTCCTATATTTATTTTGAGAAATCATATAAAAAGGGAAATGCTTTCTAAATGTTAGTTAATAAGGTTTCAAGTTTATTTTTTAATGTTATAAAAAAAATTAAAAAATATGGCACAATATTATATATCAACTATGTAATAATGTATATTGAATTTTTACTAGTTAATAAGATAATGATAATGGCATTATAAGTTTATAAGATAATGACAATGATAATGTATTAGCATTTTTGATGGCCAATTCAATTTTAAATTTGTTTCTTCTAGCCATGTTGAAAGGTGAGAGTTTAATATTCAATGTGGAAGAGTTGAAGCCTAGCTCTAAAAAATTTATTATGATTTTGTAAGTTAACAATAAAATTTCCATTTTGGTATTTAATTTTTCTATATCATTTTAATTTTTTTCACCTTTTATTCTTTGCACATTTTGTGTTTTATTTGATTTGAGCATTGGTTGACGAAGATAGATTCAAGAAAGTGCATTCCATTGGCTCATTTACGTACGTATTGAATGATAAGCACTTATTTTTCAATTTTGTTTGAGCATATATGATGAGGATTTTGTGAATTGAGAGTACATTTTGCAATACAATCCTAGATTTTCTTTGCATCTTTTTAACTTTGCTAATTATTTGTTATTTGCAATCTATGTTTGTCCCCGTTGTTTACATATGGTTTAGGGTATTCATCTTAGTTCAAGTTTTTGTAACCTAGTTTGTGTGTTTATTCTTTTATGGATTTTTATCAACTTTATGGTCGAAGGATGGAATAGATTACATTCAACCTTGACTGTGTTGTTGAATTCCTAACTTCCTCCAATGCCCCCCAACTTAGAAGAAGCACATCCTTATTGGCCCCAACTTAGAAGAAGCACATCCTTATTAATTGTAGTTGAAGTTGTGGATATCCATAAAGGCATTGAATAAAGAAATATTGATAATATTGCTTTTGTAATTATACCTTCCAAGTTGTTGTTTTTATTTTTAATTTTCCATTTATATCTTCAAATCTTAATTTAAGATACATTGTTCTAATTCTTGTTGTAGGATTACTTAAACAAAATCAATAATAACTTAATTTGATTCGACCACTATTATATATATATATATATATTTTGGGATACAAAATTTTATTATTTAAAAGCAAAACTCAATTCATATATATTCATATTATTTTCTTTTTAATTGTATTTATATTATCATTTTTTTCCTTTATAAAGTTCTTCTCTATATTTAATTATAGAAGTTAAATATAGAAATATGTACAATCATAATAGCTAGGAATGCCCTAAGGGAAACCATTCCTGGTTGTAATAAAACCTAGCACGAGGTCATTGTTCCACAAAACCCAAGCTCACAGTTCATGTCGTATTTTATATATATCATGGATACAATTAAAGTATGACTATTAACCTTCATAGATAAGATGATCGAGACTGTCACAAAAATCCATAAGAAACTAATTAATAACATTGATTTACTAACCCTTACACTCATTAAGACTACCTTGAAGTGGGGCAGGGATGTCCTCCTTGGGGTTATAACTTTCCTCTAGCTCTTGGGTTAGCACCTAAAGCCTCAACAAACACAAATCCTACTTTTTTTTCACAATTGAAAACCTTTGTTCAAGCCTGTCCAATCTTGTTGACAATTCATCCTTTGCTTCCTTTATCCCTTGCAAAACAATTTGTTCCAATATGCAAAATAACAACTGCAAAGATGCCTCCAAGGTGATCGATTCTGCTACTGATTGATTAACTAAGGTTTCCCCTACTTTCATCGCCTTATAAGAGTTTGCTAAATGTTGTGGGATCTCAAGAATAAGACTTCACTCGAAATGTGTGTCTTGTTGGAGAAGACCCTTCCATATGCCCCATTTACCTGACATTCCTCTTCGAACCATGGCTCACATTCTTTTTCAGACCATTTCTATAAGTGTGAGTGTTGTGGATGCCCCTTCGATGCTATCACCTCCTTGCTCCCCTTCCTATGGAAATGAGCCTACAAATAACACTTTTCCTTAACTAAAAATCACCTTCCTTCCTTCTTTAACCTCATTGGAATGGGAGCCTTGTATAAAGAGATGAAGCCACAAGAGCAACTGGGAGAATCGAGAACCCAAACAAATTATCAGAATAAAAAGCATCGCGTTGGTTGGGGGTGGGGTTGAATAAATGCCTGTTGTAGCCCTGAGAGATAATACCTTGCTATATCATATTGAGAATAAAACATATAATTTCCATGGAGAATTCAGTGGGTGAGTTGTCCAACTAAATTTATTCACCTGCCCAAACGTCTACTACCAAAAAACCACCACCATTTTTCTTGCCAAGTATGCCATGAGATTGAAGTGTGACGTGCCCCTCGTTAATGTTTGCTTGCATTTTCTTTTTAGACACACACATCCGAGCTTACATTACTATCTCTTTACTTGTTTCATAAATCTGTATAAAATGTATATGATTCTCATCTATCTTTAGTGACAATATTTTCCTACCATTACATTTTTTTCTCTAAATTGGTTATTGTTCTTTGAATGGTTGGTAAATATTAGTATCTCAAAGTCAATGCAAAGTAATAAATAGAATACTTAAACCTCAATTGAATGTTGGTTAATTTATTTTTTTAATTAAAAACATTTATAATAGTTTCCTGTTAATTATTATAATATAGATCCATCAGGTTGTTGCAGATTATTTTGATGGCTCCAAACTATGTTTGGGTCCAAAATATTGACTATGAAAATATTTCTTTTTGGTGTAGAGCATGCTATGAAATGTGGCATGTAATTAAAAACTGTCCCAAGCATCCTCAAAATAGCAAAGACTAGAAAAATCTTGAAGGCCCAAATGGTGGGAAGGAGCACAAGATGATCACTATACAATATTCAAAGAGGAAGAGCTTTAGGACAAGAAAGAACCAGAACTCAAGAAGGAGGCATAGAGAGTCAAAGAAATTGTATCCACAACAACAAAATCTAAGAAGGAAAAATCACTTGCCCATGTGGGGCCTTCGTTCACCAGTAAGGAATCCCCAAATGCAACGTTAGTTGAAAAGCAACAAATCCTCGTGGAAAATGGATCCCCTTTGGAAACAACAAGGAATATTTTTGAAAAGAAAACTTCTTGGGAAGATTAGGTGGATGAGGAAGATTTTGAGAATATTATCGTGCACTCGCTGAAGAACGATCCACCAGAATTTGAAGAAAATGCCGGTTGGATTCAAGTTGAAGTTTTTTCACCAAAAAAAACAAAAATTCAAACTAGATCAAAATAAAATTATAGTGAAAAATGAGATGTAAGTGTCTCTGTATTTTGGGGTTTTTTTGGAAAAGCTCTGAAATTTTTGTGTCATGAGGAATTCGCTTGAAGGTTTGGATTGAGCCTCTATGCTCAATCTCAAACCTACAAAAAAAACATTGGAATATGTCAAGATTCTCGCCTTATAATCTAGATTTTTTTAATAATACAAATTTTTCCCATTTCGTTTAATATATATATATATATATAATTATTAAAATTTTAAAAGAAAGCATCAATCTAATTAATCACAACACAATGTATTGCTAGCTTAGTTTTTATAGATACCAAAACATGATTCAAAGTTCTTCTAACCTCCACTTATTCGTTGATTGTTTTGTTGCTTCATATGTTGTGAAGCTTAGAGCTTAGCCCTACCCCATAGCCAACTTTGATGGCTTCAATGAAGAAAAGGAGCCTCGGAAGTTGCATTTATATGTTTTGGGTTAACGTTGAATGATCCACCGTTGTATGTATTAAAGCTAATTAAATTCAATTTTGATAAACAAATGGGAATTGGTAATAGGTTTTTCTTATAGTAAAAGCAACACTCTTATTGATCGTGCGGAGTGCCTATGAAGGCTTTTGTCGAAAGACAAAATGATTTTATCTTTTAATTGCTCTACTAAAATTTTGAATGGGAATTTGTATGTTATTTTTAATTTTTTAAAATAGATTTTAATATTTTAATATTTTAAATATATATATATATAGGATATTGGTTCTAGTCTTAATTGAAAAAGCTATATATATTTTAAAGTTGCTACTTCATTTTAATGGCACTTATATATATATATATTTCCTTTACATTAATGGCATTTAGCTATATTAAATGGGGTTGATTAAAAGAATCATGGTGAATAGGTGTAATATCTGTGATGAAGTTTGTTTCAATGATTTTTAACTTCAAACTCAACTTTGTGTAATTAATCATAATATTTTATTTTCCTTTACATGAATGGTATTTAGCTATATTAAATGGAGTTGATTAAAAGAATCATGGTGAATAGGTATAATATTTGTGATGAAGTTTTTTTTAATGATCTTTAACTCCAAACCCAAATTTGTGTATGTAAAGTATGAAATTGAAAGTCATTTTTTGAGAAACCTTAAAATCAAAGCATTTTACCTTGTAGTTCATCACCTTGGGTATGTGAAGTATGAAATTCAAAGTCATCCATTGAGAAACCTTAAAATCAAAGCATTTTACCTTGTAGTTCATCATATTAGGTGTTGTGACATCCATTGTAGCAACTGAAATTTGTGTTGCAAATGTTAATATGTCCTTAACTCTCATTGATCTAGCAAAAATATTGCAAAAACTCAACAAGAAGTGAGTTATTCTTGATCATTCTTCGAGTGCTTTGATGCAACGAAGCCTTTAATGTTTAGATTAAACTAATTCCCTCTAAATACCCAAATTTCAATGCCTCCAACTAAATATATGGCACAATATAAGAGGTACATGACTATCAACATTGATGACAATAAAGAGGTATATAACAAATACAACTGAGAAAATTTTGATTGAAAAAAAATCAAGAAACCAATAAATTGTAAAGCGAAAATAACTACAAAAGGAGTGGAGGAGGACATGAAGAGATTCTTGTGAACAACTAATTTTGGGAATAAACTCCTTGAGCTCTATCTTAGGTGAAAAATCCCTATAATCTTTAATGACAAACTCCGTGATAGCCTCAACAAACAAAACCTTGTTTCCATTACAATTAATTTCAATGTGTATATCTAGGCTCCTTTTGAGTTTTTCTTGTTGAAAATGCAACAATAAATTCCTAATTTAATTTTGCCCAAATTAATTAGGAGAAATTTCAATTTCAATTTCAGTAAAATACTTGGAGGTAGTTAACTGAGGTGACATGGCCTTGTCACTCAGTTAACTTAGTTAATTCGAGTTGGAGACACTTGAGTTATGTTTAGTTATGATTGATTGCTAATTTCTAGCAATTAGGTTCAATTAATTTGAGTTATTATGAGTTTAACTAGTTCTAATTGGTTAAGAACTAGTGTAGGGTCCAGTAGTGGGGTGTAACTTCAACTGATATTTCAGTTAACTCATCAATCAACCCAAAATAATTGATGCATGCAGATAACTCAAGTTACCTAATTGAGATTGGAGTTCAATGGCAGTGTACTATCAATTGTAGACTTACCCAAGTTGTACAGGTGGTGCATACCGTCAGAGAAGGGCCTATAAGAATTGCGCAATTTCCAATGGGAAATTTCCCTAATTAATATGGGGCTAATTCCTTATTGAATAGGGTAAGGAAATAGGAGCTTGGGAAGGCAGAAAATTAGTTAAGTGTTGGCCAGGGTCAATCTATGAAGTAGTGAGATAGATTATACTAGTGCAGAGGTTGCTTAGGCTTGAGCAAGCATTGTATTTCTTCTTTATTTTCTGATTAATGCAATACTGATAGGAAGGGGTTTTGAGAAAATGATTTTCCCTAGACAAAATTATGAGTATGTGTGTTGAATCTTGTCTCATGCTTATGTTGTTATTTCGTGATCGATTAATTGATTTCCGCTCATGAGTAGAGTAGATTCAAGTCTTTTCTTTTAGAAAATTACATAAGTAGTTTGAATCCACAAGGAATTTCTACATGGTATTAGAGGAAGAATCACAGTAGAAAAGAGAATTCAAAGCTGTCTTTGCAGGTGGATCGAATTTGCAGGATCAATTCTTCAGAGATAGCAGGATGGCTTTCTATGTAGTGAGACTCAAGTATTCCCTTGAGGGTAGCTCGAATTATGTTTCTTGGAAGGACAAGATGGAGGCAATGTTGGAAGATAATGGGCTAAAGGAATTCATAGATAATGATATCCTGAAGCCTCCAACATCTGATGCTCAAGATCTAGCAGAATGGAAGAAGTGTGTAGCAAAGGCGAGGAGGATCATATTGGAGGGAGTTCGAGACCATATTGTCTCGAATCTCCACGGGAAAGAGACTCCATATGCAATGTGGCAATCATTGACAGATCTATTCTGGAACAATAGTGACCACAAGAAGCTGGCACTCAAGGACAAGCTTCGAAATATCAAGATGCAGAAGGGCGACACAATTCCACAATACCTCAGCAGGTTCACACAATGTCGTGATGAACTTGGTCAAGTTGGAATTACTGTAGCTGAAGACGATTTGGTAAAAATAACACTTCTAAGACTTCCCAAGAGCTAGCACAATTACTAGGATTCAGTAAATGGGAGGGAATAACTACCAAACTGGGAACAACTATTGTCCAATTTGGTTCAAGAAGCGATAAGGTGGAGCACTAGAGATAGAACCTCATCCAAGGGCGATGATGATGAGAAATGTGCCTTGGCTGGAAAGAAAAAGAAGGGGAAAGGAAGAAATCCCAATCCAAAGGGGATCCCAGTCAGGGCAAAAATAAGAAATACTTGTCGAAGATCAAATGCTTTCACTGTCATGAGCTAGGAAACTATGCCATGAAGTGTCCACACAAGAAGGCTCGCAAGAAGCCCTCAGGAGGACTGACGGGTGAAGCTTTGGCTTCCCAATTCAAATTAGACTTCACCCTCATTTAATGCATGGCAAACATAATGATGGGTAGTGTATGGTATTTGGATAGTGAGGCTTCATTCCATATGACGAGAAACAAATAATATTTTAGTGACTTGGAGGAGAAGGATCTCTAGATGCACATCAAGATGGGAGATGATGGAAGATATAGCAAGATCGATATTGGTACAATTACTTTTCAGAGGGAGCCTGGCTCCCCTCTCAGGCTCAAGGATGTGATGTATGTACCGGGTCTGAAGAAGAATATGGTTTCTGTAGCGGTATTGGAAGACTGTGGCTATGATGTGATATTCAGCAAAGGGAAGGCTTTCCTGTGACACATTACCACGGGACAAGTGAAGAAGATTGGGGTTCGAGTGAAGAACCTCTACAAATTAGATGTAGGAGATTATGCAACATTGAGCACAAAAGTATAGAAGGTGCAGAGCCGAGACATCGGTGAATTATGGAATAGAATATTGGGCCACTTGCACCATGGTGCTTTTAGGATCATGCAACAAATTTCTACAGGCCTTCCCAAAGATGCACTAGATCAATGAGATACATGCAAAGGGTGTACATTGGGGAAGTACACGAAAGCCACCTTCAATGATCAGGATAGCAAGGTGCATGCAATCCTTAAAAGGATTCACTCAGATGTGTGTGTACCTTTCTCGAAAGCCTCCATGGCCAAGCCCATGTATTATGTGATATTTGTAGATGATTTCTCACGAAAGTGTTGGATCTTCTTCATGCAGAAGAAAGACCAGATATTCTCCAAATTCGCTGAGTTTAAAGAACTTGTTGAGAAAGAAACTAGCAGGAAAGTGAAGGCTCTCGGGAGCGATAAAGGTGGAGAAAATTTGTCGAATGAGTTTACTAATTTATGTGCAAAAGAAGGCATTTGACGGGAGTTGACAACATCCCATAACCCACAATAAAATGGGGTGGTTGAGAGGAAGAACACAAGTATTGTGGGAACTACATGGGCAATGTTACATGATCAGAGCCTACCACTACACTTATGGGCTAAAGCATGAAAAACAACTATTTATTTCTAGAACAAGAGTCCTCACAAGATTCTTGGCATGAGTACATCAGAGGACATTTTTTCAGGGAAGAAACCAGATGTGTCACACTTTAAGATCTTTGGATCATCAGTTTACTATCATGTTTCCAAGGATGTAATAAAAAATCTATAGCCTACAACAGAGTTGGGGATATTTGAGGGGTACACTAATACACCTCACAACTATCATGTGTACTTTCCATATCTTAGGATGGAAGTTCTTAGAAGAGATGTAAAATTTGATTAGAAGAAGGCAATGAGGTGTTCTCTTGAGAGGGATCTTCAATTGCGGCCTGATTAGGAGATTTTGGCTCTAAAGGAAGAATTTCAAGAAGTTGTGGAGAAGCCACAAGAAGAGGAGAAGAGAGTGGAGACAACCACTCAATCAGAGACATTCAGAGAAGGAAGGAAGAGAACCAGGGAAGCTCACAGATTGTTGCATGATGCAAGAGAGAACGTGGGAACACCCACATCTCAGCGCAAGAAGAGGAGGTCACTAGATCGGTACACTTGCTACATGGCTCTCATGAGTGAGATTGTAGAGATTGAGCCATCCTTATTCAAGGAAGCAATGTAGAAACCAATATGGGTTGATGTTATGGTAGAGGAATATGATTCCATTGTCAGAAACAATGTCTGGCAAGTGGTCCCAAGACCAACAGACAATTTAGTGGCGAGTTCAAGATGGATTTACAAGGTAAAGCATGCAATGAATGGTAGCATCGAGAAACACAAGGCCAAATTTGTGGTCAGGGGGTTCTCTCCAGTGAAAGGAATTGACTATGAGGAGACGTTTGCTCTAGTAACAAGATGCTCTTCAATCAGGTCAATTCTAGCACTGTCAGTGCAGATGGGGTGGAAGATCCACCAGATGGATGTGAAGAAAACATTCCTCAATGGAGTGATTGAGGAAGAGGTGTGCATTGAACAGATGGAAGGATTTGAGACCTTCAACAAATATTTTCATGTGTGCAGATTCAAGTAAGCATTGTATGGATTGAAACAAGCACCTGTGCTTGGTACACCAGGATCAACAACTATATCACCGGGTTGGGCTTCACTAAAAGTGAAGCATATGCCAACCTTTACCATATTGTTGTTGAAGGAAAATGATTGATTATAGTATTATATGTCGATGATTTAATTTTGACCAGAGATGAGACACTGATCATTTCTTGCAAAGAGGATCTTGCAAGATAATTTGAGATGTACATGTGGCTCATGCATTACTTTCTTGGTATGGAAGTATGACAAGGAGATGAGGAATTATTTTTCTCTTAACACAAGTATGTGAACGAGATACTGAAGAAGTTCCACATGGAGAAGAGAAAACCCATGGAGACTCCTATAGCAGGGAATTGGAGGAAGGAATATGCTACTTCAGGTGATGTAGTAGAGGATACCATTTATAGGCAACTTGTGGGCTCACTTATGTATTTGGTGAACTCACGATTTAATATGTGTTATGTAGTTAACCAACTTAGTCAAGAAATGGTTAAGCCAACCAAACTGTATTGGAAGGAAACAAAACATGTGTTGATATACCTCAGAGGCATCACTCAGTTTGGGCTTTGGTACAGACAATCAAAGGGAGTGAAGATGCAAGGATTCACAGATTCAGATTGAGCAGGGAGTCCATCAGACAGGAAGAACACATCAAGAGGCATTTTCAGTGTTGGGTCAACAATGGTTTCTTGGTACAATAGGAAGCAAAGATGTTGCACTCAAATCAACAAAAGCATAGTACATGGCTGCAAATCAAGGAGCATGTGAGGCTATATGGATGAGAAAAATTCTTGTTGGGTTGTTTTGTCAAAATATGGGTCCTACAGTGATTTACTGTGATAATCAGAGTTGTATCAAATTCTATAAGAATCCAATATTTCATGATTAGTCCAAGCATATCGACATTCGGTATCCTCATCTACGAGATTGTGTGCATAGACAATTCATTTTGTTGGAATACATTCCTACAAAGGAACATGATGTAAACATTTTGACAAAGGCATTGTCAAGAGATAAATTCGATTTTCATAGAGGTAGGATCAAGGTATCTGATAATCGCTTTCTTGTTGAGAGGGAGCGTTGAAAATGCAGCAAGAAATTCCTAATTTATTTTTTCCAAATTAATTAGGAGAAATTCGAATTTCAATTTCAGTAAAATACTTGGAGGTAGTTAACTGAGTTGACATGGCCTTGTCACTCAGTTAACTCAATTAATTAGAGTTGGAGACACTTGAGTTATGTTTAGTTATGATTGATTGCTAATTTCTAGCAAATAGGTTCACTTAATTTGAGTTATTATGAGTTTAACTACTTATAATTAATTAGGGACTAGTGAAGGGTCCAATAGTGGGGTGTAACTTCAGCTGATATTTCAGTTAACTCATCAATCAACCCTGAATAATTGATGCATGCAGATAACTCGAGTTGCCCAGTTCAAATTGGAGTTCAAGCGTAGTGTACTATCAGTTGTAGACTTAACCAAGTTGTATAGGTGGTGCATGCAGTCAGAGAAGGGCCTACATGAATTGCACAGTTCCCAAAGAGCAATTTGCCTAATTAATAGGGGGCTAATTATTTATTGAGAAAGGCAGGGAAATAGGAGCTTGGGCAAGTAGAAAATTGGCTAAGTGTTGGCCAGGGTTAGTCTGTGAAGCAGTGAGATAAATTATACTAGTGCAGATTTTGCTCAGGCTTGAGCAAGCATCGCATTTCTTCTCTATTTTTTGATTAATGCAATACATATAGGAAGGGGTTTTGAGTAGGTGCTTTCCCCTAGATAAAATTTTGAGTATGTGTGTTGAATCTTGTCTCATGTTTATGTTGCAATTTCTCGATTGAATAATTTCTTTCCTCTAATGAGTAGAGTAGATTGAATTCTTTTGTTTTAGAAAATTACATAAGTAGTTTGAATCTACAAGGATTCTCTACATTTCTATAAAGGGATAAAGGGAACTAGCACCTTAATTAAAGATTCCTTTAGAAGTCCATTGAAAAGAAAACACACTACCATTGGACATATAAAAACACAATCCCAATATGTGTTTGACTGGTGCCCAAATTGGGATCTTTTAGCACACATCCAATATCTTTTTGCACACATTTTTCCATGTCCATGTCATTTCATCATCCTTTTTGCTGTCAAGGCATGGTTATCCTTTCATTATTCCATTTTAGTGTTTATTCTTGTGTATTTAGGGAATATTTTACCTCTTTGGGCTAACTTGTGGAAAATCATAAGAAGATACTTTAGGTAGGTTGTGTAGGTGCAAGTGCTATAATACTCCAAGTGTTGCTGCAACACCTCCATGTTGAAGCAACACCCTCATATCGCTATAATGTAGGTGTTGCAACACCCCTGTGTTTTTGCAACTTGCACATGTTGTTGCAACATCACCATGACCCATTGCTGCAACACCCTCGTTCTGCTGAATCTCCCTCAAGAACATTACTGCAACACCATTGTGACCCAAAAGTATGTTGCAACACATTCACCACTGTAATACCCATGGTGCAACACACCCTAAAACCAATCCTACAACATGCTTGTCCTGCTCTGCAATTTTCTTGAAGTTTGATGTTCCAATTCACCTAAATTTTGATGTTGGAACTCACTTGAGATTGATGTCGTAACTCACCTGCATATTGGTGCTCCAACATGCCTGGAAATTGTTACTACAACACTGACAGTTAGTTGTTGGACATAATTGTTGCAACTCTCGTGTAGCTAACATAGTTCAATAGGTGGTTAACCTCTAGTTGTCGACATCTAATTTCCAAACAAATTATGCGCCTAACGAAGGAAAATAACAGAAGCCAAGGATCATCCAACGGAGAGAAGGTGACCACATCAAGAAAGTGACCCATCTTCCACTTGTTGCACAACTAATAAAGTCAACATTCTCTTGTCTCTTGTATGTTTTTGAGAAATCATCGTAATAGAGGGAAACAACTCAAGGATATGAAGATTCTCATGTCTGCCCCTTGATTTACTGTATAATTTGAGATGGAAAGTTATATGTATAAAAACCTAACTCTACTCGAGCCATGAGAGATACGAATAGAGAAGAATGGAGAGATGAACTCTGTTTGTAATCCGCATTTCAAATTCCTAATATAAGCTCATCTTTCATGTCCATTTCATCTTTCTGAATGGTTGGCTGATTACTTAGCGTTCTGCAACTTTTATAACCAATGCCTCGCCTAAGGAGATAGGACCTCCCCTTAGGCAGTTACTACCTGTAACTATATAATTTAGGTACTTCTTTACATTTAAATCAGTCTAGTAGTTGTTATGTTTTATTACATTGCTGCAATTCACTAATTAGTAAAGTACAAGTACTTTATTTTTAGGATTAAAGACTATTTACTCTATTTCCAATTACTTTGCCTATTTACTCGGTTTTACATGATTTTCAATTATCAATTTTGTTTGTACTGAGATTCTTTACATTGTAAATGTGGTTTGAAACTTCTAGAGTATAGCTTGAAGTTTAATCCTTTCATATTGCAACTTGCTAGCATTGAATCTCATGCACATCTTTGTTACAAAATTCAGGATCATCTAATCCTTGAAAAAACCACCTTCTTAATTCTTGTGTATTTATTTCCTGCTTATGTGGTGTGTTCTAGCTATGTTGGGGGTTACAAAAACAAGGTTTCTAATCCCAAAACGTAGAGGAGTGACATTTATTTTCTTGAAACTTAGATTAGTAATTAAACATGTGTTGGGGGTTACGAAAATAAGCTTTCGAAACCCACTAGTTAGAAGCGTATCGTTTCAATACTAACCCATCTTCCACTTGTGGACACCTATTTGCAAGGTGGCCTGCTTTCCCATAAAGCCAACATACCGTTCTTTAGGAAACCTGAAATTTGTGAATCTTTAGCTTAATATCCTCTAGGGAATAATAATGGATTTTTTCTTTTCTTCTGTATCTTTTTCCTGTAGAATTATATCTTTTGGGATAAGATCCCTTTTTGGCTCTGATATTTGAATTTTGTTTGAGATTTTCTTACCCTTTTTTTTTGTTCTTCTTACAGGATCATCTAAGGTTAACCCATATTTTTTCACAGATCGACTTCTCCTGGGGATTTTGAACATCTTCTGGATTGTCTTGCTAACTTTTATATTAGTGCATAGGCCTACTAATGCACTAGTGATCCAAGACTAAATTTTTCCATAGGTGTACAACTCATAAGGTTGCTTGAATACATCACTTGTTTTCAAATATTCAACAAACTTGCTAGGAATAACAACCATATAAACTTGCTTCCATAAAAGGTTCTTACTATCTTTAACCTCATAAATTCTTTGAGTCCATTCTTTGTGGAATTCATCATAGTGAGACATTTTTTTGCATTTCAGATTCATGAGGATTAGAGCATGTTTATCAGATATTTCTTGTTTAGTTCCACACCAATGTTCTAGAATTAAAGTAGTAAGGGCACCTATCATATTGCTCATGGGGCAACCATCTTCATGGTAAACTATGTCTCCAATTTCATCTTTCATAACTTCCTTTTCCATTTTTTCTATCATGGCAGGGGAAGATTCTACTTCCCACCATTTGAACAGGGAGCTTGTGAAGCATTGAATAATTGCTTTGCATGCTTCTACTTCACCCTTTCCTTTAATGCACATTATTTTATAGGAAACAAACATCTTGTCCAAAACTTGCCTGATTTGTCCTATAGACATATCATCAACGTTCCATTATGGATACCAATAATCAACAAATGTTTGGGATTTAGGCAGATAAGGTGTTGCTTCTCTAATAGGTAGGACTTGGGTAACCAGGGAACATTCTTCTTCTTTTTAAGAAGATTCAGGCTTTTCTTTGGGAAACATAGTTGGAAATATTTATGTAGATTTTTGCGGAGCTGTAGTTGAGATATGAGGAGTAGCATGGGATATGAGATAAGAGATGATAATATTTTCTTTTCTCTTTTCAGGCAATCTTTTCTTTATGTTTTCATTCTTCTCATCTATCTTTACTAAAATTCCTCCCATCATTTCAAAAGTAGTCTCTAAATTTTTATCCAACTCTTTGTAATTTTCCTCTGATTTTTCTCTTGCATAAGAAATGGTCTTTTTAGTGTCTTTTACCCCATCTTTGATTTCTGAGACTGATAGACTCATTTCATTTATAGAAGATGCAATATAATTTATTGATACCTGAAGATTATCAGTATGCCTTTTGTGGGCATAATCATTGGTGACAAAAGTATTTACTGCCATACCCCTCAGAGCAGTGTTAGTCCAATTCAATTGTTCACTAATAGTTTGGATTCTACCTTTTGCTCCATTCAAAGGGGTTTCTTCACTCAAGACTAATGGGATTACCTTGGACTGCTTATTTTCATCTTCAAGAATGATTCCCTCAAAAGGGGGAAAGATGGATTTGGACTCTATTTTATTCCCATCTAAACTCTTTCACTTATGTCTTGGGGATAAGACTTCAATTTCTTGGGCTTCTTTTCCACCCTCCATCATTTGGATAGAATCATTCATTTTCTTCTATCTCCATTCATAGAAGGAGATCCAACATTTATTTTCTAACATATAATTTTTCCTTTTTCCTCCTAGAATTTTTTTCTATTCATTTGATACTGAGGCATTAGAATCTTTTGTATGTGGATAAGTATATAGATTCCATTTTATCTTTTATTTCATCCATCCAGAATTTACTTGTCATGTATAACAACCTCTGATTAAGGAAAATAACTTTTTCATTTTTGGAATTGCAGGCTTCTGCATTCCCAAGGATGCAGATTTTCAAATCTGTACTATGGAATCACATCATCTCCTAGGTCCTTGTATCCTAGGCCATATTTTGAAGTAATAGGTTTTTTCAATTTCTTGAACATCTTTATAAGCCTAAAATCTTCCTTTCAAATGAATGCATCATTAGAATGTGATCATTATAAGGAAAACTTACATTTTCATATTGGGAATGTGGACACAATTATCATACCATTAAACTTAAAAAAAAATTTATTCTTGGATTGCGGTTTTAGTATTTAAAAAAAATGACATCCATTACCATGACGTTGAATATAATAGTTAAAATAGATAACTTTTATACATAATAGTATCTAATAATAAAAAATTTAATAGTTATGTAGTAGTAGTTAGATGTTAACATAATATATGTATGGGTAGGTAAAATAATTACTATATAAATAAAATTGGTGTAGAAAATTTTGAGTTTAATAAGTTTTAAGTGAGTTGATTTGTAATAAGTTTTAAAATTATTTTGATTGAATTAATATCCATAATTAGTATATTTATTAATGATTTTTTATTATTAATTTACGACAAACCCTCAAACTTATCATGCTTTGGTTCTGGCTTAGTTCATAAAAATCCTCGTAAATTCATTAAAACAATTTCAAAAAAGGGAAATAAGTCAACTTGACCTTTTTCATGGAAGTGACCAGGAAAATATATATATATAACAAAATACGTCAAAGCTTTAGTTCGAGATGATACAAAATAAAAGATTAAATATAAGAAGAATGGACTTTTTAAATAATAAGTAATTTCAATATTATATTTTTTAAGTGGAGAAAAGATAATATTGCGGTGAATAAGTAATTTCAATGAAGTGTTAGTAATTATGTATGTTTAAAAACATTAATTGTGAATCCTTCTTACTATTATTATGAAGATTTATGATTTTCTGTATTTATTTATTTGATGAATGAGGTAATATGATAAAGTTTCCATTTATTTGATGAATGAGGTAATGTGAAAAAGCTAAATAAAAGTAATGTGAAAAAGTTAAATAAAAGTAATGTGAAAAAGTTTCACAATATAATGTGAAAAAGTTTCAGAGGGAGAGGTATCTAATATTTTTAGAGAATAGTTTGAAAAAGTTTCAGAGGGAGAGGTATCTAATATTTTTAGAGAATAGTTTTCTGGATTAATCATACGATGTGATTAATCTCAATCTTCACGATGTAATTAATTTAGCAGATTATTTTTTAAATTAATGGATAAAAAAGTTTTAAATCATGTAATATATTTTTAAAATTATTCAGTATTTATAAAAAATACTATTATAAATGAAATGATTAGTTTATTTTTTGTGTTTGATATTTTAAGGTTAAGAGAGATGGGTTTATATAAATTTGTGACAATTTTTTTATTAATTAGTAAAATTTGTTTATATAAATTTGTGACAATTTTTTAATTAATTAGTAAGGTTTATTATTTATTATTTATTTATTGGTTAAACAAGGTAATATTAAAGTTTTGATCAATTTGATGATTTAGTTAATGTGAAAAAGTATTTTAGTTATGAAGTTAGTTGAATTAGTTGAGTTTTATGAGAGATTTTTTGACGTAAATCACAAGATCTATCATTTGTCGAGGCTTTTCGAACCAACTAGTGTGGTTCATCGTTAGGACAAGTTGAAGAACCAGATCCAGCTTTGCATGTTAAATAGATTGAGCAGAGCCTCCAACGGCTAACTATGGAAATGACTAAATTGGACTAGGGACCTTATATAAATAATATAAATAAATAAGGGACCTTACCTCTAAATAAATATATAAATAATTTAACTTAATTGGTTGTTAATTTAATAAATATATAAATAATTTAATTTAATTGGTTATTAATTTAATAGTTAGTTAAAGGGGATTAACTAATTAGTAAATACATAGAAAATAAATATTAAAAGAAAAAGTATAATTAACTATTTATAGAGTTATTAACTATACGTATGATTAACTATTTATAGAGATTAAAAAATTGGTTATTAAGTTAAAAAAATAAAAAAATAAAAATAAATAAATACAAAATACTAAAAAATAAAATAAATCAATAAACAAATAAATAAATAATACTAAAAATAAAATAAATAAATAAATGAATAAATAAAAAAATAATACTAATAAAAAAAACCTTAATAAATAAATAAATAAAGAATACTAAAGAATAAAATAATAAATAATACTAAAATAAATAAATAAAAATAAATTGTAAATACTAATTTATAAAAATAAAAAATAAAAAGTAAAAAAATGAGACAAGAAACGAGGGGAGGGAGAAGGAGGGGCGGAAAGGAAGAAAGCAACTAGGAAGAGAGAGCTGGGACCCAACTTCTATTGATCTTCCAGCCATCCTCTCTATTGAGATTGCACGACCTCTTTTCAATCTCCAGAGCTTCCCTGAATTTCCGATGATGGAATTGTGAAACTCTAGCAATGACACTAGCCTCCTCAATACAAACATGATGATTGGTTTTTTCTGCATGCTCAGCTAAAGCCGAGGACTTTGATCTCCTATGCTCAAGGTCAGTTGCATGTTCACTAATCCTTTGATTGATGGAGAGACCCGTCTCACCAATATAAGGGGTCCCACAGGAACAAGGGATAATATATACTCCTTTCATATCTTTAGGGTCGATAGGATCCTTTGCTGATCTGAGGGACATACAAATGGTGTTAAGGGGCCTAAAGGTTACAGGGACACTATGCATCTTGAGAATCCTTGCAAACTTATCAGTGGTCCCTTGAACAAACAGAAGATGGACACCTGGAATCCGCTGCTTCAGCTCCCTTTTAGCAAGAGAATTCTTGGCAGCTTTTAGGAAAGCCTTTTGTCCCATGTATCTACTATAACCATTCTCGACAAAGACATCAAGAAGATGGGATTTTCCTTTCTCAAAACTCTTATTATTCGAGATCATTAGGGCCCTAGTAGCAAGGGTATTGAGAACTCCCATCTTCTGAGTAGTGAAATGGTGGGAATTGGCATGAAGATATTGCTCCGTATGTGTTTTCTTTCGAAAAACTTGGTGGGAGAGGGAGTCATCACTATTCTTAGAAATAAGAATATCAAGGAAAGCAAGGCACCCATCAACTTCCTACACTTTAGTGAACTTTATGGCCGAGGATTGATTGTTGAGATGATCGAAGAAGAGATCTAATTCCTCTTGGTTGTGAGACCAGATAACATTGGTGTCATCCACATACCTTTTCCATAGCTTGGGCAGGAGATGGAAAGAGTTAAGAGCCTTGGACTCAAAATCTTCCATAAAAAGATTAGCAACGACAGGGGATAGGGGTGAGCCCATGGCAACCCCACAGGTTTGCTCAAAGAACTCTCCCTCAAAACTAAAAAAGGTGGAAGTGAGGCAGATCTCAACTAACTGAGCAGTGTCAAGATCTGTTAGGCTATTGATAACCTCCAAGGCCTCATTAATAGGGATGCAAGTGTACAGGGAAACAACATCAAAACTGACAAGAATGTCCCCAGGGTCAAGCTTAATGACCTTGAGTTCATTAATAAAGGAAGTAGAGTCTTTTATGAAGGACTCCGTACGACCAACTAAGGGCTTAAGCCTTAACGCAAGGAACTTAGCAAGAAGGTAGGTAGGACCTCCAATGGTATTGACAATGGGCCTTAATGGAGCTCCTTCCTTGTGAATTTTAGGGAGACCATAGATCCTTGGGGTGATATGGTTGCTCTCAATGAGTTTATGGTGTAGGGAACTCACAGAGCTAATGAACTTAATGGCAAGAACCACATTCCTAGCAACCTTTTTTAAGGGGTTTTTTAGAAGCTTTTTATAGCTACCTCTATTATGAAGATGATCCAACATCTTATTGCAGTAATCAACCCTGTTAAGAATGACGGCAACTCCACCCTTGTCTGCCTTTAGAACAATGATATCTTTGTTTTGGTTTAAGGATCTGAGGGCAACTGATTCTTCCTTGCTAAGGTTGCTTTTAGGGGGCTTAGCCTTTCTCAAGACAACTGCACAATCCTGCCTTATTGTGTCCTTGATTTTATCAGGTAAACCTCTGATCCCAAACTCTATGTCACAAATGATATCATCTACAAGAATTTTCTTAGGAGCTAAGGCAAAATTTAATCCCTTACCCAAAACTTTAAAAACCGAAGAGGGAAAGAAGAAACTAGAAAGATTAATAACCTTGTTATTAAATTGAGAAGGAGGGGGAAGATTACTAGTACTATGATTCAAATTATTATTATTAATATTCAATATTTTATTACTTACCATGATAGAATCATTTGTATTATTAAATAATGTATCATTTTTATTAATATTAACATTAATATTATTACTAATACCATTATTATTATTATTATAATTAAGAATATTATTATTCTTATTATTATTATTAAATAAATTATTATTATTACTATTATTATTATTATTATTAAATAATAATAATAATAATAATAATAATATTATTATTATTATTATTATAAATGTTAAATAAAAAATCATTATTATTATTAATATTACTATAATTGTTAAAAAAATTAATATTATTATTAATATTAAAACAACTATTAACGCGAGGAAGACTATAGAATGCTCGATTACCATTGAAGGAGCCCCGAGGAGGGATGGAACCCTCGCAATCCATTTGACTCCGACCGGAAAAACCACCAATTGGCTCCAAGCGACTATCAGGCAGCAAAGAAGAGGAGCGTACCTCACGCGAACCCTCGCAGTCTATCTGACTCTGGCCAACCAAACTGTTAACCACCTCCAAGCAGTTACCAGGCAGCGAAGAAGAGGAGCAAACCTCACACGAACCCTCGCAGTCCATCTGCCTTTGGCCAACAAAACCGTCAGCTGGCTCCAAGCAGCTACCAGGCAGCGAAGAAGAGGAGCATACCTCCCGCGAATTCCTCGAGACAGTCACCGGGATTGAACCACTCGACGATGGACCGGAACGCGAAAAAAGTCTACTGTCGATAAGCTTCCCGCCTAGAACAGCAGAGCAGTCCGGAATCTTGGTAGCGAGATTACCCTTAACGCCGGTACCAGGAAGAACGTAATCATGCACAACAAAAGTCGACTCCAAATTGCAGGGCATGAGGGCAGCGAGATCTCCTTCTGTGAAATGAAAAGACTACTCATTGCACGCTGGAAGACATGAACCAACCCCAGATAAAAGATTCGAAGTATGCAGCGTATCTAGGGGACAAACAGGATTGGAACCGTTAGAGGGCATTGAGGGAGCCGAGTTACCAAAAACCCTATTCGAGCTACCTAATAACCAGTCCTTAATCGCAGAAATCTGACCAGAAGAGATCCGGCTACAGGAGGCTACTCCCACGGATCTACTAGATAATGATGAACTTTCAGCTAACCTCTGAAACTTAGAAACCTGATTCTGCTTTCGAAATTCCTCCAACCGAATGGACTAGGTTTGCTCCTCTTCTTCACTGCCTGGTAGCTACTTGGAGGCGGTTGATAGTTTGGCTGGCCAAAGTCAGATGGACTGCGAGGGTTCGCCTGAGGTACGCTCCTCTTCTTCGCTGCCTGATAGCTGCTTGGAGCCAGTTGGAAGTTTTGCCGGCCGGAGTCAGATGGACTACAAGGGTTCCATCCCTCCCCGGGGCTCCTTCAATGGTAATCGAGCACTCTATAGTCTTCCTCGCGTTAATAGTTGTTTTAATATTAATAATAATATGAATAATAATATTAATTCTTTTAACAACAACAACAATAATAATAATAATGATTTATTTAACATTTATAATAATAATAATAATAATAATAATATTATTATTATTATTAATTTATTTAATCATAATAATAATAATAGTAGTAATAACAATAATTTATTTAATAATAATAATAATAATAATAATGGTATTAGTAATAATATTAATGTTAATATTAATAATACAAATGATTCTATCATGGTAAGTAATAAAATATTGAATATTAATAATAATAATTTGAATCATAGTACTAGTAATCTTCCCCCTCCTTCTCAATTTAATAACAAGGTTATTAATCTTTCTAGTTTCTCCTTTCCCCCTTCGGTTTTTAAAGTTTTGGGTAAGGGATTAAATTTTGCCTTAGCTCCTAAGAAAATTCCTGTAGATGATATCATTTGTGACATAGAGTTTGGGATCAGAGGTTTACCTGATAAAATCAAGGACACAATCAGGCAGGATTGTGCGGTTGTCTTGAGAAAGGCTAAGCCCCCTAAAAGCAACCTTAGCAAGGAAGAATCAGTTGCCCTCAGATCCTTAAACCAGAACAAAGATATCGTTGTTCTAAAGGCAGACAAGGGTGGAGCTGTCGTCATTCTTAACAGGGTTGATTACCACAATAAGATGTTGGATCATCTTCATAATAGTGGTAGCTATAAAAAGCTTCCCAAAAACCCCTTAAAAAAGGTTGCTAGGAATGTGGCTCTTGCCATTAAGTCCATTAACTCTGTGAGTTCCCTACACCATAAACTCATTGAGAGCAACCCTATCACCCCAAGGATCTATGGTCTCCCTAAAATTCACAAGGAAGGAGCTCCATTAAGGCCCATTGTCAATACCATTGGAGGTCCTACCTACCTTCTTGCTAAGTTCCTTGCGTTAAGGCTTAAGCCCTTAGTTGGTCATATGGAGTCCTTTGTAAAAGACTCTACTTCCTTTATTAATGAACTCAAGGACATTAAGCTTGACCCTGGGACATTCTTGTCAGTTTTGATGTTGTTTCACTGTACACTTGCATCGCTATTAATGAGGCTTTGGAGGTTATCAACCGCCTAACAGATCCTGACACTGCTCGGTTAGTTGAGATCTGCCTCACTTCCACCTTTTTCAGTTTTGAGGGAGAGTTCTTTGAGCAAACCTGTGGGGTTGCCATGGGCTCACCCCTATCCCTTGTCTTTGCTAATCTTTTTATGGAATATTTTGAGTCCAAGGCTCTTAACTCATCCCGTCTCCTGCCCAAGCTATGGAAAAGGTATGTGGATGACACCAATGTTATCTAGTCTCACAGCCAAGAGGAATTAGATCTCTTCTTCGATCATCTCAACAATCAATCCTCGGCCATAAAGTTCACTAAAGAGCAGGAAGTTGATGGGTGCCTCCCTTTCCTTGATATTCTTATTTCTAAGAATAGTGATGGCTCCCTCTCCCACCAAGTTTTTCGAAAGAAAACGCATACGGAGCAATATCTTCATGTCAGTTCCCACCATTTCCCTGCTCAGAAGATGGGAGTTCTCAATACCCTTGCTACTAGGGCCCTAAGGATCTCGGATAATAAGATTTTTGAGAAAGAAAAATCCCATCTCCTTGATTCCAGGTGTCCATCTTCAGTTTGTTTAGGGGACCACTGATAAGATTGCAAGGATTCTCAAGATGCATAGTGTCCCTGTAACCTTTAGGTCCCTTAACACCATTCGTATGTCCCTCAGATCAGCAAAGGATCCTATCGACCCTAAAGATATGAAAGGGGTATATATTATCCCTTGTTCCTGTGGGACCCCTTATATTGGTGAGACGGGTTGCTCCATCAATCAAAGGATTAGTGAACACGCAGCTAACCTTAAGCATAGGAGATCAAAGTCCTCGGATTTAGCTGAGCATGCAGAAAAAACCAATCATCATGTTTGTATTGAGGAGGCTAGTGTCATTGCTAGAGTTTCACAATTCCATCATCGGAAATTCAGGGAAGCTCTGGAGATTGAAAAGAGGTCGTGCAATCTCAATAGAGAGGATGGCTGGAAGATCAGTAGATGTTGGGTCCCAGCTCTCTCTTCCTAGTTGCTTTCTTCCTTTCCGCCCCTCCTTCTCCCTCCCCTCCTAGTTGCTTTCTTCCTTTCCGCCCCTCCTTCTCCCTCCCTTCGTTTCTTGTCTCATCTTTTTATTTTTTATTTTTATAAATTAATATTTACAATTATTTTATTTTTATTTTTTATTTTTTTTAGTATTATTTTTTATTTTATTCTTTAGTATGATTTATTTATTTATTAAGTTTTTATTATTATTATTTATTTATTTATTTTATTTTTAGTATTATTTATTTATTTGTTTATTGATTTATTTTATTTTTTAGTATTATTATTATTATTTTTTAAACTTAATAACCAATTTTTTAATCTCTATAAATAGTTAATCATACATATAGTTAATAACTCTATAAATAGTTAATTATACTTTTTATTTTAATATTTATTTTCTATGTATTTATTAATTAGTTAATCCCCTTTAACTAACTATTAAATTAATAACCAATTAAAGTAAATTATTTATATATTTATTAAATTAACAACCAATTAAGTTAAATTATTTATATATTTATTTAGAGGTACGATCCCTTATTTATTTAAATTATTTATATAAGGTCCCTAGTCCAATTTAGCTGTTGGCCTAGTTAGCCGTTGGAGGCTCTGCTCAAGCTATTTAACATGCAAAGCTGGATCTGGTTCTTCAACTTGTCCTGACGATGAACCACACTAGTTGGTTCGAAATGCGTCGACAAATGATAGATCTTGTGATTTACGCCGAAAAATCTCTAGTAAATCTAATATGGATCACAGAAGCCTCAATTCAATAGTTGAGTTTTTTTTCTAGACATTCTTAGAGTCAGGCTCGTTAATTGAATTGGTAAAATATAGCTCTTCAAATAAATATTTTTATTTAGAAAAATATAATATGTTTTAAAAATTAATTAAATTTTTAATAAAAATATTATTATAAAATAAGGGATTAGTTTAATTATTTGAGAGTAGTAATATTGTATTTGATTTCTTTCCTGTGAAAAGAATTTATAGTTTATATAAAATGTTATTGTGGTGAAATATTCTTGTTAAAAAATAGAGGACATACATGACAAAATAAGAATGAGTGAAAATTCTTTAAATCATTCTTACCATATGTATTTATGTCATGGTATCAATTAAATTATATATATTTGCTCATTTCTAAATTTACATTTGACTGGCCTTTCATAAATAAATAAATATAATAATTAATAAAAATGTAATAATTATATAATAATATATTATTTAATATTTTTTAAAAGAGTATAAATACACTTTCAATATTTATAATAAATATATTATTTTAAATTATAAAAATATTTAATAATATTTAATTTAGAATATAAATATATGAATAAAAAATAAAATAAAAATATTTTTACTTTTAATTATATAGATAAGCATGTTTATTTTGAAATAGAGTTTTTATAATTATAATTAATTATCTATAATTAAAGTGGATGGTAGTGATTTAACCTATATGGAATATAGTAAAATATTTTTAAAAATAGTGATCGATTAAATATTAGATTTATTTTAAAAGTAGTCATTTTTTATCATATAATTTGATTAATTTAAAAAAAATGTTATATGACCATGATTTATTGTTTTTTAGGCATGTTGTAGTAGTAAGTCATAGTATTGGTACATGTTATTTTAACAAATCATATTTACAGGTTCATATGAACAAGAGTTATTGTTTTTTGGATATATTGTATTTATAAACTAGCGTAGATCCATCTACCAAGAGGGGGATCATATCTCTTTGCATATTAAGATATTTGCATCTCAAAAGATTTAATGGTAGATCCTGAGCTAAAATGGATTTAGGCTAGTTTAATTCCCCCTTTAAATAAGCTACATTCCACATGAATACTATGGATCCCATAAACCAGGAGCTCAATAACCACTAGTAAAGCTTACCTTAACTACCCAACAATAATTAATAAAAATAAAGAAATAAAAAATTACGTAGAATATTTATTTTAATATAAGGTTATTTTTATTTTTATTTCAAGTTTATCTTAACTACCCAATAAAAATTGATTAAAAAAATAATAACATATGTTATATACCGAGGGGGGATAATATAAGGTACAAAGGGAGGTACCTAAGGTAATAATGTAATAATGAGATGGGCCATAGTAATAAATAAGGTGGTTAATCCATATCATGTAAGGGACCACACGTAGTTAGTAATAATGTAATGGGCCCATGGTATTAGTTCGATGGTATGAGAGAAATATGGTAATGACCCATGGTATTGTATGTATGAGGTCTATATAGAGGCTAGAGACTCCACATGGAGAGATGTCAAGGAATATTGTACGAACATGCATATGGCTTGTGGAGTGTTCTCCTTCCTTAATGAGTGAATGTATGGTGTTGCTCTACCTTAAGGGTTTGATGTTAATAAAGAGAAGCATTTTTTATATTCAGATCTTGGTATTTATTGGGTTTATTTGCATTGTCTTATATTTTCATATCAGAGCTATAACAAGTGGTATCAAAGCTATAAAAAATGGTATCGAAGCACTTTCTTGGGAAAAAGTGGAGAATATATATATATATATATATATATATATATATATATATATATATATATATATATATATATATTTGCAGGATTTCTGGAGCGGCAAGTTTGTAGATCAGATCTGTATGTTTTGGGGCAAAACATGCAAAATATAATTGTAAATTTGGGTTCTTTGTGAAAAAATACCCGATTTAAAAAAAAAAAGGCCGAATCGGAGTCTGGTTGAAGGAGATATTGCTGATTTAAAAATCAGTGGTGTTGCAGACAATTTTTCGGGGTAGCGAGTTTGCGGCGCAGATCTGGACGTCCTGGTGCAAGATATACAAAATCTAATTGCAGATCTGAATTCTTTGTGAAAAAATACCCAATTAAAAAAAAAAAATCAGTCGAATTGGAGTCCAGATGAGGGAGATACCGCTGATTTAAAATCAACGTTTTTTTCAGAAATTTTGGTGACGGCGGGAGAGTTGCAGCGTAGATTTGAAATTCCAATGCCTGGCTCAAGATTTCTATCACATTGGCAGATGCAGAATGGTTATTCCATTTCTGAAAACAGGCCATAATAGAGATTCTGAACAACATTGACAGAATTGAGACCATTTCAAATTTTCGCCAAGTAAGTGAATTTTTCTCAAACTCTCTTCATGGAAATTTTTACAGGAAAAGATGATAGCCCTACTATTGAAAAATTCATACAAAAACTAAAGAGCATATATGGGGTATTTTGAAAGTCTATAGTACCAATTGGTTTGAAAGAAGAGGCCGCCATATGGTGGAACTCACTGGGCATCAAAGATTTGTCCAAATTTTCGAATGAAGAATTGGAAAAACTCCTTATGGACAAATGGTCTCAGGCTAGAAAACAAGATAAGGAAACCAAGAAACCTAAAGGGTTATTTTCTGCTGGTATCTCCTTATTACAGGTTCATGGATTGATTCAAAAGGAGAAGAACATTGTTTCTATAAATCCTAGTTGCAAGCATAATTTTATCAATGTTAATTTGGCAAAAAAATTGCAAGTTCTAGCAAAACACATTGAAAACACACAGGGGGATGATGAGGATGTTCAAGTGTATAAGGATTTGAAGATTTCTATGGATAAGTATGTGTTGCATGGTGATTTTTATACTTCAAAGATGGATAATATGGATGTTGTTTTGGGATATCCTTGGATGGAATCTGTGAGTACTATCAATATTAATGTGTAGAAGAAATTCCTGAAGCTCTGGTATAAAATGAAGAAAATTACATTACATGATATTTCCATCAATAAACAGGTAGAGTACATGGAGGCTAAAGCAAAAGATGTTCCAGGGATTGACATATCAGATGATGAGCCAGTGATGATTGACAATCAAACACAAATAGAGGCTGAAGCAGAAAAGGTTATAGGTGCTGATCCATCGGATGAGGGCTCAGTGGTTGAAGTAATATTGGAAGATAAGACACCACAGCAAGCACCCCAACATGCACCAGATAACAATCAGGCTTTAGTAAAGGGTGAACTAAAGAAAAAGACACCGTAGGTTAAAACTTCAACATATCATCACCCACATCACCCCACAAGACAACAACCAACAAGATGGCAATCAATTAGCCACAAGGACAACAACCCCCGCATGACAGATAGAGCAGAGCAAAGATCCACCTATTACACATCAACACAGAAGAGCTGCCACGGTCAACTTCCATCTCAAGCGAGCGAGGCACCAGCGAGATCGAGGGTTCACCTTTCTCTTGGATGGCTAGATGCACGTGCATGGTACCAGTGGACTACTCTTTTGAGTAGATCTTATTATTTATGTTCTTCCCATGTTTTGGGGACGAAACATGCTAAGGGGGGTGGAATGTTATATACCTAGGGGGGATAATATAGGGTACAAAGGGAGGTACCCAAGGTAATAATGTAATAATGGGATGGGCCATAGTAATAAATAAGGTGGTTAACCCATATCATGTAAGAGACCACAAGTGGTTAGTAATAATGTAATGGGCCCATGGTATTAGTTCGATTGTATGAGGGAACCATGGTAATGACCCATGGTATTGATCTGAAAATCACCATATGAGTGACCTCAGTTGAAGATTTATTAAACAAAAAGGTATTACAAACATCACTGTGTCCATCAACCATGGTATCTTTACCAAAGACAAAATCCAAGGGAGACCTTGGTATGAAACTAAAGCAGGTCTCAAAAGGAGATCTCTGGGTAGAAGAGTGTTTGGCTCTATTGTAAGCATGGTGCACATAACACAAGTGTTCATCCCAAAGCTTAGGGTGTTTACTGCAATATCCTCTCATTAACTGGATCACTGTCCTGTTAACTACTTCTGTCTGGCCATCTGTTTGTGGATGAAAAGTTGTGCTTTTCTTTAATTTGGTGTCCATTAGTTCCCACAGACTGGACCAAAACTTTCCCACAAATCGGGTGTCTCGATCAGATATAATAGAAGTGGGTAATCCAAAATGAACCCATACATGTTCAAAGAATAATTTCGCAGTTTGTTCAGCTGTAATCTGTTTACTATAGGGTATCAAAATACACATTTTGCTGAACCTATCCACAACAACATATAGATAATCATGACCTTTCCTAGATTTAGGCAGTCCTCCAACAAAATCCATGGAAATGCTTTTCTAAGGGTGAGAAGGAACTGGCAAGGGAGTGTATAAGCCTAGTTTTCTGTTGCTGGGCTTGCTTTTAGCACACATAGCATACCCCTTTACATATCTAGAATCTGTCTCACTCATTCTTGGCCAATAGCAGAACCTTTGTAGCTGTGCAACTATTTTACTTACCCCAAAGTGACCTGATATCAGAGAAGTGTGTGCTTTCCTAATTATCTTTGCCTCTCAGTTTGTGGAATGCAGAGTTTCCCACAATGATATAAGAGTCGATCCTTCACATGATAGTCCAATTCTTCTACTCTTTTGCCTTGACTCAAAGTTGCATATACATCTTTAAAGTCCATATCCTGAGCATACTATTCTATGTACCTTTCATGTAGCATAGAATTATGCTTAAGTGTGGTAGATGCATTTATAATGGGTCTAGATAACATGTCTGCAACCTTGTTATGTATGCCCTTTTTATATCTGATGACTAAATGAAACTGTTGTAGAAAACCCATCCATCTGTAATGTCTTGATTTTTGCAACTTAGTTTGGGAGTGTAGATATTGAAGTGGCTGATGATCAGTATGTATTACTGTTTCTTTGCCCATTAAGTAATGTTTCCACTTTTTCACACTCTGAACTAATGCATACAATTATTTATCATAGGTAGGATAGTTGACTACTGCACGATTAAAAGTCTCAGAATGATAATATATGGGTTTACCGTGCTGTGTCAACACTGCTCCCATGGCATAGTCACTGGCATCAGTTTGGATCTCAAATGGTCTTTGTAGATCTGGCAGTGCTAGTACAGGTGCTGTACTAATTTTTTTCTTTCAAGGTGTCGAAGGCTTTTTGTTGTTTGCCTCCCCACTGAAACACCTTGTTCAATCCTGTCAAAGCATGTAAGGGAGTTGCAATTGAGGAGAAATTTGAAATGAACTTCCTCCAATACTGTGCTGCTCCTAAGAAGCTTCTCACTTCTGTAGAAGACTTGGGTTTAGGTCAGTTTACAATGACTGCCACTTTAGAGGGATCTATTTTCAATTCACCTCCCCCTACTATATGGCCCAAATAATTTAGAGAGATTTTGCCAAATTCACATTTGGAGAGTTTAACATAAAGTTTTTCTCTTTTCAAAATATCTAATGTTTGCTTAACATGCTTTAAATGTTCTTCCCACGTTTTGCCAAGAATCAGAATGTCATCTAGATACACAATAACAAAATCATCAAGAAAAGGTTTGAGTACATCATTCATTAATCTCATGAAAGTAGCAGGGGCATTTGTCAAGACAAAAGGCATAACCAGCCATTCATACAATCCCTGCTTTGTTTTGAAAGCAGTCTTCCATGCATCTTGCTCTCCAACTCTGACTTGATGGTATCCACTGTGCAAATCCAGCTTGGTGAAATAAACAACTTCCTTCAATTGATCTAAAAGATCATCTATGCGAGGAAGGGGATAAAGATTTTTGATTTTTATCTTATTCAGTGCTTGATAATCAATGCACATTCTCCACGAGCCATCTTTCTTTCTCACCAAAACAATTGGTGACCCACATGGTGATGTGCTAGGCCTGATGAACCCTTTCTTGAGCAACTCCTGCACCTGCTTCTTGATTTCAACATTCTCTAAAGCAGATAACTTGTACATCCCAATGTTAGGCAAAGGAACATCTTGCTGCAAAATAATATCATGTACTATTCCATTTTTGGGTGGCAGACCTTGAGGTTCTTGAAACAAGACATCATACTCAGAAACAATCTTTTCTATATCAGCTTGCTGATCAGAATTACAGCCCTCAAATACATTGGTTTTGTCAGTTTTCTTTTCCTTTACAACCATCAATAAGAACCGTTTGCATGAATTTATCATTCTTTTCATCTGTCCTGAGTTTATGAGAGTATAGTTATTCTTGAGCTTACGAGCTCTTACAAAGTATTTGATTCCATCTTTAACAAGTAGATACTTGTTCTCGGCTCTATAGAAAATAACCTTTCTATCATACAAGTAAGGACTTCCTAAAACAATTCCACATATATCCAAAGGAATTACATCTAACTCAACCTCATCTACAAATGCTAACCCAAAAGAAAACTTGAGTTTGCACTGTCTAGTCACTTGTAGTTGTGCTTTATCATTCAACCATCCTAATGGGTATGGCTTCTTATGAGGTGTAGTTGCTAATCCCAATTTCTTTACAATTGCTTCAGAAATCAGATTTACTTGTGAGCCACTATCAAACAAAGTATCAATCTTTTGATTTTTGGAAACAACTCGAATATGGAAAAGCTCATGCCTTTTTCTCTCATGTTCTTCATCAATAAGAGATTGAGCAGAATTACTAGTAGATGCTTCACAATTCTTACCTTTTATACCTGTGGCTGCAATGATTGTTTCATCTCTCGAGTCTGACCCGAAATCTTTCTGAATAGCTGCAGTAGTCTTCTTCTTCTTGCCCTCAGACTTCTTAGGTCTCAGCTCTGGATGCAGAATCCAACAGTGCTTATCATCATGCCCCTCCTTTTTATAGTGAGTGCATGAGGCTTTTCCTTTCTATGCAGTGTTAGCCTTCCTTGATTTCCACTTTTGCTTTCTTTTCTCCTTGCTCTTGCTTACAGTGGGTTGGGATGGTCCCCCAACTTCTGGATTTCCATTCTTTCCTATAGCTTCCAGATGAGTAGCTTGTACAGATACCTCATCTATACTAGTGGGATTAAACATGAGGATGGTATGCCTCATGTAGCTGTGTAGACAACCAATGTACTTAAAAAGAGTTTCTGGTGAGTCTAATGAAATACCCAACATCAATGCTCTCTTTCGGAACTCTTGAGTATACCCTTGTACACTTTTCCCTTTCAACTGTTGAAGAGTTTGCCAACTCATCATGGCTTGTTGCATGTAGGCCAATGGATAGAACTGCCTTTTGATTGCAGTAACAAATTCACTCCAGACAGAGATGGTCTTACAATGCTTCCTCATATCAGCTTGGGTTCTACCTTCCCACCATACCAGTGCCTCCTAGGTGAAGGCTTGCAAGCTGAATCTTGCTCTTGTTTGAGTCTATATTTTGTACTCTGCAATACACATCAATTTGTCTTATCCAGTTGTCCAAATTTTCAGCATTTAGCTCTCCATCATATATAGGCAGATCAAATTTAACATCTAACTTAATCAAAGATTCTTTCTTATTATGCACAGGGCTACTAGGAGGTGTAGGGAAGCTTTCTTCTTTCCCATTTCCTTTGGAGTGGTCATGGGAATGAGATTCATCTTCTTCTTTATCTTGCTTAGAGCCTGATGAATCTTCACCCTTATGCTTTCTAAAGTCCCTATACATTTCTTCTACCATGGACTTTATAGCTAGGAAACTTTCTATGAATTGAGAGTCTGGCCCTATAGAACCTTCTTCTGACATTGTCTTTCGAGAATAGACTCTCCCAATTTCAGGATTAGTTTCCACCAACTCTCCTTCTCCTAATTTGAGCTTTGATCTAGTGAGCATTCACAACTAAACCAACACAATCTTGTCTAACCTTACAGCTTAGAGCTCTGATACCACTTGATCTAAAAATCACCCTATGAGTGACCTCAGTTGAAGATTTATTAAACAAAAAGGTATTACAGACTCGTGTGATGGTGTGTGTTCTGTGTTATTGAAACAACTGATCGATTAGATTGCCAATACACAGAAAATAAGTGGAAAGACAACAGAGAAATACAGTAAGCAACACAAAGACACAAACAATTTTTAATAAGGAGTTCACCCTATTCTCCAGGGTTACGTCTCCGGTCCAGCTTCAGTGGTGGCCTTGTTTTATTGTGTCTTTTAGCAGAGAAATTACAATGTAGGGACTCAATATGAGTTCCCCTGAAGCAGATTTTGCTTGGCAGGGTGGTTTTTGGATTCCCCAAGCCACTTGGAGTACACAGACTCTTGTTCTTCCTACCAGCTCTATGACCCTCGGTCTACAGTGGAAAGAGCCAACTGTGATGCTCAATTTGGACAGATTCCTCTATGGGAAGGCTTGATTCTTCAAGCTCTCTAGTGCTCGATGCTACCTGTGGTCAGCTCGACCCTCTGTCTCCTCTGCTTGGCTTTACTGCTCTCTGTGCTCAGTCCTCCTCTCAGGGTTCACTGTTCACTGTCTCTCTTGGTCGCTTGGACTCTTCGCTCTGAATCTCTTTCTTAATCCCATTCGGCTGTCTATGTTCATGGCTTTAGCCATTCGACCTCCATGCCTGTTCGGTTCTTCTCCTTCCTGCGTCGATTCTCCTTCCGCTTGTGTGCTGGGAGTTCCCTATTCGGTGTTAGCATGAACGCTCGGGAAGTAGCCACGTGTCTCCATCAGAATAGTGCCAGACTGTTTGTCGATTCGTTTCTTTCTCCACTGTGGCGGTCAATGGATTCCAAATCACATTAAATCGCAGCTTAATTCCCTGTCAATTCCGCTCTGTCTCTCGGGCGCAATCTGAGCCGTCTAATCTAGGCTCCTCCAGATCCAACGTCATACGCACGCTGAGCGCGGTTGACTTGCTCGAACGATAACGCGCGATCACGGCGGTTTTTCTCTCACCTTCGCTGCCACGCGTCGATCGCTGAGTGTGATCGCTTCATTTTCTCCAAAACTGCTTACTGTTCAAGGGCGCCCCCATCAAACCGCTGGTTTCCAGGTTGTGGGTCCCACCTACGTATGATGGCGCTTTTCGTTTCTCCGCCCACGGTCCTTTAGCTCCCAATGTGACCGAGTGCTTAAGGCTCTACCATTTCAGCCCTGTTCGCCCAGCTATGCGCTAATCGCGCATCGAAAATTAGTTCCTTTTCCCATTCTGGGGCTCCCAGAGGCTACATTGACCTCCTGCGCAGTCTCCATGGGCCTCAGTCAGCGCACTTTGAACAAGGTCCTCGTCATTCCATGCCGGCTGCCATGGCCACTGGTTCATGGTGTTTTCAATTGCTCTTTTTGGATTCTTCAAGGATTTGTTTCGTTTCGATACAGTCATGATTCTATGACAGTCATTTATGGATCCGATTTGGATCAGGTATTGTATGTATGGGGCCTATATAGAGGCTAGAGACTCCACATGGAGAGATGTCAAGGAATGTTGCATGAACAAGCATATGGCTTATGGAGCGTTCTCCTTCCTTAAGGAGTGAATGTATGATGTTGTCCTACCTTAAGGGTTTGATGTTAATAAAGAGAAGCATTTTCTATATTCAGATCTTCGTATTTATTGGGTTTATTTGCATTGTCTTATATTTTCATATCAGAGCTATAACAAGTGGTATCAAAGCTATAACAACATATAATTTTTATTTTAACATAGAATTATTTTTATTTTATTTTATTTTGACCAAGTCAAATGTTTATGGGATAGGACATTACAACTTCTTCACTTAATGAACCTTTGACATATCCCGTGCGTTTGTGGCATACTAAACAATACCCCTAATTTGACTACATACTGGAAAATAACTCTAAAAACCACATTATGTAGCCCCCTACCAATATGAACCCAATACACCTTCCCAATTTAAAAAATGATGCAGGAGCATCCAACACCCTTAGTCAAAGGGATGAATCCAAAGCGAAGAGAAGAGGAAGATGTGGACTAGGGGAGAAAAATAGGTAAAAATCTGTTTTAAAACAGATTTAAAGGATGGAATGGATAAAGTCTGGAGGAGACTTATCAATATGTGTTATATGCATGTATGCGAATTAGTTGAGAGATTTGAGGAAGGGATATGATCAGATCCTTCACAGTGATCCGATCCAGTGTTCCTTTAGATAGATATATTCTGCCACCTATGCATGCATTATCAAGCTTTAAGGGCTTTTGTTGGAGGATTGATCGGATCCTTCCGTGATCCAATCCAACACTTCTTATATATACGAACCTGCGCGTTCAAGAGAGATATAGAGTAGTAGATAGACAAGATGTAGTCGATAGGAGAACTGCTGCTAAGGCTGAAATGCCTTAGGATTGTAATCATGTTGCGTTAATATAATATATGTGTGTTTATGTTGAACTGTGCGCCTGTCTGTGTTTCATTCATATATATATATATATATATGCGTTAATGGATTTTTTCCAACTCTGTTTCATATGTGTGTGTCGAAGGTTTAAATCCCAATTTTTATGTATTGATCGACCATCAAACGTGATGGCGACCAATTGAAGTAACCAGGTTAATTGTGCAATGGAATTTATGTGTGCTTGGCAGATTGTGGCGGAACTGTGTTTAACACAGAATTCCTTCAAATGGCAGAAGATTAGATTAAGGAGGAAATAGGCAAGAATACACAGTGACCGTTGGATCTGAATGATCCACGGTTCAGATCCTTTATCGCATCGGCAGAGGCCTTATGGTGTTATCGAATTCCAACCATCGAACAGTGCGACTGCGATAATTCGATGGATCCTAGACCATCAGATCAAGAGTTTCGATCGACGGTCCAAGTGTGATTGGCGTTTGCATTTGACGGAGGTCAAGGGACGACGGAGTTGAATGGCCAATGAGCGATGTGGCAACAATGCCGATGGACCAATCGGCGATCGGAGGTGTCGGTAATCGGAGGTCGGCGTTGGAACAATGCTGTGGGAAAGGATAAAGAACGGACCCGACGAGATTTATAAATATGGGTTCAATGAATTTGAAGTCCGGTGCATACATTCGGAGCGAGATTTCCTTTGTTCCCGTGTTATTCCCTTATATGTGTTGCACGGGATTTTTTAATGCAAAAACACTATATGAACGCTGCCGATAATTTAAAGCCTCTGATGGTGAAAAGGACCCGATAGTGTAATAGCTCCGATGAAGTATAAGTCCACGGTTTAAAGGCTTAAAGCCTTATGAACGCTTTTGATAGGCTTTGTGGGTCATAACCCACAGGCCTCAGGATTAATTTCTTTAAGGGAAAGGGATTTTGATTAACCCACAAAATCTCATTCCCATAAAAAATCCCCTAATTTGACTAGATATTGTAAGACATTTTTTATACTCTTTTATATCTTTTCATTAACTTTGAGCTCCATTTTTTATACCTGCCAATATAAAGGCCCTTTACCCACTATTATATGTTCAATATATTATGTCATTTTTTCTTCAATATATATCCCCCAGTATGAATGCACGTGGTATGGTATTGCTCCACTAGTGAAAACCCGTGCAACATCTCTTTCATACTTGGCTAGAAAGCGTCTCTCAGGGCAATGATATTAATCCATGGTATTGTAACAAAGCCTATTTACAAGTTAAGGATCTCCATGGTAAAGTGTGAGTCAATATCCATGGTTAAGAATCTTGTTATTAGTTTTTTCAAATGTATATGTGTTCGGTGTTGTCTAACTATTATATCTTTTAGAGGTTTTGGTCTGAATTCATGAAATAATTTTTGGTCAAATTTTGATCTTTGGTTGTTTAAAAAGAATTTTTAATTGCATATATAGATTCTATAGCTTGAAAACATGAAGCATTTAGATTGTGGAGAGTTAATAACTTCAACTTGTGATCCCAACAAATTCCTGCAGAATTTTGATTACATTTGATAAGAAAATAGGCCTAAAAACCTCGAAAAACACATAATAAGTAGACTACATTTTTTCACATGTTTTTGTGAAACTCCAAAACATAAAATAATTGGACCATTTTTGTGTGTGTATGTGTCTATATATATATATACACTCCAATAAAATTATAATTTAATTAACCTTTATTATTATTTTTAAAAATTTGAAAAAAAAATTAATTTATTTAATTATTATTATTATTTATAATTTTGACAATATTAATAAAGTATATATTTTGATATCTATTAATATTGGCTAATTATTTAATTTATATAATTATGAAAGCTAAAATTATATAAATTAATTATAAAATAGGTAATTAACACACAAATAAAATAAATCCAAAACGGTATAATAAAAATAAGAATAAATTTTAAATAATACAACTTGGTAAAAATTAATGACTTTACAACTTCATAATAACTCACCATAATAATGAAAATAATTTCCAATAGGAAAATAAACCTAATCATAATAATAAGGTTAAAAGATGACGACTTTCGTGGTAAAAAGTATTAATAACTTTATAATTTAATAATCCATAAAAGACATTGTTATGATGAGAGTTAATAAGATCCAGCATAGCGTTGGACGATTTGAAATTATGGGTAATTTTTATTTTCTTGTGAGGGTAAATGATAATTATTAAGTATTGATGGACTCTATCTTTTGTTTTTTAACCGATATTTTTTCCAATTAAGGATAGGTAATTTTCATCGGTTTACAAGGAGGTAAACGATTTCAAATTTGTTTTTTTTGGGTCTTTAATGATGGATAAGTTTTATTTTCTTGTTGGGATAAATGATAATCATTAGGTATTAGGTATCGATAGATTCTCTGTTTTGTTTTTTAATTAATATTTTTTTTCCAATTAAGAATAGGTAATTTTCTTCTATTTACAAGGAGGTAAACAATAAACATTAGGTAATTAATTAATGATTCTTTTATTATGTTATTTTTTGAATTTAAATTATTTTTATCTAATAAATAAGATAGAAAGAAAGTGAATAAATCATTGGTTCATTGTTTGCCTTTGAAAATGGTATTGAAGAAGTTTTTTAATTAATATGGGATTGAAAAAAAAGAAAGAAAGAATGGATTTTTAAAGTAATTATTGATTTGTATATAACTTAATTATAAATTAAAAATAATTGATTCTTTGATGTTTGGAATAGGGATTTATTGGAAATTATGTCTTATTATATATGTCGTTTGGGCACCCTGACATCGTATCATTACAAATATATAGGTAATGCACCACGGAGGTGGAAGTACGTTCATAGCGGGAATGGAGGGGAGGGTCATTCCTCATCCTAATTCACATGATATCTAGTCCGTTGATATATAGTCCTTTGTTTTTATGTTTGCATGTTGTGGAGGTCTGGCTTGCTAGTGAGGGTATGGTATTTTGGTCACTTTCACACAATCATAAGAATTTGTGGAGTTGATGCGTGTCGTTTTTTATTTGTATGCTACAAAGGTTGGGCCTGTTTTCGAGTTGGTGGCCATCCACTCAATTTCACCCTTTCTTGATTGCAATTCTCAAGGTATTTCTTATCCTTGCACAATTCTTGTATTTGGGTGTTGGTATCGTGGTTACATTTCTCTATGGTATTGAATTTGATGGAATTTTAATACTGGTTATTGAGCTCTGGTACATCAATGAGGTTTTATGCAAACCTCTCTTGCTTTCGTTGTTGGTATACTATGGGCTTGTGATTGGGGGTATCAATCTGTTAATTATGGACCTAAGTTATTTGTATAATCTGGTTTTTACTCGGTTCTTGCTGTCATTTCCTTTAGGCGAAAGCAATGTAAGTGTTGTTGGGGGTAGTTTGATTATTTGGAACTTTCAAAAATTGGATTTTGTATGGCTCTTATATGTTAGATGTCTTATGTCTTTAATGTGCGGTGAAATTCAAAGTCTACTCAAATTTTGTCCTTTGGTTTGGAAATTAGGGGACTAATTGGTTGTTTTTCGGTTAGAGTCAAAGGGGTTATAGTTCATCCATTTGACTGTTACTTTGGTTGTGGTTCTCTCAGTGCATGTCTTTATTATTCCTTTGTGTCTGCAATTATGCTCCCTTGCTTGAGAATGACGATTAAAAGAGGAGGGGTAAGTAGTGTTGGGTTCAAACGAACTCAAACCTTTGCTTACGACTTAGTGGAAACTTTTTTTGACGTCGTCCCTCTTGAAGTCCAGAGAGAGATTTTTTTGTTGGAGTGGAAGTAATCAAGGGATCACCCCTATCATTTTGACTCAGAGGTTGTTGAATATGGTCTGAAATGGGTTCTGAATTTGGGACATTTTCGGAAGAGGCGACTCTATTTCTTGCATTCTTTGTCTCTGCGTCATCAAATGGATACTTAATTTTCAAAGATAAACAAGTTGACAATTACACTATTTTCTCTAGGTTGGAGGATATTAAAAACATGTTAAGGCATCATAAATTTTGTCTTGAAAATATTGACTCTCATTTAAGTTGGGTTGAAGGTTTTCTGGTGTCATATTCTACCTCAAGAGATCTCACAGATCCACAAGTGGATAGTGTAGAACACACGAGACTGGAAACCAAATCAAATATATATTAATCAATCTCAAATAATGATATACAATGTGTACATATTAATACATACAGGAAACAATTGAATTAGTTCCCGAGAGTTCTTGGACTCCAATAACTACCCAAACTGACCCAAGGTTAATCCTGAGGATTAGCTATCTAACAGTCCCCCCTTAATCCGAAGGGATATACTAAAGTCCAAGAACGAGAGCTCAAAATGCAAAAAATGCATCTCAACCAAGAGTTGAATGTCTCTCTGAAAATGGTTTTTAAGGATGACCACAAACCAAGATGGGAGAACTCAAAGTCTCAACCAACACCAACTCTAGAACCTTCATAGCGGTTCTCAGAACAATAAAAAATGTGGTTTTAAGGTGACCACAAACTCTGGAACTATCACAGTAGTTCCTCGAACAATTCCAAACATGGAAGTGCTCAATCAACTCGATCAACTCAACTATGACTCAGGCTCACTTGACATTTTGAACTCAAACCTGTAGCAGACCATCAACTATTCCCCTCTTGTTGGATGCAAGGTGAGAAGTACTCTTCATCACTGCAAGGCTGGCCATCACTCTAGAACATATTCTTCGATATGCCATGTAAATATTCTTGACTGTTTCGGTCCAATCCCAAGAAGAAATCCATATGAAACTTACCTTCTCTCTTGTAGTAGACTTCTTTCTGGAACATCTATTTGTATGATGATTTCACTTTCCACAATGCTCACGCGGGTGAAGATCAAAACATCAATCTTTCATATGTCCAACTCTGCTACACCGTTGGCATCTATCAACTTGTTATGGAACAACATTGTCTAAAAATCCAACACTTCAGAATTGTATCGCTTTAACAAAATTTGGTATGTGAAAAGATACATCCATAATATCCTCTTTGTAACTCAAACTAGTTCTGTGTTTATTGTGTCTAATCTCTTCCCATGGCCTTATGAAATTTTTGGGAATATCAAGCTTCTCATAAGAACTTTCAGTTGCATTTCCTTTTAAAACCATTGCATTACTTTGATTATTTTTTGGTTGATGATCAGACTCAAATAAACTATTATTCTGAACAAGAACAGGGTCAGAATTCTTCTTTTGCAGTTCTTCTCACTGAAACTAGGATTCTAGCTCAAAAAATTCAAATTTTCTTTTCACATTTTGCAAACATGACTGAATGTCTGAGAGCGTGTCCTTGTTGACTTGGACACTGTTATGAATACTGGATGACACTAAAATGCGTAATAACTGCAACACATCATCAATTTTAACCATTTTCTCCAACAATAAACTTTGAAAAAAGGGGTGTCGACTAATGCCAAAAATGCACCCAATATAAACAAATTTACGATGAATTAACCGGGTGTCAGGTTCAACTAAAAATGCACCCGTTTACAAAGAAGATTCAAGAATAAAGAGATTATATAACTGCAACTATACAATTAGGAACTTTTATCTTTTCTCCATACAATGAATACCATGAAAACTCAAGTTTGTTGTGAGTTATATCCAATATGCATGAGTTGCAAATTTATCAAATAGTGACATGATCAAGGTCGCCAACCCATGGAAACCGAAATCATGTTCATAACCTCCAAAAATATCTCCCAAAATTAGCTTTAAAAGATATATATATTTATCTTTCAAAATTGTCTCTATCAAAATTTGAACTTGAGACCTTCAATAGACCAAATAACTATATAAACTTCACCAACAATAATGTCATTTTCCTTTCTTGATTTTATATCCATAAACTCTACCTCCAAAAATATCTCCCAAAATTAGCTTTTAAAAAAATATCTTTCAAAATTGTCTCTATAAAGATTTGAACTTAAGACCTTCATTAGACCAAATAACTATATAATCTTCTTGATTTTATATCCTTAAACTCTGTTATTTAAACTTCAACAAAACAAAATAAAAAATTGATGTCATTCCCTAGAAGCTCCTTTTCTCCACTTGCCACCAATCAAAATTACTCCGTTTAATGAAAATAAGAGAAGGAAGGAGCAAGCCTTACCACTTATTTTATCTTTGCTCCTTTTACGTTTTTTTCTTTTCTACTTCACATAAAAATTATTATTTTTATCTTAGCTCATTTTACGTAAAGTTTGTTGGTTGACCCCTCGATTGGGGTGTGGAAGGCAGTGCAGATTAGACGAGGAAGAGGAAGGTAAGCAGCCATGGCGAGCTGAGGGGGGATCAGACGTCCATTTGGCATGGCGGGTAGAGGGAGAAGAGGCTAGCCAGGGGCCACAAGAGCAGGAAAATGGCAGTGGGGTAGCGGGCATTACAGGGCAGGGGTAGCCGTTCAAGTGGGCATATGTGAGAGAGGATGGCCATGTGTCAAGATTGGCAGAGGGAAGAAGGCAACAACAACTAGCAAGTTGCGAGGAGGTGGGAGAAAATTCATGGCAAGAGCAGCCGATGCTAGGAGAGAATTAATGAAGGGAAATTATGGGGAAGTCAGGGGAACCCCATCCCGAGACAATCATGTGGGAGAAAGGGAGCGGATGGAGGAAGAAAGCACATGGTGAGTCCTTCGGGCGGCATGCAGGGCAGGTGGACAGAAAGACAAAATGGTAAGAAAGCTAGGTTGAGAGGCATTTGCATGCAGCAAGACAAGGTAGGACATGTAGCTGAAGGTGGTGAAAGACAAGGGTTGGAGGACATCGAGTAGTGTTCAACTATCATCTGCAAGAACTGGTATGTCCTCTCGGCTCTCACTCATGACTGTCTGGAAAATATGATTCTAGAAGCAGAACACTGGTTAATGTTAATGATGCCCCCAGTTGTGTTCACTGTTGAGGTCTCCCGTTCTTCTTGGGGTTTTGGCCTGTTATCCTGGGGAGAATTCGATAGGCTTGTCACCCAGGGAAGGGGGTTTGGGAACCCTGGTCTTGGCCTCAGGGTAGATAGGTCCCAGGGTAAGGGCATAAAGTCGATTCGTTATGCAGCCTGCTGGGTTATCCAAAGTGGTTTCCACAATGGCTATAGGAACAAATAAGTTGTTTTGGTTGAGAATGTGGCTCAGGAAGGAAGGTGTCTCAGTAATGTGCGGAAGGTTAGAAGTTTTCCTTGACTTGTTGACAATGTTGATATTCCTCAATCCAAAGCTGAGCCTGGACCTAGATAAGGTGTGCGGGAATAGATGTAGTAACTGGGGATGCAATTGGGGGAGGGAAATTGCTCGGAGAAGGCTTTTTCTTAGCTTCCTCGATGGGACCCAATAGCGAAGAATATCTCTCTCATGGACTGGTATGAAATTTGTAGTCTAGTGGGAGATTGAGAAGCAATCCCTTACTCGCCAGGGTGGTGATATCTAAGGCAGGGTTGCATTTAAAATAGGGTGGATGTGTAGGGAAGACTCATGGGAACTGGGTAGCTGGGCTCTTCAAATTCCTATGGGAAGATACCAGAATGATGGGGAGGTCACTATCCTTCAAATCTCTATGGAGGGAGGGGGGAACCAGGTTGTTAATGGGGTTTATCACAGTTCTCAGAGCATGGAGCGAATGAAAATGCTCGTGCCAGAGAAGTAATGGGGGAAGCCTATGGGGAACCCCAAAACGAGAGAGGCCAATATAAAAACCATGTATCCAAAAAAGAGCAGAAGGAAAGAAGGTGATTATATTACCAACTCACAGAGAACAAATGTCTATGAGGCCACTATGGTTAATATGATGATGACTTACAATGTTGTATTCCTGGTTTCTATTATAGGTAATATAAAAAGAAGAGTGCAAAGAACTCCAGAGCCTCGACACTCAAACCGTGTTCTAGCCCTGGTACAGGTGCGCCGCTCAGAAAGGGAGGAAAAAAGCAGAAAGAAGAATTGGAGGTGAAGGTAACCAACTGAGAAAGAAAGGAAACAGAGGAATGGGAAAGGTCAGAAAAAATATGAAAGGATTGGAACCAACTTCTAGCAAAGGTCCGAGCAAAAGAGGAAGGAAAATAGGGAAGGAGAGTATGCAGAACCTGATCAACACACACTATGTAGGAACACTGCCTAAGGTGAAAGCAGTAATCTTTGAATGGGAAAGAGAACTAAAAAATAACATTGAAAATCAAGAGATCGAGGCAGAGGAATGGGAAACAATTATCAAATACCCCGGGAATACCAGAGGACACCAAACACTATTCCGCCAAACTGTCTAGCAGTATTGGGTCATGAAAAACATCCTGGCCTGCGCAATGACAACCTATAAAGAAAGAGAAGACCTGGAGGAAGATAGACTAGCTGAGCCAAGTATGAAGGACCTGCAAAGGGAGATACAATCTTTCCAATTGTAGTTGTATCACAACAACCTCACTGTGAACAAGATTGAATAGAGCCTTCAGAATATGATGAGAAGTGAAGTCTCGGGTTCAAGCGTGAAATCCCTAGCCCCTGTGGACTCAACATATGATTAAAGCAACCATGTTAGTATAATTTTGTCTATATGATAGCTAGCATTTACTTTTTTAATAAGAATTACATAGTAGATAAAGTTGCCAATGTAGCATGGATGGTCATGAAAACTCTTTTTAAATTTTGGATAGCATTCGATGCAGACAGGTGGCCAACAGACCTGGTTTCCTGCAGGCAAGTTAAGGCCACCTAAAATTTTGTAGAAATCATACTTATTTTCATGAAATATCAATAGAAAAAGAAAGGATCCTACCAAGCTTACAACACAATTTTTTTTTGTTGGTTGACTTTAATCTTTTTAATAGTGAATTTTACATGTGAACATTATGGCGGCATCCTAAGAGTTACTCCTTACTCCTGGGTATTTTTTATTCCTTTCTCAATTTAAAGAAAACTTTCACAACTTTCTCAAAAATTAGCGTTCACATTAGAAATTATTATTTAAATAATTTTCAAATTTCACCACAATTTAATGTGAATGCCATTTCTTCCATGCTTACCAACTTCTTCTACATTATATCTCTCTTTGCTGCGAGCTTCTCATAGTCAATTACTCATTGGTTTGAGATTATACCTCTCTCTGCTGCAAGATTCACATAGTCAGTTACTCACTGGTCTGAGATTTCGCTACAAAATTCTCACAATCCCCTTCACACTCGGCTGCAATCTACATCCACCCAATATATAAACTGACAAAATCTGTTTTTTAAATCCAGGACAACCAGAAAATTGACCACTCTTCAATTAAAAATTTAATTCAAACCACCAAAAATATATATATCTTTCATTTTAAGTATCTTTCAGAAATCCTTCAGTAAAAACTTTGTATCCTTAAAAAATCTTTTAGTAAAAACTCTGGTTTGCAGTAAATGTAAATATTATCCTTCAGAAACTTTACTTACTGTGATTAAACTCATGTTTACTGTCGTAAATGCAAATACTATCCTTCAGACATTTTACTGTGATTAAACTCTTGTTTACTATAGTAAATGTAAATACTATCATTCAAAAATTTTATTATGAATTCAAATACTATCTTTCAAAAATTTCATTGTAAGTAATCTCTCGTGACGTAGTAAATTTTTATTGAGAACAACAAGCACTCAAAAATCCAATATGTATTCTAACTTCCAAGGATATGTTAAAAAGAATAAAATTATACCACTGAATTTCTCCAATTTTCTTTCATTATGAAGGAAAGTTATAAAACTTAAAAAGATTCAATAGTTTGGGCATCCCACTGGGCTAACCTTATGTTGCATTAAACTATCCTCACAGCCTTCATGCTCCGCGTCTCCTTTACGCCATAGACTTCAAATACACGGAGTTTAAAAACACCTCAACTAGGGCTCTGATAACATTCAAGTTAACAAATTAACCTCTGAAGTCCCAGATTAATTCTATTTGATAGATCAAATTAACCATGCTCTCATTCAACAGAGCATCTCACTTGCTCTGATACCATTGTAGAACACACAAGCCTGGAAACCAAATCAAATGTATATTAATCAATATCAAATAAATATGTACAATGTGTACATATTAATACATACATGAAACAGTTGAATTAGTTCCCGGGAGTTCTTGGACTCCAATAACTACCCAAACTGACTCAAGGTTAAGCCCGAGGATTAGTTATCTAACAGATAGTGCACAAAACCTCATTATTATCTCTTCAAACCAAGACTAATAGTTGGGTATTGAATATGTTGAGATTTTTTGTTTTAGTCAAATAGGCAAAAATCTCTGAAGGATGACAACAATAGGGATTCAGTTCCTAGATTAGCTCCAGGTTGTTGGGAGGGAGTTAATGCCTCCTATATTTGATGTGAGGGAGTTATGAGGCTGTTAGATTCTTTATGCTATATAACAGGCAACCATTCGGATGGTTTGCTGGGTGTGTGAGAGTTTTGTGAGGCTTTCATGATGTAATCTCCTGATTTAATTAATAAACTCCTGATGCCTATGTTTGGTGGACGTAGCCCAGATTGGTTGGGTGAACCACGTTAAAAGCTGTGTCTTATGTGCTTGATTGTTTCTGTGTTTATTTAATTTGGCTGTGCACCTGATCCAACAATTGGTATTAGAGCTCTGTTGGAGGTGCTGAGATTGCATGCTGAAGGTGCGTGCTGGAAGTGCGTGTGACTGAGTGTGGAGGGTGAATATCACTGCTGCGCGGAAGACAGACGGACCAGACATGTGTGCTGGTGCGTGGATCGTTTGCTGCTGCGTATACGTTGCTGAGCATTGTGCCTGGAGGTGCTGCCCGGAGGAGCTGCATAGTTTGGAGGTGGAGCGTTGGTGTTGCTGGAGCGCTGAGCCTGTGTGTGCATGACTGGATTGCTGGTTGATTAACTCCGTGGAGCGCTGATACCTGGTGCGCGTGGATTGCTGGTTGAATACTCCTGGTGCGTATTAAATACTCCTGGTTGCGTTTTCCGTTATGGAGACCAGAAGGTGCGTTTTGCTGGTGCATATTTTAGTGTTAAATATGTGCTTGCTGGTGCGCTGTTTTTTAATGCGTGTTGGTAAACATTCAAATGCGTGTTGGTAAACCGCGGCAAATTGCGAGTCCAATTCCCACTTCATTTAAAATGTTTGTAGCTGTGCGTGAATGCATGGATAAACTGTAATATTGCGCAGAATTTAAAAAAAACGCCCGCGTGACATTTTCCAGCTTCTCGTTGGCACATACCAATTTTTAGAGCAATTTTGTATGAATGAGTGTGGAAAGAGAACTAGAATTTGTCTGATGTATTAATGTTCAGAGATTGGGAATTGTTATTCAAGTGAGGACGTTTACAACTGATGTTGTTAAAATTCGCTCCGCAGACCGTGTGAGCCAGAAGCTAAGAACACAAAACATTTTGTTTGTTGGCAGTGATCTGAAATAACTGTAACTTGCCCAGCAAATGAAAATTTTTTAAAGGCAAAGGTACAAAGACATAGGCAGGGTTTTTTGGTTGTGTAAAAACAAATGCAAAGGCAGAAATTTTTTTTTGTGAAGGGAAAGTTTTTTTAAAGAAGTTTTGTTTTGTAAAGGCATAGGCAATTATTTAATTTGCTGGTTGGATATTTGGAGATTACTGTGTTTTTTGCTGATATCAAATGGCGAAAACTCAAAGTGCCCGTTTTGAAATTGAGAAATTTAATGGCAAGAATAATTTTGAGATCTGGAAGGTGAAGATGCACGATCTGCTGGTTCAACAAGGTGTGGCGAAAGCGCTGTTGGGGAAAAACAAAAGACCTCCTTCCATGACGGAGGATGAATGGGATGAGATGGATGATAGAGCTCTGAGCGCAATTCGGTTATGTCTGGCGGACGATGTTCTGTTCAACATTGTGTCAGAGAAATCCGCCGCAGGCTTGTGGTCAAAGCTTGAGAAGCTCTACATGACGAAATCTTTGACAAATCGGATTCTCCTAAAGCGGCAGCTTTATGGTTTGCGGATGAAAGAAGGTACCTCAATTGCTGATCACCTGAATGTTTTTAATACCTTGTTGGTGCAATTAGACAGTCTAGATGTGAAATTTGATTTAGAGGATAAGGCAATAACTCTATTGTGTTCATTGCCCGAATCTTGGGATCACTTTGTTACTTCCATAAGCTTTAGTACATCAGATATCCTTGAATTTGACGATGTTGTTGGAGCCTTGTTGGCTGAGGAGACAAGGAAGAGGTCGAATGCAGACACCTCTACATCAGAGGTAATGATGGCCAAAGGTCGCTCACGAGAGAGACACTCCGGGGGAAAGCATAGCGACTCTCGTTCGAAGTCCAAAGGAAAGAAGCCAAAGATGAAGTGCTGGCATTGTGGCAAGGCTGGACATCTGAAAAAGGATTGCTGGAAGCGAAAGCAGGCTGCTAAAGAAGGCTCTTCGACAGAAAAGAAGGAAGCCAACACCACGGATACAGGTTCAGTATCAGGTTCAGGTATGAGTGATGAGGTATTGCCAGTTAATGTTTCAAAACATGATCAACATTGGTTGTTAGATTCCGGGGCATCTAACCACATGTGTATACATAGAGATTGGTTTAAAACATATAAATCAATTGATGATGGTGTTGTGTACATGGGTAATGATGTAACATGTAATATTGTTGGGATTGGAAGAATACAACTACAAATGTTTGATGGCACAACCAAAATATTAACTGATGTGAGGCATGTACCAGATTTAAGAAAAAATTTGATTTCATTAGGAGCACTTGATTCAAATGGATATAAAACTGTAATTCAAGGTGGAGTTATGAAAATCTATAAAGGTATTTTACTAGTGATGAAGGCAAAGAAAGTAGGAAATCTATTTCAGTTAGAAGGTAGAACTGGGTCAGATCATGTGTCTGTGTCTGAACATGACGGTAGTTCCATTCACTTATGGCATCAAAGATTGGGGCATATGAGTGAAAGAGGATTGAAAATTTTGGCTGACCGAAAGTTACTTCCTAATCTAAGATCTGGAAAATTGGATTTCTGTAAAAATTGTGTGTTTGGTAAACAAAGTAAACAAAAGTTTAAAACAGGCAAACATACTAGTAAAGGCATACTTGATTATATCCATTCAGATGTGTGGGGTCCAGCTCCTACAGCTTCATATGGTGGTTCATCTTATTTTGTATCATTCATTGATGACTTTTCTAGAAAAGTGTGGGTCTACATGTTGAAAAAGAAGTCTGATGTTTTTACAGTTTTCAAGCAGTTTAGAGCATTGGTAGAAAACATCACTGGTAGAACTATAAAATGTTTAAGAACTGACAATGGTGGTGAGTTTACTTCCAAGGAGTTTGACAACTATTGCAAGGATGCAGGGATCGAAAGACATAAGACCATGGTTTATACTCCTCAGCAGAATGGAGTTGTTGAACGCATGAACAGGACTCTTCTAGAGAGAGCAAGGTGTATGCTGAGTAACGCCGGGTTGCCGAAGGAGTTGTGGACGGAAGCAGTGGCAACAGCTTGTTATGTGATAAACCGATCTCCATCGACGGCGATAAATTGCAAGATTCCGCAAGAGGTATGGAAAGGACACCCTTGTGACTATTCTAAACTCAGAGTGTTTGGTTGTGATGCATATGCTCTAGTGCCTAAACATCAGCGAACTAAATTAGATCCAAAGTCTAAAAGGTATATCTTTGTTGGGTATGGTGTTGGAACAAAGGGATATAGATTGTGGGATCCTACTACCCGCAAAATCGTCATCAACAGAGATGTAAAGTTTAATGAATCCTCTCTTGTACAATTAGATGTAGATAGTCGATTGAAATAGGATGATGTATCTGATTTTCAGCACATTCAGTTTGATAGCATTTCTAACGATAGTCATGATGACCATAGTTCAGATACTAGTCATGAACAGGTTTCAGAATCAGAACATGAACAGGGTTCAGGTTTAGATCATGAATAGGTCTCAGATATTGATCGGCAAGAAGTTCCTACAGGTGGTAGTAAGCCAATCGAGGAAGCACCAGAAACATTCTTAAGGAGGTCTACAAGGATCAAACGCCGTCCGAGAAGGTATGATGATCATGTTACTTTAGTTGCTTTGATCGCTAATGATGATGAACCTTTGTGTTATCAGGAAGCTGTAGAAGGTTCAAATAGTGACAAATGGAAAGCAGCCATGAAGGAAGAAATGATGGCTTTAGGTAAGAATGGTACGTGGGATCTGGTTGAACTTCCCAAAGGCAGGAAAACAGTGGGATGCAAATGGGTCTTCAAGCTGAAACGGGGTGTGAATGATACGGAAGACAGGTACAAAGCGAGACTGGTTGCAAAAGGGTTTTCTCAGAAAGCTGGCATAGATTTTCATGAGATATTTTCACCAGTGGTTAAAATTGTTTCAATTAGAATTGTGTTAGCATTAGTGGCTTTGTTTGATTTGGAGTTGCAGCAGTTAGATGTTAAGACTGCATTTCTACATGGTGATTTAGATGAGGAAATATATATGGAACAACCGGAAGGGTTTGTTCAGCATCGCAATGCGAAATTTGTCTGCAGGCTCAAGAAGTCATTATATGGCCTGAAGCAGTCGCCTCGGCAGTGGTATAAGAAGTTTGATTCTTTCATGTTGAGTCAGAAATATGTAAGAAGTGAATATGATCATTGTGTGTATTTTAAGCAGTTAAATAATGGCATGTTCATTATCTTAGTGTTATATGTTGATGATATGCTTTTAGCAAGCAAAAGCATTGAAGAAATCAACAGGTTGAAGACTCAGATGGCAAGGACGTTTGATATGAAAGATCTAGGAGCCGCAAGACAGATTTTGGGCATGGAGATTTTCAGAGACAGGAGTAATGGTAAGCTGTGGCTATCACAACAGAAGTATGTTGAGAAAATACTTTTGAGGTTTGGTATGAACAATGTGAAGCCTGTGTCGATCCCTTTAGCTTCCCATTTTAAGCTTTCTTCGAGTTTATGTCCTAATACAGATGAAGAAAAGGATTATATGTCTCGAATTCCTTATGCCAATGTAGTAGGATGTTTGATGTATGCGATGGTGTGTACGCGACCAGATATTTCTCATGCAGTTGGGGTTGTCAGCAGGTACATGGCAAATCCGGGTAAAGAACACTGGTCAGTAGTAAAATGGGTGCTTCGGTACTTGAGAGGCACAAGTAGTTATTGTATTTCTTACAATAAGAGTAGTGAATTTGTTTGCGGATATGTTGATTCCGATTTTGCAGGTGATTTGGATAAGAGAAGATCAACTTCAGGGTACGTCTTTACTCTTGCAGGTGGAGCTATAAGCTGGATGTCAAAGCTACAGAACATTGTTGCTTTGTCCACTACTGCAGCAGAATACATTGCTGCTTCTCATGCCTACAAATAGGCAGTTTGGTTGAAAGGTTTGCTTGGTGAGTTTGGTAGGTTACAGGATAACATCAGGTTACTTTGTGACAGTCAAAGTGCAATACATTTGGCTAAGAATCCGGCCTATCATAGTAAGTCAAAGCATATTCCAATCAAATATCATTTTGTAAGACAGGTTATCACTGAAAGGGGAGTTTCTCTTGAAAAGGTGCATACAAAGGAGAACTGTGCAGACATGTTCACGAAACCAGTTTTGTTGGAGAAGCTACGCTGGTGTTTGGCTTCTCTTGGCTTGAAGAAAAGATAAAATAATAATAACAGGGCATCAGGCGAATTGTTGTCAAGGTGGAGATTGTTGAGATTTTTTGTTTTAGTCAAATAGGCAAAAATCTCTGAAGGATGACAACAATAGGGATTCAGTTCCTAGATTAGCTCCAGGTTGTAGGGAGGGAGTTAATGCCTCCTATATTTGATGTGAGGGAGTTATGAGGCTGTTAGATTCTTTATGCTATATAACAGGCAACCATTCGGATGGTTTGCTGGGTGTGTGAGAGTTTTGTGAGGCTTTCATGATGTAATCTCCTGATTTAATTAATAAACTCCTGATGCCTATGTTTGGTGGACGTAGCCCAGATTGGTTGGGTGAACCACGTTAAAAGCTGTGTCTTATGTGCTTGATTGTTTCTGTGTTTATTTAATTTGGCTGTGCACCTGATCCAACAGAATAATATTTTATACACCAATCTTTGCACTCCCAAATTGTTTTTTTCTTGTTTTTGTAACCACGCTGGTGTTAGCAGGGGTGTGCAGTTAATTTCCCATAGTTGGTCTCAATTTGTTCGATGGAGTTGCACGTTGATTCCTTCACTCACTGGATGGACATTGCATCAAATCTTCAACAATGGCTATTGTTGGTTGCTAGTTGTTGGAATTGGTGGCTATTATGCACGCTAGTGGTGCACTATTTAACCTTTTCCTTGTTTCTTATTTTAGTGGTGTAATAAGGACGACTCTACGGTTGCCTTTGACCTTTGGGTGTAAGGCACATGGTCAGAACAATTATGTCATTTCTGGCTTGTGAATGGTTTTGGGTTATCGATTTTGATACTTTTCGGTTTGGATCCTAGATGTATGTTATTTGAAGACTACTGTGTGAAGTTTAGTCAGGTCCAACTCTCTTGTTCCTGGAAAGAATAGGAGAGTTATTTAGCTTTCTTATTGTCTAGAGGAAATATTTGTCTTTCTGTCCTCACTTGTTGCCATGAAATTTCTTAGGCTATGGATGTAATCTTGATGTAATTTCTTTTCGTTGAAATATAAAATGTGTCAGTTTATAACAAAAATTAAAAATAATCATTGATTTATATAAAATTACTAGTATATCACATATAATATATAAAACAATTATTGTCAATTGAGTTTAGTCTGAGAGATTGAGTAGAACCATTTGTAATCCTCTCCACCTAGGTTCAAGTGTTGTAATGTTGACATATTTAAGCTTTAAAATAATTTCAAGTCGATTTTTTATCCTAGTGCTTGGAATAAAGTAAAACCTATTTATTTCTTGAATTCCCAATGCATATTGATCTCCTATATATAAAAAAAATACATCTTTTAAAATCTTAATTTATTAATGATAATATTTTTTTTACTTTACAATCATGTTAATTGGTTGCATGAAATGGAGTTTGAGTTTATATGAAATAATTACTAATTAAGAATAAGAAAGGAATCCTACTAAACATGTGTAATATCTGTCTGTTGATCAGAGAGAAGTTGTTATACTTCTCTGACCAACTCCCTTGAATTTCATTGGGCAACAGAGAAGTTGTTATACTTCTCTGACCAACTCCGTCGAACCTCACAGGGCAAGTGAGATAATGGGATAGATTTCCCATTGCTTGATCCCCTAGGGATTAGTGATTGTTTAAGGAGAATTTACAAGTGCTTACAATATTAACAATAGTATTTACAACAAGAAGTAAAACAATAATTAAAACAAAAATAAATATCCACAAAAATGTAAAATAATGTACAAGAAAACACTATATATAGTAATATCAATAGTCTGAAATTAAAAATCAGACTTAATTAGCATTGTACTAGTCAGTAATTCTAAGCTTTATGACTTCAAAATATTGTATAGCTTATGTTGCACAATTATCATATATAAATTTCAAAAACATATCGCTGATAAGTACAAAAAACCAAGAAGAAATATGCACATAAAATGGAGCATTAAAAAAGGTTAATTTTTATATAATAATATGTGAGTACAACCAATCAAACTTGTGAGTTTTTGCCAAAAAACCCTTGGCCACACTTAATTCTAGAATATCCGCAATGTAATTGAAATAATATACACATATTTTGGAAAGCAATAAATGAGACGATAGCTTCAAAACACCCTCTGAGTAGTCTGATATAATTTTGGACAACTTGCTTTCTTTGCAAAATTAATGGCCATTAGCATTGGTTAAAGAGAAACTAGAGCTTATATTAGCAAATGAATTGCAAAAAATTCAAGATACCTGAAAAAAGTACTAAAAATGATTGAGTGGAGTTGCCTTCAACTTTTTCTTCCCTCAAAGAAAGTGTGATACCACCATTGGATCAACTTCTTTGACTCACAAAAATGAAGTTAAAGGAAATAATGAAAACTGGAAAATGTTTAATGCATCCCTCTCCTCACAATTTTCTCCCCCTACCCTTCATAAACTTCATTCCCTGCCTTGAATTTAGTTGGGAAGTTCAACTACCTAGGTAACTATTTTATTTTATTTCTAATTGTGATGATTAAAAAGTGAGAATGATTTTTCTAAAGGGGAATGTTAAATAATATTTAACTTTCATTATTAAATTTGTGTTTTATTAGGTGGGCCCTCCTAAACTGAAAAACATGCTAAACAATATCCACATAGCTAATAGATTTCTAAGGAGTAGAAAACAAACCATGTGAAAAGTGCATCAAGCTATAACAATAAGTCAAAAAATAAGGTCCCTTTCTAGTTGTGCCTCCAATCCTTATCCAACCTCCTTATGTTTCTCTTCCATTAAAAAAAGGAAAGAGAAATAAATAGATCAACAATAAATATATACTCATTTGCTCAAAATGTGGGCCACATATCATAGATTTCTCAAAACAAAATATTGTCCAAAAAATCTATGTTGTCCCATGAAAAATATGCATGTGATATTATACCGAAACTGAGTAAAGTGCTGAAAAATACATGTTGTAAATTGAAACATATATTGAAAATGTAATGCTAATGAAAAATAAAATCCATCCTATCATCAAATCTGAAAAAGATAAAAATTTGTACACTAAAAGCCATATTTTCTATGGGAGGCCATCTTCCCTTTAACTGTACTCTTTACCTGTTGCTCCTATCTGTCATGGTGAGCTTGAGAGGTCACAAAATGTGAGGATCCATGGGAAGAGTTAGATTTAGTGGCTTGAGCTTTCTGTTTTCCTTGAGTGACCGTTGGTTGGGGGGATTGAATGACAGAGAGGGATGACTGAGCTATTGACTGAGTAATGGGAATGGCACGTGAAGTGATCGACTTTAGATGTTAGGATGCCTCTATCAAAGGAGGGGCTAGTGGAGGAGGTAGAGAGGCTATGGGCCACCCCTGGATAGGTTGCATAGGTTGAGGTCGTATCATGTTTTTCCAACCATTATTGGCGGGAATGACTATATGTCCTGAGACATGTGGGGATACAAGGATACTAATGCTGGGTTTGTTATGGATAGAGTGTTGAGGATCTTGTAAGATAAGTTGACCAATAAGGTTAACAACCCTAGTTTTCAACAACTATCTCAACTCATCAGAGTCACCATCAAAATGAATAGATAACCTTGACCTTCTATTTCTTCTCAGACCGAAGCCCCTTCCTCTATTTGGTCCCCTCTACTTGGTCCCCTCTACCATAACTGTGACTATCGAGGAAACTCATGTTGTGCAAATAGTATTATCTTAGTAAGCAAAGAAACAATAACCAAAATTAACTTTTACTAAAGTAAGAGTGAAAAGAAAATATTGAAGGAAATATTATACGTGAGAAAGGGAATAGGCTCAATGTGTGCATTGACAAAGTACTATCATCACAAAATGTTGGATGATATAAATTGGCTTGTGATATAAAGATCACATGTAATTTGGTAACGTGTGACTGATATGAAAACCAATTCATTGTACAGGGGTTAGCAATATCACTTTATGATGTAAAGCAATTACATTTACAAACTATCATCAAAAGAATGACCTTTATCGATATGTATCATTTTTTCAAAACATGGACTGAGAGATTTGTCGTTCGACAATTTGAGTAATTTCTTTTGATTTATCATTTCTGCAGGTTGTCAAGGCAAGTTAAATGTATTATAACACATTCTAGGGTATTACTATGGGTCCCCGGGTTGGCCACATGGCTTTAGCATAAATAATTTAAGTCGAATAGGGAGAGGGAATAATACTCCCTAACCCGGTCAACAAAGAATAGAGCTAATGATATAGTCAATTGTGTTCAATTTAGGTTAAAAAAAAGCAGTAGTATTATTTTTTTGTTTCTTGAAAATTATGGAAATTTTGGTAAGATTTTGATAAATTTGGTTGGGATTTTTGTAAATCTAATTTATAGCTGTCAAACTTAAAAGTTATAGGTGTCCCAAAATTTTTTGATGGTGCTAAATCTATTTCTACTATCAAAAACACGATTCAAACACTACTAATGCAAAATTTTTCGATTTTTTTTTACCAACCACTTTTAATAGCCAAATCCCTAGCATCATTCTCGGCCTTGTAGACACTTATTGTATTTGAGGTATTACATTGTCACAATGAAACATGTTATCAATCGACATTTATTTCTACACCAAAGTTACAATATTGCATTTAAATTCACATGAGATTATCTCGGCTAATCTTCAAAATATCAACGTAAGACGTATAATCCAACCACATTAATCGTAGCATAAGAATTGTTTTTTTTTTTACCCTTGAGTTGCTTATATACTTCCTTGCATACCTCCACGTAATTGCCTATATACTTCCATGCATACCTCCAGGTCCACGTATGAAACGGATTGGGGGGTGATCTCCACATCATGCATAATATATCGAACCCCCTTTGATAATCAAGTTGAATGCACAATGACCCTGATGCACTAGCCTCCTCCTTCTTTTATTAATAATATGTCTTCATCTGCCCAATTACTTTGTATAAGTATGTCTTTTCCATCTCTTGAATATGCAAGGAATTTTGTTTATTAACTATGTCCATAATAGAAATCAAGATATTGTATATTCCTTTGCTTAAACCAAAATAGATGACAACTTTTACATTATTCTTAGATATGTGCTTGACCAAGAATAGTGTTCGTTCAGGTATTTGCACGAGTGAATCACATAGAGTGTTGTATTCATCTAGATTTTCTTATGAAACTCATTTAGGTAGGCCCCACCTACTCTTGTTTCAAGTTATTTTTTGTATTTTGTATTTTTGTTTGAGGTTAAATCTTGATTTGTTAAGGAGGAGATATCAATTAGGGAGAATGAAATCACAATGGTTTGCGAAAGTTTATGAGTGTGTCAACACCAATGTTTGTGATAATGATATTAATTTTTAAACCCTGTCTTGGTTATGTAAAGTTTTAAGTTTGAAGTTTTTATTTGGAAAATCTTAAAATCAAATTGTTTAACTCTTAATTTATGACATTAGATGTTGTGACATTAATGGCATTGATAGGAATTTGTATTCTAAATACTAATATATCATTAAGTGATCGATCCAATGAAAACTTTGCAAAATATCTACAACAAGTTAACTATTTCTAATGATTCTTTAAGGGCTTTGATGCAATGTAGTCTTTAATGTTTAGATTAAACTAAATCTCTTTTTAAACATCCAAATGTCAATTACTCCAACCAAATCTATGGCTTAGTCTAATAGGTACATGACTATCACCATTAATGACCACCATAGATCCATCTTAAATACAGATCTAACATGAGCTGAGAGGGATCCAGTTTCTTCATGTGCAATTTTTTTTATGAACTGATATTATTTAAATATTTTGTATAGTTATTTATTTATTTTTATAATTTTTTAAAATGTTTATTTGAGTCGACATGAACAAAATTTCAACTTTGATGACAGACGGAAAAAGTTACACTTTACACTGGGTTGTAGAACGAGCCTCTCGGCTCAACAACAAAGAGGTATATACTATTGTAATTAATAAAAAAAAATCAAACAAAATGCAAGAAACCAATAAATTGTAGAGTGAGTTTGCATACAGAAGGAGCAATGGAGGCTTAGAGGAGATTTTTATGAATAAATTTTGGGAACGAGTTTCTTGAGCTCCATAGTATGTAAAATATCATCGAGATCATCAATGATGGAATATGTGATGACCTCAATAAACAAAACCCCCTTCGTGTTAAATTTAATTTCAATGCAGATATTTAGGCTTCTTTTGAGTTTCCTTGCTAGGGGATAAAAAGGCACTGTCACCTTATTCAAAGCTTCCTATAAAATTTCCATTAAAAGGAAAATGCGTTGCCATTGGACCTATAAAAATACATAATTCATATATGTGTGATAAAACAACTTGGTCTGCATTTGACATCCAAAGATATTATTATATTTGGGCTAACGTTGTTCCATTTCCAAACTCTTCACTATAATAATAATTGAAGTTGAACTAGATATTTGGAACATAAGAATGATCAAACATTAGATGAAAAGTGGAGTATATTTATAGATCACCAAGATTTTGGTAACACCATACATTTGATGAAAGCGAAATTTTTGAAGGTCTTATTGTTCGAGATCTCCTACTTGCCTTGTGCTTAATATTTAGTATTCCTCATCATATGCAATATAATTGTTACATGAGTTGTTTGATTGTTAGTTTGATTTGTGCTTGTTAGAGTTTATGTGAGAAATGTATTGTTTCAATGCATTAGAGTTCCAATGAATTATTGTAAAAAATCTTTTTTTATAGTAAGTTTGAGTTATAACCATATAGGTGTTATTATCATTCTAGTTGTATGTGGTTGTTATAGTTATCTGTTGTACCAATCTCATTACTATAAATATAAGATTCTATCTTGTGTTAAAATGGACAAGGTCCAATAAATCTCTCCTTGAGAGAGTTTGGTTTATTTATTGTATTTTCAAGTGTTTTCTATTTTGGTATCAGAGCTAGTAGCTCTAGATGTAACTCCTTCACGGAAGGGCCCATAAATGTGTGAGAGATGAGAGAATAATTCGGTATAGATTAGATTAATTTAGGTGTATGCAAATTTTCTGTTACGCGCCTATGTAGTGGTTTGCTGAATTTTGAGAAGCATCCATACTCCATTAGCTATCATTCGCAACTATGTGTATGGATGAGCAATTGTGTGGAATTTGTGTCATACAATGTGGGGTTGCTACAATCCAATGATGGTGATTTGAACAATGCAAGACATGCAAGACTTTGTGACATCAATCTCTCAATGGTGGACAAGTAATATTATTTTTGTTTTCACTAGTGAAAACAAAGCATTGGGTATGGAATTGTTCATCAATTAGTAAATGAAGATATAACAATGATATTGACAACAACCTGTACAAGCATTTGGCCTTGTTTTATATTAAAATATTTTTTTTAGTAAATGGAACAAATAAATAACGACGAATAGGGATGAAGGTCATGTTGTAAGATTGACTCTTGGTACATTTAGTATCTAGATTGCTTTCCTAAATAACTAGTAAGTACAATGATGGTTCATGTAGCTTGGTATATGGAAGTACGTCAATAGAATGGCTAGTAGTTTAGTCATTACAAACATGAAATTGATTTAATAGTTTGAAGCAACTATATCTTCAAGGGATCAAGTGGAAGTATAGCTCAGTATGGATGGTTGTGATGTAGCACTCAAGCAACGAGATTTCAAAAGTGGGTTAAGATGCTGTTGAAGACTTTACTAAGTAGAGATCATAGATCAAGACAAGTACTCATTAAGGGAGGCTGTTAGAGTTATTAACTCCTACTTTTCTTGTGTATAATATTTAATATTCCTCATCATATGTATTGTAACTGTTACTCAAGCTATTTGATTTTTAGTTTGCATTGTGATTGTTAGAGTTAATGGGAGAAATGTATTGTTCCAATGCATTAGAGTTCAAATGCATTCTGATAAATAATGTTGCTTTTGAATAAGTATGAGTTGTAACTACATAGGTGTTATTACCATTCCACTTATAATTGGTTGTTATAATTATATGTTGCACCTATCTCATTATTATAAATATGAAATTATATCATACGTTGAAATAAACAAGTGCTACATAGTAGCTAGTCTTTGCCGCATAGTTTAAATATAGCTAAAATTATGTGTGTACCTTATGTAATAATATGATGATAAATATGGTTAAAATATTAATACAAATAAATAAGTAAATATTAATAAAATATTTAATTTCAAAATAAATTGATTGTTTATATCTCAAAGAATTGAATCCATATTTTAATTTATTGTACTTTTTAATTGGCCATTTTTCATGGTTGTTATATGAAATAATAGACGGAGAGGGTTATCAAATCAAGCAACCAAAATGGTCAGTAAAATTGTCCATAGTGAAGATATTGCTAATGATGTATATCATAGTTTCTTAATTTGGTAGTGTATATATGACTCTATGACACTTTTTCAAGGAGTAAGTTAATGGAAAGATAAATATTTTTCTTTATTATAAATATATATTTCCAAGAAAATATTTTATTTTTATTTTTTAAAATTTTAATGATTTATAACACTTGAAAAATAAAATAAGTAATTGTGCAGAGTCAATCTCTTTAGTACTCAAAACCTTCTCTAAATTTAATAACAATGTCACCAAAAACTATAATTGTATCTAATTATAAGAACTTTGATCATAACGTTTTATGGTTTTGAATTTTTAACTTATTTTACAATTTGAACTTTGATCATAAAGTTTTATGGTTTTGAACTTTTAACTTATTTTAAAATAATGAAATTGTAAAATAGATAAAAAAACTTATAGTCCCAATTCATTTAAAAAGTATATTAATATCTAAACCATTTTAATAATAAAAAAATTCTATAATTCATTTAAAAATTATATTTATATCTAAACTATTTAAGTAATAAAAATTCTATAATTTTAAATAAAATAAAAATGGTAAAAAAAATTAAAAAAATTGGTTGCTTATTGATTTATATTAAAATTAAATTATTGATTTATATTAAATTTAAATTATTGTTATAAAAATTAATTAACCTTAAACCTTGTAAAATAATTATTACTTTTAATAATTTAATTATTATTTATAATATATAATCATTCATAAAAATTAAAGATCACATCAATTTTTAATTATACACGAAAATTTAACTAAATTAAACTTAAAATATTAAATCCATGTAAATTATTGAAATAAATATATTATTCTAATATATCTTAACATGCAATAGATACCCAAAGCCTGATTATTTTACCACCTACTCAATATAATATGTCTACGTGGGACTCACATTAAGAGGAAAACGAAGAATACATGCATTGCTTTAACTCTTTAACTCATTACCATTGTCAACCTTGTAGCTTTATATTGCAGTCACTTGTTAAATGTAAAGGTCGCTTCTTAAATGTAAGCCCTGACGGGCAAGGACGGACACCAAAGGTCACGGTAGAGTTGGGCATGGAATTCAATTAAGAAATAATGTCCAATACTTATATCAATGCCTAGTATAAATGCCTTGAATGTATGCTGACACTTTTTAATCAATGCCTTGAATGTAGCAATTAGCAATAAGATGTTTAATTTAACCATCAATAAAATTATAGATAAATAAATTAAATTATTTTTAAAAAAATAATAAATGTTAATTTTCAATGTTTAACTATATTGTGATGAATTATAATATAAATTCTTTAACTTTAACTAAGTCACTCTACATATGAACAATTATGGCACAACTATATTTGCTTGTTTGTGAGTTAGATGCTCAAAGCTCTTAAATAATCACCCTTATTGAAGTCATAACTGATTAAAGGCTTGTACTAAAGGCCTTTTCATAAATTTTGTGGACAATTGTATGACTTATACTAGAGTGCAGTTTGCTCGTATAGGCAGGAGGTCGTCAAAGAGCGTGTTTTGCATTGGACTTGTTTGAAGGTTCGTGTACAGGTTTGTGTAAGAGTTCGTGTAGCACAATCACCAGTTTGTAACTCTACAAGCTTCATTCTCTGTCGGAGGAAGCCTTTGCGACCAACACAGTCAAAATTGGTATCAGAGCCAGTAACGTCTGGTTCATCGGGTATTACTATAAACTCTTCTTTATCTAAAATGGAAGCTGGAAGAAGATCTGTTTCTTTTCGAGAAGTTCGAGACCAAGAACAAAGTTCCAGTAATATAGATATTGCAAATCTCTTTGATAAAGCTTCATCTTCTGTAATAAATTCTGCCGAAATAGAAATAGTCGAAAACCAGCTTGCTTCATGCTGGAAACTCCCGTCAATTAGTCCATCAGATGTGTATGCTGACCTTTCTTTGTTTCATCTCAAAGTTGTTACTTGTATCTTCGTAAAATAATGTGTTAGTCAAGTCCAAGGGAACACGAAACTATACAGACTATTCCTCTATTAGATCCCAAATAATTACAAGAAGAAGCTAAGAAGCATAATACTTCCTATCTACATCTTGGTTGCATCTGGGTGGGAATTTATGATTTAACCCACAGAGGGTTGAACACTTTTGTCTTAGCTACTATTCGAGACTTGACTCATAACAAATATACTGATTCTATTCTTGGAGGGATTGTTGCACCTTTGTCAAACGGACCTGTCTGGTTTGATTGCTATCCTAATTTCTCTATCTATGTGTATGATGAACACATCAAAGACATACTTCAGTTGCAAATAAATACTTTTGGCTTTGATATGCGGAGAAAAAGAACAAATATTTCCATCCACACTAGAGGTTGTTTCCTCCATACTAACACCCTCTATCCTGCAGTCTTGCATTCTCCCAGCCAAGAGTCAAAATCAAGTGTGGTCGTTCTCACAGATGCTCATAATCAGAAGATTGAACACCAAACAATAAAATGGGAAGAGCTAAGTTTTCCTGAGAGTTGGGTGATAGATATTCCTAGAACACCTAAAATTCAGAACATTACTTCTGCACAAATAAGAGAAGATTCTGCCTCTGCAGTCCTGTCTTTCCCCCGCAGATCTACTATTCCTAGAAGACAGATAGAACAGGCAGTAACAAATTACAAAAGATCTAAACCCATTCCCGTTGAAGCATCTACCACATCATCTTCCATATGTACAAACTGTCTCCATATTGAATATTTGAACTCGCTCAAGTTTTAAATTTTTCTGAACTAGAAGTTAAATGCCCTGCTTGCCAATCTCTAGTCAATCTACAAAGCCTTGTACATTTAACCATCCATAAAAATCATAACCCAAGAACTAGAGAAGATCCTTCTGCTCTGTTAAACAACTCTTGTCCAAATCCTAAATGCAATGACATCTCATTCCCTCATGATGAAGTTCTTGTCATCCATGACCTCCCGTGTTATGAAACCAGCTCACAAAAAGATAGAAAAGAGAGATCCACGCCTTAGAATTCAGCCTCTTCGAGGGGGCAACCTCCTTTACATTACATAAATGAACAATTCTTGGATGATACAAATGAAAATACCTCCTTTCTATATATAGGAGTCTAAGTGGTCCCAATACAATCAAAGCCTACATAACAATAATATTGTAGGGCACAACAGTAACAATGGTGGGCTTCTATGTGGCATAATAGTAACAATATGGGCACTACATGGGTACATCAATATAATAAGTGGGTTATAATAATAACAATAAGGGGTTACACTAGTAGTATAGGGGCCTAACATGCCCCTCTCCTTCAAAAAGCGTTGTCCTCAACGCTTGAGTATTTCTTGATGCTTCTATATAAAATTCTTGTCCTCCCATGTGGAATATTCAGCGGGTAAGTTCTTCCACTTGATGAGATACTCTGAAATTGATCGATTTCGTAGCTGTCGGGTTCTTGTTTCTATGACTGCTCCAGGTTCCAATATGATTTTTCCTTCCTCTTCAATTTCTGGCAATATTGCTTGAATTGGGATCTTTTGCAACTTTTGAATAAGTCGCCATACTTCTTCGTTCTTCTTCCATTCATCCGTTGCTTCGTTTATCCAATTTGGTTGGATAATATAAATAGCACAAAACAATGCTTCCACATCCTCATCCTTGAAGCGTCTTCCCATTCGGTAAGGTCGCCATTTTTTAAGTGCATGTAGTATTGCCAACATTTCCTTCTCATAAATAGCTTGCTTGAGATGTAGCAGTAAAAATACCCAATCACTCACATCAAAACATTTTTCACTACGATGTTGATCTACCTGTTGTTTCATTTGATTTTGCACCGAAGTGGCGTTATCCTTTAAAAGTTGGAGAACTTGCTGTTGATGCTCGATATGATCTTTCTCTACTTGAACCTTTTTCTTCTTGATATGTCCTTCTATCTTTTGAGGAGTGGTAATTTCTTCCAGTCCTTTACAAGATATGGTCGGATTCATTTCTTGATGCTCGATGTGATCTTTCACTTCTTGAACATTTTTCTTCTTGATGTGTCCTTCTATCTTGATAGTTTGAGGAGTGGTAATTTCATCCATTGAATTACAAGATATGGTTGGATTCATTTCTTCTTTCTCGATGTGATCTTTCACTTCTTGCACCTTTTTCTTCTTGATATGTCCTTCTATCTTGAGAGTTTGAGGAGTGGTAATTCTTGCCAAGGCTTTACAAGATATGGTCTGATTCATTTCTTCTTTCTCTGGGGTGGTGTCCTGACGTATATCCTCTTCTTTTGATGTTTCTTGATCCTTTTCTTCCTCCTCTTCATATTCTATGTAAAATAATTTCTTCTCAGCACACCTATGACCTTTAGTGCATTTCCTATCACAATTGTAACAAAGTCCTTTTTCTCTTTTTTCTTCCAATTGTTGTGGTGTAACCCTTGTAGGTTGTGGAAGGCTGGGAGAAACAACACTTCCATCTTTATAGTTGTGAGGGGTATGCTTCCTGGTTTCCATAATTTTGCTTTCCATTATGTCACAAAGCCCTTTTACTCTTTCCAATTGTTGTGTTGTTGCTCTAAAGAAGGTGTTGCTCTTTATATCCTCATAATGTGCTATCATTTCCTCCGTGAAAATTGACCACGTAACAAGTTTTTTACGAGAACAAAGCCCTTTGTACCATAAAAATTGATCTGGTTCTAAATATGAAGATGCAATACATACCTTTTGTAACAGTTGTACACCATGTATATCAAAATATTGCTCCATCTGAAGTATCCAATTTACCGGATCCTTGCCATCAAACTTCCTCATCTTGCTTTTTCTTGATTTTAGGAGCTCTACCTTGAAACGACTGTAACTCTGTACTTTCAGATCTTTAAGTTCTGAACTTGTGACCTGTAGTAGCCCTCTATGTCCTCTTTCCAATGCCACAAGTCTGATCCAAATTGGATTCTCCAAGAAAACGTTATGCACAATCTCCCGCAGTGACCTTATTATAGACTGGTTCAGTAGAGCGAACTTGTATGAAGTGCCACGTGTCACTGTTTCAACCTTTGACTCTGAAAAATATATAAACCGAAACTACAGTCCGTTCTCTTTCTGTACCTTCTTACGAAATTTCAATCCGATGCTCAGAAAGAAAGTTATGACGATTTTCCCCAGGTCACCTGTTTTGAGTGTAATTCAGGAGTCTGCAAAAAGACCAACGTCCACAGATCATATCTCCGAAAATATCGCGCGAAAAGATCTGAAATTTGGACCCAAGGTTCAACGCCAATTCTTCTCAAATGGGTTTTTTTTGCGACTTCTGAAACGTCACAGAAAAAAAAAGTTATAGCGAAAATGCCACGATGACCTGTTTGGAGCAGCGAAACCCTAGAATCCAAAGCTCTGATACCAAATGTTATGAAACCAGCTCACAAAAAGATAGAAAAGAGAGATCCACGCCTTAGAATTCAGCCTCTTCGAGGGGGCAACCTCCTTTACATTACATAAATGAACAATTCTTGGATGATACAAATGAAAATACCTCCTTTCTATATATAGGAGTCTAAGTGGTCCCAATACAATCAAAGCCTACATAACAATAATATTGTAGGGCACAACAGTAACAATGGTGGGCTTCTATGTGGCATAATAGTAACAATATGGGCACTACATGGGTACATCAATATAATAAGTGGGTTATACTAATAACAATAAGGGGTTACACTAGTAGTATAGGGGCCTAACATCCCGTCCTTATAAAATGAAGATCCAAGACTCACTGAGATGTTTAGTAAAATGTGACCTGTTGGTATGCAAAGTATGGGTTTGGTTATCTTGAACAGATGGATTCACTTATCCCTTCTTGTCGATTTAAAAATTTCCTCCCAGATGACTGTAAAAATCCATCCAAACCTGAAATGTACAAATTCTTTTCTCTCATGGAAGGATGTCCAAAACACAAGATTAATGCAACCTGGATGAAAAACATGCTAAATTGGGATCTATTTTCACATCCAGATTCCAATGACTTTAATTTAACAACATCCATGGAAGAAAAACAAAATCTTTCATTGGCATGGAAAGAATATATGAATCTTACAAACTCTTGGATTTCTTTCTATGAATGGAAGAAACAATAGACCAATACAAAAATACAAATGCTTTCTGGAGAAAGCTCCACAAAGCACCAATGGACAGCTTCAAATGGTTCAAAGATCGAATCCCCATTGATCTTTCCACCATATAAAAGCATTGTGTTGGGAGAAAAGGAAAATATTGCCAAAGCCACCCCTTTAGTTTTGAAAGATGACTCTGTCTCAGGCACAGATGGAAGAATCCAAAAAGTCAGTGAGCAGTTAAATTGGACAAATACTGCTCTCAAATGTCTCTCTGTACATTCCTCAACTCATTTTGCACAAAAAGAGCAAATTGAGTCTCTGCAAGTCTTTGTGAATACTGTGAATAAAAATTTGAATGAATTTCAATTCTCCGTTTCCACTCTTGAAGGTTTTGTCTGAGAAAGAACTAGAGCCACAACATCTTTGTTTGATCAACTCAGAGGCTAGTATGATGATATTGAAAAATGAGTCAGTCTAAGTCTAGATTAGACTCATGAAAAAATTAAAGAGTTGATTTCCAAATTTGAAAGATTATCCATTTCTTCCAAAGATAAATATATTCCCTCATCTATGCTTTTTCTGACATCCTATCTTTGTACAAACATAATCTATTGATCGATTTCCTAACTTGTTTCCCAAAGAGACTCCTAACAAACCTGAAGCATCCCATGGATCTCATCTTTTACCAGTTTACGAACCCCTGCCAAGCTAGTTTACCAGATATCCTGCCCCTGATCTTAGTGGCAAAGGATGCATGCCTAAATTCCAGACATTCCAACCCGACTCCCACAGAGAATGGAATATTGACAATCTCAGTTCTGGCCAAATCAGACAGATGATTGACCAAATGTTTACTGAATACAAACTAATGTGCATGAAGGGAAAAACTGAAATAGAAGCCTGTAAAACATTGATCCAATGCTTTACTGGCACTCTTCAACAGTGGTGGGAAGTAGAGTCTTCTCCTGCAACTTTAGAAAAAATGGTAGAAGAATTTGTAAAAGATGAGGTAGGAGATATTGTATTTCATGAAGATGGAAGTGCTCAGAGCAACATGATTGGTGCTCTCACATCAATGATTCTTGAACATTGGTGTGGTTCTGAAGTTGAGATATCAGATAAACATTCCCAGATTCTTATGAATCTAAAGTGCAAAAAAATGTCTCAGTATGAAGATTTCCATAGAGATTGGGTGCAACAGATTTACGAAGTCAAGGACAGTAAGAATCTCTTATGGAAACATGTATACCTTGTTGCTTTTCCTTCCAAATTTGTTGATTATTTAAGAATTCAAGAAGTTTTCTCGTAACCATATGAATCCTATACATGGGGTGAAATCTATTGTATTATAACCAAGGCCTTAGTTGACCTATGTACAAATTTAAAAATGAATAAGTCCATCCAAAAACTGTCTAAGCTTCCTGACAGCAAATCAATTTGCAACAAATATGGCTTAAATCTAGATGATCCTATTGTACATAGAAAAAGGACAAAGAAGGCCATAAAGAAAAATTCTAAACAAAGGATCAGTCATTCTCATCAGCCCAGATGATATTCAGGCCAGAACAACAATTATAGAAAAAACACAGCCAAAGGATATTACAAAAGAGTTCCCCAAACTCATTATTACAGTCCTCAAGATATTCATCTTAGGACACATAAGCATGAAGCATGGAACAAGCTTACTTGTTGGCTTTGTGGCCAACAAGGCCATACTTCAAATAGATGTCCTGTTGGAGAAGAATCCAAATTGCAGAAAGGGAAAAGATCCCAAGAAAAATCACAAAAGTTCTAACAAGAAAAAAGAAAGAATGGAGAAAGAAGACATTGGTACATCTTCAATGCTTCAAATGTGGATCCAAACTACACAAAACAGACCACTGTCCTAATTTTCATATTAAAGAAGAAGTACACATATTAGGACAAAACTGTTGTGATTCTACTAAAACCTCCAGTTTTAGTAATTCTGACTCTAAATTATCTAATCAAGATAACATGTTCTTTGTTGAAGATTGTAATTGTACAGATTCTGATGATTGTCACTGCACCCTCACAGATATTGATACTGAAGAAAGTTCTGACAAAGAACAGTCACCACCAAAGCCACCAGAAAAAATTAAAATATGTATGGCTCATCTCAATGATGATGAAGAAGCCAAAGTCTTGGCAGGAATAAAGATGTTTCCCAAAGGAGAGATGAAAGAAAAGCTAATGGAAACTTTTCTACAAACGATGCTCAAAAACCAAGGATCTGCAGCCACTTCCTCAAGTAAAAATTCAAATCCAAAAGCCCTTTTTTTCGATGCTTCCTTTGAGAAAAATACTAAATCCTTTCAAAGAAGCCACCAGGTAGATAAGAAAAGAACACTTACTCTCCCAGAAGTTAGCCAAGAAATCCAAAGTCTGAAAAAAGAAATAGTTGAGCTCAAAACCCATGTCTCAAAATTAGAAAAAGGAAAGACTCTTGAAGAAGAAACAACCCATTTCTTCTCTAAACCAAATCCAAATATAGAAATCTATGAGACCAAGCCCGCAGATTTTAGAGGTTTGGGCAATATGAAGATTATGGCTGTGCAACATCAACAATTTCATGTTATGCTCCAAATCAGAGTACAAAATGAAGTTTTTTATTTAAAGACTTTATTAGATACTAATGCAGACATCAAGGGTTTAATTTTTAATATGAAGTCCCTAAAGCCACAATATGTTTTGATACATATTGCATAAATGTAAATTTTGTAGTAGGTAACATTCCTATTGACTGCATCTTAGGAAATCCCTTTTTGGCAGCCGTAGAGCCACATGGCTCTGCAAGACTTGAAGATGGTAGATCAGGATACTTCATCTCTGTACCAAACAATAATGGTTACCTACATACCATCACACTCCCATTTGTGTCAATGCCTCAAATTTCCACTATGATTCAGGCAATGTAAGAATTACATAAATCCCAAGAAAGACTAGTAGAATTGAAGGATTTAAAATCTTGCCTCCAGATTGATGACCAACTCAAACAACCTAGTGTGCAAAAAAGAATTGCAGAACTCAGAAAATTCCTAGAAGATGAATGTTGTGCAGAAGAGCCCAATGCCTTTTGGCACAGAAAGAAATACTTTTTTGATCTACCATATAAAATAGAGTATACCGGTAGGCCATGAAAAAGCCAAGAAATTCCTATGAATGAAGCCTACCAAAATCTTTGTCAGAAGGAGATCCAGGATTTATTAGACAAAAAATTGATCCGCGAATCCAGCAGCCCCTGGAACTGCTATGGATTCTATGTCAATAAACATTCTGAACAAATCAGAGGAGTACCTTGCCTGGTAATCAATTATAAACCACTCAACAATGTCTTGGCTGATGATACCTACCCAATCCCACACAAAGGAAATCTAATTACCCGAATTGCAGGTGCCAAGATATTCTCCAAGTTTGATATGAAATCTGGATTTTGGCAGGTATCTATCAAAGAAGAAGATCAGTTCAAAACTGCTTTCAGTGTGCCATCAGGACATTATGAATGGAATGTTATGCCTTTTGGGCTAAAGCATGCTCCCTCAAAATTCCAAAAGGTGATGGACCAGGTTTTTAAGCCATATTTTGACTGGCTTATTGTATATATAGATGATATATTAGTATTTTCTAAATCTGTCGATGAACATTTTAAGCACTTGTACAGATTTAAACAAATTGTTAAAAATAGTGGATTGGTTGTAAGTAAGAAGAAAGTAGAGATCTTCCAAACAAAAATCAAGTTCTTGGGTCATATTATTGAAAATGGACAGATCACTCTGCAACAACATGTTGTTGCATTTGTTGACAGATTTCCTGATGAAATCAAAGATAAAACCCAGTTGCAGAGATTTCTAGGCTGCATGAATTATGTCTGCAACTTCTATAGAAACTGCACCCAAGATAGAAGAATCTTGAATCAACATTTGAAAAAGAATCCCAGTCCATGGACTAAAGTTCATACAATTGCAGTCAAGAAAATAAAAGAAAAATTTCGAGTCCTACCCATTTTATATGTATCTGATGAAAATCTGTTTAAAATTGTTGAATTTGATGCTAGTGAGCTTGGTTGGGGAGGAATTCTTAAACAAGACAAGGATGGTGATGAGAAAATTATACAATTTGCTTCAGGAGTTTGGAACCCTGCCGAACAAAATTATTCTACAATTGAGAAAGAAGTCAAAGAAGCCTAGAATTGCATTGACAAATTTGATATCCATCTGATAAATAAAATATTTCTTTTAAGAACATATGCCTCTGCCATGAAAAGGATCCTAACAAAGGATATTAAGAAACTAGGAGAAGCCAAGTTTGCAAGATGGCAAGCCCTGTTCTCCAATTTCGATTTTGATATCGAACACATTAAGGGTGTCACAAATTGCATTCCAGATTTTCTTAGCAGAGAAAATCTCCAAGGGTCGACACACCTCATGCTTATTGTCACTGAATGGGATGTCCAGCGCAACCAGGAAATCTACAGAGAAATCCCAGATTCTACCCGATGGAAAGATTATACAGACAATTGGAGACCAACTTGGAAACTCCGAAACACACAAGTGTTAAATGCAAACCTCCAACCACATGGAGATCTCCAACATCTGGTTCTAGAAAGAAAAATATATCCAAAATCAAGCCGATGGATTCCTGACATGGTATATAGCCATTCCAAAAAATTAGCAGAAGAAGCACAAGAGGCATTAAACCTTCATTTTAAAGATTTAATTGAAGTTTGGCAGGAAGAAAACAATCGATTCAATATTTATCACAAATATTTTGTGATCAATTGAGCAAGAGATCCATCTTTTAAACTAAAATTGCTATGGCCACATCATGACCCAGCCTTGGTTTTTCCTGGTACTATCTACAATTTTTCTGCATATAAAAATTTATGGTGGAATCTCCTTTGCAGAGATAAACTAGGTTGTACATACTACACACTGATGAAATTTGGGTCACTATTCCTCACTCAACTTCATCATCAACCGCAATGGCTCACTGAATGGTGGGGAATGTTTGGACTCAACAACTCTGCCATGGACCCACTCTATTTTGAATCTGCTCGTCAGTTGGAATGTGAAAAATGTGAAGGTAGAGAATGCTTCCATTTTCCCTGTATAGTTGTCTTGGATCTCAGTAAATACTCTGACAATGAGATCCTCCTAGATTTTATGTCCAAACACCACCAGTGGGCTATCATGACTAAAGTTAAGCATCAAATTATTTTGGGAAAGCCCATGATAGTCTGTAGGATTTTTACAAAGGCATGGGACACTAATCTATATCGCAAAATAAGATTCCCTGGCTCCACCCTATTGGGAGCTTCATAATTGTACTCATTATTCATTCCTCGTGGACCTTGCACGATAAAGGTATCCACTATGTAATGTAATGTCTAGTCACATGACTATGACTATGACCGGTTTCGTGGGATTCCGACAAGATCTCCACATTGTAAATAGTTTGATACACTAGGATCTTAGGGGATGGATCCGGAAGATTGTGATGAGACTCGGAGCACTTCTCCGACTTTTGGTGAGATTTGACTCACATCTCATCTGATCCTACGGAAGGATTATGAGCTATCTTCTGAAGATGCTTTTTGTCTCCTCTCAATTACTATAAATAAGGAGAAGAGCAAGCCTTAGAGGCATGGGGTCTTGAAGTCGAGAATTGCTCCCTACTCTGCATCTGCACTTCTTAAGCGATCTTCTTGCAACACAGAAATGTTCTCATAGATTGTCATAAGTCTGAGAAGCCTGCGCATCAGGATGAACAATCCTGGTGAGAACCTAAAGTGGCCAAAATTTTAGGATTAAGTCTTGTTTTGTGTTGAAGATCTCTGATTCTCGGACAGAGTCTGAAAAAGGCTAGGTAGCCTTCAGTTTCTATACTCAATTTTGAGTTAGAATATCTGATAAATGCCTTAGAAGTCCATCTTTGGAAAGATTGGAGACTTTATGTATATCTATCACCAGCTATTCTGAATTCAATAAAGAAGAAGTTTATTGTTGATCAATGCATGTCTAGTACCTACATAATTTTTGAGTTATAAATCTTATGACTATTGCAAAGTTCATCTGAGATTCACCGGAGGTTCACTTAGAGTCTTGGAGTGCAGTTTGCTCGTATAGGCAGGAGGCTGTCAAAGAGTGTGTTTTGCATTGGACTTGTCTAAAGGTTCATGTACAGGTTTGTGTAAGAGTTCGTGTAGCACATTCACCAGTTTGTAACTCTGCAAGCTTCATTCTTTGTCGGAGGAAGCCTCTACGATCAACGCGGTCAAAATTGGCTGCACAATTGTATGAATTCTATTAAAGGTCCTTTCATAAATTTTGTAGACAGTTGTATAGTTGGTATTAAAGTCCTTTTCATAAATTTTGGACAATTATATGGCTTTTTCTAAGAGTGAATAATTGTATGGTTACTTCTTAAAAATATTTTATATACAATGACATAATGTTATTTACAATATTAAGATTTTTATATGTTGTTTATTATGCTCTTTTCACCTTTAATAGATAGTTGGATTTGTTGGGAATTTTAAAGGTATTCAATGTTAGTTATAAATTCAAGGTTAATTATAAAGCTTTGTTTTAATAATAATCATAATTATGAAATTAATAAGTTTGATATGTTTTTTTTTTCTCGCTAAAAAACTAATCTATTATATACAGTAATAGGAAAAACATTACAATCATGGAGTTTCATCCCCAGAAGCCAGATTCTGGCACTCTGGACTGTGAGAGATCAAAAGAGCCACCTTCGCAGAGGTGCCGTGACTAACCAAAACATCCCACTCAGGGGTTCCTTGTTCTTCAAAAAAGAGCAGCCATAACGAACTAGAAAGCCCACGCAGGGGCAGCAGATTACCAACAACATTTTCCCACGCAGGGGCTTCAAAAAACATGACACAAACAAGAATTAAGACCTGATAACACAAACCGACAGCCAGAGCAGAACCTGAGTAATGCTAGAGAGGGAAATGCTGCAGAGAAGACCAGCTACTCCTCCGGCTCGGGAACCACCCAAATTTTCCAATTTCCTCCGCAGAAGAGAAGGGGTCCATATTGATGTCATCCTTCTTCGACAAGGATGCCTCCCGTGGCTGGGGATGGCTGGGAGCCTGTTCTGCTTCCTTCCCAGGCATGGCCTGGGCAAATTCTGACCTTTCGCCCTGTTGCATCCCTTTGCCTCGGAGCTCTTCGCTGTCGGTTTGTGCTTCCTCCACAAAAAGCACCGAAACATGGGCATTGATGCGGGGTCTGTCCATCGAGCTGCTGAAGGTAAAGATAGTTGAACCAAAGGCTGGCGAAGGGACTGAGTCAGGGTCTGGACTGCTAGAGTCCATGAATTGCCTGGCTTGGATAGGATTGGCTGCAGTAAGGCGATGGCAACGGCAGCGACAGCACTGGGCGTGAGTATCTTCAACAGGAGGCCGAGAGGACCCTCCGCGTGCAGAGCCTCGACGGCTGAGCATTCGCTGTCGAGGCCTGACCATTTTTGCCGGAGCGCCGAGGGAAAAGAGCGGAGCTGGGTGGGGAGGCGGAAATGACAAAGAGGTAAGCGGGCGGCAAGAATTGACACAGAGGCTGAATTGCCACAGAGGCCCTTCCACAATAAGATTGCATACAGTAAACAATGGGACGGCAGATGATGTCTCCCGGGGAGCCGAAGACCAGACGAAGAACTGAACGATGAATGCCGAACGCCGAGCATGAAGCAGCTTAAGCTGAGCCTCTCCATCACCTTTTCTAACCACTGCTTCCTCACCTCGATCCTCGAACGCCATAACTGCTCGTTGCAGTCGAGCCAGCGGCTTGAATATAACAATGAATGCATACCTGCGATGAGCCTAACCATAAATCCCTTGGCGGTGAACGGGCATTGAATGCCATCCTTACACCTGAGGCAGCACATGTCTACCATGTGGCTCCTCGTGGCTAGCTGTCGAGTCACCCGCATCCGGGGAATAAGTTTGATATGTTATTGGGTTTTTATTTTGTCTTTAAATTATTATTATTTTTTTATGTGGTTTACGGATCTCATAGATCAGTGACCGTTGCATTTATGAAATATTTGTACCAAGTAGATCCGTACAAAGGGGTCACGTCCTGCTAGCTCAACCACATAGCATGACCTCGAGAGTGTCGAGATAATTGAAATCGTGAACTTTCAATAGCAAATGTGTTTTAATGACAAAGGCTTGACCAATTGAACTAACCCTCAGGGCTTATGTCATTAAATTATTGTTACTATTATTTTTATTATAATTAAAAAAAATAATCCTTTTATTTATCATTAATTTTTTATTTTAAATAGGTAAAGTATTTTTATTTTATTTATGTTTGATATAAATATTTTTTCCCAAGGAAAATTGTAATTTTCATTAAAAAAATGTGAAAATTACATTTTGTAGATGCAGTTAAGTGCATTAAAAATAGGTTGTTATGAAGGAAACAACCATTCATCAAAAAATTATAAAAATATAGGCTTTAAAAGCCTTTTCCCAGTCAAAGTTTGTATGTTTCACCAGAAAGACATATAAACATAGTCATAACTAAAAATGCCTCCTGTAAACTAGGAGAGAAGATATCATGATAATATAAGTGTGCCATAAGGAGAATAAATAAGAGATATGTGTTCTCAATCATGTACGTGTTCCACCTACAGGCCTATGTTTGATATGGATATTACCATCATCTTCTTCTCATGATAAAAAATATATTCATTCTAATCATATAACATGTTATGACATCTTTACATTTACCATGAGTTGATATTTCTAAACAAAATCCCATAATCTTATATTATTGTTAGGTCATTCATATATAAATTAATATTTTATTTTTATCCTTTTTTTGGAGGTATTTCACTATCCATTTGCTCTAGGTGGATATTGGTGGCCGCCCACCTATTCTACTGGCTCACATCACAATTTTCCTATTTTGGTAGTTTTCTATTTTTGGCAGTTTTTAGGTCCTGAACTTTTGGAGTTGTTCTAAGGCCCTGAATGATTTTTTTTTGGGGAAGTAGGACGAATCAATCTAATACTATCATCAACAAACGAAAAGTGTACTCCTCAGGTAGATATTTCCAATGGGCTATCGTGCACACCAAACAAAGACCATATGCCAAAGTTACGACACCGAGAAGTTTATGTTCCAACATACCCCATCGAGACCCATAAGCCTTTGGTGCTTCATCTCCTAGGGTTAGGATTTTGGATATTTAGGGTTTCTCATTGCTTCTTAATAATAAAAATTCCTCAGAGCCTCATTGTAACACAATTTAGAAGGACGTAGCTATCACATCTCTTCTGAGAGATAAGATACCACCATTCAAGTTAGTTTGCTTTCATTTTGCATGTATACAATTTTAGAATTTTCCATTTATTGATTGAAGCTGAGTTTCACTATATTATCTGTGTTTTGGTTTTAAATCTGTATTTCATTTTGTCCCCTTTATAAATTCATAGTTGTGGTATCAACATGATCTACTTTTTCTCTATTTTTCTACACATGTCCCCAATGAGGTTGGGGTATAAGGAGTTGGAACTCAAACTACTTGAGCCCTTGCAAGATCATCCTCATCGAACCTGATGGCATCCCATGGTGGAAGAAAAGAAAGAAAAGGGACTAGGATATCCTATCAATTTATTGCTCGAAGAAGCCCTCAAGCAACAAAGGAACAAGACAATGGATAATTTTTCCTGAATCCTTCGACATATACCAATAGGTGACACATCTTCATCTAGTATCCACTTCGGATATGCCGTCCCCTTTAAGGTACAAGTGAATTTTGATATTCCTATATTTGAAGGCTAGATAGATGCATGCATTCTAGACAAATGGTTAAATATGTTAGAAGGACAATTTTTGGTCCATAATTTTTCCAATAGAGAAAATATTACTTTTTCACTCCTGAAGGCTGCTCCCCATGTTAAGGACCGGTGTGAAACTTACTGTGATAAAAGGGCCGCGGAGGAATCTAGACAATTTTTTGTTGCACCCACTAGTAACTCTTTAAGGGATGTTATTAAGGAACAATATTACCTTGTTGGAAGATACGAAGACTAGTACGTGGACCACACTAAGGTAGTAAAGGGACCAAGTGGTGCCAAAGTTCATATTTATCTTTTATACATTACACAGGAAGCTGGGCATCAAGTACTTTGAGTGAAATCTGACGCTCATGTATCGTGGTTGTTTGCACAGATACATCCAAATAGAAATGGAGTTCCTGGACATCTCCTCATTGGGCATAACATACTGATATGTTGTCAAAGTTGAGAAAAAATTTAAACAGAAGAAATGAAACTTTAGATCCGTGAATCCTTTACAACAGAAGCACGGCAAGGGCATCCTAAAACCAAAAAAACAAAGGAAAAATTCAAGATATACCACCCTAGGACAACCCATCGAAGATGAAAGCAAATAATGGAAATGGGAAGACAAATAAAGACACAATAAAGTCGTGCGATGTCCATAGGAGCCCCACTTATAACACAAAAGAATTTTGCACAAAGTAGTCACTGGTAGCCGAGCTAAAAACTTTAGAGCCAAACATAATTTTGACTTTGAACTAGACCTAGACAAGGGAAACCGATCATTGATGCAAAACCCAGTGCCACCATTGTCACCAGAAAGGTCTAACAAAGTGAGATTTAAGATCTAGAGGAAGGCAAACGTCTCTTTCACTCACAAATGTGGGTGAATGGTGCTCCAATGTGTTTCATTGTCGATAACAGGAGTCAAAATAACCTCATCTTAGTATACGTTATTAAGCCACTAGGCTTGCTGAAAACACAACCATACACCATTGGGTGGCTCCACCAAGGGCGAGATCTTTGTGTCAACCAGCAATATCGCCTTCCCTACAACATCAAGCCTTTCACATATGAGGTATTGTGTGATGTTGCTCCACTTGAAGTTTGTGATGTTCTATTAGGAAAAACATACTTGTGGAAGTGTCATGTTGTGTATGAGTCCAAACCAAGTATTGTTATAATTACTTTGGGTAGAAAACTATACATGATACTAGAGGTAGCTTTGCCTACTGCCATTTCTTTGATCTTTGCTAAGAAATGCAATAATATCATTTGTAGACTGGGAAATTTGACTTCTTCTTGATGTACTCTCAAAGTAGGAAGAATAAAATGGCCTCATCCATGGCCTCCACATAAGGCTCCACCACGTAGCAGAGGTAAGTGGATAAGGTCATGGAAAAGCATAGATACATCTTCTCTTTACCCACGGGGTTACCTTTGCTCTGTTAGGTCAAGCATTCAATTGATATGAGCCCTGATGCACCTCTACACAATGGGCCAATCTACTGTCGTTTCTTCTAGAAAATGAGGAAATCAAGGGACATATCCAAGAGATGGTATAAAAAGGGCACATACGGCCAAGTTCCTCACCTTGTGGGAGCCCAATTGTACTTGTGCAGAAGAAGGATGGGACTTGGATACATTGTATTGATTACTATGATGTGAACAAAATCATAGTTAGGAATAGGTACCCGATTCCCCAAATTAATGACCTTCTCAACCAACTCAAGGAGGATAAGTACTTAAACAAGATTGATTTGAAGTATAGCTATCACCAAATTCCAATAGAATCAACTGATGCATGGAAGATCACTTTTAAGTCCAAGGAAGGTCTTTTTGAATGGTTGGTCATGCCCTTTGGTTTGAAAAATTATCCAACAATTTTCAAGAGGCTAATGTATGACATATTTCATCCTTTCACCAACTCTTTCATGGTTGTATATCTGGATGATATCGTCATGTTCAACAAGAGTTGGGAAGAGAACTTGCAACATATTCGACAGATCCTTCAATCCCTGTGGTAGCACAAGCTACGTGCTAACTTGGAGAAATGATCCTTCAACATGCACACAGTCTAATATATAGGTTACATTATTGATGAGAAAGTTGTGCATGTGAATATAGCTAAGATCAAATTCATTCGAGATTGGCAGCTCTAACGACTCTAATAGAGCTTCAGAGTTTCTTAGGACTTGCTAATTTCTATCAAGTATTTGTGTTGGGGTTCTCTTATATCGCTTGGCCCTTGAGTCAAGTTACCAAGGAGGAGCAAAAATAAATCAAGGAAAATTTTAGGGGCTAATATTCGCCCATGGGCTAATTTTCTATACTTCTTCCAAAAAAAAGATTTTCTAATTTCCATTTTTTTGTAAAAATGATTCGCCCAAATTTTATAGAATGAAATTATTTTACCCTAAAAATCGCCAAAAAATTATACATATACTACATAAAAATATTATAAATTTGAATATTTTTACAAAAATATCTCCAAACATTTTATAGATTTCATATTATGGACTAGTGGGATTCACCAAGGTTTCTAAACTTTAAGATAAATTTCCATCCTTAAAATTTTCCCTAAAACAAATTCCTTTTGCTTTTAGCCACAAAAAAAGGAATTTGATGAACTAAAACAATACCTATGCTCTACACCAATTCTTACCTTTCCAGACATGCAACAACCATTTGAGACTGAGATAAATTCCCCGAACTATGCTATTGGTTTAGTCCTCATTCAACAAGGACATCCAATGGCTTATCACAATGAGACACGCTCTGATGCATTCCAAAGATATCCCACCTATGATAAGGAGATTTATTCCATTGTGTAGGCCTACTGACAAGGAAACATTATATTCTCGGGAAGTAGATGATCATCCACATAGATGACTGACCTCTTCAATTATACAGACATTGGGGAAGTTGCAGAATGACCGCTATAAAAATGGTCCACATATTTGCAACAAATTCCATTTGAACATTAAACATAAGAAGAGTAGCACCAATCAAATCGTAGATTTCCTCAGTTGGCCTTCAGTTGTCGCACTGACCACCGTTCTCAACTCTTGTGGGAAAGAGACATATAGAAGGCCACAAATATACAACAATGATTTAGAATTTTCTATCACATACCAGACGTTGATGGTAGGAAATCTAGTTCTATACTTCCACCTCCAAAATGCACTATTATACTACCTGGTACACCTTAATGTTCCTTCAAGTGAGCATGCCAAGCTAATCTGGGAGGCACATTACAATTAGGTAGCATGACACTTTATTGTGGAAAATACAATGGAAGTACTGCAAAAACATTTTATTGGTCCAAAATTCGATAAGATGTTTGCAAGTATATCAGGTTCTGCATTTCCTACGCCATTTCGAAACCAACCATTAAGAAATAAGGCCTATACACTCCTCTGCCTACTCCTAAGCAACCATGGGAATCCATCTCGATAGACTATATGTATGACCTTCCTTCTACCAAGCATGGTATGACTATGTGTTTATGGTTGTCAATAGATTTTCAAAGATGGCCATCCTGTCTACCTCCAAAAAGAGTATCAAAACATAATACACTACCAAGCTCTTCTTCGAACACGTGTGGGTACATTTTGGGGTCTCAAAAACCATCATATTAGATTGGGATAATAGGTTCCTAAGCACATTTTGGTGGAACCTATGGTCATTATTAGACACCAAGCTAGCAATTTTAGTGAACAAATTTAGCACATCCACCAATAGGTCCATGATACTTTGTAGAAAGCCAATACTAAGTATAAACAACACCATGATCAGCACAGGGTGTGACACAATTTTTAAGTGGGAGACAAGGTCTATTTGCATCTGTAGAAGGATTGCCTTGTAGGGGCCCATCATAAGCTTCAACCCTTTGAAATGGACCTTACACCATCACCAAGGCTATTCCCAAGCTTCTTTAGGCCTTTTCCACCATCCTGTTTCACACCGAAGTTGATGTGAGTTGGTCCTTAATTGAGCAATAAGAACCTTTTCCCTCCACAAAATGCTAGCTCCAATGAATTCTTTTTGTTGTAAATCACACATAGGGTTGAATTCCTAAATGTAATATTTCTTCTTTCTACCCAACTCTTTTCCCCATACCTTTTTACGAAACTTATCCATAACAAAATCCTTTAGCTCCTTGCTATTTGTGGGACAAGCATTGAGGCAGATATTCCATTTTTGCATCCATGTGTAGTTTTGTTTCATCCATGTTTTCTTTCTTTCACTGGTGCCTTCATTGAAGATAACATTAGGCAATCTACCTTCTCATTTGTTCAATTCTTTTTAGGTATCTTATGAGCCGCACCATAGCAATTGCTTCAATGGAAGTTACTCCTATTTCACTCAGCATTATCTCATAAGGTACCAAACTTTTTATTTTGATTTTTCTCATGATCAAGCGTTTTTGGATTTTCTCAATTTGTTTCCATTTTGAGACGGGAGTGCTGCTAGCCCACAATTCACACCCATATAGCATCCCTGGACAAGCGAGGAGTCCAAAAAGCACTTTAATCATTTTCCAATCCCATAACTCTGCCTCTCTACATTTGTTTTGAAGAGCATATAATGCTTTCCACCCTCCTAAAATTCTCTTCTTTCTGCAGTCCTCCTAATTGGGTTTGTTGTTGAAATCAATCCTAAGGTACTTGTACTCATTTACTTCTTCAAGAATGTTGTCTTCAAAGAAGAAAGTATGATGGCTCTACTTCCTTTTATTAGGAAAAATCATTATTATGGTCTTGCTAGTATTGACTTGCATCCCCACTGCTCTACAAAAATGCTCAAGGGCATATAAGTGCATTTGCAATCCATGGGCCAATTTAGAAATCAATACAATATCATCAGCATATAAAAGAAGCTTTATCACAAACTCCCCCACCCAAACACCATCTCCACCTTGCAGATTTAGCCACTCTTGCAACTTATCAATATATACACCAAAAAGAGTGGGGGATAGAGGGAAACCTTGCTTGACTCCAATGTCACTTCTAAAGCTTTCTGAAATACCTGCTGAGGTTCTAATTTTGACTTTCACTTCTTCATAAAGTCTATGGACAATGACTCCATAATGCATAGGAATTTCAAGTTCTTCCATTATACACCACAACTTATCCCTAGGGACTGTGTCAAATGCTTTTTTGAAGTCAACAAAGCAACAAAATACTTCTTCTTTGTCCTCCCAAACCTTTTCAACAATGTGTCTCAACGTGATGCCATGATCCACTGTAGAATGTTTCGGCCTAAAACTCACTTGTCCCCTTGCTCTCTTTTCTTTTACTTTTGCCCACTTGCTAATTCTATCTTCTACCATGTTGTTGAAAAGCTTTGCAAATACTGACAAACAATAGAAAGGAAACCGGTACTGCAGTAAAAAAATGTGTACATCCATTAGTCAATGCCCATGAATATGCAGGGAGCTGTAGCTCCAAGCAATGCCACGTCCTCACAATGAAAAACAAGCCCTCAAATCGTGACAATGGAAGTGCGTGAAACGAAACAGGAGCAAACACTAGTTCTCAAAGCAAACTCCATCCTTTCTTCTTAAGGAGAATTTATGATACAATACAGAGTTAAAAATAAATTGATGGAGGTTTTCAACCTTATTTAAAATAAAATCAAACAGTTGTTAAAATAGGAATCCACTTTTATGGGGTTACATAGTGAAATTGGGCATTGGAAAATTCCTAAAACACTATGCAATGTAAGAATATGTCATTTTTATGATGCTAAATTGGTTAAAGATGGAAGACACTTTCCCTTAAAGTTCCCTACTTACATTCAAATTATAAGTTAATTTCATAATATCTCCCAAGTCATTCAAGTTATGATAATTGTAAAACCTTCTCAGTGACCTTTTTAACTTTCCAAATTACCAAAATTACGATAATATTAAAATATTTCTCTTATTATTTTTTGAACATAGAAATAAAATTTTAAGAGAATTTAAGTAATCTTTATCATTTTTGTCCACATGGTTTTGGATAGATGGTGATCAGGTGTGTTGTTAAGACACTACTAGATGTTAAGTCACCAAGGTGTGTTGTTAAGACACTACTACATGTTAAGTCACCAGTTCAATTCCCCACCCTATTTGGGTGTTATTCTTTGACATGACCATGATGTAGCCTCATCGTTTCCAAACTTTAAAAAAAAAACCAAAATCTTTATAATTTTTAAAATTTAATAAATTAATGTGATCATTTTGACTTAGGAGCATGGATGAGTCAAAGTCATTGAGGGTGTGAGCAGTTATGGTTTCTTAGCTATTGTCGCTCCTCTTTCTTAGCTATTGTCGCTCCTCCCATCTTGCTATCGATCTACACGATATATTTTTTCATATTTAGGGTTTGTAGTGGCTACGTATAAAGGTCTTTGTGGTAGATTAAGAGTTTATGTTGTTTATTTGGGGTTTCAAACTTGGTTTTCTACTGCCCTAGCTTGTTATTGGCTTGGTTGATATATTCTCTTAGTTAGTTATGTTGAGTTCATTGCTTGTGCAATGGGTGGTCTTTCCAAACTTGGTGTGGATGGTCATGGTTCTCTGCCCCATGGTAGATTTGTAAAAAGGGTGAATATTGTTCCTTCTCTTGATTTGGAATTTTGTACCTTTGTGAAGAAGAACTTTAATACCCTTAAGGAATGAAGATTGATTGGCAAGTTCGTTAGACTTTGATCCAATTTTAGTTTTGTTTTAGAATGGATCTCTAACAATTGGGCAATTAATAAGCCCATTAGTACTTTGTATTGTGGAAACACTTTTTTTTCTTTTATTATTGAAAGAAAAATCGACAAGGATTTCATCTATTTATTTGGGACATATTTCATGGGCTCCAAGGGTATGTTTCTCACCCACTAGAATTTGGATTTTAATATTACCATCGAATTACCTTTTGGGCCTACATGGATTAGATTTTTCTATCTTCCCCTTATTTGCTACAACAATGGTATTTTTAAAGCCATAGGTGATAAATTGGGCAATTACATCACTAGTTCTAAGGACAAGGATAATAAATTCTTCAATACCATAATTTATGTTGAAATAGATATTGCAAAAGGACTCCCTAAGGCGATTCAACTTGAATTCAAGGGTCAATCCCATTTTCAGGCTCTGGATTATGAGTAGGTTTCTTTTAAATGCAATTTTTTCCATGAGTATGGGCACTTTGCAAAAAGTTGTCCAAAAGCTCTAACATCTCAATTTATTTCTATCCCTCCACTATCTTATAAAAGTAATCATGAGCAAGGAGCATTAAAACTAGTTTAAGGAAGCACAAGAATCATCTAAATAAGAGGTCACATTTTTGCAGGCATGAATCTCATCAACATCCTCCCTTTAGTAATAGATATGAAGCTTCGAGTTTACCCACTAAGGAAGAGACTACTTCTAACGATAGTGACAAAACTCCTCCTTGAGATAAGAAGGAAGAAAAGGCCACTTCAGTGAAATAAAACGAGTTCAGTCCCTCCTCCTCTTCTCCTTCATATTCAGATGTTCTAAAAAGCAATCAATGATATTCTGCTCCTTTAAAAAGAAGTTGAAAATATCCAATCAAGAAATCTTCAAAATTTGGTGCCCATAATTCTTTAGCCTCTTATGGTTCTAGTGGCGGGTGAGTCCCTCCTCTTCTTCTCCTTTGTATTCAGATGTTCTAAAAAGCAATCAATGATATTCTCCTCCATTAAAAAGAAGTTGAAAATATCGAATCAAGAAATCTTCAAAATTTGGTGCACATAAGTCTTTAGCCTCTTATGGTTCTAGTGGGGGGTCAGTTTCCATTAAATCTTAGAAATGTTTTGTTTTTGTACCATCTTGTGCTAACAATTTGTAAAAATCTACTTCTATTCTTAAATAATAAGATTAAATCTTAAAAGGTCTAATATTTAATCTCCCCCTTTTTTTGTTAGGAAGATAGTTTTCTACTTTTTTAAATCACTAAATTCTTTTCTCTATAGTATTGATTCCAATGTACTTTAGCGTAGATCCATCTTTACTTTGGATCTACCAACACAGAGAGGGATCAAATCTTTTTTCACTCTATGCTAGTTTGCATATTAGGATATTTGATCCCTCTTGACAGTTAGTAGATCCAGAGTAAAGATGGATCTATGATGGTTTAATTCCCCCTTTAAATAAGCTCCATTCCACGTGAATACCATGGGTCAATACCATTGGTTCTCAATACCATGTGTCATCTTTATTTTTATTAATATTTTTTTTTGGTCAAATAAGATGGAGCCTTCTATTAACTGCAAGAAAGATTACATATGTTACATCGCTTTACAAAGGAAGGATCAACAAGGCTCACCCTATGAAGGGTAACCAAATACATAACTCAAAACTAACCCGAAACCATCTAAGATTTCATGAGATCTGATGATCATCAACACTCTCATCTCAACAACATGCACCCCTTTTACCCTGTTCATGGACTCGAAATGATTGAAACGTAAGCTCTGATTACTTGTGGATCCCAGTGATTGATCTAACAGTCCTTCGCGATTTCGGAGCGGAAACCTAAACGATCTATAATTTCCTTTTCGGACTCGATGAGGATTATAAATGGTTAGACTAAAGAGCATCGGGTCCGCTTTGGTGGTTAGCCGTCAATTTCTTTTTCGCCTGATGGCCATTAGATTACTCAGGCTATCAAGATCTGTGGCCGATGACCCACGAAGAAACATGCTGTTTACCCAGTGCTTCTCCCATGTGGAAAGCTCTGTTTTCAACATTTATCTTCTCCCTTTTTTCCTTTTCTTCTTTTTTTGAATTTAATGGTTAAAAGGACTTACACTTCCGCTTTCTCCTGCTTCCACTGGTCTTCCTTCTTGTTCAGTCCTAATAGTTTGGAAGTTTTCCATGTCTTTGTCTGCCTGTCTTTGACAATCCTCATGTAATTTCCCCGAGGGTATCGAGTCCCATGCATACCTACTGTAAATTTCTTTGCAAATCACTCCTTCATTCGCCAGACGGTCAGCTAGCATATTGGCTTTTCTCCGCACATGAACGAAGCTGGTTGTTCTTAGGGTTTGTAGGTGGGAATGAATACGCTGAAAGACCTGCAAAAGTATCCAATGTTTTGATACTTTTCCAAGTGCTTTCCCATTGCAGATATTCTTGGCCACATTAATAACCAATTTCAAGTATGCTTCGATGATGACACTATGAGAATTTGACTCAATTAATATGTCTAGGCACTGCTCTAAGGCCATGAGCTCTGCCATGTTATTTGTGGCAGTTCCCAGATTACTATAAAAGATGTCCTTTATGCACCCCTGCTCATCTCTGATGACCCCACCAAAACCGCCTTCCCTGGGTTTCCTTTAGAGGCTCCATCTATGTTAATTTTCAAGAAACCATGAGGAGGAGGTTGCCAAAAGTCTTTACCAACGTTTATCCAGCTCACATCCTTGTGTGTGCTCTGGGGAACTATCAAATGGAGACCCAACTGCAGTAGTATACGAGTGTCCTGGGGTAGAGTCGGGTTCTCAGGAGGTCTCCCTAACAAGGCACCAATAGTGTCTTTGAGTTGTCTTAATATCTGTGCAATAGTGTTTTGGGTTGAGCCTGTTTTTCCCTTGAAAATCCTGCCATTGCGTTCTTTCTAGACGTACCAGATTAAGAAGCTTGGAACCAGAGTTCAAGCATTGTTGATGATCTCATTTCCTAAGAAGTTCCTTCTCGAATTCCTCAAAGTGTTGGTGATACTGAGGCCATCCTTGTCAGTTTGCCTGAAGACTGAGGCCACCCAATCCCACAATGTTGAGGTGAAGGGGAAAAGGTTGAGTAAGTGTTCCATCGTCTCCTCTTGTGTGCCACACAGATAGCATTTGGATGGGCCAACAAAGCCTTTCTTCAGAAGATTTTCCCAAGTTAGAATTTTCTTTTGTTGAACTAACCACATGAACAACTTTATCTTCATCCAATGTGGGTGCTGCTAGAGGTTCTTCCATGCCTTATCAGGGTTTTGATGATCGAACCCTAGGGCTATTTGTTTGGCTTCTTTTAGGTTAAAGTTACCTTCTGTGTTTCTTCCCCATCTTAGTTGGTCAGGCGAGGATGAAACCAAAATCTTCCTTTGTTCCAAGTCCATAGCAAGAGAGTTTGCCTATGCTTTCAAAGGGCTCTCTTCCTTGTAGCCTAGATCCTTCCATATTCTCCATTTGTCATTGTTCCTTACCTGCTCCTAGAAGTCACTGACCATGCATAAACCTTTGTTGTCAGTGTCATTCTTGAGATCAGTTAGTTCTTCCCTAAACAGGTTTGGTTCTTGCTGCTAGTTGTCCTCCCAGAATCTTGCCAGGTTCCCATCTCAGATCTCCCAGAAGTTGTGCTGCTGGACAATGCCTCTATTTTCCCAAGAAAGATTCCAAATGTGGGAGCCCTTGATAAGCCCAGACATTCGAATATGATCCGTTTCTTGCCAATTTCTTGCATATTTCTGTTTCCAAAGCTTGGCCCATGGGGTTGTCGATTCCTTGAGCCACCTCCACCAAAGCTTTGCACCCAAAACTCTGCTGAGGGTTTTGGGGTCATGAAGCCCCAAACCTCCATGGGCCTTAGGTTTGCATAGCTCTTCCCAAGCTACCATAGCCCACATAGTTTTCTCTTCCCCTTTTCCCCAGAGAAAATATCTTTGAATGTTCCTAATCTATTGTAAAAATCCTTTAGGAATAGGAACATAGGACATTATGAAAATTGGTATGGCCTGCAGGATAGCTTTCGTGAGCACAAGGCGCCTTGTTAAATTTAAGATCTCCATGTCCATTTCTTGATATCATCCTGAAGTTTGTTAATGACCGGCTCCCACACTCCCTTGCTTAGAGGTTTGTCTGTGAGGGGCACTCCCAGGTACTTAGAGGGTAGCTGATCCCTTTGGAACCCTAGAATTCTGGTAAGATTTCTCTGAATAGCAATGTCAGTGTTAAAAAAGAAAACTTTTGATTTGTTAAGGCTTACCTCTATACCAGCGGCCATAGCAAATTCATTCAAGATTTTTTTGAAAGCTTTGGCTTCCTTGACTGTGGGAATGCCCTGCAGCATAGTGTCATCTACAAATTGTTGGTGTGTTGAGGTCACTCCATCTGTGGTGAGTTTCAAACCCTTGATTCTTCCCTCAGCACTTGCCATTTTTATCGCTCTGCCTAGCCCTTCCATCATGAGCACAAAGAGGAAGGGGGAGATCAGATCTCCTTGTCTTAGTCCCCTAGAAGGCATGAAGGTTCTTGAGGGTGAGCCATTAAGCAGGATTGAGAAACTAGCTGTGGATACAAGGGCCATAACCCATCTGATCCAATTGTGGTCAAAACCATAAGCTTTCAACACTGCCCTGATGTAAGACCAACTTAGCTTGTCATAAGCTTTCGCTAGGTCAAGCTGTATGATCATACCAACTTGCTTGTTGCTTTTCAGAGAGTGTACCATCTCATGAGCTTGTATGATATTATTGAGAATCTGTCTTCCTTCCACATAACCAGTTTGCTCCTCTGATATGAGAGCTGGAAGAAGGGGCTTGAGTCTGTTAGCAATTACTTTTGAAATAATTTTGTACACCACATTACATAAAGCTATGGGTCTGAATCTGTCCGATGTGATGGCTTTCTCCTACTTTGGAATCAAAGCTATAAAAGAGGCATTGAGAGCCTTCAGGACCGATCTTGATATTCTTGAGTCTTCCACCACCTCAAGGATGTCTTGTTGACAGTTTTCCAGCATGCTTTGAAAATGTCCACATTGAAACCATTCAGGCCAGGAGCTTTCCCATTTTGCATCTCGTTGATAACTTCCCTGATCTCATCTTCAGATACTGGCCTATTGAGATTATGATTGTCTTCCCTTTTTGTTAATATTAGTATTAAGGTTAATAACGTTTTTTTGCATGGTATTAATAATAATTTGGCCCATGGTATTTGGCCCATAGGCTTCACCTAAATAAAACCTCATTTTTGAGTGTTTGTAAATATAAAGTGAATTATGAAGTAAATATAAAAAAATGTTTTATTTATTTGCCATATCTCTCGTTTATTTATATTTTTATTAATTTACCATACCTCTTTTATAAATATGGTATTTGGCCCATGGTATTAAAATGGTATTTGGCCCATAGGCTTCACCTAAATAAAACCTCTTTTTTGAGTCTTCGTAAATATGTAAATATAAAGAGGTTTATGGACTAAATATAAAAAGAGGTTTTATTTATTTACCGTATTTTTATTTATTTATATTTATATTTATTTACCATACCTTTGGAGTAGGTATAAAAAGAAGTCTTATTTATTTACCATATCTCCAATTTATTTATATTTTTATTATTTACCATATCTTTCATAAACATCTTTATATTTTAAATTTATATTGTGTTTATACATAATAGTAATTAAATTGATTTCTAAATAAAAATAAAAAATATTAAATATTAAACATTACATATTACATATTAAATATTTATATTTACATTTATGTTTACCTTTTTATATAAGAATTTTATTTTAATTTTAAAATATTAATAAATTATAGTTTTAATGAAAATTAATCATGAACATAAAAATTAAGAATTTACGCCCCCGATCGGGGTGAAAGAATTGGAGAAGACGTGTGAAAAGATGGCGAAGGGGAAAGGGTGGCAAAGCTGGCCACCATACATCCTTATAATTCAATAGGACGTGGGGGCAGCATGCAGGCAGGGTAGAATCTCAAGGCGTAGAGGTGACAGGGAAGTGGAGGAAGAGGTAGGAGGAAACGACGGCGGAAGGATGATGAGATGCAGGGTAGGTGGGAGGAGGTTAAGAAGGGTGGCGAAGAGCAGTATCAAGGTTATTATGCAGCAAAGGAAGGAGACGGCGGGAGCTCGGTGTGAACTGGTGTTCTCTGAAACTTGGCAAAGGACCGGGTACGTATTCTCAAAACCAAACCCTGCATTTCTTTCAATCTTTAGTAGTACTAAGGAAGAGGGGGGAGAGCTAGGTGCAGCAGAGGGAGGGAGAAGCGAGAGGGAATTGGAATTATTTCCTGCTACAAGCAGTTAGGAGGCAGAGGGTGGCAGGATGAGAAATGCTGAGGAAGAGTCTAGTAAGGCTGGGAACCGTGAAGACCAGGGTAAAAGGATGTCGAGATTCTGTACATACAGTGAACAGGGGCAGCTTGAGGAGGTTAAACAGGCTATCTGGGAGGCAGAGAAGACTACTGAGAACATTCACCAACCACATCTAGGGGGAGGAAAGCTTGGGAATAACCCAACCATTGGAAAACCGCGGAAGGGGGAGGGTAAGACTTGGGAGAGGGAAGCAAAGGAGACCGGAATAGAAGCAATTATGGAGAATCTAACATTTGCTGTTGGCCATGGTAATCAGGTGGCAGTAAAGAACAAAATGGCACGCCCAGGTCGAGGAAGGGGACGTGGGGGCAGAGGCAGACATAACCAGACAGGCCGACATGAAACAAAGCCCTCCTCTCCAGCATCTCAGAGACGCAGTAGAAAAACCATGAGACATACTGTGCAAGAGGCGGAAAAGGCATACAGAGAAGGAACTGACGAGGACATTCGTAAGCTCATTCAAGAATTGGAGGCAAATGTAATGGAAGAAGATTCAGAACCTGAAATGGAAGAATGGGGAAACCTCATTCCTGACCCGGGCAACACTAGGGGACGCATGACCTTATATAAGCAGGCCTTACATGTTTATTGGGTGCTGAAGCGTTTACTCACCAAGGCGATGGAGCAGGTAGCAGGGGAAATGGCGGAGTTGGCCCAGGGTATGCCTAATATGAAGAGAGAAATGAAGAATCTCCAAATCACTATGCTCATGCAGGATAGCAAGCTGGACGAAATCCAGCAACAGCTGAAGAAGATTGCTCCAGCAACGAGGGATGTAGAAGCACCTCCTGAGATTGTGGAAGGTTAATCCTTTAGTTTAAGACAATGGCTTACCATGTTTGCTCCTTGAGGATAGTATTTCTTTTTCTTGTTCGTAGTTTTAATGACTGTCTGGAACCAGCTTAATAGTTGTTGTTGTGAAGTTTATCTAGCATGGATTAGTAGACTTATTCTTTTTTGTTATTGGACGGCGTATAAAAACTTAAGGTGGCCAACAGATCCGGTTTCCCATTTGGGCGGGTTGAGGCCACCAAAATGTTGTATCTGGTATAACCTGTTTTTATATAAATAGAGAAAGAAAGGTCCTACCATAGCTTACAAAAAAAATAAAAAATTTAAAAATTTATGATAACCTTTACCAACTTTATTTTATACATAGTTTATGAAAATCTAAAATTCATTTAAAGCTAAAGCCTTTGAAAAGAGAAGAGTGAACGTAAGTGGAAAAGCATACACCACAGCAAAATGAGTATTTAAATAAACTTTTAAAAAGGGAAGTTAAAAACATCTAGGCTTAAGTAACTACATCAAAGTTTTGGTTGTTGCAGATCTGAAAATAAAAAATTGAAATATTAGTAATAATGAATTTCTTTGATATTTGACTTTAAGAGAAGAATGGTTAAACTTTAAATATATTTAAAGTTTTTTTAGATAAGAAAATAAAAGATTAAAGATACCTAATATTTTAATTAATAAGTTTGGATGTTTGAATATAATAATAATAATAATAATAATTTTGAGTGACCAGATATTTTTATAGTGATTTATATGATATATGTGATTCGTCTAAAGTTTCAGATGGGAACTCCATTGATTATCAATGACCAACAAAAGCTTTGAGAGTAAATGAGTGTTGGAGTGTCTTTTTATAGGAAATAATTTTAATAGGGAAGATGGTTACAAGGTCAATTAATAGTAGAAACTTGTTATCCACCATCTCACTCATGACTCTTGACCAGGCCCTAAACCTGTCATCCACCATCTCACCTATGACTCTTGGCCCCACCCTGATCTTTGTCCCCCTTCTGTTGTACCTCATTTTTTCTCTCCCTTTTGTTGGTCATCTTAAAGAATTTTGGTTCTCTCATCTTTATCTCTTGAATAAATTCTCTTCATCTTCAATGTTTCTTTTACCTCTTAGCCCCGTAAAATTTATTATTACACTCTCTTCTTTAATTCTTAACCTCTTTAATTTTCCAGCTCTATTTTCTATCCATCAACCATAAAATAAGAAAATATTTGTTGATCCATTAATCTCCCTTCATCTTAATAGTCCTTAATTTAATTGTCATTTGAAATTTCATGATACCAAAACAAATTTATATAATTTTATATGGCATTAATTTATCTAGGTTCCATTTTTGAAAATTATTCATGTAATTTCAATTCTTTAATTAATTTTAAATAACTATTACTTATTAATCTTCTTTTTTAATTTAACAATTTTTTTCCTAATCATACTTGTTCAAATCTTGGTCCATAATTAATCAATCTCAATCATTATTTTAATTTATTTTAACGAAGAAAATGGTCAAATATTAGATATAATTTCCATTTCAAAAATTATTTATATAATTTTTATTCTTTAATTAATTTTAACTAACTATTAATTATTAATCTCCTATTTCTTAATTTAACAAAAATCTCAACTATCTTTATGGGTGGTTCATGGGTGACCGTTACATCCATGGAAAATATGGACAGATCAACCCCGAAGGGAATCTTTTAAAGCTCATCAGCTAGACTAGCAGGGCCTAACCCCAAGGGCGTCAAAGAGAAGGGCCTAACCCTAAGGGCATCGAGGAGAATTAACCCTGCGACGAGGTACTTAACAACGTGACTCGACCAGTTGAGCTAACCCTTGGGGCTCATTTCCTTGTTCTACTTGTTCAAATCTTGGTCCATAATTAATCAATCTCAATCATTATGTGACTGGTCAAATATTATAATTCTTAAAAGTGATTTTGGTGAAATGTTATTTCTAATATTATTTCTACCTTTTAACCATTATTCAACAAATACATAATCCATAAAGGTTCTTATAAAAAGGCGCTCTAACACTCATTTACTCTCAAGGTTCTCATTGGTCTCTGATGGTGGATGGAGTTCCTATTCACGTATATCACACATTGCCCTTCCGGAATCTATAGCAATAATATTTTTTTGAAAAAATAACTAATAATTATTTTTATCGTCAACTAATAGTTAACAATGACTATCCTTAGTATATATTGAATTTTAAGTGACATGTTTTTACTTAAAATAAAGATGACAAAATAGAAAGTGAACAAATATTTATAAACAATAATCACTCATAGTTATTTTTTTATTTTCACTGTCAAATAATAATTAAATTGTAATAAATTTTATTAACGAATAATCCATCAAGCCTTGAAGGAACAATTATTGGACAATATGCATGGTAACTAGAACTTCTCACTAGCAATATAGTTAAGAAATGTACATTTGTAAGGTATAATCTTAGCATTCTCATATCATCCTTGGCATCTCCTCATTCTAGTTGACTTGTATATCATCTTGAGACACATGAAAACAACATCCAAGGGCAAAGATTTCAGATTGGAAACTATCTTTCGTAGAATTGGAAATTAGGCAGGGAGAATTTTTTTTGCGATTGAGTGATTCCATGTTTGGATACAAAACAATAAATTGGCGGTTTCTCAAGCCAACTTGGCTACTCAATTAGGACAATTTCTTTTGTTAATAATCAATGAGAAATTTGTCACTCATCCAATTCCCTGAGTCTGGCACTCCAATAGGTGTCCTGTTGATGCAGATCACAACAAGTACAATGCTAAGTATAATCTTGTGCAAGGTTGACAAACTTGGTGGCCCATATACACTTCTTGCCATCATGTTTATTACTTTTCCAAATAATTCCCCAGTCTTGTCACATGCTATAATGTTTGGGCATGATGAATATGGTAAATGAGAATCCAACAATGTCTCTCTCAATTTCTCATTTAAGGAAGCATAGTAGATTTGTTTTCACTAAGGGATTTTCTTTGTATAACAAGACTTAGTCCATTCCTGTTGAGTCATGTAGAGATTTGTTTGTCATGGATTTACAATAACTAGGAACCAATCGTAGTTCTCTACAGTAGAACAACATAAAAATTAAGTGTTTGCCTGTTGAATTGGATTCATTGGAGCAAAAGTTAATAACAATGGAGCATAATTCTAGTTCTGGTGGAGATGTCTTTCTAGGAATCCTCTTTTTTTAGAAGCAACATTTGGACGTCCTAGAGAACGCAACTCTCAATTTAATTAATGTAGGCTAGTGCATGATCCAGACTCCTCTAACTCCACTGAATTTTGACTTTCTGCTCATAGGTCCTAATAAAGAAACTTATGTTTGTGTGCTCTGAATAATCATACTCCAATTAATCAAGTTTTCTCTTCTTCTAGCAAATAACTCTATGTTTGTGCATTCCTTTGAATACAGAGATTACATCTTATGTAATGGTGTATTTTTGCAAATCCAATAGTTTAGGCTATCTTGTCTAGGAAATTAGAACCAAAAGTCTTTTTTGCTCCTTAGTTCTACAAATATATGTAACTATATAACTTCTCTATGTACATTAGCTACATATTTTTTATATAGATAAAAATTTATCATTTTAAAAAATATAAAAAATATTAAGAATTTATTTAAAACAATTTCAAAAGGGCTATAAGTCTACCTAAATTGTGAGGGAAAAGACATTGAAAAAAAAAAAAATTTAAATACATCAAATATTTTTTTGAGAAAATACCTTTAACTAGGCTTGAAGCTATTGCATCAAAGCTCATCTTGTCACTTGAGAGAATTGAATGAGTGGGAGGAACCAATCATTCCTCCCAACCACCCAAAATAAACCCAATTAACAAGTAATAAATATAGATCTTATTAACATCTTAACTCATAATAAAAACATGGCCTTTAATTATGTAATTATTTAAAAATACACAATAATTTTCTAAATTAAAATAAAATAAATTATCCTAAATACTAACACACTTTAAACATTTACACTAAATATATAAATATAAAATCGTTAAATATTTAATAATTGTTTCTCTATTTTCATAATATACATTACATGTTTTGAGAAAACATAATATACATCATGTAAATAAGGAAAACAAACTTTGTTTGAAATAGTTCTAAGGTTGTGGTCGAATAATTGCATCTGTTGATTTGGTCTCCACAAATCTCGAGATCCATTCTTGAAAAAATATATAGACTCTTCCCTCATTCATGCTAATAATAAGAAAATTAAATATATATATATATATATATATATATATATATATATATATATATAATTCTATTTGGAATTAACTAATATTATATGTATTATATAAAATAGTTATAAAACATGTGAACACTCGCATCATTGAAAAATGAAGTAAACCCTCAACTTCTACTCGGAAAATGACCGCTGCTCGTAAAATGAAAGCGAATAATAAATTTAAAGGACAACTTTTCTCGTAAAAAATAATAAACTTACCACTTCATCATAACTTACAAAATGTTGGAATCATTTTAATCGGAAAATAAAGACAACGACTTAAGTATTGATAACTTTATAATTTAGTAATTCTTGTATAAATTCACTTTGATTTATAATGATAAGAGTTATGACTTTTAACTTTACATTAATACAATGTAATCAATTTAACTTTGTTTTGTTTTATAAAAGAAAAACTTTTTCCAACTAATCATAGGGTAATCCGAGCTTACTATGAAAGTGGTATCATGCAACTGTTTGGTGTTTTTTTAATATTATTATATATATTTTTAAAATGCTAGTTTAATGATTTTTTCTAATGTTGCATATTTCAAAGAATTAATTATATATATTATATATATATATATATATATATATTCCAGTTTTAGAGGAATTCAATGACTATCATGGATGGCTCATGGTTATGAGTAAATCCTTGGGATCTACACAGGAGTTTTTATTCATCCAATTGCTATAATTATTTTTTGTTTTTTCCAATTTTAAAGGAATTCAATGGCTATGAGTAAATCCTTGGGGTCTACACAGGAGTTTTTATTCATCCAATTGCTATAATTATTTTTTGTTTTTCCCAATTTTAAAGGAATTCAATGGCTATCATGGATGGCTGATGGCTATGAGTAAATCCTTGGGTTTATGGTTTGGCTTCCAATCTGTAAACCAGGTCACAACGAGGGAGATTTGAACTTTGGATCTCTCAGTTATCTACGAACTCACATTATTTCGATCACCAATTGCGCTGCCCCCTCAGACATATCTCTTTCATTGTTATAAGAAAATCTTGGTGTTGATTTTTTCCAATGGTGCATTTTCCAAAGACTCAATTATTGTAAGTTCATGTAGGAGTTCTTACCCACCTTGTCATAACTATTTTTAGCTAATGTTGGACATATTTGGACACTATGAGTAATATCAAACTCTTTTTCATGGTGCCCTAACATGATTTTGTGCCCTACTAAATCTTTATTTATTTATTCTTTTTGTGAATGGGGTCTCACAATTTTTTTATTATTCTAGATCTATAGATCTACATGAATGATACTAGATTTGCTTGGATTTGTTCGATATGAAAACTCACTCCTCCACTACTCATTAAGGCTTGATGTAGTTACCCACACTTATTTTCTTGAGGCACTAGATTCAATCTCCAGATTGGCAGATCCAATCTCCGTGTGAAGCATTATTTCCTCTAAGCAAATCATGTCTTGTTGCAGGATGATTTGAGTGTACAATTACAATGACTTTTGGTTTTTTTGTGGGTTGTGGTAGATCTAAAGGCAATTTCACAATCTAAATCAATTATACAATGTGATTTGTTGCGTACATTGGTATTTTCAACAATTCATGTTTGTGGCGTCTAATCAATTCCATAGGGTCTTGTATAAACAAGGTCAATAACGTATTAAAAGGTTCATAACCATTTGGATTCCATGACCAATGAAGTTTTTGGCCATTTTGGTCGCCAAGGGAGTTGGTTTGTCACATATTTGTGTTGTTTGATTCCACTATAGACATTGCTTTTTGGTTGACCAACAACTTGTGCCCACTAGCATAGGCCTCATGCCAACCCTTCCATTCTCCTCTAGGTCACTACAATAGAGAGCTTTGGATCCTATGTGTTTTAGTGTAAATCGAGCCCTGCCATATCTATCAGAGACGCATCACTACCTTTTTGTGTTTAAATGGGATCTTACAAACATTGATTGGTTACAATGAAATGAACTCAGATCCAACACTTATTTAGATCAACATCATTAATTGTTTATCTTCGTGGGGTTAAAAGGCATGATCAACTCCACTAACAATCTATGTGGACCAAATAGTTACAGTGGCACACATGTTTTTACATATATTTTTCATTTGACTGAATACCTCATGCACATGAAAATAAAATGGATATTCAAGTAACAAAGTACATTTTGTTTCTATTGGGTTTGACTAGCACATAAACCACTTGTTATTGTGTTGTATTTATTACAACTGGAAAAAATATTATAGGAATTTCGTGAGAAGAAGACATATTATGAGATTTCTTACAAGGTTATGCACTTGTAATTTGTCATTATTGTATTGCAAGTAGATAATGCATAACTCAAGAATCAATTCTAGACTACTCTGACTAAGAAAATCAACAAGGTTGATAATTTTGGGACATGAATGGGATTTTTTTTCAAGGATCTCACAAACGATTTTTAAACTAAGGCAAACCTTCTTGATGGAATTTGAGAATCTATCACATGGCAACAAATGCCTTGAAGAATGAAATTTGTAGGGTGGAGGAGAAAAATCCCTGAGTAACTGGAGAGGTTGTTTAATTGAAAACCTTCATGGAAATGCTTCATGAAGAAGTCTCCCCTCTTCAAGAAGATAAAAATATACTGTTTGATCAATATTAGAATTTGAAATAAGATCGCGATGCCTTGTTAATGTAGTTGAATGAGAAGAATAATATTATTCAAGGCTTGCAAGAGTGCAAATAGAACCTTGAGCTGGAAATGAGTCGACTAAAGAATGTTGAGAGGAAGACCACTATTGTTGAGTTGCAAGACTCACCTTCTTCCACCTTTATGATATTGATTATCATTGTAAGATTGATGTTAATGATCATAACTTATCACTTGATTTTATTACACCAATATTTGAAAAACACACTACTAGAATTGGCTCTCGACTATTGAGAAAATTGGGATATATCAGAGGACTTGGGAAAAATAGAAAAGGAATTATTGTTCTTATCGCTCCTAAAGTGCAATGATCTAGAGAAGGTATTCAATATGTTATTGATACTAACTTACTGACTACATTTGGTCCTTTTGAATTCGTGAAGGTGTCATTTGTTGCAAGTAGAGTTTAGATTAGGTTGCTAAAAAATCAGTCTATTGTTGACTGTGTTGTGTAGATTAATGAAATGTCAAATAATGTCATTGTAAATGATAATATTAGTGCACCAGGTTTAGAGCTCAAGAAAATAAATATGAGCCACATCAACACCCTTATAGAAAGAGAGGACTTACCTAGGAATCAAAACTTGGTAACTATGCATATGGCTCATTGCAAAAACAAAGTGAAATGTTATACCATGGACTGGTACTGACAATTAGGATTGACTATAGTTAGATTGATGGATGGTTGTGACATAATTTGAGTAGGTGTTTGCAAACTTCATATCATTGTGTATCATCAATTGTGTAGTCATACAACACTCCTCTTATTTTCTATTGATTGTTGTTGCTACCTTAGTTGTGTGTGTGTGTTTTTTTTTTTGGTGGGGGGGGGGGGGGGGGGGGGAGTTTGATGATGAGTAAACCCTACTTTATTGATTGAATAAATCATGTTGTATTTCTATATTGTTAATAGTATTTCCTTATTTGTGTTGATGGTGATAATTCTCAAATTTATTTAGGAGTGGTTGTATCATGTTTTGATCAACTGTTGCAATCAAAATTCTTTTGGGGGGGGAGTTATGCTAAGTAATTTGTTTTCCTCCAAGATGAGTTTCCAAGTTTTCCGTGTATGTGGATATTTCAATGTCTAAAGGACTCATTGTTTGGTCGTTGGCTGATGGTGGTTGCTTCTATCTGAAGCCATTCTGTTGGAAATAATAAGGGGGGGGGGGGTGTGAATTAATATTTCGTGGAATAAGTATTTTCACTTTTCTTTTGCTATTAGTATTTAAGATCAGGAGGGAGAGTTTGTTTAGAAGGACAATGTAAGGTCCAAGGTGTGCAGAAGAGACCAAATAAATTCGTTGATCGAATGATGTGATCAAAAATTAAAAATAAATCATGAAAGAGAGGAAGGAGATCACATAGTTAAGCTACAAGGAGAGAGATCAGAGTGGCACAACAAAAGCAGTGGAATCCAATAATCATAAAGAACAAAGATAAGGAGTGTGAGAGTATGTGTTGAATCTTGCAAAGGTTTGCTACATAATGGAGTTGAGACTTAAGTGGGGCTATGTCCAGAGAACCAAAATCTAGGGTCGAGATGAGAGCATAAAGGCCCAAGGACGAAAAGGGTAAGGACTTAGTTTTTTAGCTTACGACAAGAATCCCTCAACTGATGAAGGTTGAGGGAACAAAACCTAAGGGTTTTTCAAAATAGTATCATCAAGAGATAGTGCCAGGGTGAAGTGTCTCGAGAGTTTAAAAAGTGCACACAAAAGGGAGCATTCAGGATGACTGGGTATTGGGTGGACGCGGCAACCAACCAATAAGGAAAGCGTTGGGGTGACATGGTTTAAAAGCATCAAAAGTTTGTCAAAGAATGAAGATGGAAACATTCTGATTCGCCGAATTTTGTTACTTGCACGATTAAAAAAGTAGCATGTAGTGGAAGCACTAAGATGAAGAGGACCAAGATGATGTGGAAGAATGGTGATGTGCAACATGCCAGGGTGATTTGGAGTCCTTTCATTGCTGTGAAGACTGACAAGCAACCAAAAAGGAGTGTTGTCTCCTCCCGGAGGTGAAAGGGTTTGCATGCTTCAATAAGGGGTCGAGGTTCACTTTAGATAGAGATTGAGCATGGAAGTTAACAAGAAAATTCACTTCCTGAAGTTTCTCTCCTGGAAGGGAAAGCCTTTACACATCATTTGGAAGATCCAGGGTGACTTTGAGCTAGGATGACATGTAAATATGGTTATGTGGAAGGAAGGGGAATGGATGTCCAATAGGAAACAAACAAAGTGGGGTCATGTGCATAAGGTGTGCTTCGAATGATTGTTGAGTTGTCTCGACATATAAAAGTTGCATACTGTTGGCTTAGTGGGGCCTGACCCAAGTTCAGAAGTGATTTAGACAATCAAATCCTGGTACTACTGGCCCTTTCGGTAACAGTCTGTGGAGCGTGGACTGAGGTCTCACTTGAAGTAGTATGGGAGGGTGCTAGAACCAGGTTTCCGCACCCTGGGGATGTCTGATATGAGGTAATTTTCCCGTGGTTCAACCTTCACATTTACTGCGTTATGTGCCACCAGCGGGCACCCCGTGCCCTGTGATACTGTCTTCGCGCAGTTCTAGCCACAACGCAACCTGCGTTATTTACCCAAGTCTTCCTTAATTAGGCTTTGTTAGCTGATTACTTAGATTATTTTCATACATAAACATTCATACAAGTATTTATCTATTGCGTGTAGTAAATAAATAGAGTAAAAGTCATGCATAACATCAAAATACAGATTCAAGAACAGATGCACAAATTAAACTTACCTTTATTAAATTTCGATCCTAATTACAGACTCGACTCCGCCCTGCGCACTCAGTTGCAGGGGTCTGTGCACTCAGCTGCAGAATCTGCTAGGCCTCTGCGCACTCAGCTACAGAGCCTCTTCCTACTACAACCCAGTACACTTCAGATTCCACCTCTACGCTCTAAACATGCCTTCGCATATCTATCTATTATCAACTTGCTATCTTTACACTTAGAGCCCCACTATATTTATACAATCCCATGGTCTGCAGACCATGGGTAGGCTGACACAACTTTACATTAAATTACAATATTTTAGGGCGGACATCCCTATGACTCATCCTAGACTTCGCGCTCCGCGCCTGCAATTCATGGAGTCTTACAATATAATTGACCAAAACTTGGGCTTTGAGCCCCAAAAACATGTTGTGGGGGATCCCATGCCTAACAGGCCCCCAACACAATCATTGTGACTCATCTCAAGTCACTCTGCTAGTGCAGCAATCTTGGCACGAAGCCCCTTCGATTGTGCCTGTGCTGCGCAAAGGTCCGTAGCACATTGTTCTACCGTCTACTGGATCTGCTCTACTCTTTCGGCCGAATGCTCGCTGTCTAGGGCAGATCCATGACTTACGGCCTGCATCACCTTCATCTTTGTGAGCTTTCCTTCGATATTGGTAGTGATGAGGAAGGCCTCATCAATACAAGGCTAGACATGTGCTTTAAGTACTGCCTCTTTCTGTCGCGCGACATCCACCTGTTCTTTCAATGCCTTCGCCTGCTATAGCTTCGCCAGCCGTTGGGTCACGACAACTGTTTGCGATATTTTGTGCACACTGTCATATTGCACTTGAAGCTGCCGCACCTCTGTTTCCAGGCACTGTATGGTGGGGTCCTCCTGTAAGGAAGTGAGGACCATGAAGGATTCTTCCAACATAGTAGTACAAGTCTGCACTGCCTAGCCTATTTCCTCCAACCCTTTTTGGATAGAGTCAGCGCATTGTTTCGAACTTCCGGGGGTGTGGATGACTATGCCTTTAATTGCAGTTCAACAATCTGAAGGTTGAGGTCCAGCTGTATCCTCGTTGCTTCCTATTTTGCCTCGCAGAATCCACTAGCTAATCTGTGAATTCACACTCCAGCTGGTAGGTCTGTCGCAATTTCTAGCTTTGGAGCGCAGTGACATGCTTACTCTACCATTTGCTCCAACTGTTGATTCTACGCCAGTGCTTCATCGTGTTGTAGACTAAGCTGCTCGATGTTGATTCGTTGTTCGCTGAGCATTTATACTGCGTGTCCTTCCCTAGTGCGGAGTTCTGTTGTCACTCCGTCCTGTAGATGGTATAATATATCCTGCAGAAGGGCAGCCAAGTTTAGGCCAAGTCCCTTGATCCGGCCCACCGCAGCTCTGTCCTCTGTGCTGTTTGCTGTCAGTTCTCCTTCTGGCAGCACGATGGTGTTAGCCATTTTGGCTCGTAGCAATTGCTTTGTTGCTGATGTACCTGCGGCACCGTAGGCGGCTACCGTTCCCTCCTATGGGGGCTGCACCTAAAGTTCCTATAGCTAGGCCTTGAGGGCCCCCAACACATTCTGCTACTCCGTCATCCCTTCCTGGAGCGCTTTCCTGGTGACCTCGCAAACTGTGTCGCCGATGTCATAGAGGTCCCCCTTTGTCAGTGTAATAGGCTCACTATCCAGTTTGGAAGCCTTGGTCTTCTTCCGTGGGTCTGCTCGTTCCATACCGTGCGGCTGTTTTAGTTGTGTAGATGTTTTGCTTGGGTCCGCACCTTCCGCTGTGTCCTCTATTCCCTGTCCCGTTTTCAAGTCCGATCCTCATTCCTCTCACATCGTGGTGGCCCCTGTTGCCTGTGCTATTGCTGCTTTTTCGACGACCTTGGTCTACTCTGTGGCGACCTTCACTGCCTCGTGGAAAGCCCTTACCTCCACGGCCAACTACTCGTTGCGCTTCTGCTGAGCCAGTAGCTTGGTGGCATCCTTCTGTTTTTGTATCACTGTCTTATTGCACGCCACCAGATCCAGGGTGCGCCACTTAGGTGGCCATGAGTCAAGCACAACGAAAATGGCATCATCAATCACGATGAAAGGAAGTTTGGTCTAGTTCTGTGCTGGATCCTTGTGTGCTTTAATATACACATTGTGCATATCCGCCTTAAAGTCTGCAAAGCTCTGTAGACTGTCGTACACTATGGGAGATAGGCGCAACCTTTTGTTGATCCACATCTAAACGCTCTGTTGTGGGGAAAAGTATCCGACTCGGATGACCCTATCCCTACTCTAAGGGTGACAGTCCTTAGCAACAACTGAAAGTAAAGCTTTGATATTTTCCTTTATGAAAGTACAGAGAAGGAAGAAAAGATTGACCAACGGTGTCTTTCGCTTTTGTCGATCCTATCCTCTCTCTTTGTCTCTTGTTCCCAGCTCCTTGCTCCCTTTGCCGGTCCAGCTACACAAAGATCCTGCATAAACAAGAGAAGGAAAACTACAAGAAACATGTACTCATAACTGATGCATGGATTAGAGTGAATCAGATATACAAGTAAATACAATACATCAATGCAATACAAGTACATAGGAGAACATTCAAAGCTTTATTGATAGAAGTAAAAGGGTTCTGAGAAGGTTACAACCATCAATGGCTCCAATCCAGCAGCACCTCCCCAGCAGCAAGAAATCTCCTCTTCACCTCTATAAAAGCAATCACCCAATAGCTCTAACTGTAAACCAACAGCACTTCCTTGCTTGCACAAAATTCCAGCCTCCTTAGACCTCATAGAAGAGCTCTATATATAGGATAGAAGAAGAAAGGATGAGTCAGCTTGAGACTGACATAAAGCTGCCTTGTGTCCTCTCCCTCTTCAGTTAAACTTCAGTTCTTGAGTCCACTTGGAGATCCTTGCTTACACATGGAGATCAAGTACCTCTTACTCATTACAGGGCGAATCCCTTGAACCAAGTGTCAGTTTGGAAGCTTCCTGGGCAATTGACACCTTGCAGAATGACTGTGCCACTTGGCCAATCTCGCCCAGCGCAGGTAGCCTTCATTAGATTTGACTTTCAGCGCAGGTACAAGGAGGAGCAGTTGCATTCCAGTGCAGATGCTCAGTGGAGCAGCTGACATGATCCAAAAATAGCCTGTTTTTGAGTGTTTTCAGGTGGAGAACTGATGGGAAGTGCTGTGGTTTGCTGACCTTGTTCTTCTAGGGGTAAGAACAACATGTTTAGGGACTGAGGATCCCTGTAATTATCGACATTTCATGCTCCGTGCTGCGAGGCACAAAAATGTCTATAACAGTTGCCCCCTAAAGTATGAGGCCGTTTATCGGGTGAAATGCTTTATCTAGAGGGTCCGAAGTTCATTCCAGTGCTGAGGAGGCGCCCTGTAATACAATACAATACAATACATTATTTTTTATTCTGTTTTCATGATCTAGCTGAGGCGGGCATTCCCATGCTCAGCTTTATAAATACATTTTGGTACATATAACAGACGATCGTCTGATGGTAGACTGATAATTTTCTGCTGAAATTATCATCCTTTGAATAAGATGATCATCTGCTGCAATGAAGTACATGACAAATGCTTTTATATTTCCTGAATATATATCGCAGCCCGGATGGATGAAACTAGATCCGGGGTCTTCAAACTCGTTCGATCTTCACTCTAAGTACAAGTCGATCCATGTGAGAATTGCGCTGAAGTCGAACATGGAAAGACATCGCTTGATTACTGGTCAATAATGAAAACCGTTAACAAGTGCGAGAGGAATCACCGATAATGATAATGACCCTCAAGGTACTGCAGTACAATTCACGTGGCGTGAATAAAGGACTTGGCGTCGAACGCCACGCAAAATCTTCTGGTCGAAGGTCATTGATGTATACCTGTCGCCGGAAGTGAGAAACTTGCCATTGAGGCATGCAAGCTTCAAAGTACTGATGGGGGTTGTTCCTAGATCAACTTCTTGGATAATGAGCTGAAGTCGACAAGAAGCGATCCGTCAAAGGAGGGCCTTAATGAATCCCACATCAATGACACGGAACGGAGCTAATGATTTTAGTGGAGGTGAAAACAAACTGTGACATATGATTCAGGGTGGCGATCATGAATGGATGAAGGATAATGTATGGCAGTGGATGGGACACGGTTGACACTTTCAGAATGACCCCTCTTGAACATATAACGACACTGATGCGATGGATCGGTAGCATTACCCCAAATGTGGATGGTTTGGCGAGGACCATGGTGATGAGACCGGTGAACGAAACAACCCAACCCGATGTAGTACGGAGGAAAAGTGTCATGTTCAAGAGCGACTTGCTACCATTAAACTTTGATGTTCTCCCAATTTTTCCCCAGTCATTTCTGACCAGTACCTCTTTATTTTTGTCAAGCTTGAGGAGGATAACATATGCTTGTTCTATAACCTGCCCTTCGGGCAAGCACATCGCTATGATTTAACGAGCTTAGCGATAGGGAAACTCGTTCTCGTCTAAAGACAAGTTTGTCGCTATTTAATCATTTTAACGAGTCTAACGACAAGGAAAACTCGGTCCTTTTCATTTTTAGAGAGTCTGAAAAGGTACAGAAAGTTAACTCCATAATTCCTTTTTCGTCATCTAATCCCTTAAGTCCGAAAAAGTATAAAACAATACAGAAGGGATGGGTGTTCGGTACTTTTAACGAGCCGAACAAGACAAGCGCTCGATCTTTTTGTGCAATAATCCCTCAGGTCCAAAAAGATTAAAATCTAGAGGAGGGATAGCGTTCCGGTTGTTTAACGAGCTGGAAGGCCAAAAATCGGCAAACTTTTCATATTTTACGAGTCAGTGAAAAGAGCTCAAAGAAGACTCGTCTTTTGAGGAACGAGTGATAAAGAGGGATAGCAACTGATTCCAGGTACAAGTTGGAATTTTCCAATCACGGCAGTGTCACAAGGATGGCTAGGTGAAATCACTCTTCGCAGATGTTCCTCAAAATGGGTAAACACACAAATGGAAGTGAATGATCGGCCAAATGACGGTGGAGGTGACGGTGCACAAACACGACCAAGGCTTTTATGGCTGATGAATTTACGATCTCAAAAAGGTATTTACCGGTTCATTTTTTCTGAATGAGCTTGAACTCTAAAGGAAAGCCTGCTCATAAACTTATGTTTATTTTTTAACGAGCATGAACTATGTGCTAAAACTGCTCGAAATACCAGTCATAAAATAAGAATGCCTCCTCTAAGGATCCATTTTTTATAGAGCTTGCGCCTTACCACAGCTATGCTCCAACTCATCCTTCCTTTGTGTAAGTTCGGAAAACGGTTAATCTTAAAACCAGATAAATAACCGCCCCTAGCTTGCACTCCAGAAGGTTTGCATGCCCCCAGGTATAGGATAGAATTTCGAGGCTGCCCCTCCTCTCCCCCACCTCTGCTTTTCTTTGGGTGTTCACAGCTACTTGTCATCTTGCCAATCTAATGTTAACGATACTAGTCTTCTCGTTATTTTAAGGGGTCTTACGCGGTACTTGTCTTCCCGTCGGCCCAACTTTTAACGAACAACTATTTGTGACAAGAGAAGAACACTACTCAAAGACAAAACATTGGTATTATTAAGGGAGGCTTGCCTCTTTCTTATTATCCGAAGAGGGTTCTATTTGCTGCCGCAAATCAATCTCTTTCTTCGGCGATGTCTATCATTGGGTTACTCAAATATGGTTACCCTATATCACAACAATAGAATCTCTTTCTTTGGAGGCTGCCCCTACTTATCCTTCAAAACATTTGTTTTAATGGGTGAGGCTTGCTTTTCCCCAAAGATGGTTACTACTTGTTGCAATAAGGGAATTCCTACTTGGGCAGTGCCCACCTCTTTAGACAAAGGTGAATGACTCTTTTGCCAAACACATAACTTTAACAAAAGAATACTATTCCAGAACAACCCCTCTTCCATCCACGGACGGGGTACGGACTAGTCATATTCTTCTGCGGAAATTCTACCTTATACCCAGGGTTTCTTCTGCCCGAAGCAGACCAGGGTGCATGCCCCCTGGGTTCCAGTCTTTCTTTCCGAATCACTCGCACTCATCGGGAAGGAGGACTGGGGGCGGAGGCGAATCTTGTGTGAACAGACCATTTAGGAATGGTATTTGACTATTTGCGATGCGAGATCCCGGAAATGAAAGTTGGTCTACGAGCTTGACCATCCTTCCTTCGTGTGGAAAACACATTACTCTAAAGAGTGAGGAGACTATCGCTCCCATGCAATAAATATAGTCACGTCCAAGGAGTAGGTTATAATCCAAGGGTCCTTGGACGACCATCACGTTCAAATTAACGGTCTTCCCTTTCAATGTAACAGGCACATTGGGGAGGATTCCTAATGGTCGACTGGTTCCTTTATCAAAACCTGAGAGATTTCTTAACTCAGGTAAAAGCACCGGGGAACCCAGTGCTTTCCAAGCAACAGAGGAAAGGATACTCACAGACGCCCCTTCATCAATGATAGTACCAGCCATGATCATTCTATAGATCTGGACAATGATTCTGAATGGTACACTGGCTGGTAACCGGGGTCTGCCTAGTTGATTCCAATCAAAGGATACAACCAGGTTGCTTGGTGGTGGGACCGAATATACGGCCGGATATGACCCTGATGATGTTCCTTCCTGCGATAAAGGAATGGGCGCATTGCCCTGACGCTCATCTGAGTCGGTGCTAATGAAAAGAACCTGGATGGTGTCATCCTTATTCTCTTCAGTGAGGGTGTCGCATGAAGATGACTCTTCGGCGACGGTGTCATTTGAAGATGAAACTTCTGAAGGTAGAACCGGGTCAATTGCCGTATCGACCTTTGGACTTTCGTCCGGTCTAGATTCAGTAGGTTCATTTTCAGTGACTGACGCTTCAGTCGACCACTTGAGCGGGCCAGCTGTATTTTCAACCAACGAAGGACTTGGAACGAGTTTTTTGTATCCAGGAGGAAGTTTTACCGGTGAAACCGGACAGTCTTCCAAAACTCTCTTCGCTTCGTCTAAGAAGGGACAACGGTGGATGGCATGACTGCCTTCACACAACTTACAGTTGAATCTTACTCCCCCTTTTTGTCTTGATCCTTCACTTTCGCTGGTTGACGGAAAGCCATCAACCTGATTGTCAGAGGTTGATGCCCCCGAATTGTGCAGACGAGGGGACCAGTCCCTTAGTATCCGGGGAATACAGGGACAATCTCTGTGGAAATGGTCTCCTCTACATATGACACATGGCGATTTAGGCCCGGTCTGTGCAGTGGGTGGGTTTTTGTCAGATGTCTTTTGCTTGCCCCCAGTCGCCTTAGGCTCCTTCTTCTTCTTCTCTTTCTTCTTCCTTTCCTTCTTCTCCTTGGGAGGCTGACTTTTGCCAGCTCTACCTTGCGAAGATGAAGGATCAGAGGAAGTATTGTAAGAAGTGGAAGGCTGGTGGGTAGCTCTAGACTGGTCTGACTGTTCATTCGATTGCTCAGGATTAGTGGCGATCTGGACTACATTAGTTGAAAAGAGCCATACAGGGAGGCCGATTGTCAATCCTGGAAGTGACAATGTTGCCATATGAGGCGCACCAACATCTCCCCAAGAGGAGAAGGGATTTGGACTTCCGCCAAGGTTGCCTCCTTGGTTGGTGGGCTCCATACTTTTCAACTGAAAGATCAACGTGGGAATAACAGGTGATTTTGTTCCGATTAAAATAAATTTTATTAACGACGCTTTTAGACACAAACTTGCTTTTTCATGTTTTAAGAGTCGAGAAAAAGCTAAAGATGACTCTAGTCGCCTTCGATGTATTAACGAGCCCGAAGTGACAAATGCTCGGTTGGACTTTTTCAGTTATAGAGTTTGAAAAAGGCCAAAAGAAACTGCTCTGGAGATCTAGGCAGAGGGTGTGCCAAACCTTTCGCGAAACCACAGAATACGTTTTACGGTACGGGTGGTCGATCTTCGTGAATGCTGTGTTCACTGCATCGCGATCAGTAGGGCGGTCGACACGGCTTCCTATGGATAAAGGATAAATGCCTATAGGGGTCTCCCAATATACGCGACGGTACACGGGAGCACAAGTCCGTATTAGTGCCACCGACTCTCAGGAGGAATCACCCACCTTCGTAGAGATCGACAGTCACTATGTTTAACGATGCCGGAACACGTCTCTACCTAGACCTCTAGATGTTTGCGTTATGTTACAAAGCGTTGTTATGTAAATTGGATTTATTTTAATGTTGATCTTGCTTAGCAGTTTGCCTTTAAGGATCACCACGAGATGTATATATACAACTTCCTACATGCAATCTAAGATGAGAAGCAAAACTTTTCGATCTTTCAACTTTGAAAACCTTAATCTACTGAGGGAAAAGAGGATATCAACTTTTCTCACAGATCATAGAACACACACTAAAATGCAAATTTTTTTAAATCGTCAAGCACACAGTCAAATGCAAAATGCAAAATGCAGATATTTCTTTTCGTTATCCTTAATGTTGATGTAAGACAAAAAGGAAACTGTTGTATAACTTTGGATCTAATTTCGAGCGAAAGTAAACAAGCTTGTCCAAAATCAAAAGACACCTTAAGATCGACTTGTTTAGACACTGGAAATGTATAGATTCAAACCACAAGATGAAAAACAAACAAACTCAAACAGCCATGAACAGTAATAAAACTAGCTCTTAAGATCACAAAGACACTTTTACAGTTCAGGATCTAAGAGGCCACAGCTATACTGGTTCGCTTTTCACAATGGGAAACTGTAACTGAAACAAGAAATACTGAAAGAACAATCACAGTTTCATCACACAACTGAGGCGGAATAATGTCAAGGAAAGTTGGTTTACAGCAAGTACAATGACAAGCAATCAGCAGCAAAACAACAGTGAAAACAGGGCTAAGACACAGTGGGAAACCTCAGGAAGACATAGCCTAACTGGATTAGCGCAGGCTCTGGTCTGTCAAATTGACTCTTAGCACAGTTCCTGAAGGGGGTACCTGCGCTGGAATGCAGACTGCCTGTGGACAGCCTGCACTGAGACACGAGAGTTGCATTTACAAGGATTTCCGGGTCATAAAAAGCTCAAAAATTCACTGTTTTTGCTGAAATAAAAAGCTATAGGTCAAGTACAAGCTAAGGGATGATCAAGAGGATGAAAAGCTATCACAAAGAGCACAAGAGTCTTTTGTAGATCAGCTCTTCAAATCATGAATCTGCTCAAAAGATGAGCAAGAGTAGCAGCCCCTCTACTTCGCTTTTGATATAGTCAAAAGCTTTTCGATTCGGTACTCTTTGGTTCAGGAAATGAATAGCAAAGATACTACAAACACCAACAAGATACTAGGCTCCCCAGCGGAGTCGCCAGTTTGTTGTGGGGAAAAGTATCCGACTCGGATGACCCTATCCCTACTCTAAGGGTGACAGTCCTTAGCAACAACTGAAAGTAAAGCTTTGATATTTTCCTTTATGAAAGTACAGAGAAGGAAGAAAAGATTGACCAACCGGTGTCTTTCGCTTTTTTCGATCCTATCCTCTCTCTTTGTCTCTTGTTCCCAGCTCCTTGCTCCCTTTGCCGGTCCAGCTACACAAAGATCCTGCACAAACAAGAGAAGGAAAACTACAAGAAACATGTACTCATAACTGATGCATGGATTAGAGTGAATCAGATATACAAGTAAATACAATACATCAATGCAATACAAGTATATAGGAGAACATTCAAAGCTTTATTGATAGAAGTAAAAGGGTTCTGAGAAGGTTACAACCATCAATGGCTCCAATCCAGCAGCACCTCCCCAGCAACAAGAAATCTCCTCTTCACCTCTATAAAAGCAATCACCCAATAGCTCTAACTGTAAACCAACAGCACTTCCTTGCTTGCACAAAATTCCAGCCTCCTTAGACCTCATAGAAGAGCTCTATATATAGGATAGAAGAAGAAAGGATGAGTCAGCTTGAGACTGACATAAAGCTGCCTTGTGTCCTCTCCCTCTTCAGTTAAACTTCAGTTCTTGAGTCCACTTGGAGATCCTTGCTTACACATGGAGATCAAGTACCTCTTACTCATCACAGGGCGAATCCCTTGAACCAAGTGTCAGTTTGGAAGCTTCCTGGGCAATTGACACCTTGTAGAATGACTGTGCCACTTGGCCAATCTCGCCCAGCGCAGGTAGCCTTCATTAGATTTGACTTTCAGCGCAGGTACAAGGAGGAGCAGTTGCATTCCAGCGCAGATGCTCAGCGGAGCAGCTGACATGATCCAAAAATAGCCTGTTTTTGAGTGTTTTCAGGTGGAGAACTGATGGGAAGTGCTGTGGTTTGCTGACCTTGTTCTTCTAGGGGTAAGAACAACATGTTTAGGGACTGAGGATCCCTGTAATTATCGACATTTCATGCTCCGTGCTGCGAGGCACAAAAATGTCTATAACACGCTCACCTCCATGAGCACCCAGAAGATCTTGTTCTTGCAGATCCTCATGGCGTCATTCATCACCGAAAGCGATGCGTATTTTGTTGCCTCTGGCAAGTCCTGTTCAAGAGGAGCGAACTGACTATCCTCAGGCAGTTCCCTGGTCACCAATAAGATAGACAAGAGCAACCACACATAGTGGAAGGTATTGCCCTACTCCTGAGATTCTTTGCAGTTGGTTAGGAATTATTCACAGAGGAATTCGGCCCAGTTGAATTGGACCCCCTCCGCGCATTTTTCAGCCAGCGCGACGAACGTTGCTGGTACCTCGTTGCTGCGACATTTTCTCATCACCTTCTCGACCAGTAGCTAGGTGGCTACACACACCCCTTTGTCTTGAATGCTACTAATTACATAGCCTCTTTGCTTCTTTTCCAACTTGTATTTCTTCTTCATGGCCTCTGCGAGCACCAAATCTCCACTTTTGCCAGCTATTTCCACAAGGTCCCTTCCCTTATAGGGAAGCTGAAAAATCCTATGAATCAACTCCGTTGTGATGGAAATAGGCTCCTCTAGCCACAAGTACCCATGTGCACCAGGCAAAGCAATTGCCTGATGACAAAGATCGTGATCGGTGCCCCGTGAAAGTGTGGAATCCATAGTAGGTGGAGTAGCGCGACCTTCTCCACACAACGCAACCTTTTTTGTGGCTCTAGCACTGTAACTAACCCGTCCTTGCTCTGTTTCATGAGGTTGCTAGTCTCCAAATGTGGGAACTTTTTGCTGTCCGTGAGGTCCCAATCTTCAAATTTCATCGTGGGCACGTGGCCTAGGACCGAACCTTCAAACATAATTCCATTTGGGAGGAGTGGGGTTTGGAGTGTGCTCTTAGTGGCATCCAAATCCTTGGGTACTTTTGCTTTCCCTTTTCGCGGAGGGACATACTCGGGTAGTTTTGCTGTAGCGCGCACCGGCTGGATGTCTTCTTCCATTTCTTCATCCACCTCTATCTCCTCTATGAAAGCCTGGAGGTCCTCCTCCTCATCATCTGTCTCAAGATTAACAGTCTTGCCCTTGTCTTCCATAGAAAGTTTACCAAACCACGGATTTCGCAAGGACATGTGGACTGGTCCTGCTGCTTGTGTATCCATCTTGGGCCTCGGTGTCCGGGGCGATTTCGGAATTTCCAGTGCATCCCCTACCTGCACCATAGGGCTCTGCACAGCTTCCTTAGTGGTACTTTCGACAAAACCCACACCTCTCTTGGTAGTTGTCATTTTTTTCGAGTTGTATGTAGTTGTTTGCGACTTTGGAGGCTTAAACACTGCTTGGCGCTCAACACTATGTGCTCTCTATAACATCTCAAATCTCAAACAAACAAGTGTTGTCTCGTGGCTAGTCTTGGTAGTTTTATAGCATCTTTCGAATTTGAATTTGACCGCTCCCCCCATTTCTAAGTCATTAATGCATTCTTGGCACAGATCGTCCCAAATCTAGTTTTGACTTCGTGTCTTAATTGCCCACCACCCGCTCCTCTTTGTCTTAAATTGGATATCTTGTCATGAACAGTGACACTAACGGTCACTTCCCAACCTACCCACGTAGCAACGCAACCCCCTCTGCATGGGCACGACCCTTGTGACATGTTGATCCTGCGCACAACCTCTTTATCGCGTAGCTTCCCCACAAACTCTTTTATAGTCCCGCACTCTCTTTCAACTGCTTGGAGCACTGAGACTGTGCTCCCTACGGATAGTCAGGTGATCGCACCACCTGTGCGAGACTTCAATTCACCTTCCAGCCTGGTCTGTGGGCATTCCTCAATTACCCTCGCTATAGTCATCGCCGCGCGTTCTTCCTTATGTGGTGCGCTCCCTTGGTTACGTTGTTTGGTAAGGTACGGTCGCAACCATGGTAGCAGAGTAAAAAATTCTCAGCGATAACCTTCTAATGTAGTAGTATGGTTGTCTATATCTGGTCTTGTCATTCTTAGTTTATCGATGAGACATGCTTGTGCGATTTTGCTTTCTAGTTTTTTTATCTCCACGTCCATTAACATGCTTTTCTTCCTTAGTGATACCTGATCTTCTTCGAGTTTGCGAAGTTTAAAGCTCCATCGCCGAATGGCTTCCTGAATTTGCATATGTCCGCCCTCGCGTAGCTGCCTAATTCCTTTGTACTAGTCATCGCGTACTGTCCCAACTGTGGGAGCTATTACACGAGGATTCCTTTCCCCCAAAACTATGGTCTCGACTCTTCTCCTCAGCTTCAGAATCATCTCCGCGCTCAAGTTTTTGCACATGGCCCTATAGGCCCATCGAATCACTGGCACATGCAGGTCCAAATTAGTTTGTCTTGCCTGGTGAACCTTGTTCAAGACTCCTCATACCTTATTAAATGCTTCCACGTGGAACGTTTGTAGTGCGCGTCACCTTTCTTGCTGCTGTGTCCTGTTCCGATTTTTGATCCTAAGTTTGGGGTGTGCTTGTGTGGGCTACACAGCACATGTCTATACCCATCGATAAAAGTGGGCACACAAGTTGCTCCATCCTCGTTGACCAACTCTTGTTCGAAGCTGGGGGCTGCCAAACCATAGGCACATCATCCTTTTACATCTGCGCCAGTCCTCAAAATTTCCTTGATGTGTACCCCACCATCGTCTGGGTGTTGCGCGTAGTGCCCACTTCAACGCATTGAATTGCTGCTGTTCTGGTATTGCGCTTTCAAATTTGCTTAGGAATTCATCCACCATTGTCAATCCATCATATCTCGGCAACTCTCTTGCCTATGTTGTTACACAACACAGTGATGTAACCATCATGTTGCAATTCAGCGTTTTCGACCGATTCTACCATCACTCTACTTCTTTGTTTGAATCCGAAGTGCAGGAGTTTTCACGCTCCCATGAGGTCCTCCCATCTACAGTCAGATTCACCCCATCCTAGTCTCGCACAGTTATTTTGTAAATACAATCGAGATCATCGTCGCGCACTAGTTCAGTGTAGCTTGCTCCTTCAGTTGGGTCTAGTGGGACTACTATGCGTAATGACTTTTTCTCGAAGATTATTTTGCGCTTCTTCATATTGATGACTCCGTTCATATTGGTGTCCCAGTCTATTCCTAACAGTGTGGGATAGGGATTGCTGTCATCGACAATCTCTATTACTTCAAAATCGCCTGCGCACTCGCGCCTTCAATATCAACTGTTACCCCTTGCAACCTCCCCATGGGAAAAATCTTCTGTTGGTTCGCCATTTGTAATTGAATAGGGGACCATTGTAACATGGGCCTGCCCATGCATTCCCATGTTTGCTTCAGTAATACATTCGCGTCCGAACCCAGATCTAGGATTACCTGATCCATTTCATACTCACCAATCTATGCAATCAACCTCATCTCCCTTCCAGTGTGCAATGCATGCTTCCCCAATTTCTAGACTATGCATGGTTCTCCTGACCCCGCGCACCTGGTGATCAACTCCTGTAGTCCTTTAACTGCCTTGCTGTCACGCAGCAGTTTCATGCATGTCTCTAGAAAGGTAGTGAGCATTGAAGGGTCCATTCCTGTCTTTGGTTGATCCTTACTACTTGAAGTGGAGGCCTCCGTGAAGCTCTTCTTGGCTTCCATGAATGTCTCCTTTACACATTCTAAGTCAAACTCGGGTTCCTTTGCAGGAGCCTTGCGAACCCATGTACTTTCCTTTGGCTACTTCCCCATATCCTCTCCTGTGGTCGTACCGCTTCTGAGCATCATGTTTACATTCGGGTCCTCTTCGTGCGGCTTAGAACTCATCATTTGTATATTTGAAGTCGAGGAAGGCTGGAATACCCCTTTTTTATGCATCCTTGTGATCAATGTAGGATAGTATATTGTTTCATGATCAAACTGAGCACAATACGAACAGGATATCCTCATCAGGTTGGTACAATCACGGGCATAGTGCCCTGGTCCTTCACAATTGTAACAAATTAATTGTCTGTGGCCATTCCTGGCCCCATTCCACCTCATCCTCGACCTTGCCCCTGAAATCCAGCAAGTGCCATCCTCGAATCTGGGTCGAGGGCTCACGTTTTGGTCTGCATCCAATAGGCTAGGGTTCGATCCATCATTAGCTCGTAACTGCAAAAAGTGTGCTCATCGTGGCCTATCGACCTGCATAAATGACAAAACAATTGTTGGGGTGTCTATGTATACTTCTGCAACAAATGACAATTATCCATCGTGTCTTTCCCTCCTATCTAACAGATTGCGCACCATAAAGCAGGTGTCGGGTTTAGGCCTGCCTGTGCCTCTGGTCTCAATGGAATTTGCCCTCCTCCTCCCAAGTAGTTCGCGAACACTGGGAAGTGATCCTTGTCATGGCCCTGGCCTTTGCATTTTATGCACCATACTTCCTCGCGCGCCTCTGGCTGTGGTGCCCTATCCTGCTTCAAGCTTTGCATTTCCGAACACAAATTCTATAGTTGCGCGTGGATTTTTTGAACTCCCAACCTAGGGTCTTGTATCGGGGTTTCATGTAATCTCGTCGCCATTTCGAATGCTTCGGACTGGGTGGAAAGTTTCTGTTGTGACAACGCCATTCTCAAGTGTGGTGTAAGAGATGCTACAAACCATGCATAATGTTGTCCATCTGTCAACATCATATTAGCTTCACGGATCATACTCTTCAGCCATTGATCCAGACCCCAGGGAGTCTCACTTGAGAGCATCGCGATTTCTTTAAACCTGATGATTGATTGTGTTTCTGACTTTGGCCTACTAAATTCCTTGTTCAGTGCATTCTAGATCTCTACTATCTCTGCATTTGTGTGGTCGTTAGAGTGCTTGATGTACCATGTTAATGCGCGATCCTGCAGCGCGCTCACCAATGTAGCCTTCTTAATATTGTCATCCGTGACACCTTGTGCTTCCCATACTACTCTTACCATGAACCAGATTTTGTCCAGATCCTCATTCCCTGCCCCTCTGAATACTGGTAGTTTGATCGTGCTCGCCATACTAAACTGTGGAGGGGGTGGAGGTAGAGTGGGTGGAGATGGAGGTGAGGGAGTTGAAGCAGGTGGTGGTGTGGGTGGAGGTGGTAACCGCAAAATGCGCTGCCTTATCAAGCTGACCGCACTTCTTGGAGAGACCTTAGCGAACTATTCCTTGCTCTCTCACGAGGGTGAAATTAAGGGACTGTTTTCTAATTCTTCACTACTTTTGTAGACCTTTCCACTCCGCGCAGTCCCAAATATTAATGTATTCGCATGACCCTTTTTTCACACAACAACATCTTAATCCAAATATTTAAATATTTAATATACTTACCTCGTGGTCCTTTGAGAAAGCGTCGCTCTGCCTCGCTGTAGCTCATGGTCGTGTCTACCGCAAACTCAATGATAAATCCCCCTATTATCCGGTCAAGCCAATGGTCCACAGCGCGCGCGATCTTATCTTCTAATGCTTCTAGTCTACACACTAATTCCAGAGTCCACACTATTGGTTGGTCGAGCCTACACCTTCCCTGGCTGTCGGCTAACTTCACGATCCACTCATACAGCTCAAAAGGAAAAGATGCAAAGAAAATCTCGTGGTTTTTTGTATACATATGGCGCTCCAACCACTTTTCCTTAGATACTTGTGAAGTTCTATTTTCCTATGTCACGAACTCATGAATCTTCTTGTCCAACCACTCTTCAATTTCCTTCTTTGTTGGATTCTAGTGGCATGACATCAGACATCCCTTATGCAGATTGTTGAGCTAATTTATGTTCCTAAACTAACACAATTATTTATTATCAATCCGGGTTGTTTATTCTTTGAGGCAAGTTCACTATTTGTGAAGATCTAATATAACCAAACCTTGAAAGATAAATGATTAAAAGCTAAAGAAAATACATCTTATCACTCTAATTCAATCAGCTTAAAAGAGAAAACATTGAAAGGGTTCTTGAACTCAAGAAGTCCTCCTTCACCTCAATCAGTACTTAATGAATTAGATATTGAAACTAAAACTCAAGATGCATAAATTATAAATGAAATAAGCTCTTAACTTAAGAGACACATAAGATATTCCATCATAATTCATTCATCTCAATTTCTAAATCTAAATGGAAATAAAACTGCTTGCATGTAAACAAAAGAAACTAGTTTTGATTCATCATTTAATAGAAGGGATGCCCAACTTGAACATCTGTTTTCCAATTCAATAGAATGATGAATAAGCCATTAACAAATGAAATCAATCACTATGCATATCCATAAAGCAATCTGAAATAAGACTTTGAAAAACTAAGGCTACAATCAACCAAATTGCAATGAAATAAAACTAGTTTAACATGGAAGTGTACTTAGCTTGGAGTGGGGGCCCTCCACCCTTGCCTTGCACACTTTGAAAGATGATTTCAGAAGCTTAGATCAGTCACACATCCATAGCATTGAGCAGCAAAATGAGAATAGCACAAGTCTTCAAATTAAGTCTTCAAACCAAAAGTATTACAACATAAAAGTATCATAAGTCAATGTATGAGCCATCAAAGTTGTGGCTCTTAAATAAGGAGTCTCATGAAAAAAACTGATCTACATTCACTCTAACAAAACAAGCTACTCTAATCCATCTATCCAAGTCGAATTCACTACTCTCATCCCAAGAAATATGACTAATATCATGGAATCTCAAAACTGCCCTATTTAGATGGGATTTCTGGATGACTAGTCATGATTGACTAGCTCCAAATAGGCATAATAAAGCTCGTTCTGTTGGAACCAAGAATAGGTGGCTTGGTCCTAGTTCCCAAGCTTCCCATTCATGTATCCCATTCGTGCTGAAGTGGCCTGCATCCATATCAATCATAAAGTGATTACGGGAATTTCTGAAATTTCCAAAATTGCACTTAAAATCAAACTTTTATAAAAACTTTAGAAATTGACAAATTAAAGCTAAATACCTGATTGGACATCAAATATTCATTAAAATGGGATGAATGGAGTGAAAATGGATGATAAATAGATGGTTAGGTAAGTTTCTCAAAGTAAACTAAGATCAAAAACTAAGGCCCAACATCTCTCCCTTACTTATTCTCAAGCATGTCCCCATGCTTGCTTGCTCCTCTTGGATCCTCTACCTTCTGAAGTGGATGCTGTACCTGTAGATGTTTCCTTGTCCAAACAATCAAATCCTAATTCATGCTTTGCCCTGAACATTGCTGCTTTAACCTTTTGTTTCTCATATTTGGCCTGCCACATATTTTTGTCCTTTAACCATTTGAATGCCTGCTTGGAAAGTAATTCATTTCTTCTTTTCAATCTGCCTACTTCTTCTTTTAACTTTTCATTTGTTTTGATCAGCTTAGCATTGTCCTTTTGATGTGCCTTATTCTCTCTTTTTAATTGCTTTTCCAAGATTTTACTTATTTCCAATTGATCGGTTAAGTCTTGGATTTTGGCCAAATTGATTTCCTTTTCAAAGTCCTGGGTTGTTTTCATTAATGATGTTGCTGCATCATTATCATATGTGGAATCCCTTTCAAGGGGTTCTTGTGCCATATCATGTTCTTCTGGTTTTCTGGGAGAATATGCCTCTACTTCTTTTTCCAAGTCAATAGAATTCCTATTCTTAGGAACAGACATGACAGATATTTCAGTCTCATACATGGCCATATTTCTAGCTCTTGTTCTTGGATATAAGGGAGAAGTCATCAAGCTCCTATTTTCCTGTTCTATTTTGTCCTGTACCTCAATAATCTATTCATTGAAATGATTTTTATTCATAAATTCTTTCCACATTATGCCCTGTGATTTCACCTGGTGTTCCACTAGGATTTTGATTAACCCCTGATGGTATATTTGTGCTGCCTTAGGCCTATGCTCCTGTTTTACTGTTTCAATCATTTTCACCAGACTCTTATATAGGAAATATGGTAGATTAATCCTATCATCCCCTTTGATGTGTTGTAGTAATCTAACATGATATAAGTGAGCAATACTGTATCCACGATCACAAGTCAGGAATTTTTGGATGACCAAGACCAATTCCCCCCATGGTTCATTAAACCACTCCCTGGGAATCCCTTTTGTCCTATCAAATGTTCCCTTTCGGTTTTTCTCAAGGAAGAAAGTCCACGCTTTCTCCTTGAAGTGTAAACCTTTATGATACTTCTCCCCTATCAGTGGCAAATCTAAGGCTTTGGACAAGTATTCTTGGGTGACCGGGACAATGATTTCTCCTATTCGAGTCTGGTCTTGACTGAAATTATTTATAAACTCCTTAGTTATCTGCTCAGAATGGCCATTAAACTTCTGTAGAAAACCTATCATCCCTGACTGATACAGTTTTTCTACAGTGTCTTTTCCCCAGCTTGCTATCTGAAATCTTGGTTCTACTCGGTTTGTCATGATTTCTGTAAACCAATCAATGTAGGCCTCTGCTGTTACTAACTTCATTTTAACAAAAATTATGACTATTGTTTTTTTTTAAATGAAATTCTGGAATCAACGAGGATTACCTTCCTCCTCTGTCTTAACTCAACTCTGTTTGACTCTGCCTCTGTTATATTCCCTTTTCACAAGCACTGTGTTAATCCCCTGTTTAATGCAAACAACACCTGAACATCCTCTGTCAATAAACTGATCTCTGTTTGTTTTGAAAATTAAACACACATGCAACAATAACCATGTTTACTCAGCTCAAAAAAACATGAGTTACTGTGTATAAAAATAAAAACTTTAAGAATTTGGCTCTCGGCCTCAAGAACAGATGCTCAAGAACACTCTCGGCCTAATCCCAATTTATCATTTTTCTCAAAAAAATTGACTGTGTAACGTAGCAAAATACTGCACATGGCCTTAATTAACAGAGTTATAAGCTTAGAGGACTATTCACATGCGCTCAGCCTCATTATGCTCACTGCTTATAAACAAATGTCAAATTTTTTTAAAAAACGCAGAATACAATTCTCAATCCTTGGCTTCAAAATTTTGAAAAAGGCTCTCGGCCTCAAGACACAGAACAATGCAAATTGTTGGCATTCAACGAAATTTTTCAGTCAACACAACATGTTTGCAACCAATCCCTACGCATTTCAATCCTCTGCTCTAATGTAAATGGCACAAATAAATTAAAATCTCAATACACAAGCGCGCAGTAAAGGCATGAATGCATGTCACTTGTTTTAAATCTGCGCAATCTACAACATTCCCTTGTTTCACATTTAACAATCCAACTTCTTTTGGCATATAACAATGCGTTCCTCTGTTTGGCAGCCAATAACACATATAACAATGCAACCAACAATAACAATGCGTTCCTCTGTTGGCAGCCAATGACAGTATTTATGCATAACTAATTGCGCGCAGCAAAAAGGAATATGAAACAACAGTAAACAAGCAGTGCGCATATAAATAGCCTTTGGCGCTTTCTGCTTCTCCTATTCAAACTAACTCTCCGGGTTTACGGCTTCATATTCCACATTTAATTCAAAATCTTCTATCGTGTTATGCATGCAATATATAGAATTTAAATGCTGCCTGGTTGACTACGCATGAAAATCCATTAATCTATCCATAAGTGCTGCGAACTTGGAGTTATCCCGGTTTTGTAGTGTTACCTGACTGTCACTGGGCGCGTGGAATGTAACTGAGCACTTCAAATCCCTTTTTCTTCGGTCAGTCAAACTGGTGGCAAAGCAGAAAATCTATCAGTTTAATGGCGATGAATCATACACATCCACAGTCGCCGAGCGAAATAAACTCCAGTCTTACCTTGCTCGATCCCAAAACTCGGCTTCCTCTGCTCATTAGACTCGGATTTCTTCTTTAAAATCGCCTCAATTCATTCCTTTCTCCTTTTATTGTGCTGCGGCTTCAAACATGATTTTTCTGAGCTATGGCAATGAGGATTTGTGGTTTAAACAGCGCAGGGGAGGTTGGTTTATGACCGTTTCACTGATGTACCACGCCTCTCATTCATTGGTGTTGCTATGCGTGGTTACATGGCCGTCCTCATTGACCAGTCGCCCGACTGCGTCATGAGGATGGCCGAATTATTGTTTCATACGCATATCTCTTCCACCGCTACACCGTCCAATGGCCATAAGCTGCCATGACACCGTGTCAAACCCGTACCTGCATGTTGGCCTGCGTGGTGCTTATGGTTTATCGTTTTATTCATTGCTGCAACGTTTGTTGATTATGGCCACCGTCGTGCGCCTTCATTGCAATGATATTTGCATACAATATTTCATTACCTGGCCGCCGCAATGCTATTTGATTATTATCATATGGCTGGTTACGTAAATGTGCCAAATAATATCCCTTGTATTCCATATGATATGCGCCCAAACTTTAACCTTTGCACTTCATAGTTTTGCGCTTTGGAAATTTATATGCCATAATGTTTGTTTGAATACCATGTTTACGGCCTCCACCATGTATCATTCCGTTGCAACCTATATACTTTGTTATCGTAACCCTCGGCCCTTCATAACTATGTTATATTCTTTTAGATATGCGCATTTGATTTGTGTATATACCTTATACCATATGGCTTAAGTATATTTGGGAAATAACTTTAGCGCTCATATAAACTTATGCTTTTTGACTTATATAGCGCATACTTTTTATAACATAGTTTTATAATTTTAAAATGACCATTGGGGTCATTTTTAAAACTAATGCTCTGAGTTTATGTGCAGGTGAAAAGAGTTGTCCTAGCTTGATCTTTTTGCTTTTAAGGAAAATACCTAGGGTTATAAGAAGATGTATAGGAAATGTATGTGAATGAAATGGAATATGAATAGGGAAGTTGGGATATATATTGGGAATGAATGTTAATGAATATTCGTAGATACTAACTTCAATTAGATCAAAACTAAAAGTTTCTAAAAAAAAATTGAATTTCAAGCACAAATGGCTATGAATATACTCCCTTGAATGATGTTTGTACAGGTGGAATGGAATCCAAAATGTTGTAGATGGATGAAAAGTAGACTTTTATTACTGCTCCTTGTTCACCATGCTCCATTTCTCGAATTGTTCAGGTCCCTTTGTAACAATGTTTTCATCTCAGGTCCCTCTGCAATGCTTCTAGAATGTTGTGTTGGCTTTGATCTGGTTCTGCTGCAACAAGTTTGCTTCAGGTCCCTCTGTAATAATGTTTCATCTCAGGTCCCTCTGGAATGTTATGTTGCTTTGATCTGCTGCAGCAAAGTTTGCTTCAGGTCCCTCTGTAATAATGTTTCAGCTCAGGTCCCTTCAGGTTCCGCTGCAACAAGTTTGCTTCAGGTTCCCCTGTGGACAATACAATACCTTAGCTGTTCCAGCTAAAAGCTTGCTACAAGACTCTCCCTTGCTGAATGTTTGACTTGTCCTCAAGTCAATTGTGGAAAGGTCCTGCATTGAAATTGTGTGAGAATAGTAGAACAAGAATATAGAATTCATAGAGTCCAGGTTTCCCTGGTTTTCCCCTATGAATTCGTGTTTGCATGGTGCCAGTTGCCTGGTTTTCGCCAGGAAACAAATTATTTTTTATGTTTTGTTTTTTCTATATACAATTTTTTTATTTTTATTTTTATTTTTTATTTTTCTATTTTTTATTCTTTTTCCAAACTGGAAGATGGCAGAGCCATGATTTCCAGTCCTGTTTCTTCTACCAGTTGTTTCATGAATGCCTCTTTGCTGATAGGCTGATGATAAACTTTCAGCCTATGTCCGTTTACAACAAATGAGGTGGGGTCCTGGTCAATTGTCTTGATCTTTATTGCTCCATTGTCAAATAGTTCTTCAATTTCATATGGGCCTAGCCAGTGTGTTGTAAACTTTGCTTTGAAGTCTTTGAATTTGGAGTCAAAAAGCAAGGCCCAGTCTCCCTTGTGAAATGTCTTTGTTTTAATGTATCTGTCGTGCCATTTCATTCTTTGTTGTTGCACCAATGTAGTATGTTCTATAGCTTGTTGACGATGCTCATCCAGTTGATTCAGTTCCATGATCCTCTGTTGTTGTGCTTCAGTCAGGTCCATGCCCAATTCTGCTGCTAGTCTATATGTTTGTATCTGAAATTTAATAGGCAATAAGGCTTCTTTCCCATAGACCAACTGGTATGGACTAAACCCAGTTGTGTTTTTCCATGTGATTCTGTAGGCCCATAATGCATCCTTTAACTTTTCAGACCAATCTTTCCTGTTTAGCTGCACTGTCTTAGTCATGATATTTTCTAAGACTTTATTTGTGGATTCTACCTGACCATTTGCTTGAGGGTGATATGGAGTAGACTTCCTATGTTTAATCTTGTATTTCTCTGTCAGATCCCGTACTAACTTTGATGTAAACTGTGTTCCTTGATCTGTTACAATTTGTCTAGGTACTCCATATCTCACAAAAATTTCTTCAAAGAGGAAGGTGACCACTGTGTCTTCGGTTGCTCTGCTCACTGCTTTGGCTTCTTCCCATTTGGTTACATAGTCCGTGCATACTAGAATGTACCTTTTTCCATTTGATGGTGGGTTAATGGGTCCAACAAAGTCAAGTGCCCACTGCTCAAATGGCTCAATAAGAACCTGTGGCTTGAGCGGCATCTCATCTGACATGATTGGTCTCCCTATTCTTTGGCAACTGTCACATTGCTTGACGTATGCCTTAGAATCTCGGAAGATGGATGGCCAGTAATAGCCCAATTGCAGCACCTTATATGATGTTCGTTTATCTGCAAAATGGCCACCACATGGTTCATCATGACATGCTCTGAGAATGTCTAATATTTCATCTTCACGCACACATTTTCTAATCATTAGATCTGAACCAGTATAGAATAAATCACCATTCACCCAGCTATACCTAGAACTTTCTCTAACAATTTTCTTTCTTTGCTTGCTAGTGAATTGAGTTGGAAATTTTCCAGATGACAAATAATTTGCAATATCTGCAAACCAAGGTGTCTTTACTGTTATGGCAAACAAATGTTCATCTGGAAAGTTGTCTATAACTGGATTTGGGTCATCAGGTGATTGTATGCGGGACAGAAAGTCAGCCACTTGATTCTCTTTACCTGGCCGATCTTGTATTGTGATATTAAATTCTTGCAATAACAGGAGCCATCTTGTTATTCGTCCATTGGTGATGGGTTTATTCATCAAGTATTTTATTGCTGAATGATCTGTGTGAATAAAAACTTGATATCCTGTTATATAATGCCTGAATTTATTTACTGCATGTATGACGGCTAACATTTCTTTTTCTGTGACTGTGTAGTTTGTTTCTGCAGGTGTCAGATTCTTACTTATAAAGTATATTGCATAGTTGTACAAGTTTTCTTTCTGTCCAAGAGAGGCACCAATCGCAGTATCTGATGCATCAGTGGAAATATGGAATGGCAAAGACCAGTTTGGCCCTCGAAGTATGGGTGCCACTGACAGTTTATCTTTTAGAATTTGAAAAGCATTTTGACAGCTATTTGTCCATTGAAATTCAACATCTCGTGCTAACAGTTTAAAGAGAGGTTGAGCTATTTTACTAAAGTTTTCAATAAATCGTCTATAATAGCCTGCATAGCCTAAGAAACTTCTTACCTCCTTTTGTGTTGTAGGTGGCATCAAGTTAACTAAGACTTGGATTTTGGCTGGATCTACCTTAATTCCGGAACCGGAAATATGGTGTCCCAGAACTATACCCTCTGTCAACATCATATAGCATTTTTCGTTACTTAATGACAGATTTGTTTCGATACATCTCTTCAAGACTTTTTCAAGATTGTTGAGACAATCCTCATATGTATTTCCATAAACAGTGAAGTCATTCATATAGACTTCTACACACTCATGGACTAGATCAGCAAATATCGCAAGCACTGCTCTTTGAAAAGTTGCAGGTGCATTGCATAAACCAAATGGCAAAACATTATATGCATAGGTTCCCCATGGGCAAGTAAATGTAGTCTTGTCTTGGTCTTTTGTTGCTATTCTAATCTGGTTGTACCCGCTAAACCCATCCAAAAAAGAGAAGTATTTCTTTCCAGCCAAAGAGTCTAACACCTGGTCAATGAACGGTAGAGGAAAATGATCTTTTAATGTAGCCTTGTTTAACTCTCGATAATCTATACATACCCTCCACTTTCCATTTTTCTTTGGTACTACAACCAGTGGTGAAACCCATTGACTATCTGAAATAGGATAGATGAATCCAACATTTAACAGTTTTTGCAGTTCCTCTTTTACTATTTCTTTCATCATAGGATTCATTCTTCTTTGAGGTTGTCTAACAGGTTTAAGTTTATCATCTGTATAGATGTGGTGGATACATGTGTTAGGATGGATTCCTTGCATATCAGTATAATCCCAGGCAAATGCTTTTGAGTATTTCTGTAGTAATGCAATTACCTCTTGTTCTTGTTTTGATTGCAGCTGGTTTCCAATATTTAAATGTTTTCCAGGATGTACCTCAATTGTTTTGATTGTTGGGTTGATAACTGTGTTTACAGGAAAGATGTCTACCAAAGAATTCTGCAAGGTTCGAATAGTACATGTTTCCTGAAAACATTGATTCAGAAGTTCATTTGCAGCTTCATATTGAACTTTCCTAAGCTGCTCTGAAATACTTGGTTCTGAGATAAAAAGGTCCATCAAATCTTCATTCTCTTCTTCTTCTCTAAAATCAAAGAATTGATTGATACTTAAAACTGCTTTTGTCTGTTGCTTTTCCTGAGTTTCAAGTATTGATTCTAAAGAAGTGGCTTGTGCAGGTGAATAAAGAGTGATATGTTTCCTTTCATCTCCATGTGAAATTATCATACTTCCAGATCTGCATCCTATGAAGGCATCAACAGTGGCTAACCATGGTCTGCCTAATATCAGAGGATGTCCTCCCAAGTTTGTCTTTGGTTGCAAGATCAAGAAGTCAACATGATATTCCCATGAATCCAAGGACACTATGATATCTTCTAATATTCCTTCAGGAACAACTTTAGATCTATCTGCTAATTCCAAGACTGTTGTAGTTGATCTAATGTTGTTTAATTGCAAAGTTTTCATTGTCTCCATTGTCATTACGTTTATAGCTGCTCCCAAGTCTATTAATGTGTTTGGTACAGAGAAATTATTTATTGATATGGTAACCATTGGGATACCAGGATCAATATATTTTTCTACTATAGTTTGAGTAGACATGAGACTTGCTAATTTACCAATGACTTGGATTGTTGTAGGATCCTTTTTCTTTCTTTCTTTCCTAATGCACAATTCCTTTATTGTTTTTGCATATATTGGTATTTCTTTAATGGCTTTTAACAAAGGAATCTTAACATATGCATTTTTTAACTCATCTAAGATATCAAATTCAGGAAGGGTTATTTGATTTTGATTTTGTTGTTCAACCAACCTTTCAGGATAAGGTGGTGTTTGTGTTGTAATATTTGTTCCTTTCTGATTTTGTACCTTAGTTTGTGATGTTTCAGATGATTCTCCTTGTTCAGTTGGTTCTTCTATAATTGGAGGAGAATCCTTCTTAAGTATTTTTCCAGACCTTAGATGGACATCATCAAGAGGAACAATGGAATAAGTAGGGTAATATGCTGCTTCCTCTACAGTATATGCAGATTTGTCCACTTTGTTATTTGGATTGGCCACCGGTTGGGATGGCAATTGCGTTGGTCTGGGTTGATTTGAAGGTAACTGTAACTGTTGTGGTTGTGTTAACAATGGTGGTGGATTCTGCTGTTGGAATGGATATGCAGAATTTTGTTGCGGAAATGGCATGGATGGAGGATATGATGGGTATGAAAATGGCTGTTGTTGCTGGTAATGTTGTTGATACTGTTGAGACTGTTGAGGTTGTTGGTTTCCATAACCATATCCCCTCCAACCTTGTGCAGGTTGTTGTGGATATTGTTGTGGAGGCCAAGCTTGCCATGGCATTGGAGGGGTCCAAGGATTATAAGATGGATAAGCATAATTTTGCTGAGGGAATTGTGGCTGATTCGGTTGAGGCATTCTAGGTGGCCATGGTCTTCTTGGTGCAACATAATAGAAACCTTCTGTTCCTGGCACTTCTTCCATTGAATTCATTTGTAAGTCTTTCAATGTTACACAATTTTCTGTGGAGTGATTGCCTGTACAAAGACCACACACTTGAATGCTATCTAAAGGACAGTCTCTCAAAGGATGTTTCTTTTTACATTTTGAACAAAATATTGCTAAGGCTTGTTCTTGTTCTTCTTTCTTCTTGTTTGCCTTTAGCACATCTACTTGTGTCCCTAATGTACTCAAAAGATCTGTTTTAAAATTTTCCAATAGACTTCCTATTTCAGCTCTTGTTATCCCTCCTGCAGCTGACTTGGCGGCTTTGGAACTTACTTCCCTTCTTCCGGTTTTTGATCTTCCTCTAGAATATTTCTGACATAACTCAACTATTTCATCGAATGGAAGGTTTGAAATATCTCCTTTACCCATCACATTCAAGATGTCAAGGTATTCATCTCTTATGCCTTTGAGGAAGATTGTGCGAACAGTTTCTTGATTTAGAGAATGTTGTTTAGACTTCTGAAGATTATATGCGAATCTCTCTAAATATTCTTCTAGATTTTCATCTTCTTGTTGTGTCATTCTAAACACATCTTCCTTTGAATCTCTAGATCTACAATAAGGTTGATATTTTTTAAGGAAGACGGTTCGCATATCATCCCAGGAGGCTATTGTTTGTTCTCCTAAACCCATAAACCATTTTAAAGCTGTTGCTTTTAATGTTGCAGGAAAAAGACGAAGCTTATGAACATCATCAGTATAGCCATATGTTCTACATAAGATATCAAATTCAAACATGAATGAATCAGGATCTTCTGTAGACATTCCGTAGAAGTTTGGCAACACAGAAGGTGGAATGTTTTTCATTTTTACTTCTTCTCCTAGTATTGCACTTGTATCTATTATCGGAAAACCGAAAGTAGATTCTTGGTCAAGCCCATCTTCTTGTCTTTTCCGGTCATTTTCTAGCTTCCTATCATTTTCTTGTTTCATCTCTTCCTCTAACTTCCTTCTCCATTCTCTTTGTTGTCTTTCATTTTCAGCTCTTTGTTGTTCAGGATTAAGATGAATGGATCCATGTCCCTCTTCTGCCATTGGTTGAGTTGTTTCAATTTCAGGTGGACTTTCAAGTTGTGGGAAGATAGGAGGATCGATGGATGGAAATACAATTTGTTTTCCCTTCTCTTTTGGTTTTCCAGAAGTGGAGAATTTTTGCTTTGCTTCCCAAGCTAACAAAGTTTGCCTTTCAATCAAGGTTAATCTTTGGCCACTTCTTTGTTTTTCTATCAACTCTTCAATTATTGGATTACCAGTAACAGGTGTATGTGATGATCCTATCTCTACTTGTGGGGGGTTTTTGATAAATCTACCTTGAGGATCTCTAAATCTAGGCATAAAGAAACATAGTTAAAGAAATGAAATGTAACTAATGTTTTTGTTTATTTTGGATTTTATCTCTCTATTGACTATGCCGATATTTGCCTCCCCGGCAACGGCGCCAAAATGTTGAGCTAATTTATGTTCCTAAACTAACACAATTATTTATTATCAATCCGGGTTGTTTATTCTTTGAGGCAAGTTCACTATTTGTGAAGATCTAATATAACCAAACCTTGAAAGATAAATGATTAAAAACTAAAGAAAATACATCTTATCACTCTAATTCAATCAGCTTAAAAGAGAAAACATTGAAAGGGTTCTTGAACTCAAGAAGTCCTCCTTCACCTCAATCAGTACTTAATGAATTAGAGATTGAAACTAAAACTCAAGATGCATAAATTATAAATGAAAGAAGCTCTTAACTTAAGAGACACATAATATATTCCATCATAATTCATTCATCTCAATTTCTAAATCTAAATGGAAATAAAACTGCTTGCATGTAAACAAAAGAAACTAGTTTTGATTCATCATTTAATAGAAGGGATGCCCAACTTGAACATCTGGTTTCCAATTCAATAGAATGATGAATAAGCCATTAACAAATGAGATCAATCACTATGCATATCCATAAAGCAATCTGAAATAAGACTTTGAAAAACTAAGGCTACAATCACCCAAATTGCAATGAAATAAAACTAGTTTAACATGGAAGTGTACTTATCTTGGAGTGGGGGCCCTCCACCCTTGCCTTGCACACCTTGAAAGATGATTTCAGAAGCTTAGATCAGTCACACATCCATAGCATTGAGCAGCAAAATGAGAATAGCACAAGTCTTCAAATTAAGTCTTCAAACCAAAAGTATTACAGCATAAAAGTATCATAAGTCAATGTATGAGCCATCAAAGTTGTGGCTCTTAAATAAGGAGTCTCATGAAACAAACTGATCTACATTCAATATAACAAACCAAGCTACTCTAATCCATCTATCCAAGTCGAATTCACTACTCTCATCCCAAGAAATATGACTAATATCATGGAATCTCAAAACTGCCCTATTTAGATGGGATTTCTGGATGACTAGTCATGATTGACTAGCTCCAAATAGGCATAATAAAGCTCGTTCTGTTGGAACCAAGCATAGGTGGCTTGGTCCTAGTTCCCAAGATTTCCATTCATGTATCCCATTCGTGCTGAAGTGTCCTGCATCCATATCAATCATGAAGTGATTACGGGAATTTCTGAAATTGCCAAAATTGCACTTAAAATCAAACTTTTATAAAAACTTTAGAAATTGAAAAATTAAAGCTAAATACCTGATTGGACATCAAATATTCATTAAAATGGGATGAATGGAGTGAAAATGGATGATAAATAGATGGTTAGGTAAGTTTCTCAAAGCAAAATAAGATCAAAAACTAAGGCCCAACACAGATCCCAGTCCCAACAACGGAACCATTTGTTGGCTTAGTGGGGCCTGACCCAGGTTCAGAAGTGATTTAGCCAAGCAAATCCCGGTACTTCTGGCCGTTTCGGCAACAGTCCATGGAGCATGGACTGAGGTCTCACCCGAAGTAGTATGGGAGGGTGCTAGAACCAGGTTTCCACACCCTAAGGATGTATGATATGAGGTGATTGGCATGCAGTTAAACCTTTGCACTTACTGCGCTACACGCACCAACAGGCACCCCGCGCCCTGCAATACTGTGCAGCGCGACCCATGTTATTTACCCAAGTCTTCCTTAATTAGGCTCTGTTAGCTTATTACTTAGATTATTTTCATATATAAGAATTCATACAAGTATTTATCTATTGCGTGTAGTAAATAAACAGAGTAAAAGTCATGCATAACATCAAATTATGGATCAAGAACAAATGCACAAAGTAAACTTTTCTTTATTAACTTTTGATCCAAATTACAGAGTCGACTCCACCCTGCGCACTCAGCTGCAGGGGTCTGCGCACTCAGCTGTGGACTCTACTAGGCCTCTGCGCACTCAGCTACAGAGCCTCTTCCTACTACGACCCAGTACACTTCAGATTCCACCTCTACGCTCTAACCATGCCTTCACATCTCTATCTATTATCAACTTGCTATCTTTACACTTAGAGCCTCACTCTATTTATACAATCCCATGGTTCGCGGACCATGGGTAGGCCGACAAAACTTTACATTAAATTACAATATTTTAAGGCGGACAACCCTATGACTCATCCTAGACTTCGCACTCCGTGCCCGCAATTCGTGGAGTCTTACAATACAATTGACCAAAACTTGGGCTTTGAGCCCCAAAAACATGCTACGGGGGATCCCATGCCCAACACATACCAAGGTTAAAAAGGGTTGGACCCAGGTATTGAGGTTGGTCACATTGAGTGAAGTGGGAGGAAAAGGTCAAAGCATTGGGAGCTATAAAAGTGGGTTGTTCTTATATATGATATATATGCACTTGGCTATGATGGATATCATTTAAAAAGGAGCTTATCCCTTCCCATGACATATATGTTGTGTAAAGGGCTACATACTTGTGTATTATAGAGAGGCTTGAATCGATCGTTTTATAAAGGGTTTGTACTATACCCTTGTGGCTCCTCCCACTCAGTTTTAGAATAGGAAGGTTTGATAAAAACGGATTTATCTCCCTTTGTTGGGTTGATGGAAGCACCTGTCAGATTGAAAGAATGGGGTTGTTGGTCAAATGTTAGCTACGCCTACAACAAAAGTGGTATCAAAGCAAGTTTAAAACCTACTTGATTAAATAAATTAAAGAAATTCGATGATAGTGGTAGTACTATAAGCGAACCAACAAATGAAATAATGACAGAGGATTCATGGAGAAATGCATTATAGAAGGATATTTGGAAGATTCTGAAAGAGGTAAATTTTCTTTTTGTTTTGCAATTCATATTGAATTTGAAGATTGATGACCACATGGTGAAGTTTGGAGGAAAAATACTGGATATCTTGGGAGGAAAGGAGAGCACAATGTTCTGAGTCAAGAGAACATTGAAGGATTGTAATGATGAAGACAAAGCCACCAAAATTAAAGGTACAAATCTCTTGAGAAGAAAAGGCAGAGTAATTTTGCATTAAATAATGTTGTAGTAGTGCTGATTTAGGAAACATGACAGGTAAACATGTTTAATTTTGATTAAAGAGTGAGGAATTGATTTGAGATTCAAAGGCAGGATGAAAGATATGATGTGCTCTTGAGGAGAATTATTTTGAAAATTATAGAGCAAATGTGCTTGGGAAGATAATTGGTTTAGAGGTGTGGACCAAAAGGAAGACTTTTGAACATAAGATCTTTTCACAAATCTTATAAAGTGTATATGATGTTTTTGTGTTAACTCGGGTCATGAAGAATTGTGTTTGCAGGTAGTAGAGAGGAATATTAATAGAAACTATGAGAGTCAAGTAAACTATGACATAGGAAGAGGAGCAAGCAGAGCCCTTAGAAGGAGGAATTGTGACAGACCACAACAACACAATGAAATTTCTAAAGAGAGAACAACAATTTCTCAAAGAGAAGAGAGAAGTGAGTAGATGAAGATGAAAAAACCAATGACTTTGAAATCTGGGGAGTAGAGATGCTTAAGAATAGGTTCTACTACAGAGGACTAGAAGAAGAGAGGATACCAAGAGGATAACTTGGTACTGGTGACAAGGGAAAACTTGTTGCAAAGATGGAGAAGGGTTATTGCAGCTCTCGAGTGGACAAGGAGATTTTAAATAAGAAGGAAAGAACGACTATTAATATCCATATCAAGGTTTTAGATAAGGGAAGTCACAATCAGATGAAGAAGAATGCCAAAGTAGGTGATATAAAGAGGATCAGTGCTAGGGAATTCAAGAAAGAGATGGTTCAGTTAAGAGAAGAACTCAATCATTTGGATCAATTTCTACAAGAAAGCTAGCAAGACCAGATATATGGCTAGACAATGAAGTAGAAGAAGGTGAAATGTCTTCCATTGCAATGGAAGCTAAGGTAGAGGATGTATGATAGGTTGAAGGAAGAAATTAGGGAAACTGAGTATGAAATGATTGATTTTGAACAAATTTTATCCCTTGATGAGAAGGAAGTTGGAAATGTCGAGGAGGAATTTACAGACATCCTGGTGGACTATGGAATTAGTTTGGATCAACATGAAGATGAGGTAGCTGAGGCATAGAAGATGAGCCTTTTATTTTTGAATTTGACACTTTGTGTATGAATGCAATTTTGGTAGGTGATGATCAACACTCAAATGATGTGCTTATGTAGGGTGATGAAGAAATGAGTGTTAGGAAACCAACTCACAAAAAGATAGAAAAGATAGATCAACACCTTAGAATTCAGCCTCTTCGAGGGGGCAACCTCCTTTACATTACACAAATGAACAATTCTTCAATGATACAAATGACTAAACCTCCCTTCTATATATAGGAGTCTAAGGGGTCACAATATAATCAATCCGACATAACAGTAATAACATAAGGGCACAAAAATAACAATAGTGGGTTTCTATGGGGCATACTAATAACAATATGGGGACAGTAGGGGCACAATAATAACAATAAGGGATACAATGACAATAGTAATGGGAGAAGCACTAGTATTATAGGGGCCTAACATGCCCCTCTCCTTCCGAAAAGCGTTGTCCTCAACGCTTGAGTAGTTATGGATGCTTCTGTATAAAATTCCCATCCTCCCATGTGGAATCTTCAGCAGATAAGTTCTTCCACTTGATGAGATACTTCGAAATTGATCGATTTCGTAGCTGTCGAGTTCTTGTTTCTGTGACTGCTTCCGGTTCCAATATGATTTTTCCTTCCTTTTCAAGTTCTGGAAATATTGTTTGAACTGGGAACTTGTCACCTATAACCTTCTTTAAACATGAAACATGGAAAACTGGGTGCACTCGAGAAGCTACAGGAAGCTCCAATTTGTATGCCATAGTACCAATATTTTGCAACACCTTGTACAGACCATAATACTTTGGTGATAATTTATTATCCTTCTTAGCTTGCTTGAGAGACATTTGTTTATATGGTTGTAGCCGTAGGAATACCCAGTCACCTACATCAAAACTTCTTTCGCTGCGATGTTGATCTGCTTGTTGTTTCATTCTATTCTGTGCCAACATGAGGTTATCCTTTAAGAGTTGGAGAACTTGTTGTTGATGCTCAATGTGATGTTCCACTGCTTGAACCTTAGAATATTCTCTTAAATATGAAGTGATGGATGGTGGATGATATCCATAAAGTGCCATAAATGGGGTCATTTTTGTTGCAGTATGGAAGGAAGTGCTATACCACCATTCAATGAGAGGCAACCATTTGACCCATTGTGTTTATTTATAAAATACAAAGAAACGAAGATATCCTTCCAAACATTTGTTTACTATCTCAGTTTACCCATCAAATTGAGGATGATAAGATGAGCTATGAGCTAACTGAGTACCGAGACAAGAAAATAATTCTGTCCAAAAATTTCCAGTGAAAATTGGATCTCTGTTGCTTACAATAATCTTTGGGTTTCCATGTAGCTTTTGAATTGTTTCCATAAATGCAGTAGAAACTGTACTGGATTTAAATGGATGTGATAATGCACAAAAGTGTGCATACTTGGTAACTCTGTCAACTACCACCATGATGACACTCTTTCCTTCGGACTTGGATAAACCTGTGATAAAGTCCATTGAAACCTCCTCCCAACATTGGCTTGGAATGGATAAAGGTTGTAATAGACTTGGGGTCTTAATTGTTTCAACTTTATTTTGTTGGAAAACCAAACATTTCGCCACAAATTTTGAATATCCAATTTAAGGCCATCCCAAAAAAATTCCTTCTTAACCATATGGTAAGTTTTTAAAAATCCTGAGTGCCCTCCTAAGGGAGAAGTGTGCAATTCCATAAGAATCTTTTGTTTGAGTTGGGAATTCTTACATAGGTATGAACGATCTTTGTACCATAACGAATCATTTTTCCAGCTAAATGTATTAGATGTACTGGGATCTTGTTCTATCTTGCAAATGAGTGCCCACACTTATTCACCATTCTTCCATTTCTCCCTTGCTTCATTTATCCAATTTGGTTGGATAATAGAAATGGTGCACAATAATGCTTCCACATCCTCATCCTTTCTTGAGAGTGTTTCTGCCACAAAATTTTGCTTCCCTTTTTTGTAGATGATTTCAAAGTCATAACCCAACATCTTTGTGACCCATTTTTTTTCTATTCAGAGGATAATCTTTGTTATAAAAAGTATTTAAGACTATCATGACCCGTTTTTACCTTGAAGTGTCTTCCCATTAGGTAGGGTCACCATTTCTTAAGTACATGTAGTATTGCCAACATTTCCTTCTCATAAATAGCAATGTGTAAATACTTTCCCTTGATTCGATGACTTTCGAAAGCAATGGGTCTTTCATCTTGCATTAAAACAACACCAATTCCATTTCCTGAAGCATCACATTCCACAATAAAGGTTTTTGTGAATTCTGACATAGCTAAGACCGGTGCTTGGCACATTGCCTCTTTAAGATGTTCAAAGGCCTTTGTTGCTTTTAGAGTCCATGAAAATGCATCTTTCCTCAATAATGTCGTTAGAGGTGTTTCTATTCTCCCATAATTCTTAACAAACTTGTGATAATACCCTGTCAACCCAAGAAATCCTCGTAGATACTTTATGGATGTGGGGATTTTCCATTCCTTAATGGCTTTAATTTTGCTAGGGTCTACCTTAACACCTTCATGAGATACAATATGACCCAGATATTCCACCTCTTGTACTCCAAAGAAACATTTGGAAATTTTTGCATATAATTGTTTCTCCTCCAATAGTTTGAGCACCCTGTCAACATGTTCAACATGATCCTTCCAAGAGTGGTTGTAGATTAGTATATCATCAAAAATTACTAACACAAATTTTCTAAGGGTGGATTTGAAAATGGAATTCATCAAACCTTGAAATGTAGAAGGTGCATTGGTAAGGCCAAAAGGCATGACCAAAAAATTATAATGACCCTCATGAGTTCTAAGTGTTGTTTTTGTAATGTCTTCAGTCTTCATTCTGATTTCATGATATCCTGAACGAAGATCCAAGTTGGTGAAGTGAATTGATACATGCAATTCATCCAATAATTCATCAATGACAGGAATGGGAAATTTATCTTTAATAGTGAGCTTGTTGAGCTCCCTATAGTCTGGACACATGCGCCATGATCCATCCTTCTTGTGCACCAATACTACTGGAGCAGAGAAAGAACTTTGACTAGGCTGAATTATACCAGCCTCTAGCATTTCTGCAACCATACGTTCAATTTCACTCTTTTTGGCATAGGGATATTTGTACGGCCTGATGTTTGGAGGAACACTTCCTAGAATCAAATGAATAGCATGATCATGATCACGAATAGGTGGGAGACCTTTGGGAGCCTCAAATACCTTGGAATGATTTTCCAAGACTTTTTGGAGATCTGGAGAAATAGACGATTTCGATATGGGAACCTCTAGCGAACATATTTGTGAAATTACACCTCGTTTTTCTTTCTTTAGAAGCTTTGTCATACCGTTAGATCTGATTATCTTCCTGGTTTCCCTGCAATACCCCTTAATTCAACTTCCTTTCCTTGCACACAAAATTTCATGAAAATTTCTTGAAAATTAAAAGCTATTGTACCCAAAGATTGTAGCCATTGGACTCTAGTACAACATCAGCACCACCCATTGGAATAGAAAGCATTGGGCTATTCAATACATATTCTCCCATGGATAGCTTGATATTATGGCACTTTCCCGAGAAATTTATGGTTCCTCCACTTGCAACCATCACTTGAAACTATGGTGCTGGATATAGAAAGCAATTCAATTCCTTTGCTATCTTAAAATGAATAAAATTATGGGTACTTCCCAAATCAATCAACACTATTACCTTTTTCTTCTTGATATGTCCTTCTATCTTGATAGTTTGAGGAGTGGTAATTCCAGCCAATGCATTACAAGATATGGTCAGATTCATTTCTTCTTTATCTAGGGTTTGTTCCTGGAGTATATCCTCTTCCTTTGACATTTCTTGTTCCTTTTCTTCCTCCTCTTCACAATCTATGTAGAATAATTTATTCTCAGCACACTTATGACCTTCAATGTATTTGCTATCACAACTGTAACAAAGCCCTTTTTCTTTTTTTTCTTCCAATTGTTGTGGTGTCAACCTTGTAGGTTGTGGAAGGCTATGGGAAACAACACTTCCATCTTTATAGTTGTGAGTGGTAGGCTTCTTGGTTGCCATAATTTTTCTTTCCATTTTTCTTGCTAACTTGAATGCCTTCTCCAATGAATCAGGTTCCTAAAGGCAAACCTCATGTTGGATATTATCCTTTAAAGTCCCTATGAACACATCAATCCTATGCTCCTTTGGAATATCTTTTACCCTTATGTTCAATTTTTGGAAGTCCTCAATGTGCTCCATCATTGAACCCTTTTGTTTGAGATTTATCAATTGGCTAAAAAAGGAGTTGCTTTTTGTATCCTCATAATGTGCTATCATTTCTTCCGTAAAAATTGCCCAACTGACAATTTGTTTACAAGAGCAAAGTCAGCGATACCATACCAACTGATTTGGTTCCAAATATAAAGTTGCAATACGTAACTTTTGTGTGTTTTGCACATTATGGAGATTGAAAAATTGCTCCATCTGTAGTATCCATGTTCCGGGATCCTTACCATCAAACTTCCTCATATCGATTTTTGAAACATGGTGGGTCTTCAATCCAACATTAGAGTCTATGAAATCATGATTAACATTTCTTTTGTTCTCATCACAAGTTTCCTTTACTACCCTTTCACCATTAGTGACCATTTCTTGTAGCAACTTATTCAAATTTATCTTCAATTCTTCCATCTTATCATCCATGCCATTCATCTTAGCATCCATGCCATTCATCTTAGCTTCCACGCCATCCATCTTAACTTGCATGCCATTCATATTAGCTTCCATGCCATTCATCTTGGCTTCATTTACCTTTAGTGAGAGTGAAATTTGTTGTACTTGGTCTTGTAATTTTGATATATCATGTTGCATTTCTTCCTCTTCTTCACGAGTCATGCTAGAGCTTTCAGGTTGCTTACTAGGTGTTTCCATTTTCTTTCTTTGGGGCATTAATTAATGCTAATAATTCTTCACTATTCCCTTTGAATTCCTTCAAACTAGTTTCTCAAACCAACCTTATGCAATATTTAAAAAAAACTACACACCTTTTTTTTCACTTTGTAAGAGCTCGATATTGAATCTGTTGTATCTCTGTAACTGTGGATCTCGAATATTTGAAATCTCATCCTGTGGTAGCCCTTTGAGTCCTGTTTCTAAGCCTGCAAGTCTGATCAAGATTGTATTCTCCAAGAAAGAGTTATGACAAATCTCCCACGGTGACCTAATTATAGATTAGTTCAGTAGAGCGAACTTGTATGACATGCCACATGTCACTGTTTTGACCTTAGCTCCTGAAACTAATACATAGAAAACTATAGACCGTTCTATTTCTAAAACTTCTTATGGAATTTTTAATCTGATGCTCAGAACAAAAGTTATGACAATTTTCCCCAGGTCACATGTTTGGAATGTAATTTGGGAGTCTGCAAAACCATAACTTCCTCAGATCATATCTTTGTACATATAGCGACACAAGCTCTGAAATTCAGACCCGAAGTTTAGAATGATTTTGGATCACATGGGTTTTTTTTGTAGCTTCTGAAACGTCGCAGAAAAAAAGTTATAGTGAAAATTCCACAATGACCTATTTGGAGCAGCGAAACTCTAGAATCCAAAGCTTTGATACCAAATTTTAGGAAACCAGCTCACAAAAAGATAGAAAAGATAGATCAACACCTTAGAATTTAACCTCTTCAAGGGGGTAAACTTTTTTACATTACACAAACGAACAATTCTTCGATGATACAAATGACTAAACCTCCCTTCTATATATAAGAGTCTAAGGGGTCACAATATAATCAAGCCGACATAACAGTAATAACATAAGGGCACAAAAATAACAATAGTGGGTTTCTATAGGGCATACTAATAACAATACAGGGACAATACGGGCACAATAATAATAATAAGGGATACAATCACAATAGTAATGGGGGAATCACTAGTATTATAGGGGCCTAACAATGAGACTTCTAGGAGAGATGGTTGAGATGAAGAAGTTTTTTGAGCATGTGTTTATTGGCCTTGATGATGGTAAATTTAACAGGGAAGTTTTTATGATTTATATTCTAGAAGAGGATGAGCTAGCATCATCTTATGGATATTATGAAAGTGCACAAGATGGATAATTAATTCATTAAGACATGGTCGAGGAGATTTTAATATTAATTAAAAGTCTCATATCAGACGAAGAAATCACAAGTGGATATGAGATAAATTTGTTGTAGGAATGACCGATAGAAGATCCAAACAATGGATATTGCATGTGTTAGGTTCTAAATCTACCTCAAGTTGAGAAAGGCAGGTCTAGGGTAACATCAAACCATGCTTAACCTGGTAGCTAGCCCTACCAGGTCAGGAGAGGGCTCTCTCCTTGTCAATCTCAGGATAATATAGCAAATGAGGCTTGAGATGACTGATGTAAAGACTAATTTTAGGCTAGGTATATGCTCAGAGGAGTTTGATTGAGTTTTATGTTGATTTGCTGGATCAAATGTGAAAGGCAGTTTTGAGTCTGGGGAATGAACTCAGTCTTGTAGAGATTTCTGTGGGGCGAGGTAGGCAACTTCTTTAGTACTTTGAAATAAGTGAAATGAAAGTCTTAATACTGGTGAGGAGTTGGAGAGGGCATGAAAATATCAAGAATCCTCTTCAACCAGTTGAAAACATGTAAAACCAAATAAACCTAAGGTAGAGCATTGCAACATCAATGAATTCCACCTTTATACTTGATTCATTTAGCTAAGTTGAAAAGAGAGAGATGATGGTACACATAAACACATGATAACTTGAATCACAGAAGGAAAAACAATACTAAATCACCTTGCCACAAGAATCCCACAAAATGCTGCAAACCCTGGTCTATTTCCTTGCCAAACTGCAGAGATGAATGTACAATAATGCTCAAAGCATTCACAAGAGTCCAACCTTTGAAAATGACTGAAAAAACACATGATATAGACCTCCAACCACCTGTGCTATCCATCAAGGGTCGAATCCATGAGAAGAGGGGTGGTTTCAACCATATCTAAACTAGGAACACAAAAATAGGCAGTGGAACAACTTGCCTCTAAAACCTAGGAAACTGATTCATTCAACTCCAAACCACCTACAACTGATGTATCTACCTTATCAAGTCAATTTTTATCTTTTTAAAATCATAGTACATCAATTTTCATCATGTCAGCTCATGAATTTTACCATAAGAGAGAAAAATTCAAACTAGAAGAAAACTAGGTGAAAAAAAGAGTTTTTGAGCAAAATTGGCACTTTTTCATCCTGTGCATAGCGCCACTTTTTCTGTGCGTAGCACTTTTTCCCAGCTGAATTTGGAGGCCATCCCCTTCACCAAATTTGTTCCAAGTTGGCTTGTTGGAAAGGTTTCTCTGTCTAATTTCTAGGACAAGTAGAATTTTTGAATTTGGTGCCCATTTTCCCCTCCAAAAATCAGTTCTCCCAACGCTGCTTCCTGTGTGGCCAAAAAGTGGCAGAGAGGGCATTTTTGAGGTGTTTTTGACCCTTTTGGTGACCAAAAATTTGTCCAAATTTCCTAGTAATATCTGGACATGCATAATTTTTCATGAGGAATCAAAAAATGCAAAGTTTTCCTCTAGAGGAGGTCCCTATCAAAAGTGACCACCAGGTGGCGCTATGCACCTGCCGGAAAAACCTGGTTTTTCAATGAAAAATTCATCAAGTGCTATGTTGGGCCAAGGAAGCTTCAGCCAATATATTGAGCTTATCTTGCTCTTTCTTTCTCCGAAAAGTATTCCTCAACTTGTCTTTTAGGCACCTTATCCTAATTTTGCAAATTTTGTTTCGTGCCAAATAGTGATAGGCGATGTGGCGCAACATCTTTTTCTCCTTATTGGCCTTCCCAGGTAGCTTCTTCAAGTGCATATTTGCCCTCTCTAGCCAAGATTCTCGGTTTGCATCAATCTCTTGCTCAAGGGTTGTCAACTTGACTTTCTTTCTTTTTGCTTATTGCGTGTTTTCCCTTATGGCTTGCAGCTCCATGATTGTCTGCTTATCCTCCAACTGCTTGTTCCATTGCTCAAGGTAATTAATGATCCACTTATCCCTTTCAAGGTTAGGAGCTAAGGCATGGATGTAAACTTCTTATTCTTTGATGATCTCTTTGAGTCTTGAGCTTTGGCAGCCCAAATCAGTATCCTCATCCTGAATCAAAATGAAATCTCTCTCCTGACCTTCAAAAGGCCCTTCCTCATGCAATGGTTGCTTCCCTTTATCATGTACCTGCTCTGTTGAAGAAGAAGGCAAAGCCCCTTTCACCTCAGGTGAATATAGAATTTGCGTATTGTCCGGTGAAGGAAACGAGACCCCTTCCACCCCAGGTGGAGATAGTACTCGTTTGGCAGCTGCAAATAATCTCCTTGTGACTTTTTCATAAGTGACAAATACTGGCACACCTGTAGTTTGAGTCTCATGAACCTTTGGTTGATTTGAAGGTCCTCCTTCCTCTTGAAACACTGATGGGGTCACTTGAGGGCTTTTGAAAACCTAATGTGAATTGAAAGAATCCCATGAAACATTAAACAAACTTAGTTGATGCAAAACAACAATCTTGATCAAGGAAAAGTGATAAATGTTGTTGAACTATTGATGAAGAGGTTTTCTTTGCACCAATGTAGCCATTTTCTCAATATTTCTGCATATGAAATAGGGGAGGTTCATCATCCTCACTCTAGTGAAATGCATCAATAATCTAACATGATAAGTGTACAAGCGAGAAAATCTCCCTTCACAGCTGAAGTATTTGATAATGAGCTTCATGAGTGGAGCATAAGTGTCCTGTAGGTATCTGAAAGGAAAGACCCTACTGATTTGCTTTTGATAACTAGCCTTGATATAAGGCTCATAATGCTCTTTGCCCACAAGCTGTCCTTTGTTCCACTGTTCACCCACATTTGGAATACTTGTTGCTTCAGCTATAGTTTCAGGTGTTAAAGTGAAGGAAACACCTGCTAAGTTCACCTGGCCATTGTGAAGATGAAGGACAAATAGTCTAGCAAGTTCATGGTGGTATTTCACCCTCTCCACCATCTCACAAAACTGGTAGCAAGACTAATGTTTGAAACATGTTACGGAAAGGGGACAAGCCAATAACTTTGTGAGTGTAGTGGGCTCCTCCCGGATGTGTTTTCCTCCCTTATGTGGTTTTCTTGGTGCATGAATCTCTTGGGAGAAATCACTCACAGTTTCCTCATCCCTTTCATAAGCTGAATTTGTTTCCATATTTTCCACTATATGGTGAAAAATGATGAGTATGAAGAGATTTTATTTCAAGAATAGGTGGTTGTTGTTTTACTCTTTGGGATTTGATGAATGGGACCGATGAGAGGAAGGTTTTGATGCTGATTGTAGGGTTATTAGGAAGTGATAGGGTTTTGGGAATGAGGATTAGGGTTTGGGGAATAGTGGGAATTAGGTGTTAGGGTTTGGGGATAGAGGGTAGGATAAGTGTAAATGAGAGAGGGAAAGGGGAATAAAATCAGGGAAATTTCTAGAGAGGGATGGGATATGGGAGAATTATGTAGGGGAGTAAAAACAACAAGTATGACAAGATTACAAAACCCTAGATAGTTTTGCAATGCAACTATGAAGCAGATTAGGGTTTGATTTTTCACCTATCAAAACACCATCTATAATGATCAAATCTCTGTTTATGGCAAATTTGGAGGGTTTACTTACTTGGAGGAATGATGTTGCAAAATATTGGAGCTTTTAGAAGGTCACTTTGCAAGATTTGTTGGCTTGGCAGATTGGCGCGCCGTGCCAACTCCTAGGTGCGCCGCGCCAGTTTAGAGTTCTTTGCAATTTGTATGCCCGGTGGATTGCGCCTATGCCCAGGTGCACCACGCCAAGAAGAAACTTGAAAACTGCTGCAATTCTCCTCTATTCACCTCAAAATGCAATTTTACTTGCTTTCTCTCTTTCACTTGTGCAAATGAAGTTTTCAAATACCAAATATAACTTTATATCCACCTTGGCCTTTAATTTTTCATTTGAAAAAACCCATTTTTATAAAGTTCCTTTTCACTTTATTCTTTAAAAACTCTGTTTTGCAGTTTGGCTCTCTTTTTGTCATTTGATGGACTAATGCTTGGATTTTCTTGTGTCTTTTGGAGGAGCTGGAGTGTAGGAGTTTGGCAAGGTGGCCGAGGGCTACATTTTCGAACTTATTACATATAGGAAAATTAAAATTACATGAAATTTTATACATAGAACATAAAATTTTGTTTTTCCTCAAAACCGGGTTTTGAGGAAAAATTAATCACTGAGTATATCATTATTAAAATTTTGATGTTGAGACCTTATTAGACCTCCTCATGTGCCTGCTGACCATTATTGAGCTTTTACAAGACTATGATGACAAACCCTAGACCTAATGATAAAACCCTAAAAATGGCTTTTGCAAATGTAATGACAAAAGATGACTGTAAATGACCTGAACTTGTAAAAATAGGCCAGTAGGTAAATGCCATGAGGGAAATTTGATAATGAGCCACTACCATCAGATGATCCATGATCCTAATGGAATGCAGCTGATCGGATGAGACACCTAAAGTGCATGCAAAAAAAGAATTTTGATCATTGATGGAGGGATAAAGATACCGACACTAAAAACATGGAGGAGACATGTACAATTCAAAGTGATTTTATTGAATTGTATAAAGAGTTGAATTTCTTGGAAGAAAGGATAGAAATCCAAGTACTGCATTTTCAACTTGCAAAAATAGAGTTAGCGTAAAAGGAAATTGTGTTAAAACACAATGAGGAGAGGACTACAAAGTGTGAACAATAGATTGATCAGAGTTTTATAACTCTTATGACAAAAGAGGATGTGCAAAAAATTGAGGATGGTGATAGTAGTGAAGTTAAACCAAGGACAAAGCTTGATAAGGAAATTAATGAATTTTGGAATTTGATGAGGAAGACATCTAGGAGAAGATGCAACAAATAAAGGAGGATAGACAACAAGGAAGTGCAACTAACTGAAGGAATTTGCATCAACAAAGCAAATGAGAAGTAACAAAATTGAGTGTGGAAGTCTGGAGAATTAAAGGAAATAGAACAACATCAACATAGTAGTGCAAAAGATCAGCTGCAAACTAAAGTTTGAGACCCAGGAGGATTTTCATCAAAATATGAAAAGCACATGGTCAAGAGACCATGAATTTTTTTCACCTTGGGAGTATGATGCAAGAGCATCTTACCTCCAAGTAAAAATAAATTTTGACTATACCTAGGGGTCTTTCATTTATGAAGGGAGTTGGTTCCCTAATTTAGTGTGATTGTGTAATTATTTGTATTTCCTATGTTTTTAAGGAAAACTAGAGACATCGTGAATATTATAATCATATATACTTATAGGAAGAGATATTGAGAATGTTGAGTGAGTTAGGGAGATTTTATAGTTAGTTAGATCTCCTAGAGGATAGATGGATCTAAAGGATCTAGAAATATGAATTTGTTGATTAATTAGTGGATCTTAACCTAGTTATGGTTTCATGAACCCTTAAGTAAGTATGTAGTCAAGAAACATGAAATGTATGTAGAAATGGGGAGAGGAGATTCAATAATAGAGGTGTTAGCCTCCTATTGCAACAGGTGTTCATCTTTCATGATTGACAGTTTTACATACCAAATATGTCATACTTTGCATCCTGCAATGCTCCATATTTCCAGAAAAAGGCCAAAGAAGAGGCCATGAAAGTGTGACAGTCCAATGCCACTGCTGTATTCCAATTTTGATGACTTAACCATTTTTGAAGAATGTTCTGTTAAGGGAAGTCCAGACAGCTTAATCTTGGCTTCCCTAGATTTGTTTTAGAATATAGAGAATTGATATCTATCCAAACAACTTAATCTTGGAAGATTTGTAGACAGGTAGAGAAACAAAGGACTCCAACTGCTTAATCTGGGCCCTTGGAAGAAATAAGGATAGATTTAGATAGGAGGGCAGTCAAAAAGAAAAATTGTAAAGTAGGGTCTGCAAGTCTAAGTGCACCCTTCCTGAAGTAACAAAAAATGCTAGATGTATTAGGCTGGGTAGGTAGCCTGGGGTTGCAGAAGCAAGATCTCCTTCAGTATTGGCCTCGACAAGGAAAGCTCATCTCATCAGTGTTAGAGGTAGCAAAGCAGTGTTTTGGTGGCAGAATTTTGGAAGCATGTCTAACTTCCCTTCAGTCCCCCCCAAAGTTTCTTACTAACACCCCTAAAGGACCTTGGGATCTACCCAACAAGTCCTAGTCTTACTTCATTTCAATGAAACATTAAGTCAAAGTTTTGACTTTCTTCTTGAAAAGAAGCCACATTTCTTGTGTAAACGTCATGTTTTCATCTTCTGCACAATCTCTATGTCTATCACCACTTCATAGACTTATCATTGGTCCCCTTCATTTCCACTCTACCAGATCATATTAACTCCTAATTCTACTATATAGCTCCCTAACTGTTCCCCATCCCCATTTACTACTAAAACTATATAAAATCCCAAAAAATATTAAATAACCCCCCCCACCCTTGGCACTATAGCCATATGTTCTAAAAAACTGGGGAAATATTAAGTCCATCTAGGACTTATATTTAACCTTTCCTCGTTTGTCCCTCGGAATCAGTTAACCCTTGGTTGAACTGATAGCCATTTATTCCCCTTCGCAGTCATCATTCCCAAAAGTTAAATGTTTAAATGTTATGTTAAATGTTAAACTTTTATTTAACCCCCGCTCGATATGAACCCAAAACCCACTTTATTAATGTTTAAACCCCCCCCGCAGTATGAATAAACAAACACAATAACGTGTGGGCCCCGTCACTAACCGTCCCCCGCTTCAACCATCCCGCCAGCTGTTAGATCTGGCCCGCCCAAGATCTACGGTGGGCGGGGCTTTTTCATATGCGAACACGCCCAGGGTTAGCGTCCGGGAGTTCGGCGGTTTTCCCGCCGTACTCCCGCCACGTGTCGCCCTCCCGGGTGTGGCGGAGCCCCCTCCTCCCAAACCACCCAGGCGCTAAAGCGGTGCGCCCGAAACCACCAAACCGCCCTCCCCAGTGACGTCATCGGTGATGTCATCAACCTGCGTCGGCCTCCTGCCACCGCACTGCCAAGTCACCCTGCCACCTCACCACCACTGTGTACGCCATGTCACCCACCGTACTGCTGACATCATCAGCTGACGTCATCCCGCCATGTCACTTGCCATACTGGGTCCCACCCGCTGACGTCATGCTGATGTCATCACTCAAAAAGGAGAGAAAGGTGAAAATCGTGCTTAGGAAGCCTGGATTCAGATTCTGAGGCAGTTTTTCATGCGCGATTAGCACCTAGCGCTAATCACGCATGGCTACGAGAAATGGGCCAAAATGGAAAGCCCCCCATCGCGCAGCCCCCAGCAAGCCCAAAAGGCGCAGAACGACCCGTTTTTCTTCGCGAAGCATTCAGAAAGGGGCAAACACACCTTTTAAAGCAACAGACGGCCGAGCAGCTGTCATGAAGGATCGATGGGACAGTCTAAACTGTTCAGGAGATTTTAAAGACTCCAGGATCAACGCCAAAGAGTATCATGAAGCGGCAGAGAGTATCAGTTCAGCAACATCAAATCATGTGAAAGTTAAAAGCCTTCATCAAAGTCAGCAAAGCAGTTAAGGCCATTTAAAAGCCTATCTGGTCGGGATTAGTGCACATTAATGCCAACAAAATAGCAACAAAACCAAGTTAGAGGTGGAGATAAAGGACAAATCACAGTTATTACAGAAGGACTGCACCAGGCTACCCAGGATAGATATTAACTCAATTTTGAGACAGCTGCCCTCAGCGCAGCCCAAAGATATTTTCACGCATTTGTTTCTGGATAAGATTAGGTTAAAGTAATCATTTTCTTTCAGACCTGCTTAGGTCGGCTGTAATAAGTTATTTTTTGATAATTTTCCCTATATATACCGACCCTTTGTATTGTTTAAAGGGTTGGTTGGTTGATAATCCTCATGAGAGACTCGCACTGGACATCAGAGATGTTTTACTTAATCAAAGACTGCTGAAAAGCTTTGGAGGAACGACTGTCTGCTCTGTGTCTAATGGTTTGAAGAATTGAATGTGGAATTCTTGTGCTGCTATATGAATCAATAAGTTTTCCTTATCTTTGTTATTTCGATTTCACATATGCTCAAGTCACAGAACAAAGGATTGGCTCAGAACTTGCTTGGTTGCACTCTATGCTCAGTTTCTGTGGCTTCTTAATGTTTTCCTCTTGAATTAGGCATAAATATGAATTCTGTTATGGCTCATGTTTGACCTATTTTCATATATAAATGACTGTTATCTAGGAATTCTTAACTGCTCCTAGATAGGGCTCATTTGTCTTCTTTCTGCTAATCTGAATGAGAGATTCTTAAATTGCCCCTCATTCCTTAGCCTTTAATCCATCCCTTTTACCTTGAATGATTGTTTCATACGCAGCTAGCTTGCTCCATATTCCCTCTTGTGACCAAGAAAACGCACCAGCAGTCCTACTCTTTGACTCCACGCCCAATGGTTCTAGAACTTTCATGCTGTCCCTGCCTCTTTACTTGAAAGCATCATCCTTCCCACCAAAAACAAAACAAAACCCCTTGAACTCAATAACTAGCCTAAAACATTATCAACAAAGCTAAATCAAAAAAGAGAGAGCCCTCTCTGATTGCAGGTGGGCTAGAACTTGCAATCCAAAGATTGGTCTATGTTTACCTCGGCTGTATCCTTTTGATGCCGACCAGAAGGACAACCTGAGTGATAACATAATGGCGACTCCGCTGGGGATATCCTCAGTTATTTTCACAAATCAAGTTGGAAAACTTCGGAAGAGAAAAAATCAATGCTGTCTGTCCCTTAAGACTACAGATGAAGTTTGAATGTCGGCCAGCAAGCCTTTGAAACTGTTCTTGCTTTGCAGTTACAGGAGTAAATAAATGCTGCTTCAGCCAATCTTCATGCTAGTTTTGAACTACAGATAGCTGTCCCCGAAATTTAATTAGTTCCTTGCCAAAACAAATTCAGAATCTGGCTCCCAAAAAGAATTCTCGTTATACTAGGTCAAATCCAGACCCAAATCCACCAGCTACTTTTGAAAATCCAAACTTAATCCCAAAAATCCTTAGGAAGAAAGAACAAAGAGACGATTTTGCTGATAATAGTCCTCAAGCAGTTCGCCCAAGCAGCCTTCCAACCCCTGTCAAAGTCTTATTCCGTTCAAACCCTACTTCCCCTTGTTCATCATCTACTTCCCAAAGCACTCCTTCCACACCTCCATTCACTACACATACTCCCATTACCACTACTGTTGTACCAATTGTCCCAGTTGTTCCACTTATCCCTGTTGTTCCGGTCGTCCTTGTAAACATGGCCAATAGATATGCACCCCTGTAGTTACCCGCAAACCCTGGGGCTATGCCTCAGGATTATCAAACTAAAATCACATATTTTGATGGAACTGGCACTTGCACAACCCTTCAGCATACAAAGAAAATGCAAGACTACTTTGAGAACTACGAAATAGATGATGATAGTGTGAGAATGAAATTTTTTGTTCAAAGTCTAACAGGTGATGTAAGAACTTGGTTCAGATCACTTGCTGCAAATTCCATAACCACCCCGGATGAGCTTTACCAATTCTTTACCAACAGATGGGAGAAAAAGAAAGACCCCTTGCACATACTTGCTGAGTACGATACAATAAAAAGAGGCCCTCAAGAGTCTGTCCTAGATTATTATGCTAGATTAAATAATGTCTATAATGCAATACCACAGAACCTACGACCTCCACCTGACCTCGCCTTGTATAAATTCCCTGATGGATTCGACCCAGATATGGCCTACCAGTTAAAAGAAAGAGCCCCTCAAACCCTTGCAGACATGCAGAATGTTGCTGTTAGCGTAGAGGCCAACCTGATTGCCAAAAGAAATAGAGCTAGAATGGAGAGAAGAACCACTTTCAAAGAAGAACCCACAGCCTTAGATCATAAACTCGATGCTATTATCAATGGCATGCAAAGGCTGGGAGACAAAGTAGAAAGTGTTGAGAGGAAATCATCGTGGGAAGGACAACAGCCCAATACAATAAGGAACCCAAATTTCAGGAAAACGCAGAACACAAATGCTGGTAGGTCTAGTCCAGACCATGATATAAGACCACCTTTTCATGAAAATTATGTAGAAGCATCTACATCTAGTGAACCCCCAGAGGACACTCACATTAACCTGGTGGATTCGAGGCCTGAGCAAAAATTTTTCCTAACTCAACAAGACCAAGATGAGCATGACTTTAATCAATTTCAGACTAATTCTAGTGAGTCTTTTGACTTTAAACAGGGCTATGATACTACAGTGTATGAGGTCCACAAACAATATAAACTGAGAACTAGGACCATTGACATTCCTGAACCTAACAAACCAAAGGATGGCAAACAACCCAACAAAACTAAAGGCAAGGCTGTCATAAGAGAACCAGCTGATATACCTGTCCCAAACCCGCATCAAGTGACTGTAGAGGACATAACACGAATGCAGCCTTCTATTGACCAGCCTCGGCCACCTTCTTCCTTGAAAGAAAATGTGGAAAACATTCCAAAAATCCCTCCTAAAATAGAAAAGCCGCAATCAAACACTTCCCATAACACTGATAAAGAAGACCAAGCTGCTGATACTCAAATAGAAAAAGGGAAACCTGCTTCTCACATTACTAAAACCCAATCTGAAAAATCATTTGACTTAGAGGCAAAAATAGGTAAATTGAAGATATCTATCCCCTTATCCGAACTGGCCAAACATGATGTGTATAGGCAAAAAATTCAAAGGTCACTTCAAATGCCGGAGGTAAAGGATGATGTGAATGTTCTTGATGATCAACCTGAGCTGTTGTTTGGTCCAGAAGTTAATGGAAAATCAACATATGGATCTGTCTTGCCCTTTTATGTCAGTTTACATATACATGACAAAGTCCTGCACAATGCCATGTTTGACTCAGGTGCCTCACACAACCTTATGCCTAAAGCCGTAATGGAAAAGCTGAACCTTGATGTTACAAGACCCTACAAAGAGCTATTCTCCTTTGACTCAAGTCAAGTCAAGTGTTTAGGCCTCATCAAAGACCTGTGTGTCTCCTTAGTCCAATTTCCTAACAAGACAATCCTCATGGATGTGGTGGTTGCTGACATTCCACCAAAGTATGGCATGTTACTGTCAAGATCTTGGGGGGCAAAACTCCAAGGATCCCTCCAATTAGATCTCTCTTAGGCCACTATATGTGTCTTTGGGCAACCAAAGAGACTGTATAGAGAAACACTGATGAAATATGTGGTAACTAGTGAGAGCCAACCTGAAAATTTTCCCATTTACTCAATCCATTCTGATATGGATTCTTTTATTTTATTTAATGATGAAAAAAGTCCTCCAATTGATGACAAGCCATTGGCTTTAGGAATGAACACACCCATCAACGAAGAGTCAGTTGCCCGTACTGATATAACTGTCAAAACAATCAAGGCAAACAGCTTACAAGAAGAACCTCCCCAAACAGAAAATTCAAATCTGTTCGCTGCAAGAATGACTGAAACTCTTGACACTAAATGCGAGCAAGAAATCGTGTGGTATTTAGAGTTTGATGGCTCTGTCAACAAGTTAGGAGCAGGGGCAGGTGTCTGGGTTCACAATACACATAACAACCATACAGAAGGCCATGCCTACAGACTAAACTTCAAATGCACTAATAACATGGCAGAGTATGAGGCTCTCCTCTTAGGCCTCAAACTTCTCAAAGCTCTAGGAGCTGCAAAAGTATCCATTTTAGGTGACTCTGATTTAATCATACAACAGATGAAAGGTAATTTTGTTACCAATGACAATAGAATGAGGGCCTATAGGACTGCTGCCACTAGTATACTCAACACATTCACTGAATCCAAGCTTGCCAAGATTTCAAGAGAGCATAACATTCATGCACACAACCTGGCCACTTTTGCTAGTACATGCAAGCTCCCTTTTAAACCAAATCATCACTTCACTGCTGAAATGAAACATAGACCCGTTGTCCCAAATAATGTTAAAGATTGGCAAGTGTTCGAGAACGATGCCCAGATTAATAATTTCCTCACCCTTGAGCATGAGTTTTCAAATATTAACATTGACATGGATGCTATGACAGATGAAAAACAGCAAACCAATGAAAATCAGCAGGCTGTAACGCCTATAACGGCCAAACGAATGCTGAACCCAACTGTTTTTTATAAAACAAATATAGAAGAACTGAAACTGATGCATTTGGAGGAAATAGCCGAAACAGAGGCCGAGATCGTTGATCTGAAAGACAACTTACTCCTTGTTGGCCTCACTCCGTTGGAAGACATGTTTGATGCTAATGATGTTCCCAAGAAACCAAAAATGCAACCCTTGAACGCTGCTATAGAGGAACACAACATTGGGACAGAAGAGAATCCCAAAATGATCAAATTATCCAAAAATCTACCATATGATCAAAAGCCCAAATATATTGATTTATTCAAAGAATTCCAAGATGTATTTGCTTGGAGTTATGAGGACTTGAAATCCTATGACACCTCAGTAATCCAACACACCATTCCCTTAAAACCAAACCAAAAGCCCTTCAAACAGAAACTGAGGAGAATCAATCCCATGCTTCTCCCTTTGATTGAAAAGGAAGTGAAAAGAATGTTTGAAGCAGGTATCATAGCACCCATCAGATTTTCTGAGTGGGTATCCAATCTTGTTCCTACAAGAAAAAAGACAGGAGAGATTAGGTTATGCGTAGACCTAAGAAATTTAAACCAAGTATCCCTAAAAGACCACTACCCATTGCCCAAAATGGATCATATTCTGTAGAGAGTAGTGGGATCATCTAGAATTTCTTTGCTAGATGGATTTTCAGGTTTCAATCAAACACTGGTTCACCTGGATGACTAAGACAAGACAACCTTTACCACACCGTGGGGAACATTTAAGTATGTAAAGATGCCATTCGGACTTAAAAACATTGGTGCTACCTTTCAAAGGGCAATGGATATTGCATTTGCCAAAGAAATACATGATTTCCTAGTTGTCTACCTTGATGATCTAATCCCTTTCTCTAAATCTGATCAAGAGCACCTGAAACATTTAAGACAAATATTCATGACATGCAGGAAATATGGCATTTCCTTGAACCCCAAAAAATCCCTCTTTGGCCTTGAAGAAGGCAAACTCCTTGGCCATATCATATCAAAGGACGGGATCAGAATTGATCCTGAAAGAATCCAAGCCATCCTCCAAATCCTATACCCAAGAAACATAAAAGAGTTGCAAGCATTATTGGGAAAGATCAATTTCCTAAGGAGATTCATTCCAAATCTAGCTGAGTTGATAAGACTATTAAGCAACATGTTAAAAAAGGATGCCAAGGTAAGATGGTCTCTTGAAACCAAACAAGCCTTTGAGAGCATAAAATCTGCCTTAACCCAAGCCCCTGTCCTTACAAGCCCACAGTTTGATAGGGACTTTATCATATTTTCTTTTGCATCTAATCACACCATAGCTGCTGTTCTTCTGCAAAAGGATGATCAGGGAGCTGAAAAGCCAATTGCATTTTTCAGCCGAGCCTTAAGAGATGCCCCTTTGAAATACCCAATCATGGAGAAGCAGGCCTATGCCCTGGTCAAAGCAATCAAGGATTTCCGAGTGTACATTTTATATTCACATGTAATTTCCTATGTCCCGAATGCTGTTATAAAAGACATATTAACCCAAAATGGATTAGAGGGCAAAAGCGGCAAATGGATTGCAAACATCCTTGAGTATGACATAGAAATAAAACCAACCAAGCTCATAAAGGGACAAGGTTTAGCCAAACTGATGTCCGAAACAAACTTTCAAGCCTTAGACATTAACCAACTGGACAATGAACAGGAGCTGGCGACTCCACAGATCAGTGAAACCTTTTTGCAATCCCCATGGTATGCTGATATATGCTTTGTTTTGTTAAACCTGTTTGCTCCCCCAGGGTTGTCCAGAACTAAGAAAAGATTTTTAAGAATGAAGGCTTCAAAGTTTTGTGTCATAGATGGTGCATTATTTTGGAAAAATCATGAAGGTATATTGCTTAATTGTTTAATCATGAATGAAACTAACAATGTCATGAAAGATTTCCATGCAGGTGACTGTGGAGGGAATTTGTATTGGAAATCCACTGTTGATAAAATTCTAAGGGTTGGTTTCTATTGGCCCTCTCTTTTTGTAGATGTAAAGAAGTTTTCCATTTCATGTCACAAATGCCAAATCTTTGAAGGCAAAAGAAAGATGTTGTCCATGCCCCTTAGACCCATCTCAACTGAAAAGCCTTTTCAACAATGGGGTCTTGACTTCATTGGAGAAATCCATCCCTCTTCCTCAGGCCAACACAAATGGATTTTAACAGCCACTGACTATTTCACCAAGTGGGTTGAGGCCATCCCATGCAGACAAGCCAATGACACCATCATTATCCAATTCCTTGAGTGCAACATCCTTTCTAGATTTGGCTTCCCTGAGAAGATCATTACTGATAACGCCGCTGCTTTTAAATCCAAAAAAATGATCAATTTTTGCCACAAATTTCACATCACCTTGGGGCATTCTACAACCTATTACCCCCAAGGTAATGGCCTAGCTGAGTCATCTAATAAGAGCCTGATTAATATCATAAAGAAAGTGCTAGAAGACAACAAGAAGAACTGGCATAGAAAGCTCACAAATGCCCTATGGGCAGACATACTTCCAACAAAAAAATCCATTGGGATGAGCCCTTATGAGCTAGTATATGGCATGGAAGCCAGGTTTCCTTCATATTTGGGCATCCCTACTATCAGACTGTTACAGGAGATTCAGGCTGAACCAAACGACATTCAACGAAGAATCAACCAAACCATTCACCTTTAGCAAACCAGAGAGCAAGTTTATGACAGAGCTCATATTTTGCAAGAAAAGCTCAAAAGGATGTTTGATAAGAAAGCTAAGACTGAGGATTTCTATATGGGTGACAAAGTTCTAAGGTGGGATTCACGAAGAGAAGACAAGGGAAAACATGCAATATTTGATTTTTTATGGAAAGGGTCATTCATTATTTCTGTTGTTCAGGGAAATAACACATATTTTCTCAAATCTGTAGAGGGCAGCACAGCTGAAGAAGGCCCTGTGAATGGCCGAATGTTGAAACATTACCATGATCCCTTTTAAAGGGATACATTCCAGCTCTGTATATATCCTTTGTACATTGATATTTGTATATATCAGCGCTCTGTTTTTTAGTTTATGTGTAAGCAATCTGAGTGTTAGAGGAGCAGCAGTAATGTTTGTGAAGACACAGCCAATTGCCAATATTCCATTCTGTAAAGCTCTGTCTCTACATTTAACTCGGTAAAACAGCAATAGTAGCACTGTCATACCACAGAAATTTATGGTGAAAGCAAACAGTGGGCAGCTTGCAGTCTTCAGTCAAACAGTATCAATAAGAGAGGAGTATTCTTTAAATTTCACATCAGCAACTGTTTCTAGACCAGAGCTAAAGGAAACACATCTGTTTTGACCTCTGTTTTTCAAAGGCACAATGCTCAAGCAATACTGTACACAACATCAAGCACGCAGAAGAAAGCAGGCAATGCTATGCAGTTTACAGTAATTCAGTTGAGGAGGGAGCTGTTCATATTTCAAAGTTTCACACTATAAACAGCCAGCATAAAGAAGTTTTCCAATCCATAGCAACAATAGAAGATCAAGGTAGTCTGACCTGTTTTTCTTGGCTTTTCACAAGGAAAAGCCATCCCCAAGTGGAGCCACTGTTAGCCTCCTGTTGCAACAGGTGTTCATCTTTCATGATTGACAGTTTTACATACCAAATATGTCATACTTTGCATCCTGCAATGCTCCATATTTCCAGAAAAAAAGGCCAAAGAAGAGGCCACGAAAGTGTGCCAGTCCAAATGCCACTATTGTATTCCAATTTTGATGACTTAACCATTTTTGAAGAATGTTCTGTTAAGGGAAGTCCAGACAGCTTAATCTTGGATTCCCTAGGTTTCAATTTCTTGTTTTATAATATAGAGAATTGATATCTGTCCAAACAGCTTAATCTTGGCAGATTTGTAGACAGGTAGAGAAACAAAGGACTCCAAATGCTTAATCTGGGCCCTTGGAAGAAATAAGGATAGATTTAGATAGGAGGGCAGTCAAAAAGAAAAATTGTAAAGCAGGGTTTGCAAGTCTAAGTGCACCCTTCCTGAAGTAACAAAAAATGCTAGATTGTATTAGGCTGGGTAGGTAGCCTGGGGTTGCAGAAGCAAGATCTCCTTCAGTATTGGCCTCGACAAGGAAAGCTCATCTCATCAGTGTTAGAAGTAGCAAAGCAGTGTTTTTGTGGCAGAATTCTGGAAGCATGTCTAACTTCCCTTCACTCCCCCTCAAAGTTTCTTACTAACACCCCTAAAGGACCTTGGGATCTGCCCAACAAGTCCTAGTCTTACTTCATTTCTGTGAAACATTAAGTCAAATTTTTTACTTTCTTCATGAAAAGAAGCCACATTTCTTGTGTAAAAGTCATGTTTTCATCTTCTGCACAATCTCTATGTCTGTCACCACTTCATAGACTTATCATTGGTCCCTTTCATTTCCACTCTACCAGATCATATTAACTCCTGATTCTACTATATAGCTCCCTAACTGTTCCCCATCCCCATTTACTACTAAAACTATATAAAATCCCAAAAAATATTAAATAACCCCCCGCCCCTTGGCACTATAGCCATATGTTCTAAAAAACTGGGGAAATATTAAGTCCATCTGGGACTTATATTTAACCTTTCCTCGTTTGCCCCTCGGAATCAGTTAACCCCTGGTTGAACTGATAGCCATTTATTCCCCTTCGCAGTCATCATTCCCAAAAGTTAAATGTTTAAATGTTATGTTAAACGTTAAACTTTTATTTAACCCCCGCTCGATATGAACCCAAAACCCACTTTATTAATGATTAAACCCCCCCCCGCAGTATGAATAAACAAACACAATAACACATGGGCCCCATCACTAATCGTCCCCACTTCAACCGTCCTGCCAACCGTTAGATCTGGCCCGCCCAAGATCTACGGTGGGCGGGGCTTTTTCATATTCCAACACGCCGAGGGTTAGCATCTGGGAGTTCGGTGGTTTTCCCGCCGTACTCCTGCCACGTGTCGCCCTCCTAGGTGTGGCGGAGCCCCCTCCTCCCAAACCACCCAAGCACTAAAGTGGTGCACTTGAAACTGCCAAACCGCCCTCCCTAGTGACATCATCGCTAACATCATCAACCTGCGTCGGCCTCCTGCCACCGCACTGCCAAGTCACCCTGCCACCTCACTGCCACTGTGTACTGCCACGTCACCCGCCGTACTGCTGACATCATCCCGCCACGTCACCCGCCGTACTGGGTCCCACCCGCTGACGTCATGACTCAAAAAGGCACGAAAGGCGAAAATCGTGCTTAGGAAGCCCGGATTCAGATTCTGAGGCAGTTTTTCATGCGCGATTAGCGCCTAGCGCTAATCGCGCATGGCTACGAGAAATGGGCCAAAATGGAAAGCCCCTCATTGCGCAGCCCCCAGCAAGCCCGAAAGGCGCAGAATGACCCATTTTTCTTCGCGAAGCATTCAGAAAGGGGCAAACACACCTTTTAAAGCAACAGAAGGCCGAGCAACTGCCATGAAGGATCGATGGGATAGTCTAAACCATTCAGGAGATTTTAAAGACTCTAGGATCAGCGCCAAAGAGTATCAGGAAGCGGTAGAGAGTATCAGTTCAGCAACATCAAATCATGTGAAAGTTAAAAACCTTCATCAAAGTCAGCAAAGCTGTTAAGGCCATTTAAAAGCCTATCTGGTCAGGATTAGTGCACATTAATGCCAACAAAACAGCAGCAAAACCAAGTTAGAGGTGGAGATAAAGGACAAATCATAGTTATTACAGAAGGACTACACCAGGCTACCCAGGACAGACATTAACTCAATTTTGAGACAGTTGCCCTCAGCGGAGCCCAAATATATGTTCACGCATTTGTTTATGGATAAGATTAGGTTAAAGTAATCATTTTCTTTCAGACCTGCTTAGGTCGGCTATAATAAGTTAGTTTTTGATCATTTTCCCTATATATACCGACCCTCTGTATTGTTTACAGGGTTGGTTGGTTGATAATCCTCATGAGAGACTCGCACTGGACATCAAAGATGTTTTACTTAATCAAAAACTACTGAAAAGCTTTGGAGCAACGACTGTCTGCTCTGTGTCTAATGGTTTGAAGAATTGAATGTGGAATTCTTATGCTGCTATATGAATCAATAAGTTTTCCTTATCTCTGTTATTTCGATTTAACATATGCTCAAGTCACAGAACAAATGATTGGCTCAGAACTTGCTTGGTTGCACTCTATGCTCAGTTTTTGTGGCTTCTTAATGTTTTCCTCTTGAATTAGGCATAAATATGAATTCTTTTATGGCTCATGTTTGACCTATTTTCATATATAAATGACTGTTATCTGGGAATTCTTAACTGCTCCTAGATAGGGCTCATTTGTCTTCTTTCTGCTAATCTGAATGAGAGATTCTTAAATTGCCCCTCATTCCTTAGCCTTTAATCCATCCCTTTTACCTTGAATGATTGTTTCATACGCAGCTAGCTTGCTCCATATTCCCTCTTGTGACCAAGAAAACGCACCAGCAGTCCTACTCTTTGACTCCACGCCCAATGGTTCTAGAACTTTCATGCTGTCCCTGCCTCTTTACTTGAAACATTCATCCTTCCCACCAAAAACAAAACAAAACCCCTTGAACTCAATAACTAGCCTAAAACATTATCAACAAAGCTAAATCAAAAAAGAGAGAGCCCTCTTTGATTGTAGGTGGGCTAGAAACTGCAATCCAAAGATTGGTCTGTGGTTACCTCAGCCGTATCCTTTTGATGCCGACTAGAAGGACAACCTGAGTGATAACAAGAGGAGCGAGGCTAAGTGTGGCCAAAAGGGCCAAAGGGGGGCAATTTTATGTATATCGGGCCTAAGAGGTATAAAGGCCTTTGTAATTTATTTGTGTGCTAATACAAGAGAACACTCTATTCAAGTATTTTGAATTTGTGTGAATCGATCCTTTGTCTATTATTGTGACTCTCCGTTATATGTATGATTGTTCCCTGTAGTCATAAATAATCGAGTTTGATAGTAGGAATGGGCAAGATTTAAGCTCAGGAGCGAGAGTGTGTTTAGAAGGACAACAAAAGGTATAGAGTGCACAAGAGAGTGAAACTGAATCCATTGATCGTTGATTGAATGATGTGATCAACGATTCAACAAAAATCATGTAAAAGAGGAAGGATATCACTGAGTTAAGCTACAAGGAGAGAGATCAGAGTGGTGAAGAGGAAGCAGTGGAATATAATAATCCCAAAGAACAAAGATAAGGAGTGGGAGAGTTTGTGTTGAATAATTTATTAAGGCCCGTTAAGGTCAATGCATAACAAAGATAAGGGTTAAGTGGGGCTACGCCCAGAGAACCAGAATCGAGGGCTGAGATTAGAGCATAAAGGTTTGAGGAACAAAAAGGGGCAAGGACTTATTTTTTTAGCTTTGATGAAAATTTGTCAATTGACGAAGGCCAGGGGAACAAAACCTTAGGTTTTTTTAGAATAGTCTCGTTAACAGATAGTTCTAGGGTGACATATCTTGGGAGTTTAAAAGTGTGCAAAAATGGAATAATATAGGATAACTAGGCGTTGAGCGGATGTAATAGCCAACCAATAAGGAAAGTGCCAAGGTGACATAATTTACAAAGCATCGGTAATCCATCAAAGAACAAATATGAAAACATTTTTGTTCCTCAAATTTTGTTACTTGTATGATTAAAGAAGTAGGATGCAGTGTAAGTGTCGGGATGACAAGGACTAGGATGACGTGGAGGATTGGTGATATGGAACAGGGCGAGGTGATGTGGAGTCCTTTCATTGGTGCAAAGAATGAAAAGTGACCACGAAGGAATGTTGAATCTTAATGGAGTTGAAAGGGTGTGCATGATTCAACAAAGTGCTAGGGTCCACTTAAGACAAAGATTGAGCACGACAGTTAATGAGAAAATTTCACTTCTTGGAGTCTATCTCCTAGAATGGAAAGCCTTTGCGCATCATTTGGAAGGGTCAGGGTGACACAAAGTAGGGATGATGCGTAAACATGATTACATGGAAGGTAAGGAATGAACGCCAATATGAAAGTGGGGTGATGTGCATAAGGTGTATGTCAAATGATTGTTGAGATGTCCTAGAAGATAAAAGTTGTGCACGAAGGTTAAAAAGGGTTGGACCCAGGTCTTGAGGCTAGTCACATTGAGTGAAGAAGGAGTAAACGGTCAAATCATAGAGAGCTAATAAAGTGGGCTACTCCTATGTATGTTATACAAATGCTTGGCTTTGATGGCTATCATTTAAAAATGGGCTTATCCCTTCCGTAGACATATGTGTTGTATAAAGGGATGCGTGCATGTGTATTATAGAGAGGGTTGAATCTAGTGGTTTTATAAAGGGTTTGTACTATATCCTTGTAGCTCCTCCCACTTAGTTTTAGAATAGGTAAGTTTGATAAAAATGGATTTATCTCCCTTGGTTGGATTGATGGAAGTGCTTATCAGATTGAGAGAATGGGATTGCTAGTTAGATCCTGGTTACACCTTCATCAACCTTCTCCTTTGGCATTGATGCCAACCTCTTGCAAAATACCAATTCATCAATTCCTTCTCTCCCCATTTGACACAAATGGAAAAGGGAAACTTATAAGAACGAGAAGTACAATTCCAACATCAACATACTCCCCTTGAAATGCTCAACACCATACAATCTCTCATGCTAACCATGTTTCCCCCTAAGCATATAATGGGGCTACAATCATACTCTTTTTGTTGTTGTACCAACACTTTTTCTTCTCTACAATAAGCGTCATTTCCATGTGTAAGACACTAACCAAATTTTGACCAATGGTGTATAATGATGTGCAATACAAATACAAATATTCTTGGAGAAAATACCTAGCATATATGACTAGTATATTACTCTTCCATAAGCATGCCTATCACTAACCAATGACTCGTGACTACATGGTCCCAAGCTACATCGTTCCACTAAGTGACCCAGTAAAAAAATGAGACAAGGGCCATGTCAATGATATACAAGACAAGACTTTGACATCTAATAGCCCATACATAGTTGAGTTTGACACACCTCTACAATAGATGCTGGACAAAATTTGTCTATCTATGACCAAAGCAACCAAACGATGAAAAATTAATGATACATAGCTTATACAAATGAACACACATGTGCTCTCCTCTAAGCATGCTCATCACAATGATATGAGGCAAATACATGGCATCCATGAGCAATAATATGTGCTCTCTGCAACAAAAGTAAAAATACAATACCATAGCACATGTTAACATATGGTTACTTTCAAAACCTCAATCAAAATAAATGTGTTGTCAACGAAGGCTTTCTGTAGCATCTAAATTCCTCACAAGCCATTAAATATAATAGAAAATAAAGTAGCATGCCAAATACCAATCAATATTAACAATACGCTCTCGGTAGCAAAGTCATGACAAGAGCACAATATAACCACTACAAATATCAACAACATGATAATATGAGCTAGTAGCAACAACACACATATCATGACATAGTAACAATAACATATAATTCCTCCTCATCAATGAAAGTGCTATATAATCATGAGGCTCCATCACATAGATCTAGCTCCAAGAAACAAATCATCAAACAACAACAATCTTTTCAACACCATTAATGAGTATTCAATCAAATAGTGCACAAAGGAGGTAATGTAAGGGAACTAATCTATAAAACAACAACAACACAAGATTTTTCAATTAAGCACCATCAAAATCTCGTGAATTCATCAGAGTCAACACATTCTCTACTCATACAACATAAGCATATCAATATCTCAAACCAAAACATCATAGGAAACAACTCCTAAAGCTATAATAAACCAATTTTGGATAAGTGCATAGCATGAGGAATATAGAAAGTTCCTCTAAGAAATGTATTTTCCATTTTATTCTAGCATGGGACTATAATGCCAACAATGAACCACTGAAACGTGATACTTCTCCACGCCTTGGAAAACTCTCTAACATCATCAATGCATATCCAAATAAGTAATGTATCCAAGAAGAAACAACAACAATAACATACCAACTTATGACCATATCATAATTACACCAAATTGACTCCTTGAACATGCGCATAAGAATAAAATTTTTGCTAAGATGTATTAAAAAATGGAAACTCAACATTACAACTTATCCATTTCTATCAATAATAAATATGGCTAATCCAACTGATGTCAAAATAAGAATAGATCAAAAATAAAACCAATACTTCAAAATTCATGTAACTCCCTCTGAGTCCTTGCATCACCTTCCTAAAACATAGATATGTCCATATACAATCTTTTTGATATGGATGCACCTACAATATGCATGCAACTCATGATGCGATAATATGCTCCTCTTGAGACCATGCAGGTATTTGTTTTTGGTGAGGGTCTCTTACTACTCCTTTCTCCTCCAAACTCATTTGAGGAAATTTCAACCTAAAAGTGGCCTCCTAAGGAAAAATAATAAAATAATAGGACAATAATAAAATAAGAGTTATGAATTTTGGAGGGAAAAGAAGAAAACTAATTTTTTTTTAATTGTATTTTTAGCTTATCTCCTTGTAGGTTTACTCAAATTTCAAGTCTAGGCACTTGTTGGATGTGAAATTAAATTCCGCATCCAACGATTACCTATTATCCATACTTCTCAGAAGACCCACATTGAAAAAAATTGAAGATACATTAAAAAAAAATGTTGAACACGCTTTTTTAATGTATCTTCAATTTTTATCAATGTGGGTCTTCTCAGAAGTATGCATAATGGGTACTCGCTGGATGCGGAATTTAATTCTGTATCTAACAAGTTTCTATACTTGAAATTTGAGTAAACCTATAAGGAGATAAGCCAAAAATACAATTAAAAATTAGTTTTTATTTTTATTTTCCTGCCAAAATATTTACATGTACCTCTTTTTAAATTTAAAGGATTTTGATTGGTTTGCATATTATGTATATGAAAATTTCATGGGAACTTTTAGGCTGAAATTTTCTCTAATGTTGATAGGATGATTTTTGACATGTGCAACACTTTCTCTCTTCTTGTGTGGCTGGACTTGCATGACTTTCTCCTTTTGACTGGATTTCCTATAACACATGGGTAACTTGCAATCTTTGGCCTTATGATCAATGTTGTCACACACGTAGCACCTTATGTGACTAGAAACAAATGAATAGACTTGTATCTCCTAATGATTTTCCTTTTATTCTTTGCATGCGCCATGCAATCAATAGCCCTATGGGTAAAAACATTGCATGAAAAAAAACAACCATGAAATAACAATTATACCTCACTATTGATGATTTTTGTGACAGGGGAAATATTCCTTGCATGTTTTCTTGAGAATGCTTTTTAGTTTGCTACTTGTTTTGTTGAGAGGACTTGATATCTTTGTTTTTACAGTCTTCTGCAACATGTCCAAGTTTTTGATAGCCGAAACACTTGACATCTACTGACATGGAGTCCAAGCCATGGAATCCAATCAAGCATCACATTATGGGTACAATGGATTTTCTTGGTGTATGCACTTTTCTAATATCTTCTTTTGGTTGCCGATCTTGCTGATGGTGTTGAAAAAATGTAACTAGGTTCCTTCCTCATAATTGTCATTGTACTTGTATCAATATGTATTTCATGTAAAAAAAGAAGAAGAATAAAAAATTATTATGATTATTATTTTCTGGTAAAAGCATGTTCTTCATGCTTCTAGGATTGAGTGAAAAATAAAATTTGTCATGTGTCAAAGTCCCATTTTGACTATTTGTAAGAGAAATAAATTTTTATTTTTGAGTCAAAAGAGTCATTTTGTACTCCTCCAGACCAAGTCGTCCCTCTTGGATAATTTAGCCCAAAAAGGCACCTACTCGACCTCCTAGATGTGCATATATAGTAGTTCAGTCTCATTTGATTATGGATTCATCTCATTTGAGCATGGATTCATCTCATCGATTTTTGTGCCAAGATAGAGAGAAAATTAATGAAAAATATCAAGAGAAGAAGAGCGAAAGTCAAAGGAGAGGGAGAAAAGGTCAAAGGAGATTTTCTTTTTGTGTTTTCTTCCCTAATTCTGCCACATGTGTGAAATTTCAGGATTGTTGCAAGGGCCGAAAAATTTAGAACTACTACAGGGCCTAGATTTTAGAGTTTGACTAGAGTTAAAGAGCATTGACTACCGTTGACTTTGTTGGATTTGACTTGGTTGAGGAAGGTTTGGAGGAGGGATGATTCAGGTCTTGTGGCAGGTTTTGGTCTTGGGTATCTCACTTTGATCTAAATTTTATAAGAGGAGAAGTTGTTTGGGTTTCCCCCTTGTGGGTTTTTCCCTGGCTTGGAGCCTACATCTTTGTGTTCTTTGTCTTTTGTGATCTTAATGTTTTATATGTTTTGGTAATTGTTTGATGACGAGAAAATAATAATAAAAAATAAGAAGCCAACAAATATTCTCAAGAAATGATAAAGTAAGAGAAATCAACCCTTATTTGTTAGGCTATTGGTTTCTCAACATGGTATAAAAGATAAGGTGAAGGAAGGGCATCTTGAAGATCACTTTTGTTGGCATAGTTGAAGGCATCTCTACAATAGTCATCTCACTTTCAAGGCACATCTACAAAGGAGGACACTACTTGTAGCAGCTATATTTGAGAAGAAGAAGGCACATGGATCATCGCCATTAGCAATCAAAATTTTGATTAAGACCATCATGTTTGTAGCAACAATCTCTCCCTTTTGACTCTATTGGAAATTTCTTGCGCATCACTCATATTTGAAGTCCTCATACCAACTTGAACACATCTCTTTAAGACATCACTCAAGAGCATATTTGGATATTTTTAGAGGCATCAAGATTCTTGGTAGCATCATCTACATTCTTGGAAGCATCATCACCATTCAAGCACTCCACTACTTTGACAAGTAAGTAATTTACTATACTACATGTCTCAAAATCGCACTCAAATGGAATCTTTGTAAAGAAGGAAACAAACTCAATGGAGCCTATAATATCAAGGCTTAGAAGAAGAGATTTGATATGGTTCTCATAGAAAATGAAGTCATGGATCACATTCTAGGCCAAGTTCCAAAACTTGACAAGGATAAGACTCAAGAAGTGGCAAAGTAAAAAAAGGGAGAAGTAAGGGCTCAAATAATTTTCATTGAATCCATTAAGGATCACCTTATTCCTTTTGTTGCATATTTGACCACATCAAAACAAGTTTATGACAAGTTGGTAAAATTACACTCTATTAACACTATATGTCAGAACGTATCCTTAAAGACTCAAATTTACAAAGCAAGGTTATCAAAGATGAAGATTTGGCCTCATACCTTGTGAAAATATTGAAATTAAAATATCAACTTCAAGGGCTTGGAGAAGTCATATCTGAGTCCAAGTTAACTACTTTCATACTCAATGTTGTACCTTCATATTGGAGCAGTTTTGTGACCAACATCTTTTCAAGAAAATATACTCCAACATTCGACGAATTGTGGGCTTAATGTGTTCTAGAAGAAGCAATATTGAAATCCAAGGATGACATTGAACCTGATAATGAACAATCTCAATCTTTTTCTACTAGATAAAAGAAGAATTTTGGAATATTTGGTAGATTTGAACCTCATAAAAAATACAACAACCACAACAATTAGCCACATGGAGACAGAGACATGTCCAAAGTACAATGCTTTTGTTGCAATGAATATGGACACTTTAGAAGAGATTGTTCCAAGGATCCTAAGAACAAGAAGAAAAACGAAAGGAAAGAAAGCAGTGGAGCTCACATTACAGAAGAAGAGGAAGCTAAGAAGAAACCTAAAGTTGAAGACAACAAATACCTTTACTATTGAAGGTTTTGGCATATACCGGGTTTGTAAAAAAAATTGTTTTTAATTTTTTGCTAGAATAACAGTCGAAATATTCTTGGATTTGCAAAATAGTTATGAATATCTAGAAGAAGTAGTGGAAAAGCCTACATGTTGCATGATCCAAGTGGATGTTGGTGGCCACCCGCTTATTACACTTGGACACCCACCATTGTTTCTTTAAGTTTTTCATTTTCCTTATTTGTAGCACAATTTACTATTTTTGCAAGTTTTTCGGGTCCTGAACTTTCAGAGACGTTTTGAGGCCCTAAACAACGTTTTTGGGAAAATCGGAGCCAACGTGGGATGTGAACTAATGTTTGCCATTCAAAAGTTGTATCCCTCAGATAGATCTTTCTAACGAGGTATTATGCGTGTCAAACAGAGATTGTATGCCAAAGTTACGACTCCGGGAAGTTGATGTACCAATTTACCCAAACAGGGCCCATTGTTCGGCACTTCATCTCCTAGGATTAGGTTTTTGGATGTTTAGGGTTTTCCATTGTTTATCAATAATAAATAGGCCTTTGAGCCTCATTGTAACACAATTCAGAGGCATGTAGCTGCCACATCTATTCTCAGACATAAGCTACCATTTTCCGAGCTTGTCTTATTTCCATTTTGTTTGTAAGCATATTTCAGTATTTGATATTAATTAAATGAAGTGTTATTTCCTCTGCATCTTTGTATTTATGGTTATATCTGTAATTCATGGCGTTCCCGTTTAAATCCAGATCAATGGTATTAGAGGGGTATTCTCTTTCTCTGTTTTTCCTTGCATGTCCCCAATGAGGTTGGGATATAAGGAGTTAGTGCTAGATCTGGTTGAACCTTTGCAAGGTCCGCCTCGCAAACCCCGATGGCTGACCATGGGGGAAGAAAAGAAAGATGAGGGAGTAGGAGATGCTATCAAAATATTGCTCGAGGAAGCTCTCGAGAAACAAAGGAATGCAATGATTGATAAATTTGCCCATATCCTTCAATGGTTGCCTACCTGTGGCGCATCCACATCCAGTAGGCACTCTAGAGGCACCACTCCATTTAAGGTACAATTAAAATTTGACATTCCCATATTTGAGGGCCAAATAAATGTAGACGCCGTAGATAAATGGTTAAATCCACTAGAAGGATATTTTTCTGTTCGTGATTTTTCCAGTTGGGAAAAGATTACTTTTTCTCTTCTCAAAGCCGCCCCCCACGTCAAGGACTGGTGGGAAACCTACTGTGAGAAGAAGGATGAAAGTACGACCTCATTGTTTTCAACTGCACCCACTTGGAATTCGTTCTAGGACACCATCAAGGAGCAGTACTACCCTGTCGGGAGCTATGAGGATAAATACATAAAGTGGACCACATTGTGGCAGGGAAGGGACCAAGATGTGCTAGAGTTTACCAATGTTTTTCATACCCTTCGCACGAAGTTGGGTATCAAGGATTTTGAGAACCATTTGGTACTCAAGTACCGCGACTGCCTACATAGGTACATCCAGGACGAGATGGAGTTCCTGGAAATCTCCTCGCTCGACACGACTTACTGATACGCCATCAAGATTGAGAAGAAGTTTAAACAGAAGAAGCGAGACTTTGGATCTACGAATTTGAAGCAAGGGAAAGGTACCCTGAAACCGCATAACAAAGGATAAATCTAAGGTGGGGTGGCCCAGGACAACACGCCAAACCCGAAATAAAAGAAAAACATCGTGAAGCTGAAGAAGGACACAGGAAAGTGGTGTGATTTCCATAAGAGATCCACTCACAACACAAGTGAGTGTTAGGCCAAGCAGTCATTGGTGGCCGAGCTAAAGGCTTTAGAATCAGATGCATGTTCCAACTCTGAGTTAGAGCCCGACAAGGGGAATGAGAAAGGAAAGCAAATTATTGATGTGGAGCCCAACGCCACCGTTGCCACCATGAAGATCCAGAAGGGGGAACCTGAAGATACAGAGGAGGAGGAGCGCCTCTTCCACTCCCATATGTGGGTAAAGGGTTCCCCACTACAGTTCATTGTCGATAGCCCAAAAGAACCTCATTTCAGCAAAGGTCATGAATCAACTGGGCTTACCGACCACAACACACCCACAACCGTACACCATCGGGTGTCTTCACCAAGGACAGGATCTTCACGTGAGCTAACATGTAGCCTTCCATACAACATCAAGCCCTTCACGGATGAGGTATTATGTGACGTTTCTCCCCTTGATGTTTCTGATTTATTATTAGGTCAACCATACTTGTGGAAGCGACATGTTTTGTATGAGTTAAGGCCTCGCATTGTTATTGTTATCTTGGGAAATAAGTTGTATAGGATACTGGAGGTAGCACCGCCTACCACCATCTCTTTGGTTGCTAGGAAACAATGCAGTAAGCTCATTTCCAAAACATGGAAATTTGTTTTCCTGATGATACGCCCTCAAAAGAAGAAGAAGACGGTGGCCACAACTTCTAGATAGGGCCCCTCCGCATGACAACAACTGATGGACAAGGTCGTGGAGGAGTACGAGGACATCTTAACCTCCCCTGTAGGGGTGCCTCTACACTATCAGGTCAAGAACTCCATCGATTTGACCCTAGGTATGTTGTTTCCCAATGGACCAATCTATTGGTGCTTCGTTCTGGATAACAATGAAATCAAGAGGCAGATTCAGTAGCGGCTACAGAAAGGTCACATACGGCAGAATTCATTGCCCCGTGGGAGCCCGATCGTGTTGGTATAGATGAAAGATTCGACTTGGAGACTCTGTATTGACTATCGAGCACTGAACAAGATCACTGTCCATAATAGGTACCCGATCCCACGTATTGATGACCTTTTGGACCAACTCAAGGGGGGAAATATTTCACAAAGATCGACAAGAAGTCCGGATATCACCAAGTACCAATCAAACCCTTTGTTGTGTGGAAGACTAACTTCAAAGCCAAGGAGGGCCTTTTTGAATGGTTGGTTATGCCTTTTGGTTTGACGAATGCTCCTGCAACCTTCATGAGGCCGATGGATGACATCTTGTGGCCATTCACCAACTCTTTTGTAGTGGTATACTTGGATGAAATTCTGATCTTCAGCTAGAGTTGGGAAGAGCACCTCCACCACATCCGACAGGTTCTCAAAACATTGCGGCAACACAAGCTGTGTGCTAATTTGGAGAAATGCACTTTTGGAATGACCCAGGTTCAGTATCTGGGATACACTATTGATGAACGGGGGGTGCATGTGGATATAGACAAGATCCAAGTCATTTGGGATTGGCAAGCCTCAATGACTCTGACAGAGCTCTGCAGCTTCCTGGGTCTTGCCAATTTGTACCGTAGGTTCGTGTTGGGGTTCTCTCATATCACTTGGCCCTTGAGTCAAGTCACCAAGGGAGGAGGGAAAGAAAAATTCTTTTGGTCTGAATCTCAATAGAAGGAATTCGCAGAGTTGAAACATCACCTCTACTCTACACTAGTGCTCACATTACCAGACTTGCAACAACCATTTGAGATCAAGACAGATGCCTCTGACTGTGTTATTGGGGTAGTCCTTACTCAACAGGGGCATCCAGTGGTATATCATAGTGAGACACTTTCAGACACAATCTAGAAGTATCCCACTTATGACAAAGAGATGTATTCCATTGTGTAGGCCTGCTGACAATGGAAGCATTACATTTTGGGGAAGGAAACAATCATCCACATAGACCACCGTCCTTTCCAATTCATACACGCGCAAGCGAAATTGCAGAATGATCGCTATTAGAAGTGGTCCACATACCTGCAATAGTTCCATTTGAATATCAAGTACAAGAAGGGAAGCATGAATAATGTTGCAGAATGCCTCAATCGACTACCGATCATGGCATTAACCATCGTTCTCAACTCTTGTGGGCACGAGAGTTTTGATTGGCCGCTTCTCTACAAAACAACCCAGAATTCGGCCACACATACTAGATGCTCTTGGAGGGTCAGCAAGTTCCATATTTTCACCTCCAGGATGCCCTTTTATTCCACCTGGGACACTTGTGTGTTCCTTCAAGTGAGTGTGCCAAGATGATTTGGGAAGCACACTACAGTTGGGTCGCTGGGAATTTCAGGGTCGAGAAAACGATGACAGTACTGCAGAAGTATTTCTATTGGCTGAATCTTCGATAGGATGTCAGGAAGTACATCAGATCCTACACTGCCTATGTCATTGCCAAACCAACCATCAAGAAGCAAGGCCTCTATACTCCACTTCCTACCCCTAGTTGACCTTGGAAATCCATCTCCATGGATTACATGTTGGGCCTTTCTTCTACTAAGCAAGGCAACGACTGTGTTTTTCTGGTCGTCGATAGATTCTCAAAGATGGCCATTATGGTGGCCTGCAAGATGATCTAGGTGGATATTGGTGGCCACCTTCCAATTCCACTTGGACCCCCACCATTGTTTCTTTCAGTTTTTCAGTTTCCTTAATTGTAGCACACTTTACTATTTTTAGAAGTTTTTCGGGTCCTAAACTTCCAGAGCCATTTTGAGGCCCTAAACGATGTTTTTTTCAGAAATATACCGCCAACGATTAGGTAATTAAAATAATCTTTTTCATCGTAGTCCTTGGAGAGATCTTTCCAACGGGTTATCATGCGCATCAAATGGAGATAATATGACCAAGTCGCGACCTCGGGAAGTTGGCTGTGCAACTCACCCCAACAGGGCCCATAAACTCTTGGTGTTACATCTCCTCGGGTTAGGGTTTTTGTTCTTTAGGTTTTTCTCTTATTATTCAATAATAAAATGGTTTTCTGTCGTAGTCCTTGGAGAGATATTTCCAACGGCTTATCATGTGCATCAAACGGAGATAATATGACCAAGTCGCGACCCCGGGAAGTTGGTTGTCTAACTCACCTCAACAAGGCCCATAAACTCTTTGTGTTACATCTCCTTGGGTTAGGGTTTTGGTTGTTTAGGGTTTTCTCTTATTGTTCAATAATAAAAAGGCCCTTGAGCCTCATTGTAACGCAGTTCAGAGGCATGTAGCCACCACATCTCTTCTCAGAGATAAGCTACAATTTCCCTCACTAGTTTATTTCCATTTCTGTTTGTAAGCATATTTCGGTATTTTACAATAATGAAATGAAGTATTATTTTTGTTGCATCTATGTATGTATGGTTATATCTGTAATTTTTTGTGTTCCTGTTTAAATCTAGATCAGTGGTATGAGAGCGGTCTGCTCTTTCTCTGTCTTTCTTTGCATGTCCCCAACGAGGTCAGGATATAAAGAGTTAGGGCTTGAATTGGTTGAACCTTTGCAAGACGAGCCTCACAAATCCTAACAGCCTCCCATGGAGGATGAAAAGAAAGAAGAGAGGGCAAGAGATCTTATCAAAATCTTGTTCGAAGAGGCCCTCGAGCTACAGAGGAATGCGATGATGGACAACTTTGCCCAGATCCTTCAACGGCTACCCAGGGGCGACGCATCTACTTCCAGCAGCTACTCTGGAAGTGCCACACCCTTTAAGGTACAAGTTAACTTTGACATTCCCATATTTGAGGGTCAGATAGATGTAGACGCAGTAGATAAATGGTTAAATATGCTAGAAGGATATTTTTCTGTTCATGATTTTTCTGGCCAGTAAAAGATTACTTTCACTCTTCTCAAATCCATCCCCCACGTCAAGGACTCGTGGGAAAACTACTGCGAGCAGAAGGATGAAAGTACGACCTCAATGTTTTTAGCCGCACCCACACGGAATTCATTCTGGGCTGCCATCAAGGAGTAGTACTACCCCGTTGGAATCTATGAGGATCAATACATAAAGTGGACCACGCTGCGGCAGGGAAGGGACCAAGACGTGCTAGAGTTCACCAATATTTTCCATACCCTTCGCATAAAGTTGGGTATAAAGGATTCAGAGCATCATTCGGTACTCAAATACCGTGGATGCCTGCACAGGTACATCTAGGATGAAATAGAATTCCTGAACATCTCCTCGCTCGAAACGACATACCGATATGCCGTCAAGATTGAGCAAAAGTTTAAATAGAAGAAGCGAGACTTTGGATCTACGAATCTGAAGCAAGGGAAAGGTTCCCCCAAATTGTAGAAAAAATGACAAAGCCAAGGTAGGGCAGCCCAGGACAACCGCCAAAGCCACAAGCAAAGAATAATGCTGTAAAGCCGAAAAAGGACATGGGAAAGTGGTGTGAGTTCCATAAGAGCTCCACTCACAACACAAGTGAGTGTCGGGCCAAGTAGTCACTAGTGGTTGAGCTAAAGGTTTCAGAATCAGATGCATGTTCTGACTCTGAGTCAGAACCCGGCAAGGGGAATGACAAAGGGAAGCAGATTATCAATGCTAAGCCCAATGCCACCATTTCCACCACAAAGATCCACAAGGAGGAACTTGAAGATCCAGAGGAGGAGGAGCGCCTCTTCCACTCCCAGATGTGGGTAAAGGGATCCCCACTACAGTTTATTGTTGACAGCAGGAGCCAAAAGTACCTCATTTCGGCAAAGGTCATGAAGAGGCTGGGCTTACCGACCATAGCACATCCATAATCGTACACCATTGGGTGGCTTCACCAAGGATGAGATCTTCGCGTGAGCCAACAATGTCACCTTCCATACAAAATCAAGCCCTTCACGGAAGAGGTATTGTGTGATGTTCCCCTTGATGTTTGTGATGTATTGTTAGGCCAACCATACTTGTGGAAGCAACATGCTATGTATGAATCAAGGCCTCGTGTTGTTATTGTTACTTTTGGAAATAATTTGTATAGGATACCAGAGGTAGCACTGCCTATCGCCATCTCTTTGGTTACTGCAAAAAAATGTAGTATGCTCATTTCCAAAACCAGAAAATTTGTTTTCTTGATGATACGCCCTAAAGGAAAGAAGAATACAGTGGCCATGACCTCCAGATAGGGCTCCTCTGCATGACAACTACAGATGGACAAGGTCATGGAGGAGTATGAGGACATCTTTACCTCCCCAGCAGGGGTTCCTCTGCACTGTTAGGTCAAGAACTCCATCGATCTGAGCCCAGGTGTACCGCTGCCCAATGGACCAATCTATCGGCGCTTTGTTATGGAGAACAATGAAATCAAGAGGCAAATTCAGGAGTTGCTATAGAAATTCCATATCCGTCCGAGTTTATCGCCCTATGGGAGCTCGGTTGTGTTGGTACAAAAGAAGGATGGGACTTGGAGACTTTTTATTGACTATCGTGCGCTGAACAAGATCACTGTCTGGAATAGGTACCTAATCCCATGGATTGATGACCTCCTGGACCAACTGAAGGGGGAAAATATTTCAGCAATATCAATTTGAAGTCAGGATATCACCAGGTACCAACTGAACCCTTCGATGTGTGGAAGGTTGCCTTCAAAGCCAAGGAGGGCCTTTTCTAATGGTTGGTTATGCCTTTCGGGTTGATGAATGCTCTTGCAACCTTCATGAGGCTAAGGGATGACATCTTGTGGCCATTCACCAACTCATTTGTAATGGTATACTTGGATGAAATCCTGATCTTTAGCCAGAGTTGGGAAGAGCATCTCCACCACATCCAACAGGTTCTGCAAACACTGTGGCAACACAAGTTATGTGCCAATTTGGAGAAATGCACTTTTGGCATGACCCAGGTTTAGTATCTGGGATACACTATTGATTAATGGGGGGTGCATGTAGATCCAGCCAAGATCCAAGTCATTCGAGATTGTCCATCTCCAACCACTCTGACAGAGCTTTACAGCTTTCTAGGTCTTGCCAACTTCTACCGCAGGTTTGTGTTGGGATTTTCTCACATCACTTGCCCTTTAGTCAAGTCACCAAGGGCGGAGCAAAAGAAAAATTATATTGGTCTGTATCTCAAAAGAATGCATTCATAGAGTTGAAACATCGCCTCTGCTTGGCACCAGTGCTCGCATTACCGGACTTGATGAGATCGAGATAAATGCCTCTGACTATGCTGTTGGGGCAGTCCTTAATCAACACGGGCATCCAGTGGCTTATCATAGTGAGACACTTTCAGACACAGTACGGAAGTATCCCATTTATGACAAAGAGATGTATTCCATTGTGCAGGCTTGACAACAATGGAAGCATTACATTTTGGGGAAGGAAACAGTCATCCACACAGACCATCGACCCCTGTAGTTCATACAGACCCAAGGGAAATTGTAGAATGATTGCAATTAGAAGTGGTCCACATACCTGCAACAGTTCCATTTGAATATCAAGTATAAGAATGGCAACACTAATAATGTTGCAGATTGCCTTAGTTGACTACCGATCATAGCGTTAACCACTGTGCTCAACTCTTGTGGGCACGAGACTTCGGATTGGCCACTTCTCTACAAAAGCAACCCAGAATTCAGCCACACATACCAGACACCCTTGGAGGGTCAGCATGTTCCATATTTTCACCTCTAGGATTCCCTGTTATGCCGCCTGGGTCACCTTTATGTTCCTTCAAGCGAGTGTGCCAAGATGATTTGGGAAGCACACTACAGTCGGGTTGCTAGGAATTTCGGGGTCAAGAAAATGGTGGCAGTACTGCAAAATTATTTCTATTGGCTGAATCTTCGACAGGATGTCGAGAAGTACATCAGATCCTACACTGCTTGCGCCATTACCAAAGCAACCATCCAGAAGCAAGGCCTCTATACCCTGATTCCACCCCTAGTCGACCTTGGGAATCCATATCCATGGATTACATGTCGGGTTTTCCTTCTACTAAGCATGGAAATGATTATGTTTTTGTGGTCTTCGACAGGTTCTCAAAGATGGCCATTATGGCAGCCTGTAAGAATAATATCACAGCAGAAGCCACTTCTAAACTCTTCTTTCAACGAGTGTGGGTACACTTTGGGATCCCACAGTATATCATATCAGATCAGGACAACAGGTTCCTCAGTACATTTTGGTCTAGTCTCTGGTCGATGTTGGACACCAAACTCACTAATTCCACAACCTTCCATCCCCAAAGTGATGGCCAACTAGAGGTTGTCAACAGGATGATTGTACACATTCTGTGCATGTACAACTCAAAGCATCCACACACATGGGATGAGAGCCTCCCTTATGTTCAACATAGCTATAACCAGGCTCTCCATAGCTCGACTGGCCACAACCCTTTTTAGGTGGGCTTGGGATTCCAGCCACTATGTCCCATTGATGTGGCCATGCCATTTGTAGCTACTCACGCAGATTTGGCTCATGTCCAGTTCGAAACAAATAAGGCAAACAACTTCATTGAGCACATCCAACACATCCGCTAGCAAGTCCACGACATTCTGGAGAAATCAAATGCCAAGTACAAGTAGTGACATGATCAACATCGGGTGCCACAAAAGTTTCAGGTGAGCCACAAAGTCTGGTTGCATTTTCAAAAGGAATGCCTTACCGGAACCTATCGGAAACTCAGACCACTTTGATATGGTCCTTACACCATTACCAAGGCTATGGGAGACAATGCATTTGAGCTCAGCATTCCCCCATTCCTTGGCCTGCACCTAGTGTTCAATGTGGACCGCCTTCGGCCATACTTTCCACCATTACTAGACACATCCGACATTGCAGAACAACTCACACCAACAGAGTTAAATCCAGATTGCATGGAACAAGTTGCAACTGATCAGATCATGGACACACAGATCAAGCACACTCGCCAGCAGAAGATCCAACTGTATCGAGTTGTCAAAGCAGGCCAACTCCTTCACCAGGGCAAGTGGCTCACCAGGGACCAAGTTCAGCAGAAGTTTCCTCATCTCATGGAGGAACTCAACGCAATGGGGAACATTTCATCCTAAGGAGGGAGGAATGATCCAGGTGGATATTGGTGGCCACCCGCCAATTCCACTTGGACCCCCACCATTTTTCTTTCGGTTTTTCAGTTTCCTTAATTATAGGATAGTTTATTATTTTTAGCAGTTTTTTGGGTCCTAAACTTTCGGAGCTGTTTTGGGTCATTAAACGACGTTTTTTTGGAAATCTACCACCAACAATTTTTTGTTTCCAAATGTACTTTTGGTCGTAGTCCTTAGAGAGATATTTCCAATGGGTTATCATGCACGTCAAACAGAGATAATATGACCAAGTCGCGACCCCGGGAAGTTGGCTGTCCAACTCACCCCTACGGGGCCCATAAACTCTTGGTGTTACATCTCCTCGGGTTAGGGTTTTGGTTGTTTAGGGTTTTCTCTTATGTTCAAAAATAAAAAGTCCCTTGAGCCTCATTGTAACACAGTTCAGAGGCATGTAGCTGCCACATCTCTTCTCAGAGATAAGCTACCATCACCCTAGCTAGTTTATTTCCATTTCTGCTTGTAAGCATATTTCAGTATTTTATAGTAATGAAATGAAGTATTATTTCTGTTGCATCTCTATATGTATGGTTATATCTGTAATTGATTGCGTTCCTGTTTAAATTCAGATCAGTGGTATCAGAGCGGTTTTCTCTTTCTTTGCATGTCCCCAACAAGGTTGGGATATAAGGAGTTAGAGCTTGAACTGGTCAAACCTTTGCAAGACCAGCCTCGCAAATCCTGATAGCCTCCCATGGCAGATGAAAATAAAGATGAGGGGGCAGGAGATCTTATCAAAATATTGCTCAAAGAGGCCTTCGAGCGACAAAGGAATGCGATGATGGAAAAATTTTCCCAAATCCTTCAGCGGCTACCCAGGGGCGACACATCTACTTCCAGCAGCTAGTCTGGAAGCGCCACACCCTTTAAGGTACAAGTTAACTTTGAAATTCCCATATTTGAGGGTTATATAGATGCAGACGTCGTAGATAAATGGTTAAATTTGCTAGAAGGGTATTTTTATATTCATGATTTTTCTGGATGGGAAAAAGATTACTTTCACTCTTCTCAAAGCCACCCCTCACATCAAGGACTGGTGGGAAACCTACTGCGAGTAGAAGGATGAAAGTACGAACTCACTGTTTTCAGCCGCACCCACTTGGAATTCATTCTGGGTTGCCATCAAGGAGCAGTACTACCCTATCGGAACCTATGAGGGACCAAGACGTGCCAGAGTTCACCAATATTTTCCATACCCTTCTCACAAAGTTGGGTATCAAGGATTCAGAGCATCATTTGGAACTCAAATACCGCAGCTGCCTACACAGGTACATCCAGGATGAAATAGAATTCCTGAACATCTCCTCGCTCAGAACAACATACCAATATGCCATCAAGATCAAGCAAAAGTTTAAATATAAGAAGCTAGACTTTGGATCTATGAATTCGAAGCAAGGGAAAGGTGCCCCCAAACTGCAAAACAAAGGACAAAGCCAAGGCAGGGTGGCCCAAGACAACTTGCCAAAGCCACAAGCAATGAACAACATCAGGAAACCGAAAAAGGACATATGAAAGTGGTGTGAGTTCCATAAGAGCTCCACTCACAACACAAGTGAGTGTTAGGCCAAGCAGTCACTAGTGGCCGAGCTAAAGGTTTCAGAATCAGATGCATGTTATGACTATGAGTTAGAACCCAACAAGGGGAATGAAAAAGGGAAGCAGATTATCAATGTAGAGCCCAACGCCATCGTTTCCACCACGAAGATCTAGAAGGAGGAACCCGAAGATCCAGAGGAGGAGGAGCATCTCTTCGACTCCCAGATGTGCGTAAAGGGATCCCTGCTATAGTTTATTGTTGACAGTGGGATCCAAAAGAACCTCACTTCAACAAAGGTCATGAAGTGGCTGGGCTTATTGATCACAACACATCCACAACCGTACACCATCGGGTGGCTTCACCAAGGACGGGATCTTCGCGTGAGCCAACAGTGTCCACTTCCATACAACATCAAGCCCTTTGCGAATGAAGTATTGTCTGACATTGCTCCCCTTGATGTTTGTGATGTGTTGTTAGGCCAACCATACTTGTGGAAGCGACATGCTGTGTATGAATCAAGGCCTCGTGTTGTTATTGTTACTTTGGGAAATAATTTGTACAGGATACCGGAGGTAGAACTGCCTACCACCATCTCATTCGTTACTGCAAAACAATGTAGCAAACTCATTTCCAAAACTGGGAAATTTGAATCCTGATGGTATGCCCTCAAGGAAAGAAGAAGATGGTGACCATGACCTCCACAAAAGGCCCCTCCACACGGCAAAAATAGATGGACAAGGTCATGGAGGAGTATGAGGACATCTTCACCTACCCTGCAGGGGTTCCTCTACACTGTCAAGTCAAGCACTCCATCGATTTGACCCCAGGTGCGCCGCTGCCCAATGCACCAAACTATCAATGCTTCGTTCTAGAGAATGATGAAATCAAGAGGCAAATTCAGGAGCTTCTGTAGAAAGGCCACATCTGTTCGAGTTCATCACCCTGTGGGAGCCTGGTCATGTTGGTACAAAAGAAGGATGGGACTTGGAGACTCTGTATTGACTATCGGGCGCTGAACAAGATCACTGTCCAGAATAGGTACCTGATCCAATGGATTGATGACCTCCTGGACCAATTGAAGGGGGAAAAATATTTCAGCAAGATTAATTTCAAGTCAGGATATCACTAGGTACCAATCGAACCCTCCGATGTGTGGAAGACTGCCTTCAAAGCCAAGGAGGGCCTTTTCAAATGGTTGGTTATGCCTTTGGGGTTGATGAATGCTCCTGCAACCTTCATGAGGCTAATGGATGACATCTTGCGACCATTCACCAACTCATTTGCAGTCGTATACTTGGATGATATCCTGATCTTTACCCAGAGTTGGGAAGAGCACCTCCACCACATCCAATAGGTTTTGCAAACACTGTGACAACACAAGTTATGTGTCAATTTGGAGAAATGCACTTTTGGCATGACCTAGGTTCAGTATCTGGGATACATTATTGATGAACTGGGGGGTGCATGTTTATCTAGCCAAGATCCAAGTCATTCGGGATTGGCCATCTCCAACCATTCTTACAGAGCTTTACAGCTTTCTGGGTCCTGCCAACTTCTACCATAGGTTCGTGTTGGGATTTTCTCATATCACTTGGCCCTTGAGTCAAGTCACCAAGGGAGGAGCGAAAGAAAAATTCTTTTGGTCTGAATATGAACAGAAGGCATTCACAGAGTTGAAACATCGCCTTTGCTTGGCACCAGTGCTCGCATTACCGAACTTGAAACAACCTTTTGAGATCAAGATAGATGCCTCTAACTATGCTATTGGGGCAGTCCTTAATCAACATGGGCATCCAGTGGCTTATCACAGTGAGACACTTTCAGACACAGTGCAGAAGTATCCCACTTATGACAAGGAGATGTATTCCATTGTGCAGGCCTGATGACAATGGAAGCATTTCATTTTGGGGAAGGAAACGATCATCCACACAGGCCACTGTCCCCTGCAGTTCATACAGACCCAAGGGAAATTGCAAAATCATCACCATCGTAAGTGGTGCACATACCTTCAACAGTTCCATTTGAATATCAAGTATAAGAAGGGCATCAACAATAATATTGCAGATTGCCTCAATCAACCACCGATCATAGCGTTAACCATCGTGCTCAACTCTTGTGGGCACGAGACTTCGTATTAGCCACTTCTCTACAAAAGTGACCCAGAATTCGGCCACACATACTAGACACTCTTGGAGGGTCAACATGTTCCAGATTGTCACCTCCAGGATGGCTTGTTATGCCACCTGGGTCACCTTTGTGTTCCTTCAAGCGAGCGTGCCAAGATGATTTGTGAAGCACACTATAGTCGGGTTGTTGGGCATTTCAGGGTCGAGAAAATGGTGGCAATACTGCAGAAGTATTTCTATTGGCCGAATCTTTGACAGGATGTCGGGAAGTACATCAGATCCTATGCTGCTTGCGCCATTGCCAAACTGACCATCAAGAAGCAAGGCCTCTATACCCCATTGGAAACCCCTAGTCGACCTTGGGAATCCATCTCCATGGATTACATGTTGGGCCTTCCTTCTACTAAGCATGGAAATGACTGTGTTTTTTTGGTCATTGACAGGTTCTCGAAGATGGCCATTATGGCGGCCTGCAATAAGAATATCACAGCAGAAGCCACTGCTAAACACTTCTTTGAATGAGTGTGGGTACAGTTTGGGATCCCACAGTCTATCATCTCAGATCAAGACAACAGGTTCCTTAGTACATTTTGGTCTAGTCTCTGGTTGATGCTGGACACCAAACTCACTAAGTCCATAGCCTTCCATCCCCAAAGTGATGACCAGACGGAGGTTGTCAATAGGATGATCATACACATTTTGCGCATGTACAACTCAAAGGATTGATCCACATGGGATAAGAGCCTCCCTTATATTCAACATAGCTATAACCAAGCTCTCCACAGCTCGACTGGACACAACCCTTTTCAGGTGGACTTGGGATTCCAACCACGATGTCCCATTGATGTGGCCATGCCATTTGCAGCTACTTAGGTAGATTCGACTCATGTCTAGTCTGAAATAGATAAGGCAAACAACTTCATTGAGCACATCCAACACATCTGCCAAGAGGTCCACGACATTCTGGAGGAATCAAATGCCAAGTACAAGCAGCGACATGATCAACATCAGGTGCCACACAAGTTTCAGGTGGGCGACAAAGTCTGGTTTCATTTGCAAAAGGAACGCCTTACTGGAGCCTATCGGAAACTCAGACCACTCCGATATGGTCCTTACACCATTACCAAGGCTGTGGGAGACAATGCATTTGAGCTCAACATTCCCCCATTCCTTGGCTTGCACCTAGTGTTCAATGTGGACCGCCTTCGGCCATACTTTCCACCATTATTAGACACATCCGACATTGTAGAACAACTCACACCAACAGAGTTAAATCTAGATTGAATGGAACAAGCTGCAACTGATTGGATCATGGGCACATAGATCAAGCACACTTTCCAGCAGAAAATCCATCTATATCGAGTTGTCAAAGTAGGCCAACTCCTTGACCAGGGCAAGTGGCTCACCAAGGACCAAGTTTAGCATAAGTTTTCTCATCTCATGGAGGAACTCAACGCAATGGGGACCATTGCTTCCTAACGGGGGAGGAATGATCCAGGTGGATATTGGTGGCCACCCACCAATTCCACTTGGAACCCCACCATTGTTTCTTTCAGTTTTTCAATTTCCTTAATTGTAGCACAATTTACTGTTTTTCATAGTTTTTTGTGTCCTAAACTTTCGAAGTTGTTTTGAGGCCCTAAACGATGTTTTTTTGGAAATCTACCACCAACAAGTTTTTAATTAAAATTGTTTTTTTTTTTGCATAGTCCTTGGAGAGATATTTCCAATGGGTTATCATGCACGTCAAACGGAGATAATATGACCAGGTCACGACCCCGAGAAGTTGGCTGTCCATCTCACCCCAGCGGGGCCCATAAACTCTTGGTGTTACATCTCCTCGGGTCAGGGTTTTGGTTGTTTAGGGTTTTCTCTTATTGTTTAATAATAAAAGGGTTTTCTGTCATAGTCTTCAGAGAGATATTTCCAACGGGTTATCATGCACGTAAAACAGAGATAATATGACCAAGTCGCAACCCCGGTAAGTTGGTTGTCCAAATCACCCCAACTGGGCCCATAAACTCTTGGTGTTACATCTCCTCGGGTTAGGGTTTTGGTTGTTTAGGGTTTTCTCTTATTGTTCAATAATAAAAAGGTCCTTGAGCCTCATTGTAACGTAGTTCAGAGGCATGTAGCTGCCACATCTCTTCTTAGAGATAAGCTACCATCACCCTAGCTAGTTTATTTCCATTTCTGTTGGTAAGAATATTTCAGTATTTTACAGTAATGAAATGAAGTATTATTTCTGTTGCATCTCTATATGTATGGTTATATCTTTAATTTTTTGCATTCCTGTTTAAATCCAGATCACAAGAAGAATATCACAGCAGAAGCCACTGCTAAACTCTTCTTTGAACGAGTGTGGGTGCACTTTGGGATCCCACAATGTATCATCTCAGATTGGGATAGAAGGTTCCTTAGTACATTTTGGTCCAGTCTCTGGTCGATTCTGGACACCAAGCTCAATAAGTCCACAACCTTCCATCCCCAAACTGATGGCCAGATAGAGGTCATCAACAGGATGATCATACACATTCTGCTCATGTATAACTCAAAGCTTCCACACACATGGGATGAGAGCCTCCCATATGGCCAACATAGTTATAGCCAGGCTCTCCACAGCTAGACTAGCCACAACCCTTTTGAGGTGGGCTTGGGATTTCAGCCACTATGTCCCATTGATGTGTCCATACCATTTGCAGCTACTCAGGCAGATCCAGCTCATGTCCAGTCCAAAGACAATAAGGTAAACAACTTCATTGAGCACATCCAACACATCCTCTATTAGGTCCATGACATTTTGGAGAAATCAAATGCCAAGTACAAGCAACAACATGATTAACATCTGGTGCCACACAAGTTTCAGGTGGGCAACAAAGTCTAGTTGCATTTGCAAAAGGAACGCCTTACCGAAGCCTATTAGAAACTTGGACCACTCCGATATCGTCCTTACACCATTACCAAGGCTATGGGAGCAATGCATTTGAGCTCAGCATTCCCCCATTTCTTGGCATGCACCTAGTGTTCAATGTGGACCACCTTCGGCCATACTTTCCACCATTACTAGACACATCTGACATTGCAGAACAACTCACACCAACAGAGTTAAATCCAGATTGCATGGAACAAGCTGCAATTGATTGGATCATGGAAACACAGATCAAGCATACCTGACAATAGATGATCCAACTATATCGAGTTGTCAAAGTAGGCCAACTCTTTCACCATGGAAAGTGGCTCACCAGGAACCAAGTTCAGTAGAAGTTTCCTCATCTCATGGAGGAACTCAACGCAATGGAAACCATTTCTTCCTAAGCGGATAGGAATGATCCAGGTGGATATTGGTGGCCACCTGCCTATTACAATTGGATCCCCACCATTGTTTCTTTCAGTTTTTTAGTTTCCTTATTTGTAGCACAATTTACTATTTTTGGCATTTTTCGGGTCCTGAACTTCTGGAGTTGTTTTCAGGCCCTAAAAGATATTTTTTGGGAAAGTCGGAGCCAACATGGGTCCTAAACTAATGTTGGCCATTCAAAAGTTGTAGTCCTCGGGTAGATATTTCTAACGAGGTATTATGCGTGTTAAACAAAGATCCTATGCGAAAGTTACGACCTCAGGAAGTTGATGTACCAATTTACCCAAACGGGGTCCATAGTTTGGTGCTTCATCTCCTAGGGTTAGCTTTTTAGATATTTAGGGTTTTCCATTGTTTCTCAATAATAAATAGTCCTTTGAGCCTCATTGTAACAGAATTTAGAGACATGTAGCCACCACATCTCTTCTCAGAGATAAGCTACCATCATCCGAGCTAGCCTTATTTCCATTCTGTTTGCAAGCATATTTCAATATTTGATATTAATGAAATAAAGTGTTATTTCTGTTGCATCTCTGTATTTATGGTTATATCTGCAATTTTTTTCATTCATGTTTAAATCTGGATCAGTGGTATTAGAGGGGTCTTCTCTTTCTCTATTTTTCCTTGCATGTCCCGAATGAGGTCAGGATATAAGGAGTTAGGGCTTGATCTGGCTGAACCTTTGCAATACTAGCCTCACAAACCCCGACGACTACCTTTGGGGGAAGAAAAGAAAGATGAGGGAGTACGAGATCCTATCAAAATATTGTTCGAGGAAGCTCTCGAGAAAAAAAGGAATGCGATGATGAATAACTTTGCCCATATCCTTCAACAGTTTCCCACCGGTGGTGCATCCACATCCACTAGGCACTCTAGAGGCTCCACTCCATTTAAGGTACAAGTAAAATTTGACATTACCCTATTTGAGGGCCAAATAGATGTAGACACCATAGATAAATGGTTAAATCTACTAGAAGGATATTTTTTTTGTTCATGATTTTTCTAGATGGGAAAAGATTACTTTTTCTCTTCTCAAAGCCACCCCCCATGTCAAGGACTGGGGGTAAACCTACTGTGAGAAGAAGGATGAAAGTACAACCTCACTGTTTTCAGCCGCACCCACTTGGAATTCATTCTGGGATGCCATCAAGGAGTAGTACTACCTTGTCGAGAGCTATGAGGATAAATACATAAAGTGGACCAAATTACGGCAAGGAAGGGACCAAGATGTGCCAGAGTTTACCAATGTTTTTCATACCCTTCGCACGAAGTTGGGTATCAAGGATTATGAGAAAAATTTGGTACTCAAGTACCACGACTGCCTACATAGGAACATCCAGGACGAGATGGAGTTCCTGCACATCTCCTCACTCGACATGATGTATCGATACACCGTCAAGATCGAGCAAAAGTTTAAACAGAAGAAGCGAGACTTTGGATATGAAAATCTAAAGTAAGGGAAAGGTACCCCTAAACTGCAGAGAAAAGGACAAAGCCAAGTTTGGGTGACCCACGACAACCTGCCATATCCATGAGCAAAGAATAACACCATGAAGCTGAAGAAGGACATGGGAAAGTGGTGTGAGTTCCATAAGAGCTCCACTCACGACAGAAGTGAGCGTCCGGTCAAGCAATCACTGGTGGCCGAGTTGAAGGCTTCAGAATCAAATGCATGTTCCGACTATGAGTCAGAGCCTAACAAGGGTAATGACAAAGGGAAGAACATTATTGATGTGGAGCCCAATGCCACCATTGCCACCATGAATATCCAGAAGGGGGAACCTAAAGATCGAGAGGAGGAGGAGCGCCTATTCCACTCCCATATGTGGGTAAAGGGTTCCCTGCTATAGTTCATTGTCAATAGTAGGAGCCAAAAGAATCTCATTGTAGCAGAGGTCGTGAAGCAATTGGGCTTACCGATGACAACACACCCACAACCGTACACCATCGGGTGGCTTCACCAAGGATGGGATCTTCGCGTGAGCCAACAATGACGCCTTCTATACAACATCAAGCCCTTCAAAGATGAGGTATTATGTGACGTTGCTCCCCTTGATGTTTGTGATTTATTATTAGGTCAACCATACTTATGGAAGCGACATGTTGTGTATGAGTCAAGGCCTCGCACAATTATTGTTATCTTGGGAAATAAGTTGTACAGGATACTGGAGGTAGCATTGCCTACTACCATCTCTTTGGTTACTAAAAAACAATGCTGTAAGATCATTTCCAAAACTTGGAAATTTGTTTTCTTGATGATACGCCCTTAGGGAAAGAAGAAGATAGTGGCCACGACCTCTAGACAGGATCCCTCCGCATGACAACAACAAATGGAAAAGGTCATGGAGGAGTACGAGGACATATTAACCTCCCCTGTAGGGGTGCCTCTGCACTGTCAGGTCAAGCACTCCATCGCTTTGACCGTAGGTGCATCGTTGCCCAATGGACCAATCTGTCAGTTCTCTGTTCTGAAGAACAAAGAAATCAAGAGGCAGATTTAGTAGCTACTGCAGAAAGGTCACATACGGCCATGTTCATCACCCTATGGGAGCCTGATCGTGTTGGTATAGAAGAAGGATGGGGCTTGGAGACTCTGTATTGACTATCGAGCGCTGAACAAGATCACTTTCTGGAATAGGTACCTGATCCCATAGATTGATGAACTTCTGGACCAACACAAGGGAGAAAAATATTTCAGCAAGATCGAATCTAAGTTCAGATATCACCAGGTACAAATCGAACCCTTCGATGTGTGGAAGACTAGCTTCAAAGCCAAGGAGGGCCTTTTCAAATGGTTGATTATGCCTTTCGAGTTGACAAATGCTCTTGCAACCTTCACGAGGCTAATGGATGACATATTGCGGCCATTCACCAACTCTTTTGTAGTGGTATACTTGGTTGACATCCTGATCTTCAACCAGAGTTGAGAAGAGCACCTCCACCACATCCGACAGGTTCTCCAAACATTGCGGCAACACAAGATATGTGCCAATTTGGAGAAATGAATTTTTGGCATGACCCAGGTTTAGTATCTGGGATACATTATTGATTAATAGGGGGTGCATGTGGATCTAGCCAAGATCCAAGTCATTTGGGATTGGCCAACCCCAACCACTCTAAAATAGTTCCGCAACTTCCCGGGTCTTGCCAATTTCTACCGCAGGTTCGTGTTGGCGTTCTCTCATATCACTTGGCCCTTGAGTAAAGTCACCAAGGGAGGAGTGAAAGAAAAATTATTTTTGTCTGAATCTCAACATAAGGCATTCGTAGAGTTGAAACATTGCATCTAATCTGCACTAGTAGTCACATTACCAGACTTTCAAAAACCATTTGAGATTGAGACAAATGCCTCTGACTATGCTATTGGGGTAGTCCTTACTCAATAGGGGCATCTAGTGGCATATCACAGTGAGACACTTTCAGACACAGTCCAGAAGCATCCCACTTATGATAAAGAGATGTATTCCATTGTGCAGGGCTACCGACAATGGAAGAATTACATTTTGGGGAAGGAAACGGTCATCCACATAGACCATCGACCCCTGCAGTTCATACAAACACAAGGGAAGTTGCATAATGGTTTCTATCAGAAGTGGTTCACATACCTGCAATAGTTCCATTTGAATATTAAGTACAATAAGGGCAAAGACAATAATGTTGCAGATTGCCTCAGCTGACCACCGATCATGACCTTAACCATCATGCTTAACTCTTGTGGGAACGAGACTTCTGATTATCCACTTCTCTATGAAAGTGACCCAAAATTTGGCTACACATACCAGACGTTCTTGGAGGGTCAGCAAGTTATAGATTTTCACCTCTAGGATGCCTTGTTATGCTACTTGGGACAACTTTGTGGTCCTTCAAGTGAGCGTGCCAATATGATTTGGGAAGCGCACTACAGCCAGGCCGTTGGGAATTTCGGGGTTAACAAAATAGTGTCAGTACTGCAGAAGTGTTTCTATTGGTCGATTCTTCGGCGGGATGTTGGGAAATACATCAGGTCCTGCACTTTTTGCGCCATTGCCAAATCGACCTTCAAGAAGCAAGGCCTCTATAGTTCACTGCCTACCCCTAGTCGACCTTGGGAATCTATCTCCATGGATTACATGTCGGGCCTTCCTTCTATATAGCATGGCAACGACTGTGTTTTTTGGGTCATCAATAGGTTCTCGAAGATGGCCATTATGGCAGCTTGTAAGAAGAATATCACAGCATAATCCACTGCTAAACTCTTCTTTGAATGAGTGCGAGTACACTTTGGGATCCCATAGTCTATCATCTTAGATCAGGAAAACAGGTTCCTCAGTACATTTTGGTGCAGTCTTTGGTCGATGCCGAACACCAAGCTCACTAAGTCCACAAATTTTCATCCCCAAATTGATGGCCAGATAGAGGTCGCCAAAAGGATGATCGTACGCATTCTGTGCGTGTAAAAATCAAAGCATCCACACACATGGGATGAGAGCCACCTGTATGTTCAACATAGTTATAACTAGGCTCTCCACAACTCAACTAGCCACAACCCTTTTCAGGTGGGTTTGGGATTCCAGCCACTGTCCCATTGATGTGGCCATACCATTTGCAGCTACTCAGATAGATTCGGCTCATGTCTAGTCCGAAGCTGATAAGGAAAACAACTTCATTGAGCACATCCAACACATCCTCCAGTAGTTCCACAACATTATGGAGAAATCAAATTCCAAGTACAAGCAGCGACATGATCAACATCGGGTGCCACACAAGTTTCAAGTGGGTGACAAAGTCTGGTTGCATTTGCAGAAGGAACGCCTTACCAGAGCCTATAGGAAACTCAGACCAATCTGATATGGTCCTTAAACCATTACTAATGTTATGGTAGACAATGAATTTGAGCTCAACATTTCCCCATTCCTTGGCTTGCACCCACTGTTCAATGTGGACAGCCTTTGACCATACTTCCCACCATTGCTGGACACATCAAACATTGTAGAACAACTCACACCTACAGAGTTAAATCCAGATTGCATGGAACAAGCCACAATTGATCAAATCATGGACATGCAGATCAAGAACACCCAATAGTAGAGGATCCAACTATATCGAGTTGTTAAAGCAGGCCAACTCCTTCACTAGGGCAAGTGGCTCACCAGGGACCACGTTCAACAGAAGTTTCCTCATCTCATGGAGGAACTCAATGCAATGGGAACCATTGCTTCCTAAGGGGGGAGGAATGATCCAAGTGGATATTCATGGCCACCCACCTATTACACTTGGACCTCCATCATTGTTTCTTTCAATTTTTCACTTTCCTTATTTGTAGCACAATTTACTATTTTTGGCAGTTTTACGGGTCCTGAACTTCCGGAGCCGTTTTCAGGCCCTAAACGACATTTTTTAGGAAAATTGGAGGAAACATGGTGTATTAACCAATTTTGGCCATTCAAAAGTTGTATTCCTCGGACAAATCTTTATAACGAGGTATTGTGCGTGTCAAACGAAGGTCATATGCCAAAGTTACAACGCCGAGAAGTTGATGTATCAATTTACCTAAACGGGGCCCATAGTTTGGCGCTTCAGCTCCTAGGGTTAGGTTTTTGGATGTTTAGGGTTTTCCATTGTTTCTCAATAATAAATAGGCCTTTGAGCCTCATTGTAACTTAGTTCAGAGGCATGCAACCACCACATCTCTTCTCAGAGATAAGCTACCATCGCCCGAGCTAGTCTTACTTCCATTATGTTTGTAAGCATATTTCAGTATTTGATGTTAATGAAATGAAATGTTATTTTTGCTACATCTCTGTATTTATGTTTATATATGTAATTTGTTGCGTTCCTTTTCAAATCCATATCATTGCATCTCATCACAAAGAATTGAAAGCAGTCATCACATCATCCATCTAGCGAGAATAGAAGAATTTGGGTCATCTACAGTTGTCTACACACAGTCACATGCATTCCACAATTATCAAAGAAATTAGTTTCATCATGAAAATTTTGAAGTAGTATTACAATAGAAGAATCAAATTCATGTCCAACATGATATTTTGTCTCAAGTACCTCTCTAGCATTTGAATGGAAGAATCAAAAGATTGTAGCAAAAGTCTATTCTACTATAAAAAAATGGAAGCAACAATTAAGTATTCTAGAAGTATGAATATAACCCAAAAACAACATAGAAGAAGGAAACTTATCATTCATGAACATCATCTTCAAAGAAGGTCATAGTAGCAGTTCGTTCATAAAGAAGTCAACTGAATGACAACATGAAAATAATAAGTATGTCTATCTTAGAAAGGGTTCTACATTAGATATCTAGAAAAAGGAATCACAACTTCAAATGGATTTGAAGGAAAACCATGATGCATATAGATGGGTTGAAATTCAATAGCATAACATTATATCTTTGGTTAAGACACATCTCACATAAATAGTTGGAAGGAAATCCAAGGCTCTCCTTGATGGTTGATTAACAGTTCTATGACAACATCACTAGCCCTAGTTTAGCAGCTGAACATATCATTGGCAGAACTTGTACACAAAAGAAGAATTGTTGACCTCAGAGGGAGCTAGTAGCAGAAATTTACATGAAAATATTTTACATCTTGATTGGAGTTAAATTTGATTTATTTGGAAAATAATATTCATAATTCTTGTGATATGATATGATTTCCAGGAAAAATATACAAAAGTATGGACACTATAGACGTAGGAAAGGCAGAGAATAGATACAAGAAGTCATGAGATAGTTTTTTGATCACTTGAAAATATGATGGATTCGACATTGATTCAAAATAATTCCACCCACCTAGATCAGAAAGAGAGAGCTATAATTGGTTTGGCAATAAGATGTATATTTTTGATATCATTGTACCGATAGCTGATTAGTTTGATTTAGAAACACTTTGATTAGGCTAACAATACTAATGTAGATAAGGATACTACTAATGAGTTGACATGATTTTGATAGGTCCCTATAATACTAGTGATTACCCCATTACTATTGTAGTTGTATCCCTTATTAACATTGTTGTGCCCCTATTGCCCCCATATTTTTGTGGCTTTATGTTATTATTGTTAGGTCGGCTGGGTTATATTGTGACTCCTTAGACTCCTATATATAGAGAGGAGGTTTTGTCATTTGAATCATCGAAGAATTGTTCATTTATGTAATGTAAAGGAGGTTTCCCCCTTGAAGAGGCTGAATTATAAGGCGTGGATTTATCTTTTCTATCTTTTCTTAAGCTGGTTTCATAACATTTGGTATCAGAGCTTTGGATTCTAGGGTTTCACTGCTCCCAACAGGTCATCGTGGAATTTTCACTATAACTTTTTTTCTACGATGTTTCAGAAGCTAAAAAAAAAACCATTTGAGAAGACATCGCACTGAATCTTGGGTCTGAATTTCAGAACTTTTCGCACTATATTTGCAGAGATATGATATGAGGAAGTTGGTCTTCTTGTAGACTCCTGAATTACATTCCAAATAGGTGACCTGGGGAAAATCGTCATAACTTTCTTTCTCAGCATCGGATTGAAATTTCGTAAGAAGGTACAGAAAGAGGATGGACTGTAGTTTCTTGTATATATTTTTTCAGAGCCAAAGGTTCAAACAATGACTTGTGGCACGTCGTACAAGTTTGCTCTACTGAACTAGTCTATAAGCAGGTCACTGTGGGAGTTTTTGCATAACTCTTCCTTGGAGAATCCAATTTGGATCAGACTAGTGGCATTGGAAAGAGGACATAGAAGGCTACTATAGTTCACAATTTCAGAACTGGATGATCTGAAATTACAGAGATACATCAGATTCAATATCAGGCTTCTACAAAGTGAAAAAAGGTGTGTAGTTTTTTTTTTTAAATTTTTGCGTAAGCTTAGTTTGAAGGAATTCAAAGGGCATAGTAAAGCATTATTATCGGTAACTGATGCCCTGAGGAAAGAAAATGCAAACACCTAGTAAGGAACCTGAAAGCTCTAGCATGACTCATAAAGAAGAGGAAGAAATGCTACATGATATATCAAAATTACAAGAACATGTGCAACAAATGTCACGCTCACAAAAGCTAACAGAAGCTAAGATAAGTGGCGTGGAATCTAGGATAAAGGGCATGGAAGCTAAGATGGATGATTTGAAGACAGATTTGAAGAGAGACATGGCAGATTTGAAGACAGATTTGACAAATTTTCTACAAGAAATACTTACTAATGGTGAAAAGGTTGTAAAGGAAACCCATGATGCGAACAAAAGAAATGTTAATCATGATTCCATAGACTCTAATGTTGGATCGAAGACCCACCATATTCCAAAAATTGATATGAGGAAGTTTGATGGCAAGGATCCTACAACATGGATATTATAGATGGAGCAATTTTTCGATCTCAATAATGTGCAAAACACACAAAAGGTACGTATTGCAACTTTATATTTGGAACCAAATCAATTTGTATGGTATCAATGGCTTTGCTCTCGTAAACAAATTATCACTTGGGCAATTTTTACGGAAGAATTGACAGCACATTATGAGGATACAAAAAGCAACACTTTTTTTAGCCAATTGATTGTTGGCATTATGAGATAAGTGTTGTCCTTGATGGCAAACCTCACTGATGACAAATCATAGTACAGAAGGTCAGCAGCAAGGAATTGATGATCAGACTATAAGAAGAAGAGAAAGTTCATACACGCAGGTTCGTTAAGCCCAAGTCGCGTGTACACGCAGGTTGGCTTCAGCAAAAGCGCGTGTATGTGGAAAAGTACCTTTGGTCCATGGCGGTTAGTCCTTGGAATTTGTGCCTATGGTTTCGGACCATTGTGTCTCGACGGGCGTGTCGATCCCTAGTTTTGAAGTTGATGGTATTGTGTTACTATGGTTTTTGCTCTTGGTATTGAGCAAGGCCTAAGGCTATATAAGGAGAAGGAAATCATTAGGCAGGTGTATCTGAAATGTCTTGAATATCTGATGAAGCATTAGATCCAGTATGCAGGGTTATGGGTTGATGATGCATTGCTTGATCTGAGCTAAGGAGAGATCTCACCGGTTGATGGAGAACTAGATCTAAGGAGAGATCGGGATCAAATGGTTTGAAATGAACTATCTTTATGATGCTTATTCTAGATCTACATACTGACGCATGTATAGTTCTATAAGTGTTATGAGTATGACTGATGTCTGGTACAGCTGCAAGTTGATAGAAATTATTTTTAGATCTGTACGCGGGTTGGCTTTGATAAAAGCGCGTATACACGCGGGTTTGATTCATCGAAGTAGCGTATACATTGTAAATCTTAATATTTGAAGTTGCAGATGGATCTGATGGTTATTACAGAGTTCTGTGTCTGCTCTGTGTTCTGGTGACTGTTGTTAACAGGGTTTCAGTGATTCAGAGTTTGATGATTGTTTTGAGCTTCAATGATAGTTATGGGTCCAGTATGAAAATTGGATGAAAAGTGGCCTTACAGATTATGTGTTGTGCTTCAGTGTATCCAGTCTGAAAATTGATGAAACGTGGTACCTGGAGGTGAGAAGATTGTAGGCAAGCACCTACGTACTAGTATCTAAGCTAGTACAAAAGCTAAAGGAGATCTTTGGAGCATTGTAGCAGGTAGCAGCCTGTGTACTAGTAAATGGATCGGCTAGTACAAGAGCAAAGGGGGTTGTAGCTCCCGTACTGGTATAAGACTGCACCAGTACAAATATTGTAAAAGGATTTTCTTATTAAGAAGAAGATTGAGATGACTTGCAGCAGGTGGTTTTCACCCACATTGGGTTTCCACCTTATATCTTTGTGTTCATGTGTGTGGCTCTTGTGTAATGTTCTGTTCTGTTATTCTGCACCTGTTTACTGTTAATATGCTTAATAATGATCTGATGCATTTACTGAAGATTAAGCTAACTGAAATATAAGATCTCTGGATATACGCGAGTTTCATTAGACACAGTGGCGTGTACACGCATGTTCACTTAATTGAAGTAGCGTATATGTTTCTGAGTATGAAATTGAAAAGTTTGATTGATCTGATAATACTGATTCACCCCCCCCCCTCTCAGTATTATTTTCAACAATTGGTATCAGAGCATGTCCTTTGGTAGAAGCTTGATCGCTTGAAGGAGATCCGTGGAACAATGGGAAAGAAGCTTAAGAAGAAAGCTCATAAGAAGAAGAAGACATCTCAGAAGGACTATGACAGTGGGAGAGTCGATTGGGGATTAGGTATAAGAAGCTCTTCAGATTCAGAATCAGATTCAGAATCATTATCAGGTATGAATGTGTTATCCTCTGATGTTCCTGCTATATTTCCTTGTGAAAGTGATGGAAGTGATAGTGAAACTACTGAACATGCTTTTATGGGTGAGCAAGAAAAGTGTCAAATAGAGGCAATGTTTAGAAGGCTTGCAGACAAAGTTAAAGATCAACAAGATCTATTGAACAAAAGGGAATGTGCTTTCAAAGAAGAAGTTACCAAACTAAAGGCCCAACTAGAAGAAGGAAACAAGGTAAGAAAGCTTCTCAAGGACAAGGAAGACCAATGTCAAAAATTGCAGCATGAAGTGACATCATTAAGAAAAGAAGTCAACGAAAGAAGCACAACCATCAAGAAACTCAAAGATAGATCCAGCTACTATGAAAATCTTGAAGCTACACTAAAAGGAGATCTTGAAGAATCAAAGAAGCAGAATACAGATCTACTCCAAGCTATTGCAAAACAAGAAAACGAAGCCACTAGCTTAAAATCTCAACTAGAATGTGCCTTCCGAGTTCGTCAAATGCAGCAGGATCTGAATGAAGAACAAGAAAAGGAGATTCTCAGACTAAGGCATCAGTTGGAAGAAGGAAGGAAATATGGAGAAGACATGAAGAAGCAATGTCTAGAAAAGGAGGAACAACTTCAAGTTGAGGTAAATATCTTGAAAGGTAAAATAGAAGAAAAGGATAAGCTTTTACGATTTCAAGATAGTTCTAAAGTCTTGGATGATATTCTTAGTAGTCAAAGGTCTCCTGCTATCAAGACTGGTCTTGGTTTCCATGAATCTGTTGAAGGTGAATCTAGTTCACAAGGTGAGGCAAGGAACTCTAAAGAGAAATCCAAAATGATCAACAAGGAGATGAAAGGTCAATCTCATCATCAACCAAGGAAAGAAAGTCTTCAAAGAAAATCTTTTACTCCTCCTATGAATAATTTTGAATGTTATGTATGTCATAATCTTGGACATGTTGCAGCTAGATGTAGAAGAAGAAGAGTTCAAGACTATTATGCGGACAGGTCATCTCAATCAAGGTACTTTAATGGATATTGCTTTGCTTGCAATATGTATGGTCACAAAGTTGCTGATTGCTACAGGAGGAATATGAAACATGTTAGATGTTATGCATGTAACAAGCTTGGACATATAGCAAAGGAATGCAGGAACAAAGGATGGACATCACACCAAAAGGAGAAAACCACATCACACTTGAAGATATGGAGGAAGAAGGAAGTACAGTCAGCACAATGTACTGAGACACAGCACAGCACAGACATATCAGACTCAGGGGGAGCTGAAAGTATAAAACTTCAGTGTTCTGAATATCATACGCAAGTTCCTTAAAGGGAAGTCGCGTATATACGCGAGTTAGACACTGCAAAGTCGCGTATATGTCAGTCTGAGGAAAAGCAGTGGGGACAAGATCCGAAAAAGGATCTGATATGATTCAGTCTGTTATTTGCTCTATTGGTTACAGTCTGCTGAGGATGTGTGGAAATGTTTTGTTACCTGTATGATGTCTAGAAGTGTTTTTGATCCTAACTTGAGGATGATTATGTTTTGATGCTTATTGCTGATATATGCATGATCGGATCTAACAGATGGCACTGGTTGAGGGGGAGCATATGCCTTTAGTAATTCATTGTTGGCATTATGGTTTATAATCCTTGGTGATGATTCTTATATGGCTAAATGATATATCTTGCTATGATGTGGTTGTGAGTTGTCTATGATAAACTCTCATATGATTCTTGAAGTTACATAGAAGATGTTCAGATCAGATTTATGGTTGATTCTTTGATGATGCATATATGGTGCTTACATGGTGATCTTCATAAGGACAAGGAGAAGTACAAAGCTTGAATACACATCTTCCTCACTTGATGATGAGTCACTCATATACTGCTGTTGTCATATGCATAAAGATCATACAGTTATGATGCAGGCACTCATGTGGATAAGGATTGTTGCTGATGATGATATCAAGAAGCTTTGTCAAAAGAGTCAAGCTCAAGATACATAGTGCTGATACATGGATGACTACTCAAAATTGCTTTGTTGGAGACATGGTGATGAGTTCTTATCTATATGATGATAGGTGATACTTACATATGTTGATTGATACAGATGTTCCCAAGTAATGATACTTGGATCATGAAGATCTTGACATTGATGTAATGGCTACGGTGGTTTCACATGTAATGTGAATGATTTCATGATGATGTTTAAAAGGAGGAGTTGACATCTATGTTCAGACATACCTTGCTGCAGGACATTTACAGGTTGCTGATATGAAAATGGTTGTACGCGAGTTTCATAAGGCCTATCCGCGTATATACGCTTGTTTATGTGGATGCAGACGCGTATATGGAATTTTGAAGGAAATCAGCAGGGACAGATGTTGGTTGCAGAAAGTCTGATATGGGTCTGACAGAGATCATCTGGCACAGGTTCAGGGGGAGCAGATAATCTTCCAATGATGCATTGTTGGCATTATCTTAGAAGCCTTTGGTTCTAGTACACATTTTTTGTTGGTTTCAAGTGGAACAAAGGCGAAAGGAGAACAGAAGGATCTCTTGGTTGTTGATCCGAATGGTGATTATCAGATGCTATTGGTGACATTCATAAGTCTTACTTTAGATATTTCGTCTCTATGTCATATATCTCTTTTATGGTATCTCTTTTATGGTGTCAAGGTCATGTAACGGCCTATTTTGGTTTCCCCACTATGCCTGGGATGATTGATGCAATATGATTGGTTGTCATATGTAAACTTTTGATGTATCCCCACTTGGTTGGGTGGATGAGTCAACTTTTGTATATCCTCACTTAGTTGAGAGATGGATGTATGTATGAGTCTTTGATGATAGGAAGGTCTTTTATGATGTATAGAGTCATGTTCTTCTTGAAGAACATCTTTTGCAGATCTTGCCTACAGTCAGGAAGAGCATGAACAGCACACTTCAGCGGTACAGAGATTCAGCATGTACTCAGAGGGAGCATGGACAGATTGGTACACCTTGGCATATACAAAGGGGGAGATTATTCAGAGATTTCAGCAGGTACTCAGGGGGAGTATGGACAGTGGAATGATTCAGCAAAGGAAGAGAATATCTTGGTCCACCCTTTGCCCTTGATGTCAAAGGGGGAGAGTGATTTGGTGTTGTTGCCATCAAGTCCAAAGGGGGAGATTGTTGGCATTATGATGCATGTGTTGTACTTGATGGCAACCCTCTCATAGAAGAATATCTCACTTATGTATAACTGGGTGAATCTTCAGAAGAGATATCATGGCAACCCTCTCATAGAAGAATATCTCACTTATGTATAACTGGATGAATTTTCAGAAGAGATATCAGATGTGACTGATGGAGGACAGCGCAAAGGAATCAGATGATAGTTCTAAGTGTGACAAGTTAGCTTTGCCATCAAGTCCAAAGGGGGAGATTGTTGGCATTATGAGATAAGTGTTGTCCTTGATGGCAAACCTCACTGATGAAAAATCATAGTACAGAAGGTCAGCAGCAAGGAATTGATGATCAGACTATAAGAAGAAGAGAAAGTTCATACACGCAGGTTCGTTAAGCCCAAGTCGCGTGTACACGCAGGTTGGCTTCAGCAAAAGCGCGTGTATGTGGAAAAGTACCTTTGGTCCATGGCGGTTAGTCCTTGGAAGTTGTGCCTATGGTTTCGGACCATTGTGTCTCGACGGGCGTGTCGATCCCTAGTTTTGAAGTTGATGGTATTGTGTTACTATGGTTTTGGCTCTTGGTATTGAGCAAGGCCTAAGGCTATATAAGGAGAAGGAAATCATTAGGCAGGTGTATCTGAAATGTCTTGAATATCTAATGAAGCATTAGATCCAGTATGCAGGGTTATGGGTTGATGATGCATTGCTTGATCTGAGCTAAGGAGAGATCTCACCGGTTGATGGAGAACTAGATCTAAGGAGAGATCGGGATCAAATGGTTTGAAATGAACTATCTTTATGATGCTTATTCTAGATCTACATACTGACGCATGTATAGTTCTATAAGTGTTATGAGTATGACTGATGTCTGGTACAGCTGCAAGTTGATAGAATTTTTTTTTAGATCTGTACGCGGGTTGGCTTTGATAAAAGCGCGTATACACGCGGGTTTGATTCATCGAAGTAGCGTATACATTGTAAATCTTAATATTTGAAGTTGCAGATGGATCTGATGGTTATTACAGAGTTCTGTGTCTGCTCTGTGTTCTGGTGACTGTTGTTAACAGGGTTTCAGTGATTCAGAGTTTGATGATTGTTTTGAGCTTCAATGATAGTTATGGGTCCAGTATGAAAATTGGATGAAAAGTGGCCTTACAGATTATGTGTTGTGCTTCAGTGTATCCAGTCTGAAAATTGATGAAACGTGGTACCTGGAGGTGAGAAGATTGTAGGCAAGCACCTACGTACTAGTATCTAAGCTAGTACAAAAGCTAAAGGAGATCTTTGGAGCATTGTAGCAGGTAGCAGCCTGTGTACTAGTAAATGGATCGGCTAGTACAAGAGCAAAGGGGGTTGTAGCTCCCGTACTGGTATAAGACTGCACCAGTACAAATATTGTAAAAGGATTTTCTTATTAAGAAGAAGATTGAGATGACTTGCAGCAGGTGGTTTTCACCCACATTGGGTTTCCACCTTATATCTTTGTGTTCATGTGTGTGGCTCTTGTGTAATGTTCTGTTCTGTTATTCTGCACCTGTTTACTGTTAATATGCTTAATAATGATCTGATGCATTTACTGAAGATTAAGCTAACTGAAATATAAGATCTCTGGATATACGCGAGTTTCATTAGACACAGTGGCGTGTACACGCAGGTTCACTTAATTGAAGTAGCGTATATGTTTCTGAGTATGAAATTGAAAAGTTTGATTGATCTGATAATACTGATTCACCCCCCCCCCTCTCAGTATTATTTTCAACATTGATAAGTCTCAAACAAAAGGGTTCAATAATGGAGCACATTGAGGAGTTCCAAAAATTGAACATAAGGGTAAAAAATATTCCAGAGGAGCATAGGATTGATGTGTTCATAGGGACTTTAAAGGAAAATATCCAACATGATGTTCGCCTTTGGGAACCTGATTCATTAGAGAAGGCATTCAGGTTAGCAAGAAAAATGGAAAGCAAAATTATGGCAACCAGGAAGCATACCAGTCACAACTATAAAGATGGAAGTGTTGTTACCCCTAGCCTTCCACAACCTATAAGGTTGACACCACAACAATTGGAAGAAAAAAGAGCAAAAGGGCTTTGTTACAGTTGTGATAGCAAATACACTAAAGGTCATAAGTGTGCTGAGAAGAAATTATTCTACATAGATTGTGAAGAGGAAGAAGAAAAGGAGCAAGAAAGGTCAAAGGAAGAGGATATACTCCAAGAACAAAGCCTAGATAAAGAAAAAATGAATCCGACCATATCTTGTAATGCATTGGCTGGAATTACCACTCCTCAAACCATCAAGATAGAAGGACAAATCAAGAAGAAAAAGGCAATAGTGTTGATTGATTCAGGAAGTACCCACAATTTTATTCATTGCAAGGTAGCAAAAGAATTGAATCGCTTCCTATATCCAGCACCAGAGTGTCAAGTGATGATTGCAAATGGAGGAATGATAAAATTGCTCTAGAAAGTGACATAATATCAAGCTATCCATGGGAGAATATGTATTGACTAGCCCAATGCTTTCCATTCCAATGGGGGGTGCTGATGTTGTACTAGGAGTCCAATGGCTACAATCCTTGGGTACAATAGCTTCTAATTTTCAAGAACTCTTCATGAAATTTTCTGCGGAAGGAAAGGAAGTTGAATTAAGGGGTATTATAGGGAAACCGGGAAAGATAATTAGCTCTAACGGTATGACAAAGCTTCTAAAAAAGGAACAAAGAGGTGTAATTTCACAATTATGTTCACTAGATGTTTCCACATCGGAATCATCTATTTCTCCATATCTCCAAAAAGTCTTGGACAATCATTCCAAGGTATTTGAGACTCCCAAAGTTCTCCCACCTATTTGTGATCATGATCATGCTATTCATCCGATTCCAGGAAGTGTTCCTCCAAACATCCGGCCGTACAGATATACCTATGCCCAAAAGAGTGAAATTGAACATATGGTTGCAGAAATGCTAGAGGCTGGTATAATTCAACCTAGTCAAAGTTCTTTCTCTACTCCAGTAGTATTGGTGCACAAGAAGGATGGATCATGGTGCATGTGTCTGGATTATAGGGAGATCAACAAGCTCACTATTAAAGATAAGTTTCCCATTACTGTCATTGATGAATTATTGGATGAATTGCATGGATCAATTTACTTCACCAAGTTGGACCTTTGTTCAGGATATCATCAAATCAGAATGAAGACCGAAGACATTCCAAAAACAACATTTAGAACTCATGAGGGTCATTATGAATTTTTGGTCATGCCTTTTAGCCTTACCAATGCACCTTCTACATTTCAAGGTTTGATGAATTCCATTTTCAAACCCTTCCTTATAAAATTTGTGTTAGTATTTTTTGATGATATACTAATCTACAGCAAGTCTTGGAAGGATCATGTTGAACATGTTGATAGGGTGCTACAACTATTGGAGGAGAAACAATTATATGCAAAAATATCCAAATGTTTCTTTGGAGTATAAGAGGTGGAATATCTGGGTCATATTGTATCTCATGAAGGAGTTAAGGTAGACCCTAGCAAAATTAAAGCCATTAAGGAATGGAAAATCCCCACATCCATAAAGCATCTGCGAGGATTTCTTGGGTTGACAGGGTATTATCGCAAGTTTGTTAAGAATTATGGGAGAATAGCAGCACCTCTAACAACATTATTGAAGAAAGATGCATTTTCATGGACTCCAGAAGCAACAAAGGCCTTCGAACATCTTAAAGACGCAATGTGCCAAGCACCGGTCTTAGCTACACCAGATTTCACAAAAACCTTTATTATGGAATGTGATGCTTCAGGAAATGGAATTGGTGCTGTTTTAATGCAAGATGAAAGACACATTGCTTTTGAAAGTCATCCAATCAAGGGAAAGTTTTTACACAAAGCTATTTATGAGAAGGAAATGTTGGAAATACTACATGCACTTAAGAAATGGCGACCCTACCTAATGGGAAGACACTTCAAGGTAAAAACAGATCATGATAGCCTTAAATACTTTTTAGAACAAAGATTATCTTCTGAAGAGCAACAAAAGTGGGTCACAAAGATGTTGGGTTATGACTTCGAAATCATCTACAAAAAAAGGAAGCAAAGTGTGGTGGCAGATGCACTCTCAAGAAAGGATGAGGATGTGGAAGCGTTGTTGTGCGCCATTTCTATTATCCAACCATATTGGATAATTGAAGCAAGGGAGGAGTGGAAGAATGATGAAGAAGTGTGGGCACTTATTCGAAAGTTACAACAAGATTCCAGTACATCTGATACATTTAGCTGGAAAAATGATTCGTTATGGTACAAAGATCGCTTATACCTCTGTAAGAATTCACAACTCAAACAAAAGATTCTTATGGAATTGCACACTTCTCCCTTAGGAGGGCATTCAGGATTTTTAAAAACTTACCACAGGGTTAAGAAGGAAGTTTTTTGGGATGGCCTTAAATCATATATTCAAAAGTTTGTGGCAGAATGTTTGGTTTGCCAACAAAATAAAGTTGAAACAATTAAGACCTCGGGTCTATTACAACCTTTATCCATTCCAAGCCAACATTGGGAGGAGGTTTCAATGGATTTTATCACAGGTTTACCCAAGTCTGATGGAAAGAGTGTCATCATGGTGGTAGTTGACAGACTTACCAAGTATGCACACTTTTGTGCATTATCACATCCATTGAAAGCCAGTACAGTTTCTACTGCATTTATGGAAACAATTCAAAAGCTACATGGAAACCCAAAGATTATTGTAAGTGATAGAGATCCCATTTTCACTGGAAATTTTTGGACAGAATTATTTTCTTGTCTGGGTACTCAGTTAGCTCATAGCTCATCTTATCATCCTCAATCTGATGGGAAAACTGAGATAGTAAACAAATGTTTGGAAGGATATCTTCGTTGCTTTGTATCTGATAAATAGACACAATGGGTCAAATGGTTGCCTTTGGCTGAATGGTGGTATAACACTTCCTTCCATACAACAACAAAAATGACCCCATTTATGGCACTTTATGGATATCAGCCACCATCCATCACATCATATTTAAGAGAAAATTCTAAGGTTCAAGCAGTGGAACATCACATTGAACATCAACAACAGGTCCTCCAACTCTTAAAGGATAACCTCGTGTTGGCACAAAACAGAATGAAACAACAGGCAGATCAACATCGTAGTGAAAGAAGTTTTGATGTAGGCGATTGGGTATTCCTATGGCTACAACCATATAAACAAATGTCCCTCAAGCAAGCTAAGAAGGATAATAAATTATCACCAAAGTATTATGGTCCATACAAGGTGTTGCAAAAGATTGGTACTATGGCATACAAATTGGATCTTCCTGCAGCGTCTCGAGTGCACCCAGTTTTCCATGTTTCATGTTTAAAGAAGGTTATAGGTGACAAGCTCCCAGTTCAAACAATATTACCAGAACTTAACGAGGAAGGAAAAATTATATTGGAACCGGAAGCAGTCAGAGAAACAAGAACTCAACAGCTACGAAATCGATCAATTTCGGAGTATCTCATCAAGTGGAAGAACTTATCTGCTGAAGATTCCACATGGGAGGATGAGAATTTTATACAGAAGCATCCAAAACTACTCAAGCGTTGAGGACAACACTTTTTTTGAAGGAGAGGGGCATTATAGGTCCCTATAATACTAGTGATTACCCCATTACTATTGTAGTTGTATCCCTTATTAACATTGTTGTGCCCCTATTGTCCCCATATTTTTATTACTGTGCTCCATAGAATCCCTCTATTGTTATTTTTGTGGCTTTATATTATTATTGTTAGGTCGGCTGGGTTATATTGTGACTCCTTAGACTCCTATATATAGAAAAGAGGTTTTGTCATTTGAATCATCGAAGAATTGTTCATTTATGTAATGTAAAGGAGGTTGCCCCCTCGAACAGGCTGAATTCTAAGGCGTGGATTTATCTTTTCTATCTTTTCTTAAGCTGGTTTCATAACAGATTTATTGGAAGAGCTTGAAGTCTATTTATTGTGTAAATCAACTATGAAGAAGTTTGGCTCCATAAGGCATTTAATGAAATACTTGATGACATGTTGAATATACGTGAAGATTGATAAAAATCTAGGAAGGTCAAATCTCGTTATGTTGTGATGCAGATAAGAGCCTAGAAGCTACAAAAAATATCCACAGAAGAACATGTAGCCGATGCATTTGATGAGTATTTTTGGAGACAAGCTTAGGCTTGTGGTTGTTCTCCCTGTTTGAGAGGGAATGAGGATTATCTCCCTGGTTGAGAAGGAATGATGGTGGACATCGTATTCTCCATGTGTCATGCACTATGTCTAGTTTTAACAATCGTAAGCCTAGTGAAGGCATTAGTAGGGAGAATGGATGTTTCGATGAGCATGTGGGACCAATACTCCTTGAGGAATGGTATCTAAGATAGGAGTAGTCCTGAAGCTCAATACAATTTTATGATAAGGTATCCAAGATAAGAGTAGTCCCGAGGACATGTATTCTTTTAGGATAGCATATCCAAGATAAGAATAGTCCTATGAGAGCATAATTGGTGAACATCCAGATGGGGTATGTGGCTGGAGAGAGGGTGGTGGTGTCCAAATTTATGCCTCCCAACATTGTTCTTTGATCTATTGGAGAGATAGAGCTTATTAGTCAAGGCCTTGCTATGTTTGCCAATGCTAGTTATGATGATGAAGATGCTTATGAATCCGAACTCTTCTTATGAGAATATTTCAATTTGAGAGTATTGTAGTATCGTGTTGAGTCATTATGAATACCTCCCTAGTTAAGAGGGAGTTTTGAAAAATGTAACTATGTTTGGTCTTCATAATTATCATTGTAATTGTATCAATTTGTATTTCATGTAAGAAAAAAAAGAACAAAAATAAATTATTATTATTATTTTCTAGTCAAAGCATGTTCTTCATGCTTCTAGGGTTTATTGAGTCAAAAATAAAATTTGTCATGTGTCAAAGTCCCATATGGACTGTTTGTGAGAGAAAGAAAATTGTTATTTATGAGTTAAAAGAATCATTTTGTCCTCCACAAGACCAAGTCAATCTAGAAAGGAACTTATTCGACCTCTTGGATGTGTATATATAGGGAATAGTTCAACCTCATTTGAGGACCAATTTATCTCATCGATTTTTGTGACAAGAAAGAGAGAAAAATAGGGAAAATAGTCAAGAGAAGAAGAGTAATAGTCAAAGGAGAGAGAGCGAAGGTCAAAGGAGATATCTTTTTTTTGTTTTCTGTCCTAATTTTTCTACACATACAAAATTTCAGTACTGTTGTAGGGGCTAAAAATTTCAAAACTACTGCAGGGTTGAAATTTTAAAGTTTGAATAGATTTGAAGAGCGGTGACCTACGTTGACTTTGTTGGATTTGACTTGGTTGAGGAAGGTTTGGAGGAGGGATGATGTGGGTCTTATGGCAGGTCTTGGTCTTGGTTTTTTGGTCTTGGATATCTCACTTTGATATGATTCTATAAGAAGAGAAGTTGTTTGGGTTTCCTCTTTTGGAGGGTTTTTCCTTATCTTGGAGCCTACATCTTTGTGTTATTTGTCTCTTTTGATCCTCATGTTTTATATGTTTTTGTAATTGATTGATGAAGAGAACATAATAATAAAATATAAGAAGGCAACAAATATTCACAAGAAATTATCAAGTAAGAGAAATCAACCCTTATTTTCTAGCCTATTGGTTTCTCAACAAATGGTTCTCCTTTTTCATGTTGCAACTCGTTGGTCCATTATTTTCGGATTTGCAGGTAATTGCTTGAGCGCTAGGCTTGATTCTTTCTAACTCTTCTCTTGCAGATTCTTCCTCAGCTTCTAAAGTTTCACAATAACTTATTCTTTCTTTAATATGCTTGATCATTACATCCTTGACTCTTTTTTCTCCTTCCAACTAAATTTTTAAATTGATGATTTATTCTTTGTAGGCACACTGATTTTCATCAAGAATTTGCAATATTTTTTTATTGATCTTTATTCTCAGATGTGAGATTCTTAATCTCTGCTTCTAGGGCCATTATTCTACATTCCTCTTCACCTCTAGAATCTTCTCAATTTCATTTTTCTACAAAAGGATTACCTCTACTTCTTTTCGAAAGATCAATCTCAATCGATTGGTTATAATATTCTAATCCATCAATCTCAAGGGCATCAACATCACTACATGTGCAAGGAATGGGCAATTAAATGTAAGACGACCATCACATCTACAATTAAAACAAAGTGTAGTACCTGGTAATTCTTGACCATTCTTGATCAACAAAAATAGGGGTTCTTTTGAATCTAAATTTTTTCTAACCAATTATTGGAAATACTGAGAGGGGGGAATGAATCAATATTTTGTGCAATTAATATTTTCACTTTTCTTTTGCAATGTTAATGAACAACTGAGATAAGCATTATCGGATAGTATATGTAAATTGTGAGCAGTATATGAAAGCATACAAAATATAAAACACATCAATGGATCAATAAGCACATCATCACATAAGAACACCAGGTATTAGGTGGGAAACCCAACAGGGAAAAACCACCACTGATATTGTCTTTGTCTTATTCTTATTATTATAAAGAAAATATTCTATTAGATATTACACTGGCATAAACTCTTGCCAGTGCACAAGCTACTAGCTAGTTGAAGCTTCCACATCCTTTTGTTTCTCCAGCTACCACTGGAAGGAAGCTACCACTCCCTGATAAAATCCTCAGACCACCACCGAAAGGAAGCTACCACTCCCTCATTGAATGCTCCAACCCTCAGGCTTTAGTGGACCACATCTCATAATATTTCACACTGAATCCATTTGATTCAAACACAAATTTTACATGCCATGTTTCATTCGATTTTCAACCCAGACTCACATACAACTTTCTGCACAATAACTGAATACACATCTAACTTCTACACAACAGTCAACAAAAACATCTCTGCACTAAACACACTAGCTATTGGAAATCCATAACTACATATATCATCAATCAATCAAATTCCATGCTCATACCTGTTGGGCACCAAATATGCTTATCTTTTCCTTACCTTTTCACCCATCCTTTCATCCTTTTTGCACCAATTGATATGCATTTATTGTGATAAACCCATCAGGTAACCCTTCTTTCTAATGTCTCTTGGAATATTTAACTGATGAAGTAAAGTCACGTGGGTTTTGCCTATGTGAACTACTAAAACTTGTTATTTCCGCAGCTTTCGATGAATAGGTATTGCCTTCACAACATGTAGCAGTAGTTCTGTGATTCATAACAGTTGTTCGGAAACATTGTGACAACATAACCAACTCGCAGCTATTTTCAAGCTTATTTTGGATCTTTTCTTTTCTTGCACTTTTGGCAATTAGTTGTTGTTCTGAATTGTTGTATATTTTGGGCATTAGTTGCCAGTTTTTGGGGAATATGTTATTACCCATGTATTTGTATAAAAGGGATTTTATTCATGTGCAAAGGGTTAGCCGCACAAAGATATGTATTGTAACAACTCTTTTACAGATTAATAAAATACAAGCAATTTTGTTGTTCTTCCTTTAGCTGTGAATTAACGTGCCTTGATCAGAGAGTTGGGCCTTCTCTTCTGATCAGGTGCTACATATTTCTTTTATGTATGTTGTTTCATTTGTTGTGTGTTTATTCTTTATTGTTGTTACAAATCTCTATTGATTGCTGTGAATGTCTTTTAAGTTCTGCAATTTATTTCCAATTGTTGTTACAACGATGCTTTGATTTCTTAGTTGCGAATCCTTGGTTGATGTAAGATTGTAACCTTGCCCCTGCATATACCTTGTGTGTTACCTTGAAAATTGTACACACCCGGATTGATGAATTAATGTGGAAAAGGGTTGAATAGTTTATTCACACTCGGACACCAACATTTTGGCGTCGTTGTCGGGGAAGGCTAACAAGGTGCAAGACATGATCTATATTGACCAGAGGATCAATCTCTCATCTTAGGGAGGGAAGTGATACCCTGCTCTAAGTCTTGAGCTTAGTATTTTGATTTTTGTTGCTTTCATTGTTTTTGGGCCGAGTTACTTGCTTCGGTTAACTGTTTTGAATTTTTCTGAGTTGTTAAAACCCAATCTCTCGTCTTAGGGAGGGAATGGTCCTTTGACACCCTGCTCCAGGTCCTGAGCTTTAGATTTCCTTATATGTGTTTCCTTTTCTTGTTCAGTTGCTCGTCTTGGGGAGGGCATGGTATTTTGACACCCTGCTCTAGGTCTTGAACCCTAGATTTCTTTTTAGCTGTTTTCTTTTCTTATTTGCTAAAAATCGATCTCTCGTCCTAGGGATGGAATGGTCTTTTGACACCCTACTCCAAGTCCTGAGCATGGTGACTTAATTTAGATATTTCTCTCTCACCAACTTGCATGAAAAAATATTTGAATAAAAGGGGCAGAGGAAAAGCCCCAAAGAAAGGAGGACGGGATTTGGGAAGGAATACTTATATCCAACAAATCATCGCAAAAGCTAAATCAAAGGCATCTTCTCGTGCAGCTGTGAGGGTAGGTACTCAAACAAAATCTGAGGGAAAATTTGTAGAACAGCCAGTGCTATCCATAGTACCCCTTGTTGATTCACCACAACAAGCCCTTCCAGTAGCAGAAAAGGTATGCAGCAGTATACTTGATGAAGGAGTACTACTACTTGTAACAGAGGAAGAATAAGTTGCAAGTAAAAGATCTGAGGGACTAGCCCATTCTAGTAGGGAAGAAGAAGTTGTAGAAAGGGGATTTGAAAGATCAAGTCATTGTGACAGGGAGGAAGAAGTTGTAGGGGTATTCATATCACCAGGGGATAAAGGGAGTGTTGTTAAAGCAACTCGACCTCCTGTGATAAGAACCCCTCCATCATTCCCTACAGAACCTGTTAAAATCTCGAGAGATTATTCGAAGATATTCATGGAACCCACAACCTCTACAATTAACTTCCCAATTGGGGATCTTGGGACTAGTGCACCAACGAAGCCCATTCCTTTGACAGCTTTACCTAGCTTTCATGGATGACTTCTGAAGATCCTGACACGTTCTTGTTTGAATTTGATATTGTATGTTGGGGATATGACTATATAACTGATGCTCAAAAACTGAAAATTTTCCCTGCTACTCTAAAAGGGACAACCCTGTGATGGTTTATGGGTCTAGGGGGAAAGACTATCTCCACATGAGATGAGATGAAAACCTCTTTCCTAGAGAAGTATCAGGATTACTGTAAATCTTGTGATATTAAGGAAGAACGTTTTAAGTTCATGCAGAAAGAAGACGAGAACATAGGGGATTGTGTGGAACATTTTAAGTACACGTTATAGAGATCTAGTCCATCTAGGAAAAGGTCACCTCGAGGAGAAGAATACTTTATATTATTCATTGACGACTTCTCCAGGATGGTTTGGATAGGACTTATGAAGCACAAAGACGAAGCCTTCGAAAAATTCAAATCTTTCAAAGCCTTGGTTGAAAATGAATCAGATCACAAAATTAAGTGCCCCAGGTCTGATAGAGGTGGGGAGTTTACCTCAAATGAATTTTTTTATTTTTGTGAAGAACATGGAATAAGAAGGGAATTCTCTACAGCTAGGACTCCTCAACAAAATGGAGTAGTGGAAAGGATGAACAAAACGGTTCAACAAATGGCTCGTGCTATGCTTGATGAATCTGGAACTCCCGCAACCTTCTGGGGTGAAGCTGCATTTGTTGCGGTCGTTATTCTCAACAAAACAAATGTCCGGGTGAACAACACTCAAACTCCTCATGAGCTCTGGTCTGATGAGACTCCTTCGGTAAAACATTTCAAAATATTTGGAAGCAAATGTTATATTAAGAATAATGATGAACATCTTGGCAAGTTTGAACCTAGAGCAAATGAAGGGATTCTCCTTGGTTATTCTCCTCACAGCAAAGCATATAAGTGTTACAGCAAAAGACTTGGAAGAATAGTTGACAGCATTGATGTAGTGGTTGATGAAGAAGGAAACATTCCTAGGCAAGTAAATTATGAAAATATCGAAGAGGATGAAGATCATCCTTCAAATCAGACTGATGATGAAGAAGAACCTCAAGAGGCACTAGAGGAACAGATAAGGATAGAAGAGAAGACTCCATCCAGGTATGTTCAAAAGAATCATCCAGAATCTAAAATCTTGGGGCAAAAGGAGGCAGGCATACAAACAAGAAGAACAATTGCAGAAACTTCAAGCTATTTGGCATTACTCTCCTCCACTGAACCACAAAATGTAAGAGAGGCATGCAAAGATGAATGCTGGGTCAAGGAAATGGATGAAGAACTTGAGTAGATCGAAAAGAACAACACTTGGGAGTTGGTTCCTAGACCAAAAGATAAGAATGTCATAGGGACAAAATGGATCTTCAAAAATAAGTTGAATGAAAATGCCGAAGTAATTAGAAACAAGGCCAGACTTGTTTGTAAAGGGTATGCTCAACAGTAAGGAATAGACTTTGAAGAAAATTTTGCTCCCGTTGATAGACTTGAGGCCATCCTAATGTTCCTTGCTCTCTCAAGCTTTCAGAAGTTCAAAGTATTTCAAATGGATGTGAAATCAGCCTTTCTGAATGGAGACTTAGAAGAAGAGGTGTACATTGAGCAACCAGATGGTTTCATTCTTGGGAATGACCCAAATCTTGTATGCAGACTAAAAAAGGCTCTTTATGGTCTTAAACAAGCTCCAAGGGATTGGTACTATCGTTTGGACAAATATCTTCATCAACAAGGCTTTTCAAAGGGATCAGCAGATAGCAATCTTTGTTGAGATTTTCTGTTTTAGACGAAATAGGCAAAAATCCCAGTGTGTGACAACAATAGAAATCTGTTGCTGGATTAGCTCCAGGTTGTTGGGAGAGAATTAATGCATCCTAAATTTGATGTGAGAGGTAGTTAGATTCTCCTTGCTATAAAATAGGTATTCATATGGATAGCTGGGTGGTGTGAGAGTTTCTGAGGATTTGTTTAATTGTGTAATCTCCTGTTTGATTAATAAAAGATCGTCGATGCCTATGTTGTGTGGACGTAGCCTAGATTGGTTGGGTGAACCACGTTAATTGTTGTGTCTTTAAGTGCATGAGTGATTTGCTGAGTATTTGTTTTAGATTGCTGTGCATCTGATCTCCAACAATTGGTATCAGAGCATGTTGGAGGGGCGTATCAGATTGATTGATGCCACGAGAAGCTGTATACCTGCGTGTGAATGCTGTTAGTGCTGGCGGTGCATTGATTAAGCGCACTGCTGTGGGATTACATTATTATCTCCTTGATTGCACTGGCTATATATAAATACCCACGTGACACACACACACACACACACACACACACACACACACATATATATATATATATATATAAAATCTTGCTGCAGAAGCATAAAACGGTGGATTGTTATATCATTTTGGGATTTGTTATAAAATATTGCTGCGTGGGAGTTTCGCTGTCATCGGCGCGTTGATACAGCATTGAGACAGCATTGATATGGCGTTGATACAGCGGTGATACGGCGAGGGGATTCAATTTTGTTTTTTTTTTTTAAATCGCATGAATGCTGGTGCGTATTCCAGCATTGACACTTGCATGGAGATGGATCTAAAATCCGCGTGGACATGTTATAAAAACTGCGTGTAAAAATGTATACATCTACTGTGCCGGAGAATTAGTGCGTATTCCAGATTTGGTGTACAGCGTGGTGCGTATTCCAGCTTTGGTGTACAGCGTGGTGCGTATTCCAAGCATTGTAACCTGCGGTGATTTGAATTTTTTTTTTATTTCGAATTTTATCAAGCGTCAAAGGTGTGTAATGCGCAGAACGCGCTGACAGTGATATTATTTATTTATTTATTTTCTCAAAGTTTTTTAATTGGTGCGGGTAATTCAAAAGCAGTCGCGCCAACCAACTGAATTAGTGTAGAAACGCATTATTTAAGTGCGCCAATGCGCTAATGAGCCGATAGGCGCACATTTGAGTGGAATTCTCACGCCATTTTGTCATCACTTAGAGAGTTTTTTATTTGGTGCGGTTCTTGTGGTTATTAGCAAGCGCCATTTGTTTTTAAATTGAAATTTGAGATGTGTACAACAAAACAAAGGGGGTAAACTGAGACATAGGTGTTTATTGCGATTCATTTGTTTTTTAAAGGCGAAGGTAAACTGAAGCATACGCATTTATTGAGATCCAATTTTTTGTTTTTTAAAATAAAAAAATTAAAATTGGAGATTCTTTGATTTAGACGAGATGGCGAAAACTCAGAGTGCCCGATTTGAAATCGAGAAATTTAATGGCAAAAATAATTTCGAGATTTGGAAGGTAAAGATGCATGATCTGCTGGTACAGCAGGGCGTGGCAGAGGCATTGTTGGGCAGATCCAAACTGCCTTATCCCGTGACAGATGATGAGTGGAATGAATTGGATGGAAGAGCCTTGAGCGGAATTCGGTTGTGTTTGGCTGATGATGTTTTATTTAACATCGTGTCAGAGAAGACTGCAGCTAGCTTGTGGACGAAGTTGGAGAAGCTGTATATGACAAAATCCTTGACAAATCAGATTCTCCTGAAGCGGTAGCTATACAGTCTGCGAATGAATGAAGGTACTTCCATTACTGACCATTTGAATGTTTTTAATACTTTAATGGTGCAATTAGAAAGCATAGAAGTAAAAATTGAAGGCGAGGATAAAGCCATAACTTTATTGTGCTCATTTCCTGAGTCGTGGGATCATTTTGTCACGTCTATAAGTCTTAGTTCATCTGAAACCATTGAATTTGATTATGTCATCGGAGCTTTGTTGTTCGAGGAAACCAGGAAGCGGTCGAATGCTGACACGTCTACATCAGAGGCAATGATGGCTAGAGGTCATTCTAGAGAAAGACACTCTGGTAAGCGCAGTGATTCACGTTCAAAGTCCAAGGGGAAGAAGAGTAAAGTCAAGTGCTGGTTCTGCGGCAAAACAGGGCACTTGAAGAAGGATTGCTGGAAGCGACAACAAACTTCTAAAGAAGCTTCATCGACAGAAAAGAAGGAAGCGAACACGACTGATACAGGTTCAGCATCTGGTTCAGGTATGAGCGACGAAGTCTTGTCAGTTAATTTGTCAAATCATGATCAACATTGGTTGCTAGATTCCGATGCATTAAACCACATGTGTATTCATAGAGACTGGTTTAAGACATATAGATCAGTGAATGATGGAGTCGTGTACATGGGTAATGATGTCACATCTAATATTGTGGGAATAGGGAGTATACAACTGCAAATGTTTGATGGAACAACCAAAATTTTAACTGATGTAAGACATGTACCAGATTTAAGAAAAAATCTAATTTCACTGGGGGCACTTGATACAAATGGATATAAAACTGTCATTCAAGGTGGAGTAATGAAAATTTACAAAGGTATTTTACTAGTAATGAAAGCTAAGAAAGTAGGAAATCTATTTCAGTTAGAAGGAAGAATAGGGTCAGTTCATGTGTCTATGGTGTCTGAACATGATAGTAGTTACATTCGCCTATGGCATCAGAGGTTGGGCCATATGAGCGAAAGAGGGTTAAAGATTTTGGCTGATCGCAAGTTACTTCCTAATCTAAGATCTGGAAAGTTAGATTTCTGTAAACATTGTCTGTTTGGCAAACAAAGTAAACAAAAGTTTAAAATAGGCAAACATACTAGTAAAGGAATACTTGATTATATTCATTCAGATGGTTGGGGTCCAGCACCTACAACCTCGTATGGTGGCTCGTCGTATTTTGTGTCGTTTATTGATGACTTTTCTAGGAAAGTATGGGTCTACATGTTGAAAAGGAAGTCTGATGTGTTTTCAGTTTTCAAGCAGTTTAGAGCATTGGTAGAAAACAGCACTGGTAGAACAATAAAATGTTTAAGAACTGACAATGGTGGTGAGTTTACTTCCAAGGAGTTTGACAACTATTGCAAGGATGCAGGGATCGAGAGACATAAGACCACGGTTTATACTCCTCAGCAGAATGGAGTTGCTGAACGCATGAACAAGACTCTTCTAGAGAGAGCAAGGAGTATGCTGAGTAACGTCGGGTTGCAAAAGGAGTTGTGGACGGAAGAAATGGAAACAACTTGTTATGTGATCTCCATCAACGGCGATAGGCTGCAAGATTCCGCAAGAGGTATGGAAAGGACACCCTTGTGACTATTCTAAACTCAGAGTGTTTGGTTGTGAAGCATATTCTCTAGTGCCTAAACATCAGTGAACTAAATTAGATCCAAAGTCGAAAAGGTATATCTTTGTTGGGTATGGTGTTGGAACAAAGGGATATAGATTGTGGGATCCTACTACCCGCAAAATCATCATCAACAGAGATGTAAAGTTTAATGAATCCTCTCTTGTACAGTTAGATGTAGATAGTAGATTGAAACATGATGATGTATCTGATTTCTAGCACATTCTGTTTGACAACATTTCTAATGATAGTCATGACGACCATAGTTCAGATTCTAGTCATGAACAGGTTTCAGAATCAGATTATGAACAGGGTTCAGATGGAGGTCATGAACAGGTCTCAGATGGCGATCATGAAGAAGTTCCTACAGATGATAGACAACCAATTGTGGAAGCACTAGAAACATTCTTAAGGAGGTATACAAGGATCAAACGCCCTCCGAGAAGGTATGATGATTATGTTACTTCAGTTGCTTTGACCAATAATGATGATGAACCTTTGTGTTATGAGGAAGCTGTAGAAGGTTCAAATAGTGACAAATGGAAAGCAGCCATGAAGGAAGAAATGATGGCCTTAGGTAAGAATGGCACATGGGATCTGGTTGAACTTCCCAAAGGCAGGAAAACTGTGGGATGTAAGTGGGTGTTCAAGGTGAAACGGTGTGTGAATGATACGAAAGACAGGTACAAAGCGAGACTGGTTGAAAAAGGGTTTTCTCAGAAAGCTGGCATAGACTTTCATGAGATATTTTCACCAGTGGTTAAAATTGTTTCAATTAGAATTGTGTTAGCATTAGTGGCTTTGCTTGATTTAGAATTACAACAACTAGATGTTAAGAATGCTTTTTTACATGGTGATTTAGATGAGGAAATTTATATGGAACAACCGGAAGGGTTTGTTCAGCGACGCAATGAGAAATTTGTCTGCAGGCTCAAGAAGTCATTATATGGCCTGAAGCAGTCACCTCGGCAGTGGTATAAGAAGTTTGATTCTTTCATGTTGAGTCAAAAATATGTAAGAAGTGAATATGATCATTGTGTTTACTTTAAGCAGTTAAGTAATGGCATGTTCATTATCTTAGTGTTGTATGTTGACGATATGCTTTTAGCAAGCAAAAGCATTGAAGAAATGAACAGGTTGAAGACTCAGATGGCAAGGACGTTTGATATGAAAGATCTAGGAGCAGCAAGACAGATTTTGGGCATGGAGAGTTTCAGAGACAGGGGCAATGGTAAGCTGTGGCTATCACAACAGAAGTATGTTGAGAAAATTCTTTTGAGGTTTGGTATGAACAATGTGAAGCCTATGTCAATCCCTTTAGCTTCCCATTTCAATCTTTCTTCCAGTTTATGTCCTAATACAGATGAAGAAAAGGATTATATGTCTCAAATTCCGTATGCCAATGTAGTAGGATGTTTGATGTATGCGATGGTGTGTACACAAGCAGATATTTCACATGCAGTTGGGGTTGTCAGCAAGTATATGGCAAATCCGGTTAAAGAACACTGGTCAGCAGTGAAATGGGTGCTTCGGTATTTGAGAGGCACAAGTAGTTATTGTATTACTTACAATAAGAGTAGTGAATCTGTTTGTGGATATGTTGATTATGATTTTGCAGGTGATTTGGATAATAGAAGGTCAACTTCAGGATATGTCTTTACTCTTGCAGGTGGAGCTATTAGCTGGATGTCAAAGCTACAAAACATTGTTGCTTTATCCACTACTGAAGCAGAATACATTGCTGCTTCACATGCTTGCAAAGAGGCGGTGTGGTTGAAAGGTTTGCTTGGTGAGTTTGGTAGGTTACAGGACAACATCAAGTTACTTTGTGATAGTCAAAGTGCAATACATTTGGCTAAGAATCCAACCTATCATAGTAAATCAAAGCATATTCCAATTAAGTACCATTTTGTAAGACAGGTTATCACTGAAAGGGGAGTTTCTCTTGAAAAGGTGCATACAAAGGAAAACTGTGCAGACATGTTCACGAAACCAGTTTTGTTAGAGAAGCTACGTTGGTGTTTGGCTTCTCTTGGCTTGCAGAAAAGATAAAAATAATAAACAAACAGGGCATCAGGCTAATTGTTGTCAAGGTGGAGATTGTTGAGATTTTTTGTTTTAGACGAAATAGGAAAAAATCCCAGTGTGTGACAACAATAGAAATATGTTGTTGGATTAGCTCCAGGTTGTTGGGAGAGAATTAATGCATCCTAAATTTGATGTGAGAGGCAGTTAGATTCTCCTTGCTATAAAATAGGTATTCATACGGATAGCTAGGTGGTGTGAGAGTTTCTGAGGATTTGTTTAATTGTGTAATCTCCTGTTTAATTAATAAAAGATCGTCGATGCCTATGTTGTGTGGACGTAGCCCAGATTGCTTGGGTGAACCACGTTAATTGTTGTGTCTTTAAGTGCATGAGTGATTTGCTGAGTATTTGTTTTAGATTGCTGTGCATCTAATCTCCAAAAATCTTTATATAAAAATTGAAAATGACAAATTGCTAATACTTGTTGTGTATGTAGATGATATTATCTTTGGCAGCAATGAAGAAACTATGAGTCAAAACTTTGCCTTGGTGATGCAGAAAGAATTTGAAATGTCATTACTTGGAGAGTTGACATATTTTCGTGGTCTACAAATCCAACAAAATGAAGGCGGTATCTTTTTGTCTCAAACCAAATACCTCAAGCAGATTTTGAAGAAGTATGGAATGGAAGATTCAAAACCAGTATCTACCCCTATGGTTACAAGATGCAGCCTCAGTGCAAATGATGAATCAGTAGCAGTGCATCAACCAACCTATAGATCCATGATTGGAAGTCTACTTTATTTGACAGGTACCCGACTAGAAATCATGCATGCAGTGGGAATAGTTGGAAGATTTCAAGCAAATCCCAAGGAAACTCATCTTCAGGCAGTTAGAATAATCTTCAAGTACCTTCAAGGAACTCAAAACTATGGCTTATGGTATCCTAGAGATACAGATCTCACACTTCATGCTTATACAGATGCAGATTGGGCCGGAAGCGTGGATGACAGGAAGAGCACAAGTGGTGGTGCATTCTTTATGGGTTCCAGATTAGTATCTTGGTTCAGCAAGGAACATAGTTCGATTGCTTTATCTACAGCTGAAGCGGAATATGTGGCTGCTGCATCTTGCTGCACTCAACTCCTTTGGATGATGCAGACCTTGTAGGATTTTCAAATCACTCGTACACCACCTATCTCCATCCTATGTGATAATACAAGTGCTATCAGCATTTCAAAGAACCCAGTCATGCATTCAAAGACCAAGCATATACCTATCAAATATCATTTTCTTCGGGGACAAGTGCTTGAACAAAAGGTCAAGTTGGAGTATGTTCCTTCTAAGGAACAAGTTGCTGATATAATCACCAAACCACTGCTCAGGGAGACCTTTGAATACCTCAGGAAAAAGCTGGGGGTAGTTGATGCATCATCTTGTTGTTGAATCTCATTTGTTTCAGAGATTGTTGGTTGTACGCGAGTTTCATATGGGGTATACGCTTACATTTGTTGGTTTATGGATTGGTCGAAGATCGAATGGCACAGGTTCAGGGGGAGCATATATTCTTCTAATAATGCATTGTTGGCATTATGGTAGAAGATCTTGGAGGAGAAAGTATAGAAGGAGAACATGGATGCTAATCTGAATATTGCTGCTAATATGTCTCTATCTCTTTTGTCAAGGTCATTTATGGTGTATGGTGGATTATGGTTCTTCTTGAAGAATTTTTTTTCTTTTGCAGATCTGGTCTATAGTCAGGGGGAGCGTGATCAGCAGAGTAGAGACTTCAGCATGTTCTCAGGGGGAGCATAACCCTTTGCCCTTGATGTCAAAGGGGGAGAATGACCTTGAGGATCTTGGGGTTGCCATCAAGTCCAAAGGGGGAGATTGTTGGCATTATGATTCAGGTTTGGCGCTATGGCACAGGTGTTGTACTTGATGGAAACTCACTCAAAAGGCAGATCTCTGTTCAGGCTCTCAAAATCATAGAAAATGAGATACCCGCAGGTGAGCCTAAGAAAAGTTGCGGACCCACAGGTACCCCGAGCAAGAAGTGCAGACATACCCGCAGGTACTCTGTTAAAAAGGTGCGGACCTCAATTTCACTCACTTCAATGCAGAGAAGCACGCGCACGTGGGAATTCTTATGAATGGTCCATGGTATTTAGTCCAACGTATATGATCCTATGGTTTTTGGTCCGTGTTATAGCATCTAAATTATTGAACCCCGGTTTTGGGTCCCTTGTATCAGTTCTCTATGGTTTTGATCCTTGGTTTGAGTATGGGATTGCCTATAAAAAGGAAAGGAGATCATTTGGCTAGACACCTTTTTGAATATTGAATATATTAAGATCTGAAATTTTGGGTGATCGGTTTGATAATGCTAGATCTAAATCAAGGTGAATACTGTAAATTGTACAGCGGATCTATCGTGATCTCATTGGTGCATGATCAGATCTGTGGATCTGACAGTCTATGGCACATTGGAGGACTGATTAATTGGCTCTATTCGGAGGTCCGCAGGCGATCCACAGCGTAGGTGTGGAGGTACGTAGCTCAGCAGAAGGTGAAGGTGCGGAGGTACGCAGTGCAGCAGAAGGCGCTGGTGCGGAGGTACGCAGTGCAGCAGAAGGCACAATGCGGAGGTATGTAGAGGAATAGAAGAACCAGGTGTGGAGGTACGCAGTCAGGCAGACAGTGCAGGTGCGGATCTTTGCAGAGGTACGCAGTGCAACAGAAGGAGTAGGTGCGGAGGTACGCAGAGCAGAAGAAGGATCAGGTGTGGATCTGTGCAGTTTAGACACAGAAGAGCTGCGGATATTCGCAGGTTTCTATTGGTGAAGTTGCAGACTTTTCTTGAAATATTTGTTGGATGCCTTTTATCTATTGCTGAAGAGTTCTGGGTTTAGATTAGTGGTATTGATGTTCAAGTTACTGCATTCTGAGAAGTTATTGGTTGATTCAATGGTTGATTGAAAAAGGATATTGGTTGATTCACATGTACTTGATGATTATTTGATGTTCATGGATCCAGTCTGAAAATTAATGAAACGAGGTCCTTGGAAGAAAAGAAGTAGCACCTACGTACTAGTAGATCAGCTAGTACAAGAGCTAAGGGTGTTGTAGCTCCCTTCCAGGAGAGACTGGAAAATGAGAGAGGGTTGTAGCTCTCAGCAGGTTACAGCCTGCGTACTAGTAAAGGACTGCACCAGTACAAAATCATTGTAAAAGAAGTTTCTAATTGAAAGAAGATAGAGACATATTGCAGTAGGTGGTTTTCACCCACATTGGGTTTCCACCTTATATCTGGTGTTCTTTGGTGTGACTATCTGTTTTTCTTGTTCTTGCTCATTATTATATGGTACTGAGATACAAATTAATGATCAATATTTGAAGAATAAATTAAAGTATAAATCTGGAATATATATTGAAAAGAGTTTAAATAATACTGATTCACCCCCCCTCTCAGTAGTATTTCCAACACAGGGATCTCATTGCTTGTTGGGAAGTCAAGGATCTAAGGTAGTAGCATTGGGAAGGATTTTCACTAGAGCTTTCAGCTAGCCGGGCCAGCATACCAGCAATTCGCATATTTGGGTAGAGGGAGAGCGTAGAGGCCACTCATTAAAATTTCGTGGTGTTTGGGAGCAGCTGATCTAGGCCAAGAGTTCATCTGGGAAGTTAGGAGTTGGATAGCAGGGGTGAACCCAGCATTTCGGAGGAGTTTGTAGAGGGATTTGTAGGCAGTTTCCAACAGGTCAAATTGGCCACCCACAGTTGGGGTGAGGCTCCAAGGGGGTCGAAAAACATAAGTCAAAACCAGCCAAATTCCCTTCTGGGTTTTTCTGGGTTTTGACCAAAGCATTTTGGGTTAAAAGCATATAAATTTCTGGGCGGTTTTAGTGCACTTTCCAGCCATTCAAAATTCAAGAGGGAAATAGTTTTCTAGGCAGTGCAGTGCAGATTGGTGCAGCAGCTAGGCAACCTTCAGCTCAGCCATCTTCCTACCTGGGTTTGGTCCTGATTTTCCATTGAAACAAGCCCAGGTGCACCATTGCACTATCTATTGTATTTGGCTTGCATAAATATAACAAAATGCCTCAGAAGTTCTTCATTTGCAGTTTTTCTGTGGGTGCTTGATGAATATTTCGTTTTTTTATTTTTCTACGTAGAATTTTTGTTGTTATCACTTGTATTTCCTATTTAGGATCATTACAGTGGTATCAAAGCATGATCTTGGCTTGTTGTGGAGTAGCCAGCAAAATCATGTAAGATTTGGGCATGTATTCACTGTGATGGGTGAACTATAGACAAACCCATGGCTCAAGGGAGAGTGAGTATCATTAAGGGAAAAATGACCATCACCCACTTTCATGGTTCACGTACGAGTTCTATCAGAAAATGGGTACACGAATTGGACACATATTTCCGGCTAAACCCCATGAGGGAGGAGGGCACTATTAGACATGCCACCTTGCACTTGGATGGAGATGTTATGGAATGGTGGTACCGAGGGTTGATCCCTTTGGTTCATGTACGTATCACATCCTACAAAGAGTTCACACAAAGGCTCGTGGAGAGATTTGACTGAAAGGACACCAGACCCCCTCAAAGGGAGTGGATAGGATGACGAAAGCTAGAGGATGAGTCCAGGAGGCATTTTTACTAGTGGAGATCTAGCTTTAGATGTTAGAAGCTCGAGGAGGAGGTTGAGCAGGAGGACACGTAGGATGGTGAGGGGCACATCGATATACCCGGTGTGGCACAGGAGTCACCATTGTTGGAGGCCTCTTTGGTAGCTCCAGCTCACACCTTGATTGAGGGAGTAGATCATACACTTGGAGGGCCATCTATTGATGAGCTGCCAACAGTTGATGAGATACCTAGTTCTATGACCCAGTTTCTAGATGATGGGCGACCACAACAGGTTGATGAGATGCCTGGAGGCATACTTTTCATTGAGGAGGTACTAGAAGAGATGGAGGGGTCCAAAGCAGTGACTGAGTTTATAGAGGATAGCCGCCCTCCACAGTTTCATCAATTTTAGGCTAGCCTTCTAGCATTGAGAAAGAAGGCCACGATAGTGCGAGATGCCATTCTATAGCAAAACGAGGAGTTGGAGGGCATGGGAGCGGTTTGTGTTAATTCAATGGCCAAATTGACTCGCATTAAGGAACGATTGGGTTCCCTAATGGTTAAGTTGGAGTGCACATTGGAGCGACAGGGCAACCCTACTCAGACATTACAGGCTGGTAGCACTAGCAGGTTACCACTGCACATTGGAGAGGGAGAGGCAGAGTCACCTCGACATATTTTATGTGTTGACCAAGATGGTGAGATGAGGCGACATGCGTTGCATAGGGCGCATCCTTGGCAGGATGGAGGGTTAGTTCCATGTATGGGAGTTTATGCTCTCGATCCTTCCCTTCAGGTTGGATGGCGAGAGATATTGAGTTGGTATCTAGTGGAGCTGGCTAGGAGGTTAGATGCATCCATGGTCACAGCTCAGTGGAGGCTATGGATTACTAGAGGGGATCTAGGGCTAGACTGTGATCCAGGTGGGATTCTCCATCACATCTTAGAGTCAATAGTTCATGGTAGTAGCTACATGATGGACTTGGTGCTTGGGTGCACAGACCTTTTCATATCCCCTTTAGAGGTCCTAAAAACACTAGTGACAGGATGGATTGGCAGAGGAGCAAGCATATTTCATGAGTTGTCATGGCATATTGATTTTGCATGGAGTCACAGGTTGATTAGCCTACTCTGGAAGGAGCTAGTAGGAGGAGGTGGCATCGGCGGACCACCAGACAGGGCATTACATGGAGACGGTGCTCTCTCATTGGTATATTGGACACTGGAGCTACTGAGGATAGACACAATAGTGTCATTCCCATTGGCATGTGAGGAGTCAGACCACTCAGGTCTTTCAGGGAAGATGGGGAGATGTAGCCCACATCATGGAGGGATTACTAGCAGAGTGGTGGATGTGTTGGCACATGCAGGATGGCATATGATACAGGGTGGTACGACAGTAGGCAGTGGTACCCAGGGGTGCACAAGGATATGCCGCAGAGTCCAATCTTATGCAGAGGGATGCAACCTGATGCATACAAACCCAATTTTAGAACCTAGCATCCAGTGTTGTATAGAGGTATGCAGTGATGGGCAGTGGCTTGCATAGGAGCATGGAGATGTGTGGTTTCTTGATGTAGCATGTTGGTTTGCATTGAGCGACTCACATTGCATCGAGTACACGTGGGGAGAGCCAAATACAGTGACATAGGTAGTATATGAGATGGTATAGGATGGTACAGTAGTAGCACAGGGTATCCAATGGTGTACATTGATAGGCTACAGGGTACAATTCTAGGTCAAGGACTACAGGGATATGCAGTGGGATGCAATGGCATATGGTGCTACACGACGAGGTCTTAGAGGGTTACCTCTAAGGATACTTGTGGATGGAGACGCTGGGCATACCTTTGGGTGTACTTCACCCAAGATCGATGGGAACGCAGATGAGCAAATACTCGATGGTATCCATGGGGACTCACATGCCTATAACTCTTATACATCATTTACAGGCACAGATGATTTGGCTAATTTCCTTTGACACTCTGGGCGCGATCAGCTGGGGACAAGGAGCACACATGAGATATTGGGAGCACACACGAGATATTGGGATGACACTCAACGCACTACAGGAGAGACTTCTTAGTGGTGGCATTGGGTTGGTGCATGAGTTGACAACCATAGGTTTGGGGATGATGTGATCATCTGCAGGGGTGGAATATCGTTCATCAGTGAGCCTACACTTGGGGAGTAGGTCAGGAGGGAGACATGTGTCACTCTTTCCACAAGGCATCTCAGGAACATGCATGAGCAGAGGGTACCGTGTACGATTCAGGGAACTTTCCATTATGTGTCCAACCTCCAAACATTATATTGTCACATTGTCAAGAGGGCAGATGATAGACTCAATGGTGATGGTTGGTAGGAGTGGGATGGGTCTGCATACATTGAGTCGATTGTGAGTATCAGATACCCATATATTGGATGCCTTCACGGGGTAGTTATTTCGCACATGTGGCTTCCAATATTCATTGGTACTATGCAATGGCAGGCATAGGTAAGTTTAGCATCCATCAGATTAGTTCATGATATATGGGGCCTATATGTCAGTTTCATGCAGGGATTAGGGACAAGGAACATACAGATTCCAGCAATTGTTAGAGCTATGTCACAGGAGGTCTAGCTATGGGATCCAGAGATTGAGTTGATTGATAGGACACTCTATTCTATGATGAGTAGGCTCATGGGAGAGAGTGATCTAGTTCACCTTGGGTATGACACACTGGATATTTCTGAAACATCCATTTTATGGCTAGGTATATTTATCCTGTTACTGCTCAGGATTGAGATTGACAGTGGATGGGTAGACATTGACATCATGGAGATGCCTGGGCAGGATAAGCTTGGCCTTCACAAATATCGGGCCATTGGGTTTTGAAAGGGAAGGATACAGTCTTAGCATGATGGGAGGTTTTTCATAGTCGGAGTGGTGCAGTGTCAGCATGGTGGCACCCTTCTGAGACTAGCATGGGATCCAGGTACAACAGGATTTGGCGATTCATCTACCCTCAGGGGTGAGATTCTTTCTACATGGGGAGATCATTCAAATATTCCATTGGAATCTGGTGATTCGTTGTTGACATGGGGATTGTCACTAGTATGGTAGGATGTTCAACAATGAGGAGTGGTTCAGTGGAACATTTGGGACCCTGGCATTGGCTAGGCTAATGTTTGGAGCAACAGGATATTTCTTGAGGATAAGAAACTTTTGGCCGGGAGGACTGTAATGTTCCCAATTTTTGTCAGTGAAAAATTCACTAAGGAGTTTTGCTAATTTTTGGTGATATTACATAAAAAGGAGAAAATATTATTTTGTGGGAGAAAAGTGGAAATTATTATTTTAATGACGAATGGCAGCAAAGTAATATTTTATTAGTGGAAGGTGGGGACCACCAATGGAGAGGACTATCAATGATAAATAGAGCTTGGAGGCCTCCATTTGGTATCTTTTACATTTGCAAACAAAAACTCATATGTACACTTTGTTGTTTAGCAAGTCTACCAGTTGTTTAGCCATGAGTCTCTCAAGTGGGAGATTCAACCTCTACTTTGGGGGACCATCCGTGCCCACCCTAGGGAGGTTGTTCTACAAGAGTTTTTAGGAATTTCGGGGCAGCAACACACATCAGTAACCAGCGTAGAGAGGGGAGTACGTTTTTCTGGGTAGCCAGGAATCAATGCAGAGGGACTTTGAGACCAGCAGGGATCTCATTTCTTGTCCGGAGGTCAGGGATCCGAGGTAGAAGCATTGGGCAAGAATTTTCACTGTAGCTTTTAGCTAGCCAAGCCAACATACCAGCAATTCACATTTTTGGGTAGAGGGACAGCATAGAGGCCACTCAATAGAATTTAATGGTGTTTGGGAGCAGCTGATCTAGGCCAAGAGTTCATTCGGGAAGTTAGGAGTTGGATAGCAGGGGTGAACCCAATATTTTGGAGGAGTTTGCAGAGGGATTTGTAGGTAGTTTCTAGCAGGTCGAATTTGGCAACCATAGCTAGGGTGAGGCTCCAAGGGGGTCGAAAAACAGAAGTCAAAACCAACCAAATTCCCTTATGGGTTTTGGCCAAGGAGTCTAGGGTTATAAGAATATAAATTTCTGGTCAATTTTAGTGCACTTTCCAGCCATTCAAAATTCAGCAAGGCAATACTTTTCTATGCAGTGCAGTGCAAATTGGTGTAGCATCTGGGTGGCCTTCAGCTCAGCCATTTTCCTACCTGGGTTTGTTCCTGCTTGTCCATTGAGACAATCCTAGGTGCACCATTCCACTATTTATTGTATTTGTCTTGCAAAAATATAACAAAATGGCTCAGAAGTTCTTCATTTGCAGTTTTTTTGTGGGTTCTTGATGAATATTTATTTTTTTATTTTTCTGCGTAGAATATTTGTTGTTATCACTTATATTTCCTATTTATGATCATTACAAACATGAAGCTTTAAATTAGAGTCAGTAGGGAGGATAAGAATGGGCACTAAGCTTTATAAAATCCATGCATAGTATATCAATATTATTCTTTGTGTTTCCTTTTTTGATGACATCTAGGGAAAACTCCATTCAAATGGTTTATTTGTAAGAATGAATAATAGAGGTTCCCATAAGCACACAAAACCATATGAACAAATTCTTCAGATCCTAACAAATAACAATGTGCTAGGAAATAAAAGGTTTGGATTTTTGTCTTTCTCATTGAAGTCAACTATGAGAAAGTGTTGTATGGATGTTTAATGCTTCAAATGACTAGTGGAGATGTTGGAGAAGACCATGTTCAAGTTATATTCTCAAAGGAGAATCGATGCCTATTTTGTGGTGTGTAGATGGATTTAATGGCTGTGATGAAACATATAGGTTGGTTGCAAGGATTGACGACAGAGGAGCATTGTGCACCCCCACCTCGACCTCTCAAGCTTTAACAAGGGAGGGGGGTTTTACCTAACAAACATCGCTTAGGTGAATGTGATGTGAAAAGAACCATCACAAGGTACCCCTTAGTGGTTTTCAAAACCATTAAGGACCCCCCAAAACGACCTTCCTTCTTTGGGAGGGATGGCATGAAAACCACAGTTCACTACCAAAAAATATTCCACAACAAAGTTTGATGGTGTAGTGGAGAAATACAACAAATAATTTGACGTAGAGGTTGATTTGATGAGTGTATGGGAGCATTTTTATAATATTTACATAAATTTTACATTGGGAGCATATTGCAGTGGAGATGGTTTTGTAATGAGAGATTCTTCTCTATTCAATGATTACATGGGGTGCATGCTTTCCCATTGATTGCAGAGTGTTTTCTTGAGATGTGGATTTAAAACAAAATATTAAGTGAGTATTACTCAATTGCAAGTAAAAAAAAGAGTGTATGTAAAGGTTGTTTTCTAAATTAATTAAATAGTTATTTTGAAACTTTGGTTCAAAGCTGGTTGCAAGGTTCATAATATGGGCCCATTTTTATATTTTTATAGTTGGGATCTCATAACAGACACCTAGAAATATGGACAAGTATGAAGAATTTACATAAAGGTATTCACATCTATGCAAAAAGAGTTACATGAGAGATCCTTTGTGTATTTAATGAGTGTTGCATTACATGTGGCTCATTGTGACTTCCATATTGTCCATGCTGAAAACATGTCGAGAATCAACAAACTTCTGAGGAGAAAAAATCACTTTCAAATGTCATGCCATTTGTTGGAATAATAATCAATACTCCAGTGCAAACAAGGCTGCTTAGAGAAATTCATGAGGTTAAGTTTGGGTTTGATTCCTAATCTCAATGATAAAAATATGTTTTCCAAACCTTCACAGTAAAACAATGTATAAATAGGTGGTAGAATACGCTACAACCAAGATAAAGATTGTGAAAAATACCTTATTTTTTGAGAAATCAAACAACATATATGTCAAGGTGTCAAGATATTTATCTTTATTTTATTGTTAGTAAACAATCTTAGATTGAAAGGCATTCATCCATCATTTGATGAGGATAAAAGAAGCAACATCGAGGAAGATAGGGGGGAATTTTTGGGTTAGAGAGCAACTTGGAAACCTGAAGGCCATGCCCTTATTGTAAGTCCAATGGGCCTTATATTTTATAAATTTCTCAAATACAAAGAGTTTTATCTTGGATTCATGGCTTGGAATAAATAGACCTAAGTATTCTTCACTATTTTCTATGTTAATCATCTTTAATATTCACCTATTTTCTTTTTGTTTTACCTGAGCATTAATTAACACTATAAAATTCCCTTAATTCTCCGAGAAATGTTATGTTTGAAGCTGAGATTATAATATAAATATGTTGTTTATATTATCCCTCTGGATCTAGTGATTGCTTCCTTGATTACATATAACGAAATTGTGCTCTATTGTTTAACCATTGGAATGTTATTCAAATGTGTTTCTACAATAACAAATATCAAGGATATTCGGTGAATGTTTAATTTTTTTATTTCTCTTCTTATTTTACTCCACACTTTTCCTATCAACTTTGTGCTCTATATTTTAGGACTCTCCTCTGACTATTTGATATTTACTATTTTATCCTAGCTCTCTTCCATCCTTATTCTCAGCCTAGTCCACAACATTTCTATCACTTAAATCTGGCCATTGTTCTCAATCTCTAGGGTTGTTGTTTAGTGATACTGAACAACAAGTAATCCTCATAACATTTGAGGGAGCCCCATTTGGTTTGAGGTCCAACTTGGGCCTAAAGTAGGTTTTTTGTTACCTTTGCATATTTCCTTGCAGTTGGGAACCATCTAAAGATGTTACAATAGAATTGTTGAGATTTTATTATCCCAATTGTCTTTATCATTGTTGCATATCTTTATTGGTCCTTTATGTAATGTCTTGTAAATATTGTGTTGAAAATAGAAACAAGAAATGTTAAAAATAACATCTAGAAATTCTAATTTAATTTGTCCTTGAATTAAATTAGGAATTAAATTGTATTTCCATTCTCATAGCAGCTTGTAGTAGTTAACCAAGTTAAGTTGACTTACTTGGCTCAGTAAGTTCAAGTTGGAAGTCTATCTAGGGTCATGTAGAGTGATCCCTGAATTCTAGGGGTCTGAGTTGAGTTCTTTTGAGTTGTAATTAATTAATTCAGTCTAACTGAGTTAAAGTCAGATAAACTAGTTCAATTAGTTTGAGGATCTAGTAGAAGGTCTAATAGTGGGGATCAACATCAGTGCAGCTTCAGTGCTCCACCAGTTAACTGAAGATTCACTCATAAATAACTCATGCATGTCAGTTTAGATGAAGACCTAGTTGAGATTAGAGTTCAGGGACAGTGTACTATCAATTGTATAATTTTATGAGTTGTACAGATGGTGTATGCAATCAGTAGAAGGCCTATGATGGATTGCACAGTTATGGTGAGGTATTTCCCAATTAAATATGGGCTAATTATCTTAGGAATTGTGAAAGGAAGTAAGTGTTTGGCAGGAAACCTACCAGTAGATTTGGCTAAGTGTTGGATTGAGTTGGCTTATGAGGCAGAGAGATAGATTGTGCTTGTGCAAGAATTGTTCGGGTTGAACAAGAATTGTATTTTCTTCTCATATCTTCTGGTTAATGAAATATAGATAGTTAGGGTTTTGAGCAGTTTCTTTGCCCAGAAAAATATTATGTTATGTGCGATTGATATTCTTCCTTTTCTGCTTATTGTCTTCATCAATCAATTTTGGTTTCCACTGAAGAGTAGAGTAGACGCTTGTCTTGTGTTTTATCATATCACATAATTTGTTGAATCTACAGTAAAATTATACATGGTATCGGAGCTAAAGACAATATAGAAGAGGGGAATTTGAGTTTGTTTTGCAGGTGAAATCGAATTTGCAGGTTCATACTTTAGAGTCGGCAACATGTCATTCTACGGTTTGATACTTGAGTATGCCTTAAAGGGCAACTCAAATTACATAGCTTGGAAGGACAATATGGAGGCAGTGCTAGAAGACGATGGGCTCAAGGAATTCATAGATCATGATATTCTGAAGCCTCTAGCATCTGATGCTAAAGATCTGGTTGAATGGAGAAAGTGTGTGGTAAAAGTGAGAAGGATATTCCTAAAAGGAGTTTGAGATCACATTGTCTCGAATCTCCATGGTAAGGAAAATCCATTTGCAATGTGGAAGGAATTTATGGACCTGTTTCAAAATAGCAGTGACCACAGGAAGTCGGCACTGAAGGACAAACTCAGAAGGATCAAGATGGAGAAGGGTGACTCTATTCCGAAGTAATTGACCAAGTTCACCCATTCTTAGGATGATCTTGGAAGTGTCAAGATTACAATTGTAAAAGAAAATATAGTGAGCCTAGCACTTCTAAGACTTCCTAAGAGCTGGAACAGTTACCAGGACTCAGTTAATGGGAGGGAGAAGCTACCAGAGTGGGAGTGGTTGTGGTCTGACTTGGTACAAGAATAGTTTCAGCGGAAAACCAGATATGGGACCTCATCCAAATAAGTGGAAGAGGACTTGGCATTAGTCAGCAATGAAAAGAAAGCCAAGGGAAATAAGTCCTAAGGTGAGGAGGGTGGCAAGAAGAAGGACTTGTCAAACATAAAGTGTTTTCACTATCACAAGTACGGGCATTATGCCACGAATTTCCCACAAAAGAAGGCAAGCAAGAATGAGCCTGCAGTAGCAGGAGCAGGTGAAGCTCTAGCTTCATAATTCGAACTTGATTTCACTCTCATTGCATGCATGGCCAGGACTATAATTGGAAGCATGTTGTATCTCGACAGTGGTGCCTTGTTCCATATGACAGGGAATAGAGATCTCTTTAGTGACTTGGAGGAGAAAGACCTCAAGTAGAACATAGAGTTTGGAGATGATGGGAGGTATAACATGACCAACATCGGTACAGTTACTTTTGAGAGGGATTCTGGCTCCCCTCTTAGAATCACATATGTGATTTATGTTCCAGGACTAAAGAAGAATCTTGTTTCCAGCACGATATTGGAAGATAGTGGCCATGATGTGATTTTAATAAAAGGAAAGGTTTTCCTTTGACACATTACCACAAGATAGGTGAAACAGATTGGTGTGTGAGTCAAGAACCTGTATCCACTTGAGGTACAAGATGCATGCAAAGCCTTGAGGAGAAAGGAAAAAGTTAGAGACTTAGTGGTTGAGAGGGAGTATGAATTACCTCTCAACATGCAGCCTCAGCAAGTTATGGGGCAGCCACAACTGGAGAAGCAGAGAGGAGACCGGCTGGAGACATCCACTCAATAAAAGACCTCCAATAGGGGGGGAATTTCGAGCCAAGTCGGTAGAGGGAGCAGATGCAGCCATACCTTCAAGTAAGAGGTGGGGCGATATGAAATCTTAGTCCAAGAGTTTCAAAAATTTGGGTAGGGTCCATTGAGGTGTGTTTGTCTCATGGATGATTACCTTGCTACGAGGGCCCATAGTATTCAATAGCATGAGGATCAGTGTTAACCAAATACTGAGGAGTGCAGAGCAGTGTTGACAGAAGAGCAATGTTGACATCAGAGCAGGAGGCTTAGTATCAGAGTTAGCAGCAACACAGTTTTTTCCCAGTAGATAGGTGCAGACACAGTTGATTTGGTTTATTTTGTTTGGATGCCTTTTTGTTGCAGATGTTGCAGTAGCAACAAAAAGAGTGACAAGTATTGCATGTAGAACATTACAAAGGTACCGGATCGAGATAGAGTTGAATTCCTTTCTTGTTGAGAGGGAGTGTTGAAAATAACAACAAAAAATGTTAAAATTAGCATCTAGAAATTCTAATTTAAATTGTCCTTGAATTAAATTAGGAGTTAAATTGTAATTTTATTCTCATAGCAACTTGTAGCAGTTAACTAAGTTATGTTGACTTAGTTGGCTCAGTAAATTCGAGTTGGAAGTCTATTTAGAGTCATGTAGAGTGATCCCTAAATTTGAGGCACCCAGGTTGAGTTCTTTTGAGTTGTAATTAATTAACTTAGTCTAACTGAGTTAAATTCAGTTAAACTAGTTCAATCAGTTGGAGGAACTAGTAGGAGGTCTAGTAGTGGGGATCAGCTTCAGTGTAGCTTCACTGCTCCACCAGTTCATTATAGATTCACTCATAAATAACTCATGCATATCATTTCAGAGGAAGACCATTAGGGGAATTTTGAGGTCTAAAATGGGCCTCCTAAGGAAATTATAAAATAATAGTGGAAATAATAAAATAAGTTTAGATTACATCATCAAATTTTAGAGGGAAAAAAGAAAAAACTACTTTTTCAACTCGTATTTTCAACTTATCTCCCTATGGGTTTACTCAAATTTCAAGCAGGAACACTTGTTGGATGTAGAATTTGATTCCTCATCCAAGGAGTACTCATGTTGCATACTTTCGATGGACCCTGCTACATGAAAAATGAGAAACACATGAAAAACGTGATTGTAATCACATTTTTTCATGTATTTCTCATTTTTTGTGTAAAAGGGTCCATCGGAAGTATGCAACATGGGTAGTCCTTGGATGAGGAATTAAATTTTGCATCCAAAGAGTACTCTCGCTAGAAATTTGAGTAAAACCTTAGGGAGATAAGTTGAAAAGTAGTTTTATTATTTTATTATTTTTTAATCTTTTTACTTTTTTACCCCAAAAATGGTGAATCATCCCCCATTGTTGGCATCATCATGTTGAATGTTATTGGCTCTTATAAAGTTTACTTTGGTTGTAAATTTTTCTTAGGAGGCCCATTTTAGACCTCAAAATTTCTCTAATGGCAATTGAGATTAGAGTTCAGGGACAATGTACTATCAATTGTATAATTTTCCAAGTTGTACAAATGGTGCATGCAATCAGTAGAAGGCCTATGATAGATTGTGAAATTATGGTGAGGGATTTTCCCCATTAAATATGGGCTAATTCTCTCAATAATTGCGCAAAGAAGTAGGAGCTTGATAGGTAGCATATTTGGCTAAGTGTTGGCTTGAGCTGGCTTGTGAGGCAGAGAGATAGATTGTACTTGTGCATGAATTGTTTGGGTTGAACAAGCATTGTATTTTCTTCTCATACCTTCTAGTTAATGCAATATAGATAGTTGGGTTTTTGAGAAGTTTCTTTCCCCAGAAAAATATTGTGTTACGTGCTATTGATATTCTTCCTTTTCTATTTATTGTTTTCATTGATTAATTTTGGTTTCCACTGAAGAGTAGAGTAGATGTTTGTCTTGTGTTTTAGCATATCACATAACATGTTGAATCTACAGTAAAAATCTACAGATTGTACCACACCATTGGCATGTGGGTGGTAGGTTTTTGTCTTCCAATGCTCAATCATGATTTTTTGTAACATTGTTTTAATTGTAGCATTAAAATAATGTGTGCCCCTGTAACTAATTATAGTTAGGGGACAACCAAATATTGTTACTATATTTTCATAAATAAATTTAGTAGCTACTTCTTTTGTACATTACTCGACTGGTTCAACTTCTGCCCACTTCAAAATACTCCACTACTGTGATAATATATTTTGTGCCCATCATTTTGGCCCTTTTGGGAAATGGACCGACAAAGTCGATAACGCAAATCGCAAATGTTAATATTGGATTTATGGAGTGGAGTAGCATTTCATTTCTCAACAATGGTTAGCCTAATCTCTGAAAGATATCAATTTTATGGACTTCTCTTTGACAATCCCAAAACAAGGTTGGCTACCATAATCCTTCTTGTAAGATTTTCCTCACTGTGATATGTCCTTGATAATGTCCACCAACACCTACTTTATGAGCTTCATCTATAATATCATTCTTTTCATGCTCTAAATTTTTTTTTTGAAGTATTTCGTCAGTTACCATTTTGTATTCTTTTCCATTGATTATTGTGAATGGAGATTCTTTTATTCTTGAGATTTTCTTTTTCTTTTTCTGTTTAGATAGTCCATCATGTTCTCTTATCGTATGCAAAAACTAGACTATTTCTGAAAATTATACAAGGGTTTCTTCGAAATTTAAATGTGCATTCAACAAGTCATCATCAAATTTGATCGATTCTTCCCCTGTTCCAAGTCAATATAAGTGTCTGGGTCCAACATTCTTTTTCCCTAGTTAGACTATCACTTTGAATTAAAACTCCTAGCATAATAATAGCCATTGATATAATTGACCCTAATTCATTAGTTTATTGAAGATATACCTTAAAGCTTGATGATATTTGAAGAATATAAAAGGATTGGCTAAAAGGAAATGGCATAATTGTTGTAGAGAAAATATCATGGCAAGTGCTTCCCATTCTATCATCAAGTAATTTATTTTGACTTTATTTAACTTTTGATTGGCATAGGTATTTGGATTGTCAATGGACTTGTTATCAGACAATGTTAGTATGAATCTTACTGCCACATTTGATCAACAACATGCATGTGCAACTTATTCAACCAGTAATGAAATTTCAATATGGGTACCTCACCCAAATTCCTCTTAAGTAATTAAAAAGACTCATCACATTTCTTGGTCCAATTATATGGAACACCCTTATTTAATAATTCATCAATCGGGAAAGTTATATTAGAGTAATGTATGATGAACTTCTTGTAGTATCTTGTGTGCCCCGGAAAATTTTTAATCTACTTTTGGTTCAATGGGGGTTTTAAATTGAGGATCAATTTAATTTTTTCCATGTCTACTTTGATCCCATATTTACATACTACATGACCCAATAATATTCCTATTGGTGTAGCAAAAATGCATTTCTTGATATTAAGAGACAATTGAATTTGTCTACATCTTTCCAACATAAGTCTCAACCATTGGACATGATATTTTAGTAGTGTATACATTGTCCAATTTTCGAAGTAAATTTCCATGGTTGTATATATGTATTCTTGAAATGATTTAACTACTATTCTAGAAAAGATTGTTGGTGAATATTTTAATTTGAAGGGCATTACTCTATATGCAAAAATTCCAAATCTTGTAACTAATGTGGTTTTCTCCTTGTCGTATTTTGAAATGGGTACTTGATTGTGCCCAGAGAAGTTGTTTGCAAATGAATAAAATATATTCCCTACCATCTCGTCTATGATTTCGTCGACGAATGGAGTTGGAAATGGATGGTTATTGTTAATTTTTTTAGACCATGAAAATAAATACAAATACTTAATCTAGTTGGGTGGCAATTTTTGGGATGCATGACAATGGGACTTGCCCACTCCAACCTTTCTATTGGATAGATGATGCCGACAACCAACATCCTTTCTATTTCTTTTTGAACAATTGACTAATATTTATGAGCTAATGTATATGATATTTTCTTTATAGGCTTAGCTCCTTAAATGAGTTAAATTTTCATCTCTGCCATTTCTTTCACAAGTCCCTTTAGATATTGTAATCATGGGAAAACCTTGATATTATTTGAGTAATTTAATAAATTTCATGGCTTTATTTTTTGGCCAATAGTCACCAAGTTGGGCTATTTTTGGTTGGTCATCATTTGAGATATCAACTTCTTTAATTCTAATTTCTGCATCCATCTAGTCAGGGACCTTCAACTCATCAAGCTTATGGTACTTTATTTTTATCTCTTGGTAGGAAGGTGGAAAATTCAATTTATCAGGCTTCTCACGTCCTCTTTTGACCCTTTAAGTATTAATTTTATTTTTTTGAAAATTTCTAGATGATCCTTTTTCTAGCGAAATCTTTGGTCTAAAAAATGGGTGTTTTCCATTCCTAAGCAATTAGCTATATTTTGATGTGGTGAGATGTGTGATACATGATTACATGTAGAATTCGACAAGGGGTTGACTATTTTTTCTCTTCTTTTTGCTTAGAAGGAGTTTCTTTTTTCAAAAATTATTTTGTTTGTTGAGTTGTTTCGATCAATTCTTTCTCCTTTGGTTGAAATTTGAAATCTTTAATAAAATTATTCTTTAGTTCAGTCCTATGTAGTGAATTTCCTTGAGCTTCGTCAATATTATACAATTTATTTGGATAATTGTCAAGAGTATTAGGAAACATGTGGGATCATACCGCTCTCATACTTGCAGCCAATTCTTTTATATTCTGCTTCACATAATTGAATATGTTCTATTGGTTCTTGCCCTTGTTTGAAAGTTGGAATGTTTGCTTGTACCAACAACTTCCATCCTCCAAAACGTTCAAAAAAGTAAGTATTTCCAGCAATCCAAATTTGGAGTTTGCAATCATGGTTATCCCATCATGGCCTTACTTCCTGTCTAGTAAAATTTTGGACTATAATTTTCATTCTTCCTTGCTCTCCTATTTCTTTAGTCACTTGTTCAATGTCATTTACAAGGGATTCTTTCTCTTTGAATCTCAGTGGGGTACCAAAATCCTTCCTGAATTAAAATGGTAGAAGTGTAGTGGTTTCTTTTATATTTTTGTCTTGAATAGTGGACACTACTTTTATCGTGAAACAAATTCAAATATTGTTAGTCGGCATGGCTTCAATTGAAAAACATTGTTTCTCTTTAGAATCAAATTTTTTGATTTTCCATTCATAAATCTTAGTGCCTAAATTTTGACCTATGGAGAAGGGGGATCTTGAAAGAATTTCTCTAAATGAATTTGGTTCCACATTATCTTTGTCCCCATGCAAGATTTGATATATCCTCCTTGTTTCTACATCATCCTCCCGGGGTTCTACCCAGGGTTTTCCTTCTTGGGGGTCAGAGGTATTATAATTTTTTTCTTATTTGCTTTTAATTTTATTCTCTCTCTTTTTAATGAAATGTCTCCTTCATTTTTTTAAATCCGTGATCTTTTGACCTGAGCTAGACATGTTTGTATCCCATATACAAAGTTGATTACCTCAAAGTTGAAAAAATTTAGAATTCCCATTATTGATATTTTTACTTACATTATCATTCTTATGGTTTCGATGAATCTCTAGTCTGCTAGTTTGAGGTAATTAGTTATTTATTGAAAAGTTTTCCTTCCTAGTTTTATCCATGTTTCTCTAGGAAGGATATTAAATTTCAATCCAAATTCCACTATGACTTCCTTTATCATATATCCATCTATCTCAAGGTCTACTTGAGGGTAATAATGATTGAAATATTTACCCTAAGATAATTGGCACAAGTTCTTACAATGTTTTTTCTCCTCACTATAATTTTTCAATATGTGGAAGAGCTTAATCAAACTTCCAACTAATTGTTGTTCTTTTAATAATTCCATAAATTCCTATAATATATTATCTTTTGTCAAGTTCTATTTTCTAGCCTCATTTTTATAAAATTCCATTGCCTTTTCCATTGTGTTGTTATGTTGTTGCATTTTTTTTTATAGAAAAAATACCCATAAATGTATTCATATGAAATAGGAACAAAGTTTAAATTTTGTATATGTTGTACGCATTCAAGTATTTTTCCTCCTGGTAGAGAAAATAGGCCTAAGGGCCACACAAGATGCAAGCACACAAGCCCACCAAATAAAACCCAAAAAGGGAAACCAGAAAACCTAGAAAAAACCCTAAATGGGTACCAAAAATTAAGCTAGAAAACCCCAACAAAGTTTTCCAAGTAACAAGCCATAGGTTGTGCACAGGCCTCCCATCATTCCTTAACAAAATACTAGGTCATAGAAGACCCCGAAAAAAGGAAAAGAGATGGCACCCAAGCAATAACCCCACTGCAACCTCAACAAGAAACGACAACAGAGAACTGTTGGTGAAGCAAGCACAACAATAAAGCATGGAAGAGGCACGGAACAGGGGAAGAGAAACAAAAAATCATGCCCCCTCAACTCCCCACACACACCTAAGAAGCACCACCAAATCCACGAGGCCCCAGGATGATACCGCACCAGCGCAAAATAGGGAAAATGGTAGATGTCGGCCCTCCAACTACAACATCTAGCAACGCCAACTCCCAAAGAGCATCAAAAATTTAGACCAACTACTGCAAAAAGGAATAGAAGGCCACAAAGCTAGGGTTCCATCTGTCAGACCACCTCATAGTCGAAACCTAGAATGAAACTAGATGAGGTGGAAATTTTTTCTAGAGCCAAAACATCATCATGTTGTTGCATATTTGGGTATTGGGTAGTGATTTTTGATGTTTGTTGGAGAAAAAATATTACAAAGACGCAGGGTTCTATCTTAGGGTGCCAACAAAAGAGTTAGCTATAGTCTAACCTAGCGTCATCATTTTTTATCTTCCACAAGGGAAGAAAGTCTCACTCGAGGCACTGCCTAGACTTTGGAAGGTGAAGAGGGTTTTACAAATAAATGTGAATAGAATTAATGATTATGTAACACATTTTTCATTTAAGGTAATCAATAAAATATTTCAAATATTACGTAGACGTTTAAAGAAATAAATTTTTTAACATGGATCCAAGCACACACACATAACACGTGGAATTATCCTGTAACAAATCTCTTTTTATTATATCAACAGAGAGTGAGATATCATATTACATTCTCTGGCATATAAATCATTAGGATTACGAGCCAATACATTAGTTCTCAATAGATCAACATTGGCAAATACAAAAGAATAGATTTTATAGTGCAAGAATAAAATTTGGAAACATTATGGCATTTTCTATCTATTCCTCTCTCTTTTGCCTTTTCCTCACTACTTCTTTTATAGTTTCTGCCTTTTTGATATGGTCCAACTTAGCTCCGCTTTGACATGATGAATCCTTCTTCATTTCCTATTCACTTGTGTTGTCAACCTGTTTCCACACTCATTTGATGATTTCCAAAACTCCAACTAACTTTTCTAGTTGTCGTTCTTTCCTTTCTGCTACCATTTTCCATCAAAAATTAACCATTCAAGAGTGGCTCATTTTTTGTTCTTGCTTTATTTTTATTTCTGTGACTGTTTTTGGCCAAAACTTACCATTTCAAAAATGAAGGACCCAGGACAAAACCTATTGACTCACCCTTGAGTCAATCTTCCACTTGCACAGATGATTCTCCTTCAAATGAAGGACCCAAATCATGAAATTCAGTGAGTGTTTACTTGCAGAAAACATCATAGGCATCCAATTAGTCTTGCCACTTTTGTAGCAAAGTATTAGCCTAGTGAACAAAATTTTGAGTGTTTCTAGTGACTAGAACCTCAGGTTGAGCTGCAAGTATATTACTCCATTCAGAAATTGCTTTAATATCAAGTTGAGATAGCTGAAGATAATGCCATTGGAAAATAGTTTTGAGATCATGGATAAGTTGGTTAGATTTATGGGATTCATCTTTGAAGGAAGTAATATGGATATTTGTTTCTCCAACCTGATCAAGATTTTTTGTTGTGAAATCAAGTCAGTGGTAGCGAATATATCCTCCATCAATGTTTTACCCTATTCATGCAGCTTGTATAGTGGTAAATTATGCTTGGCTAAAAGTATGGGCTAGTCTTGTACTTGCAACAAAATATCCTGAGAATCTTTTGTTTGTTGTTGAAGAGTAGTTCTAAGAGCAGACGCTTGCTCAATAATCTAGTTCAACTAGTGGACAAATTGTTCTATAGGATCAGGAACCTGCTTGTGCAAATATGAAATAGAGTTATGTAGAGTTCTATTGGTAGAAAATAATCTCATCCATACCCCTTCAATAAACTCTATGAATTGCAATGGAACACATGATGAAATATCATGTGGAAGATTAGGATCTATCTTTGCAATAGTTGGCCACATTTTTTCAAACTTAGTATTGATGTCAACTACCTCATGTTCATGTTGTTTTTTTGTTATGTGTAGCTCATATCACTCTTTTGTGACTTGGATAAGTTGTTTTTGCTTCAGTTCATAATATTGGGTTAAGAAACTCTGCTTCCTTTCTATTAAAATAAGGTAGTCTTTTAGAGTGCTAGAGTTGAAAATCTTCAGTAGAAAGGGTATCAACCGGTAGAAACATGAATTGTAATGGTTGTACACTAGTGATAGAATTCTAAAAAAAAATTTGTGGAGAATTCTCTAGGGCTTCTACTAGTTCTTGCTTCTACCCCGCCCCCTCCCCCCTCCTCCCTGCATTAGACACACATCTTGTTGAACCTGTCAACTACCACAAACAAGTAGCCATGTCCCTTCCTCGTTTTTGGTAAACCTCCCACAAAGTCCATGGAATTCCTCTCCCAAGGATGAGTGGGTACAAGTAAGTGATGATATAGACCTTGTTTCCTATTGCTAGGCATTCTGGTACAACAAACCATACATCCTCTTATGAACCTAGCTACATGTTCTTGCATCTTGGGCCAATACACATACCTCTGCAAGTTGGCCATGGTCTTCCCTACACCAAAGTTCCTTGCACCCTTGAGTGTGAGCCTCTCTATTCAACTACAATCACTCACCTTTAGGAACACATAACTTATATAGCCTGTAGAGTAACCCATCATGAAGATGGTAGTCAACATTTTTGTCACCATCATGCACATGGATCTGACTCTAAAACTATTGAAATACCTCCTTGAATTCCTCATCCTCTAAATATTCTTCTCTATATGCACATGGGTGAATGGCTCCATGTGCAATATAAGAGTCCCCAAAGTTGTAATCTTTGATGTGGGTGGCCTTAAAAGCATGTCAACCAACTTGTTTTTGTTGTCATTTTTGTACTTAATAGCTAAATTAAATTTTTGTAGAAACCCCATCCACTTGTAATGCTTAGTCTATTGCAGCTTACTTTGGGCCTATAAGTACTGTAGTGGTTGGTGATATGTGTGGATTACTATCTCCTTTCCCACCAGATAGTGCTTCCACTTCTTCACATCTTGCACTAGGGCATATAGCTCCTTATTATAGGTAGGGCAGTTAAGAAATTTCCCATGAAATACTTCAGAATGGTATCATATAGACCTTCATCCCTGCATCAACACTGCTCCCATAACATTCCCACTCGTATCTGTCTCCACTTCATGGGATGCTACAAGTTTGGTAATTCCAGGACTGGTGGTTGATTGATCTTCTTCTTTAGCTCCTCAAGGGCCCTTTACTAACCATTTCCCCACTACAAAATCTTGCCACTTGATGTTATAGCATGGATTGGTGTTGTTACCACTGAAAATGAGGCTATGAATTTTCTCAGGTACTGTATTTCTCCAATGAAACTCCTGACCTCAGAAAAATTAGTAGGCACTGAGCATTTCATAATGGCCTCCATCTTGGCAGGCTATAACTTTAGCTCTCCTCCACCTATCACATACCCCAAATACACCAAATATTGTTGTGAAATGTCACACTTCTTGATATTTTCTAGCAGTTGGTGCTTATTTAATGTCTCTAGCGCCTGTGTCAAATGTGATATGTGCTCCTTCCAAATATCATTGTATACTAGTATATCATATAAATAAAAAATAAAAAATGAATCTATAAAAGGTCACAATACATCATTCATTAATCTCATAAACGTAATTTGTGCATTACATATGCCAACTGACATAACTAGCTACTCATACAAACCTTGCTTGGTTTTGAAGGTGAATTTCCAAGTATTTTGCTTGTTGGAACTGATCCAACATAGCATCTATCCTTGGTAGGGGGTACTATTCTTGAGCATGATCTTATTCAATGCCTTATAATCTATACACATCCACAAAGTCCCATCCTTTGGCACAATGATTATGGGTGACCCACATGGTGATGTGCTCAGTCGAATGACACCCTATTCTAGTAGTTGTTGCAACTATTTCTTCACCTCACTTGCTTCTATAACATACTGCATGTACAACACATTTTTCGGTAATAGGGAGTTTGACAATAGATGGATCTCATGCTCCACTTCCTTCTTAGGTGGTAACCCTTTAGGCTTCTAGAACACATCCATGTATGCATGTAGAAACTCTTCCATTTGATGTTTCTATTTATTAGTACACCCCCTCTAAGGATGCCTTGTGTCTTACTGACTCTTATATAGATTGATTTTCTCTTAAAATTAGTAAAACATACTTCTTGCTTGAACTGATAAATTTCTTGGCTTGGTTGTCACTTACCATAAATTTTTGACTTGCATTTGTGCTTATTAATGGTGAATTTTTTCCCATCCTTGATGAGCTGACATTGTTTTTCTCTCTGCATCAATATTGCATCTTGCATGTACATGTAGGGACTCCCAAACATGACTCCACATACATTAAGGGGAACCAAATCTAACTCTACTTCATTAATAAAATCAACACTAATAGAAAATCTAATTTTGTATTGCTTTGTTACCTTCAGCTTTTCACCCTTATTTACCCATCCCAATGGATATGGAATTGGGTGATAACAAACTTCCAACCACAAATTCTTGACCAGATCTACTACAATGATATTTTATTGTGATCTTGATTCAAACAAAACATCAATCTTGGTCTTCTTGACTTATATCTTTATAAGTAGGAGATTGGTCATTTCACTATCTTATAGTTTCTAAAGGCTACTTATATTCACATCCTTCTACACTAATGTAAATATGGCATTATCATCCACGTCCAAGTTTCTTTCAACTCGGTTTCTCAAATCAATGGCCATGAGATTCTTCTTCTTATTGTCTCTCTTTTTGTTCTTCAGTTTAAGATTTGGAAGCAACTTCCAACACTTCCCCTTTGTATGGACGTCAATGTTGCAATGGTTGAAATGGTTGTTGGGATCTTTGCATTGGCATGTTGTGGTTTCTTCCTTTTAATATGTTTCCCCTTTCTACTTCTTCTTCCCCTCCTTAGAAGCATTATGTTTCTCATTCTACTTCGATCCACTTGATTGCCCTTTATTCATGCCTATGTTTTCTAGGTACTATTCCTGTACACAAGACTCATCCACTGATTTGGGCTTGAACAACATCACTTGCTCCCGTAAATGGAAATGTAGATCCCGTAAATATTTTAGGAGAACATCTAGGTTCTTTGGGTAGATACCCAACATTATGGCCATTTATCTTAACTCTGTTGTGTACTATTGCATGCTTGTACCCTTCTTTTGCCTAAAGTAGTGCCACCAAATCCACTAGTCCTCTTCATACCCAATAAGGTAAAACTATGACTTTATTAGGGTTTCAAAGTCCTCCCACTTAGTCATTGGAGGCTATCCCTCCAACCTCAAGGTCTCCTTATGGATTTCCCACCAAGTCAAGGCATGGCCCTATAATTTCAGCTGCAAAAATGAAATCTCATGTTCTTGTTGAATTCAATGGACACTTAAATACACTTCCAATTGTTGCAATAAGTGATTTAGCTTCAGAGTTTAGATCTCACCATGGTAAGAGTTGATATCGAAATTTTCTTCCATTTTCAACAAGGACTATGAATGATTCACAACACTCGAATTGGGTTGATTTTTTTGGGTCCTTTCTTTGACTAGTTCTTCATCTCTTCATGATATCTTGATCTTCCCTATGATTTTTCCTCTGCATTAGAACCCCCATCTTCTCCGAATATCCCAAGATTATTTCTCAGGGTTTCCATGAGGAGATTTACATTATGATTTATATCTACGACTTTTTTTTATAGCCATGAAAACCTCTCCTTTATAATATCACGAGGGTTACTCGCAGATTCATCGACCATGATTAGGGTTTTACAACTTTTGGCCTAGCTAATCTAGATTCCCTATAAATGTCCACAATATACCCAAAGAAACATGGATTTGATACCAATATGATTTTTAAACTATTGTTGATATTCCACTAGCTAGTTCGTCACAATAGATTTGATGAAAGTAAATTTAAAATATGAAATTCTACACTATTACATTTTTATATCTCTTTAGATTTATAGACCTGTATATTAATGTTAATAGCGTATGCATGTAAGTTAGAATTATGCAGAAAATAGGGAATGAAGAAATAAAATCTCATAAACACATTTGACACACAATATGATATGGGAAACCCTTTCGGGAGAAAAACCCAATTGGAAGGTAAGTTCGCTCCACTCTCTTTCTCTGAATAAAAATATGGTTGCAAGTACAAAGATGTATAACCTATGGACCGTGGGGTACTACAGTGCAAAAATCCTCTCTATGCGCTCTATGTCTTGTCCCTATTGGCTATTTTTTCTCAACTATGGAACAAATTTACTCAAAAGAAGGGAACCACTTTTCCTCCTAATGGCCCAGTTATAACATAGCCCAATAGCCTACTAGTGGTTAGGTTTAACTACCTCAAAGCTTAACTAGAGTTAAAATATAGACTCCTATAGAGTATTCATCATCATAATCATGTGGCTAGCCCATTTTCCATAAATAATGGGGGATGATGTGGCATCCTCTCGACTTCTAAGTGGTATAACTTTCACATACATTTTCTGATTGACACAATTCTTGCATCATTGGAAAGGTATACATGTGTAGAATAGGAAAATAATGTGCACACTAAAGAAAAAAATATTTACCCTTGAGAAATTTCATTTGATGCCTAAAAACAATCCCATAAGTCTTCAAACCCCAATTTTTCAAACTTGGTCCCGCTGGTAAAAAGGGTCCTCCGAGATGATTCCTACACTTTTTCCACTATGAAAGCATCGATATGGATGAAAAAAAAATATAATGATCCAATCCGAATAATATATATTTGCTTCATATATAAATTAAGCTAACCATTTGGAAATTAAAACTCTATAACAGGTCATTCCTCCTCTATCTAAATAACAATTTTGTTAAACATTTCCTAAGCCATTCTTTAATATACTCCTTCATTGGTGGGGTGATTATGTCTTGCTTCACCCTTAGGTGTTAAGTTCAAATACCATTGATAGGTTATAGATTAATGAATTTTTTTGTCTTGTCATGCGAGTGAATTCGCTGAATTGCCACAAAGGACTCCTTCTTCCTCTTACTCGCCATATTGCTTTATTCTTCCCATGCACTTTGATATGCGTGACAAGTCAAGTAAGATTTTACATAGCTCTTAATTTTTTAATGCTATGTTTATAGGAAAATTTTAGCATTATATCCCTTCATCATGTATATACTTCATTGGGACATGCAAGAGTAATTATAGGAAGTTAATAACTTGTGGCATGTCTTTAAATGGTGTACTAGAAGATTTGATTCATGTAACACAATGTCAACACCTGTCTACCTTAAAGATTAAACTTACTTAAATGAACTTTGAATTAGTCTTGAAAGGATTAAAAAACTATGATTTTCACTAAGTATGGCTTATTAATGGAGAAGTCACTTTGATAGAGGATATGGTATACATTGTGTAGAAATTTTATGTGTGCATAGAAATAGAAGTGTGAAGGAAAGTGTTGTGCAGAGGAATGGTATGTGTGGAAAGTTAGATGTGTGGAGAGTTGGATGGGTGGGGCGTTCTGCACACTTGTGAAACAACTAAGTATAGGTGTAGTATGGGATGGCCTATGTGCAAAGAAAAAAGTGTGTGAAGTGTGGGATTATTACTTGAGGTGAAAATTCCACACAAAACATTTTGGAAATATGACTAAGTATGGGATTTATCAAGAGAAAGGAAATTGTAAGGAATAAACGATGATAATAATGATACACAAAAATGGGTTAATAATAGATAGATAACATGCCTTCTCTCTTTAAAAAAAATCTTTCACATCAAAGCTTCGTTAATCCTTGATGCTATTGATTAAAATCACGTGCTCCTCATATGGCATCATTAGAAGGAATATTCTTTAATTTGATTAGGTATGTAGTAATGGTCTTGTGATGTAGTTGTAGGCTCTAGGAGTTTGTCACTAATTCTAGCTTCATAATGAGTTTCCCTTCTTCATCTAACTCAAACATGTCATTTGAATTCGAATTTATTGCCAATATTTTTTTAGAAAAGGGACATGGAAGCAATTGTGAATGAATGAAGATGAAAATAACTCTAAGGCATATGTGGTCTCTCCAACTTTATTGACAATCTGGGGTCCACAAAACTTTGGTGAGAACTTTTAACTATGCTTTTCTTCATTAAAAAATAGTTTGTATGGTTGAAGGACAAGGTAAATTTGGTGAACAATTGGAAATTTTATTTCCTAATGATTCTTATCAGGTTGTTATTCATTTGGTTCTTTGTCAACAAAATATTTGCCATGAGAACTTGTAAGGTATCACAAATATTCTGGCTATGAGTTGCAATAGCTTGAAACTTATATCTAGAAGGGACATAAATGTCAAGCTCAGATGGAGGATAATAATAAAGTTCTTTAATTGGGATAATCTTGAATGGTGTATCAAGTATGAAGTGTTATACCACAATTTCGCTAAGGGTAGCCATTTAGTACATTTGGATTGGTTATTAGCAATGAAGAAACAAAGGTAGCCTTTAAAACACTTGTTCATAACCTTAATTTAACAATATGTTTGTGGATGATAAGATGAGTTGATAACTTTTGGTGCCTTGAATATTAAAGAGCTATTTATCGAAGTGACTAGTGAATTTTGTATCACTATCAAATAGAATCGCCTTTAGGAAGCCATGAATTTAGTGGATATCCTTAAGGAAAATATCTACAATTTGGATCACTCAATAGTTGACTAAACCAATGAGAAATTAACATATTTGGTATGTTGGTCCATAACAACAAAGATGCCATCCTACCCTTCTAATTTGGGAATTATTGTAATTGAACCCTTAAAAATTTCCTCGTAATGTGTATTAGAATGGGTAAGGGCTAAAGTAGACAATGAGGTTTGACAAGTTCCCCTTTATTGCACTAGCTAGTCCTACACTCTCAATCAAATTTAAAAACATCATCCCTAATACCATTCTAAGAAAGGAGAATTTGACTATATGATATGCTTTTACAAATCCAGAATGGCCTACTATAGGTAAGGTATGAAACTCATATGAAATGTTTATGCTTCTTCAAACCAGGTTATGGGCACACAAATATATCATTTTTTTACTCAAATGTGAACATCCCAAGTGTAATGTTCTATTGGGTGGTATCCATCTTGAGTTTGTTGTATCAACCACTATGTGGATGGGATAGAATACCACTCCTTCCTTGCCTCTAATATTCACGCCAATAAGAGTGCAAAAATGAAATTTAGATGGGGTGAATATGCATGTTGCTAAGAGATGGCATCAACCATAAGGTTATCCTTTCCCTTTTTGTATATAACCTCAAAATTATAATGTTGCATTCTAGTTGTCTACTTTTATTGCTCTCTAGAAAAGGCTTGTTGCTTTAAAAAATACATAAGGTTAGAATGACTAGTCTCAATCTTGAAATGATTTCCTAGTACGAACTATCACCATTTCATTACTACATGCAAGATAAACAACATTTTACACTTATATGTGAATTTTCAAGATCATATCATTTAAGGTGCTTACTTTTAAAGGAAATAGATCTACCCTATTATAATAACATTTCTTGAAGCCTTGTTCCTAAATTTTTGTATTCAACGATGAATACCTTCATAAAATTTGAGTGGCCAAAACATGTATACATGTCATGGCTTCCTTCATACAAACAAATGCATGGTTGGCCTCTTCAGACAATTGAAATAAATTCTTTTTTTCAGGAGGGATGTGATGGGGGTCACAATTTTTGTCATAATTTCAAACAAAACTTCTATAGCATCTAGTGAGGCCTAAAAATCCTATCAATCCAATAATGTTATGAACTTTAGACCATTTATGATGCCTTCAATCTTTTGTGGGTAAACTTTGACCCAATTTTAAGAAATGACATGCCCTAAGTATTCAATTTCCTGTCGGCTAAATGCTCACTTAGATTTCTTAGTTTGTATAATTAAATATTTTCTAACATTTGAAGAATTGTGTCAAGAGGAGTGATGAGATCATACATGTCTTATTTTAAATTAGAATGTTATCCAAAAAGACTGAAACATACTTCTACAAATATGGTTTGGTGATCTTATTCATAAGGCTTTGGAATGCAAAGGGTATATTGGTTAAGCTGAATGGCATGACCATGAACTCATAGTGACCATCATGATTTTAGAAGGTTGTTTTGGAAAAATTCTCCTCTTGTATTCAAATTTGATGATAACTTGTCAAAGATCAAGTTTGGAGAAATAGGAAACCCCATGGAGTTATTCTAGTACCTCATTGATTATAGGAATGGGAAACTTGTCTTTGAAAGTAATTTTATTTAATTCCATGTAATCAATTCTTTTGTACTAGTATGATAGGTGCAAAGAAAGCACTACAATTGGGTTGAATGACTCTTACATCCTTCAATTCTTGGATCGAGTGTTCAATCTCACTTTTTTGTGAATAAGGAAAGAAGTATGCCTTTTTTTGGGAGGGATACTCCTTGGAGTTGAGATGATGCTATGGTCATGGTCACACATTGGAGGGAGGCCTGAAGGAAGTTTTTAAAATACTTTAGCATGCTTATACATGATTTCTTACAACTCCAAAAGAAGAATATGAGAAGGAATATCACTAAAAATAATACAGAGACATTTAATAAACCCCTTAGACCCTTTTCTTAGTAGTTTTTCCATCCTTTGAGAAAAAAGCACTTGCTTAGGAGAGTTGTTCATGCCATTGAGTGCATGAGTGTGACTATGTTGTTGGAACTACAACAATAATGCATCAAAATTCATAGAAATGGTGCCAAGAGTGTGAGGCCGTTGGAAACTAAGAGAAACATTATTGTTGTTGAACCTAATAACATACATTAATCCTTGCACACAAGAGCATTGAACACACTCAAATCTCTCAGAGGTCGAATGAACTTGTAATTATGATTCTCCATAATGAAACATGTTCAAAGGTATTGTATCACATCTGTAATGGATGCTCCAACCATGATAGGATTTATGGGAGCATACTGTTGAGCCTGTGTTGATGTATGTACCCCTAGGTGTAGAGCCCAGTCATCGTTGGCATTCATATCAATTTGATAGCCTAACATTTGCACCTGTAGTGGGGGTGTAAAATTTTTGTTCTTAACTTTAATTGCAAGTTCATAAATTTCATCGCTCACTTCTTGAAGTTATGATTTCCTTATAGTGAGAGGTGAAATTTCAACAAGACATATATAACTTCAAAAATAAAACTTGACCCATTAAAAAACCAAAAAAATATCTTCAATTCCGCTAAATTTCTTCAACACACATAAATGGAAAAAGAAGTTTCCCTTTTCAATAACTAAAACATATTCAATATAAATATGGCATTGTATCCAAAAATAATATTAATACCATTGTAATGTATCCATCATGAATTATCTTTGATATTCTCTTTCTAATTTTAATTTGTCTTTAATGTTCTCTTCTTAGTTTTAAAAATATACTAATAAATATTATTAATTATTTATAAATTCTCACGCTTACAATCTAAAATTCCTTATAAAAATATAAAATAACATTTTAATGTGAAAATTTATTCAATTTAAAAAACACCAATAGATCCAATTTCATTCAAAACATATGAACATGCAACCCCATTATTTAAGAAAACAACTTAAAAAACACATAAATCCTAAATGTTAAATCTCTTTAAAAACCCTACAAAATTTATATGAAATTTATGTCCTTTGATATGGGTACTTATATTGGAGTTTAGTCTTTTTTTTTATGAATCTCATTTTAATTTTTCAATAAAAACAAAATAGAGAATAATTTATGTCCTTTGATATAGGTACTTATATTGGAGTTTAGTTTTTTTTTTTTTTTAATTTCATTTTAATTTTTCAATAAAAACAAAATGGAGAATCTAGGTCATCTTAAAATTGGCCAAAATTCCAAAAAAACCCCAAATTTTAAAAAGTTGTCCGCACACAATGAAATACCTAAATTTCAACATAATTCCAACCAAATACCTAAATTTCAACATAATTCCAACCAAATACCTAACAACCTAATAATATATTCTCTCTCTTACCTTTCCATGACCCCACAACGACGTGATTCATAACAGCCGCGAACATTGTCTTAATCAACAACCGGCTGCTTCATAACCATGAACATTGTCTTAATCAACTCAACGATCGAACTTGGCCACAAGAAGTGACACCCGACATTTAATATCAAGATTTCAACGGGAAAAATCTGCGCCCACCATTTATGTGGCATAGCATTTAATGTCAAATCTGACAACAAATTTAACGATCTACGATCGAACTTGGCCAGAAGAAGTGACACCCGACATTTAATATCAAGATTTCAACGGGAAAAATCTGCGCCCACCATTTAATGTGGCATAGCATTTAATGTCAAATCTGACAACAAATTTAACGATCTAATTATATAACATATTCATGCTAGCGGCCAACAGATATCGACAAGCCATTACTATGCTTTTTACCTTTCCGGTAGAGTTTCTCACCCAGTATATACATATTCCGTCTAGTCATACGCGTAAAAATATTTTTACCTCTGAAGATATCAGAATCCGTGGAGGTCTGCTAAAAAGGGGAATAGGGTAGCGCTCCTCTAAAAAGGCCGATAGAGTAGCGCAGCTGCTCTAAATTAAGCGGCGCACGTTACGTGATCTGACCTTAAAATAAAATATAAAATTTAATATATTTAGAGAAATATCTTTAGACATGTGATTTTTTTTTAGAATTATTTGACCAAAGGTTATTTATCATCTTTTTCTTTCATTTTTTTATTTCTTTTTTAAATTGAAGGTTAGGTGGAGCTTACGTATCTGTACACCAATTGGATATTGATTTTTGAATATATATATATATATATATATAAATATAAATTGATAGCTTATATCTTTAACTTTTTTTTATGAGCTAACTCTCATCTCAAACTTTTCTCTATAAGTTTTTAACTTTGAACTTTGATTGTGTGAATATTTTTTGGGATAGTTATTTTTAGTTCACATTTTCAACCCTTCCCATGAGCTTTGAATCTAGTCATCCTCAACCATTCCCCATGAATTTTGAACCTAGCCATCCTCAACCCTTCCTCATGAGTTTTGAACCAAGATTGTGCAAACACTCCTTGGGATAATTTATTTCCCACAAAGGTGGTTCCTATCCTTAACCCCTCTCTATGAGCCTTGAATTTGAGACTTGGTGTGGACTAAACTAACACCAAACCCCACACATACCAATTGATCTACACCTCATGGGTTAAGGTCACTAAAATATAACATAAAATTATGATAAACTAGTTTCTTATGATTTTGAATAATCCACTTAATACTCATTATATTTGGTGATACTTATAGGGATAAAGATGTGGAATTGACTTTAGCAAGCGAATCACATCTCATTAATCATTGCCTTTGAGGGTTTCACTCTATAACTAGGACTATTCCAAGACTCGTCTAACTCAAGGACGCTTGGTGTTCCCCGCACAATTAAGCCCATTTAGTTCATTGCCTTATTTGCAAAAGCTTGGCACACTGTGCCATATAAATTATTTAGTTAAAACTTCTTTGACACTTCTATTTATGTATTGAGGGGGTCCTACAATACAACATATAAAGTATCATTTTTGGAATTATTTACATAAAGAAAGTCATTAATCCGTGATCCAAATTTATGAGTAATAATTACATCTAACCACATTTTCATGATTTTAATAATCCACTTAACACTCATTACATTAATGATGTTCATATGGGTGAAAAATAAAATTAAAACTAGTGAAATGAGACATCAATCACCACTTTTAGAGCTTTCCATTAGTAATTAAGACTTTTGAAAAAGTCTCCTATCCAAAAACTCCTCTAATTCAAATTTACTTAATTATAAAATTATAAAATATATATATATCTCATATGTTAAATTACAAAAACCCATTCATATTTAAATATATTTATAATTCATTATTCAATTAAAATTATATATATATATATATATATATTACACCATACCAATTATAAATTAATGTTAATTTGATAACATGATAAAGAAATATATTTAAAAAGTTTAAATCTATTAATATCTAAATTATTTCCTATTTTTGTCTCACGGAAACAAGGACTATAACGTTAAATTGATTGATGTTAAATTGATTGTTGACCAAGCATTAGTTTTAGTTTGATAATATATTTTTAAGATCATTTTTAATTTTGTTTCCTATTTCAAACATTAAAAATGGTCTTAAAAATATATTATCAAACTCAAACTAAAACAAATGCTTTGTCAACAGTTAATTTAATTTATATATATATATATATATACAAAGCAACAGTTAATTTAATATTATATATTTCAATTTTTAGGGGTGAACACAAGTTTAGGGTTATATTGCATTTTTCTCAATTTATATTTTTCATAGTAAACTTTATATTATATTAGTAGCCTAAATATTTTCATTGTATATTTTTCATATATCTATTTTTACAGTAATATATTAAATTGGAAAGCTTAGGGTTACTTAAGTTTTCCAATGTATGGAAATTTTATTTTGTTTGTCCACATATTTTGTGTTCTAAATGCAACTAATTTTGTTAGTCTAATCTACCACTTCACTACTTCTGTCTAATCCACTGCTTCACCACTTCTGTCCAATCCATTGCTTGCTCGACTACTTCACTGCTTCTAACCACCATTGTTGATCCTGCACATGATATGGGCTCACCATTTCCCATTACATAATTTTTTCATTAAAAAATCCCTAATAGGATCCATAACAAGTTGGTTGATGGGACACCAAAAATTCAAAGGGTGGGCAAGAAAATATTCAATAATCCTCATGCAAGGGACCACATTGTCCATCACAGTTCTTTGTTATAACATTCCCAATATTGGTTACCATATAGAGATACAACAAGATATTGTCAAGGGACTCTTGTGCTTGGTCAAAGCATTAAAAAGATGAAAATATTTCTGAGTCAATATTTGGTTACTTTAATATATTTGTAAGAAAGAAGCAAATTGAGACTTGCAATTTTCTAAGTGGGTGTTGTTGTCTGCCATTGGTTTACTTTGAAGATATCCAACTCTTTGGTGGGGTTGTTTACAATGGTAAATGTGATAATCAATATGTAGTAAACAACATATTATCAAGTGTATTGTAGATGGAGATGGGGAGATTAGTTGTGGCATTCAATATGTTAGTAAACAAGATATTATTTAGTTTATCGTACAGAAAGAGGGGCAGATTGTATTGTAGGGGATGAAGGGAAAATTGTATAACTTAAAAGGTTGGGAAAAAGTTCAATATATCATATATTCACCAAAATCTCCATATCTATATGTTTGTGATAGCATTGTCAAGTTGATTGCCAGCATTGATTGCTACCAAGAAAAAACATTTGCTTTGTCCAAGGTCCTTCTTGGTTAGATGAAAAATTGAACGAGGAAGGCCTATTCATATCATAGAAAGCCAATGGACAATGAACAAGGAAGCCCAATCTTTTTCATTGAAAAGTCAATGTCTAACTAGGTAAGAAGGCATAAATTAGTTTATTTTATTTTCTAGAGAAAAAAGCTGTAATTTTTATTAATTGTATTAAAAATTACATTTTGTAGACACGCATAATGCGTATACATATAGCATCAGGAAGTACATGACAAAACAAAAAGTGAGTTGAAGGAAACATAAAGGTCCAAATAATGATAAAAACCACTGACAAAAAACGACAAATGAGCATAAGGAGATTATGGTTGATATGATCTAACCTTTTCTCTTTTTCTTTTCCATTTCTTCACTTGTTGCCAACCATCTAGATTTGGTTCAACTAGTATCAAAGCCAATTCTTGTCCCACATGAGGGAATTCTTTGTTAGAATCAGAGCTATCAGAGACATGTGCTCTTTTAGAGCCCCTGGTTCAATCCAGTGTCAGAGAGTCCACAGGATCCTTTTCTCTGTTGAATAGTGTCAGAGTCTGGTTGCACCTTAGTTTCCCCTCTTGAATGTCTCCCTGATGAGCTATGTCATTCATTTCTTCTTGTTCAAGATGAATTTATTTTTTCTCATCTTCTTCATCCTCACAAGGATATTTGTCTATGAACTTCCATCCTTTTGGTTTTTTTGAATGCCTCTTCTTCTTGCAATTCTTCTTTACATGTGGGCATGCTTGTTCTAAACGTCCTATCTGAAAACATACACGACATCTAAATATCGTGTTCTCATAGTCTATAACTTGAGGCCATTGGAAGTTTTGGTGTTTTAGAATTATATGATCTGGAAGCCCTTTTTGAGATCGATCTCCATACATATTCTGGCGAAAGTGAAGATACCATTTTATGTTCTTTCTAGATCCAATTTTAAAATTTACCCAGAGTGTTTCCTATATCTTCAAGGACTTTGTGATTTTGTAGACACACATAGTCTGTATTCATATAGGATTAGGAGATACATGAATAAACAAAAATTGAGTTAAAGACAACATAAAGGTCCAAATAATGATAAGAACCATCGATAAAAAAACGATAAATGAGCATAAGGAAATTATGGCTAACATGAGCTAATATTTTCTATTTTTATTAAATTCTGGTTTTTTTGTTTTTGTTTTTGTTTTTTTTTTTTTGTTTTGTTTTGTTTTGTTTTTTTTTTTTCTTCAGTGGTTGCCAACCATCTAGATTTGGTTCAACTAGTATGAAAGCCAATTCTTGTCCCACATGAGGGACTTCTTTTTCAAAATCAGAGCTATCAGAGACATGTGCTCTTTTAGAGCCCTTGGTTCAATCCAGTGTCAGAGATTCCACAAGATCCTTTTCTTTTTGTTGAATAGTGCCAGAGTCTAGTTGTACCTTAGTTTCCCCATCTTGAATGTCTCCCCAATGAGCTATGCCATTCATTTCTTCTGGTTTAAGATGAATTTATTTTTTGTCATCTTCTTCATCATCAGAAGGATATTTCTCTGTGAACTTCCATCCTTTTGGTCTATTTTACTGCCTCTTCTTCTTCTTGGGATTCTTCTTTACATGAGGGCATGCCTATTATAAATGTCCTATCTAAAAACATACACGACATCCAAATGTCGTGTTCTCATAGTCTATAACTTGAAGCCAATGCAAATTTTTGTGTTTCGTAATTATATTATTTGGAAGCCCTTTTTTGAGATCAATTTCCACAAATATTTTGGCAAAAGTGAAGATACCATTTTTTGTTCTTTCTAGATCCAATTTTTAAAATTTACCGAGAGTGTTTCCTATATCTTCAAGGACTTTGTGATTTTTTAGACGCACATAGTGTGTATGGATATAGGATCAGGAAATACATGAAGAAATAAAAAGTGAGTTGAAGGCAACATAAAGGTCCAAATAATGATAAGAACCACCGACAAAAAAATGACAAATGAGCATAAGGAAATTATGGCTGACGAGCTAATATTTTCTATTTTTTCACTTGTTGCTAGCCATCTAGATTTGGTTCAACTAGTATCAAATACAATTCGTGTCCCGCATGAGGGACTTCTTTGTCATAATCGAAGTTATCAGAGACATGTTCTCTTTTAGAGCCCCTTGTTGAATCTAGTGTTAGAGATTCCATGGGATCCTTTTCTTTTTGTTGAAGAGTGCCAAAGTCTGGTTGCACCTTAGTTTCCCCATCTTGAATGTCTCCCTAATGAGCTATGTCATTCATTTCTTCTTGTTCAATATGAATTTATTTTTTGTCATCTTCTTCATCCTCGGAAAGATATTTCTCTGTGAACTTCCATCCTTTTGGTCTATTTGACTATCTCTTCTTCTTCTTGGTATTCTTCTTTACATGCGGGCATGCCTGCTGTAAACGCCATATCTGAAAACAACACGACATCTAAATGTCATGTTCTCATACCCTATAACTTGAGGCCAATGGAAGTTTTGGTGTTTCAAAATTATATGATCTGAAAGCCCTTTTTTGAGATCAATCTCCACACATATTTTGGTGAAAGTGAAGATACCATTTTCTGTTCTTTCTAGATCCAATTTTTTAAATTTATCTAGGGTGTTGCATATATCTTCAAGGACTTTGTGATGCTAAAATTAATGGGGGATATTTAGGAGCCTCACCCAAATTGACATGGTAGAGACCACCATAGTGTTGGCATCAAACTCAGGGAACTAAGGCATGATGAATAACCCGACTCTACTCCAAAACCAAGGCCCTGGGTTAAGAGCATAATCTAAATCCTTCTTTGTTACAAACTGGACTGTAAAAATTCCCTTTGAGCATAGAAAAATTTCAAAGTTAAGAGTCCATGAGGAAACAATCCATTGAATTAACACTTTTGGTTTAGGCTAGAAGCCATTAAATTTGCAGATGACTGCGTTAGATTGTAAAATAGAGAAGAGGTAATTTACCTCGAGGAAATTTTACTTCCATGGATGGATATTTTTCCATTTGTTCAACAATATAAGGGCCCAAAATATTTTGGACATGTTTTGTTGAGTCTAAAACCTTCTTTTGGGTTTCATCCTTAAAAGTGACAAGAATACCATTAACAGATTTTTCTCTAGGAGCACCCCCACAGAGTCTTGTGTTCAGAATGATGGTTGAATCTTTAGAAATATTAAAGTCTTGGAGTTGGGAGGAATCTGGTAAAACCTTCCCAGGATTTGAAAATAATAAGATATACCTCACTTAGCTTCAATGGCTTGTTTAAGAGAGCATAAGATGGTAGAAATTTTCATCCATAAAATATTTGATTTCCCTTTGATATTCTTAATGAAATTTTGAAATGTGTATCTTTGTTCCTTCGCTGGTAGGGTTGGTGGATGGATGCCACCAAAGGCCTGTGGATTGGAATTGGCCAAGGGAAAGACCAGATGAAACCCCAAAAATGTTTGGGATGAGGGGATATAGCGTATTCCATCAAAACATAAAAATGGGGAACAAAATGTAGACTTGTGTCAATAAGGAGACAAAATACTAAAGTTGATTTGCTTCCACACCAACGCCAATAGGATGAGCCCTCTAGAAGAGTCAATAGATGATCCGCAAAAGAATCTTTACAGTCACAACCAAATTGGAGTGGATTTGTGCAGCAGAGGTGTCAGCTAAAATTATCCCACTATATTCTCTGTCTTCCTTAAGGGTTTTTTGGAGAAATGGGCTCTATTTCTCCCATACAAGATAACCAAAAATGACAAATTCCTTCACTGATAATAGAGGGGATTAAATAAGGCTTGGACCAGAGTTGTCGCAGGCTCCAAAGTAGGTAACTTACTCAACGACAACATCAAACACTAGACAGCGACACGACAAAACTATAACCATGTGCACCATCTTTCCTTCCACCTATTAAAAAACTATTTACCAAAGCAATTCAATAACTACAAGGTAAATTAATTTATTTATTTAACAAGGAAATGATATTTTTTCATATATATATATATATATATATATATATATATATATATATATATATAGCTACTTAGTTGAGCTCTAAAGTAGAATATATTGTAGAGGAACAAGAAAGGAAAACACTGACAACTACTTCATAAATGATTTAGATAGGTGTTGGTAAAGAACCATAACAAAGGCTTCAAATAGAAGCCTACCACCATCAACCAACAATTGAAAAATGAAGCTTGTAGACACTTAAAGGTACAAACATTAAGTAGGGAATACTTAGCTTGGGGGAAAACAAATTACTTCGTATAGCTTCTCCCTTTAATCTATTATGACTACAAAACCTTATCAAAACATGATACAAGCATTCCCGAAAAATTTTTAACATGATCACCATTGACATAAATAAGGAAATATTATCAACAATATAACAAGTCAACATGATATATTGTATCAACAAAACATGCTCTACTCATCATCAAACGTCCCCCCTTAACAATGTATTATGCCTATATTGACCCACAGAAGTGTGCCTTAAGGCCAAAAACAGGGGCGATGACCCATATTTGCCCCACAGAATAAGTAAAATAACATTAAAAGTACCAACAACAAAAAAATTATTAAGATGCATTGTCAAGGCTTGCAGGAGTGCAAGCAGATTTTTGAGTTGGACATCCACTGATTAAAGAGTATTAAGATGAAGACCGTTGCTATTGAGCTACTAGGCTCACCTTCTTCCACCCTTCATGATATTGATTGTATTCTCACTGTTTTTCAAAAGCCCGATGTTGATGATTGTGCATCAGCACATGTTTTTGTGCTAGTTAAATTTGAAAAACACACTATCGGCATTGGACCCGATTGTTGAGAAAAATGGGATATACCAAAGCAGGACTCGGGAAAAATGGAAAAATCATTATTTTCCCTATTACTATTGAAGTGGAAACATCTAGAGTAGGTATTGGATATGTTATAGCTCTTACCTCACTGCCTACATCTAATCCTATTAAATCTGGGAAGGTGTCTTTTGTTGCAAGTGGATTTTAGACTGGGTTTTTTGGAAGACCAATCCACTATGACTATGTTGTGTAGACTGATGAGATGAAAATAGAGCGATAGCAGATGATAATGTTATTGTACCAGAATTTGAGTTTACAAAACATAAATATAAGCGACATCAAAATCCTCATATGAATGAGGATTTTACCGATGAATAAAAAAACTAGTAGCTATGCATTCGGTTCATTATAGAGACAACATGAAAGGGCATATTTATGGACCAATTCCAACTATTAGCTTTGATTGTGGCGGGATTGATGGATGGTCATGAAATAATTTGAACAGGTGTTTGTTGACTTCAAATCATCATGTATCACCAACAGTGTAGTAATACAACATACCTCTCATTTGTTGTTGACTTTTGTTGCTCCCTTAGTTGTGTTTCAACCTAAAGGGTGGCTGTGGGGGTCAGGGAGTTTGATCATGTTGTTGTTGCTTTGTTGTCTGGTAAATTGATCCACTAGACTATGTTATCTTTCTATCTTGTTGATAGTATTTTCTTATTTGTGTTTGGTCACTATTGATGTTGGTTTCTTTTGTTTGAATCCTTTATTTTAATTTTTAACAAGTGCTTATCTAAAGCATTTATGAAATAGTTGTTAAACTTTGCCTTTGTAACATATTCTTCTTCAAATTTCAACCAGCTTCATTGAGGTTTCTTGGCTCTAATATTAAAAAATTTGGTACTTCATAATTGGAGTCAGATTCTATCTTTCCGTAGTGGATCATTATGGGATCTATAGTTTTAGCTCCATGTTTATTTGAGCATTGCCATCTTTTTCTCTTTGGGAGAGAATTTTTTTTTCCTATGGGTTTCTCTCAATTCCTCCACTTATGAGAGCTTGTACTTGGGTATCTTATGAGGCCTTGTTTCCGGGACCCAATTTTTTTTATGTTTACTCCATACGTTTCACTGAGGGGGGTATTAGTGTTGGGATTTTCCGATGCTCCTTTTTCAATGAGTCAACTGTAATGAGCTTTAAGCTCACATAGTAGTTGTTATCTGCCCACTTATCATATCTATTTTTAGCTAACTCTATTTATCTTCCACTCCTATAAACGAAATACATCTTTATATATTTTTCATACTATAAGCAATATATTTGATAATTTTACTTATATTTCTAATACCATATATATGTGTGTGTGTGTATAATTTTAAGTTAATATATATGATAATATTAATCTTATAGACCAGAGACATCCAAACATGTTGAACCATCTCTTATTCAACAATGAATGTTCAGGAAAACTTGGGGCATGGATTTTAAATTTCCACTTATAATGATTCCAACCAATTTTGGGCATACATTTAAAAAAATGTACAAAGTGCTTATTGTTTAATTGGAATACTATGGAGGCTTCCAGATTTTTCCCAAGAAGAAATAGTCACAAAAAATGTTTGGATAATAGTAATAAAGAACAATAATTCATAATAATCTTATTGATTAGAGACGTTCGAGCAAGCTAGAACCATCACTGATAATTACTCCAGCGTGATCTGGGCATGCAATTTTAAAAGTGTCTACGACACTTTTTGTTTAATTGAAAGGTTGTGGAGGCCATGAGATTTTTCCAAAAAGTTAGAGAGGGATCTGGTGAAGAAAATATTACAGCCTTGAGAATAAAAAGGAGAATTTATTTTTTCTTTTCAAAAGAAAAAAAGGCAATATTTCATTAATAAAGATCGTTCAAAATACATGGATTTTTAACTATTTGCATCCATATGGTTGTTAAATGTGAAACCCAATAAATACATCAGCGCTAATAAAATCCATGTTCCAAATCTATGGTCTATATTGCAGAAATAAACTTCGCTCTAAGGGTCATGACCCCTCTTCTTCTACGTAGATTTGTCAAAGTCTTAAGGGAATACCTTATGAATTGAACATGCTAGGAAACCGACCTAACTAGGGCATTATACTTACGTTCTAATTTCTTTAGAACAAACCATATCAACCCATAGAAAAAACAACAACTCTTGCCTCCATAAGAGACTCGGCCTAGCTCATATGGATCCATACATTCTGGGCATTTCTTTGACTGAATCTTGACCCGACCTTTAGATCTCTACGACCCTCAAACTATGATTACCTTAGTCAATATTACACCTGTAGATAATTTTTTTTCTAGACCTAAATTCCAGTGTAGACCCTCCTCCATTTGTGTTGGTTTTTATCATAGACCTTGCGAGCTAATAACCACCACAAGATAGGGTTTCAACCCTCTCTGCTATTTCAAAATTTGATGCAGTCTTCACACTAAAACACCACTAAAATCACATGCCCAAATTCTCACAAGCCACCTCTCTTGAGCTCGATCTACGAGAAGAGAACCAACAATATGCCAACCTACTTCTTAGCTCAAACCCATTAAGGTATGTGACATTCGTGTGAACCCTCAAATGATGATCTTACTCTTGGTGGATTTTCATGGCCTCCCTTTAGCAACCATTACTCAGCCCTCTAACTCGGCCTACTTTAGGATTACATCTCTCCTTGCCTCCTTGATCAAATGAGCTCCTTCTCACTCGATGTTCTTGCATTCATACTAAGGCCATAGATTTTCCTAGTTAGGCCTCTTAGGAACCCTCTAGAACTTACGGATTTTATCTAATTAGACCTTAGGAAATATTAATTTTCCCTTTTATTTTTCCTTTAGATTTTAAAGCCCAGCTTGGGTCCAAAACCCCTTCACTTAAGGTTCTTTGTCCACAAAGCCTTTGGTGATCAAACTCACACAAACCTAGCTCACTAGGCTTGTGGAGTACCTCCCAAGCTACACAATTCACTAACATAGTCTAGTTATAGTAACCGTAACTTGGTCAAGCTCTTGTAGTCAAGCGAGGACTTGGTTGGGTTCCCAAGTTGGAAATTAAGTAAGGGTAGTTGTGAGGGAAAAATAGTTAGGGAGGTTAGGGCATGCTAATGAATGAAAAGGCATGTTAACACATGCCAGACAATGTCAATGCATGATGAGGAGTGTTAGGGAGTGTTGAGGCATCACAAGGGAGAATTAGGTCAAAATGCATGGAAATGAACAAATAAGAGTGTGTGTTAGGGAGTGTCAGTGAATTCAAGTGTGCCAAGGATGAAGTGTGTTACAACAAGTTCATAATAGGATTTGTAGGAGGTAAGCCTACGGTTGCGTTAAGAGGCTTGATGAAGAAATTTTAGACAAAGGGAGACTTTGTGTTGGGCACAACACTGTTTTTCCTTTATCTATTATTTTTATATGACATGTGGCACACTTTGGTCGAATGCTCATGTTTTAAACTATTTTAGACAATTGCATATTGTACATTGTTGTGTATAAGTTTTGGGGAACTTGGTTTGTGTCAGCTTATATCTTGTGTGTCTTTTGCATCTTGTGGTTCTTGCAAAATCTCAGTTAATGCTCTATTGTTTATATGAGCTAGACATACATGTGAAATATTGCCTATGTAAGCTATGTTGGTTAGTTGTTTTATGGCCATGGCTAGATGTGACCATGTCTTGCTAAGTTATGAAGTGGAACAAGTTGAGCTTGGACATCAATGTACTAAGACGAGTTATAGGTAGCTATTAGGTGAACATGACACAATGTACTTGTAGTAGGTGAAATTGGTCAAGTTGTTGCAGTTGAAGGAGGCCAATGTCACATGAACTACAGTAGCTAAGGAATTTCTTGGGTTCCCAAGTGGTGAAAACATGTAAGGCTAGTTGCGTGGGCATGAGTTACAAGGTGTGCTAGGGAATGCTAACATGTGTCAGATAGTTCAAAGGCATGACAAATATGCTAAGATGTATCAAGTGCTAAGGCATGATAAGATGTGCAAGGGTGTGACAATACGTGTCGGGGACTGTCAAGGCAACAAAAAGGAGAAACATGTTAAACTACAAGGAAATGAACACATAAGAGGGTTAATAATTCATCAATTTACCTTTTCCAGGAGGGGCATGCTAGGCACACTAACACTAGGTACCAATAGGTGCGAAGTTCCGAGTGTTAGTGAATTCTAAGTGCCAAATCTTCCTCTGTTACTTCTCATCTACTTTCCAATAATTGATCTCAAATAAATTTAATATTAAACCATGCCAAAGCATCCTAAGGAATCTAAACGAATGCTAGACATGCTAAGACTTGCCAAGTGCCAACATGTACCAATTGCCAATATGTGTTAGGGAGTGATACACACGTTATTAAGTGGCAGGGCATGTCAAAGAGTTCTAAGGTGTGCCATAGAGTGCTAATGCATGATGAGGAGTGTTAGGGAGTACTAGGGAAAAACAAGGGAGCACTAAGTCGAAATACATGGAAGTGAATGAATATAAAGGTGTGCCAAGGAGTGTCAACGAGTGCTAGTTGACATGCCAAGGAGGGAGTGATAAAGTATGTCAAGCACTGGTAAGGCATGCTAGGGAATATCAGGGCATGTCAAGAAGTTCCAAAGTGTGCTAGGGAGTTCCAGTGCATGTTAACATGTGCCAAATAGTGCCAAGACATGCCAGATGCTAAGGCATGCTAGGATGTGCAAGGTGCTAGGGTATGCCCATATGTGTCAAGGAGTCTTAAGGAAACAAAAGGAAGAACCAAGCTAAAATCCAAGGAAATGAACACATAAGAGGGTTAATAAGTCAAACTTTATCTTTTTCAAAAGGGGCATGCTACACACACTAATAATAAGTTCCAATACATGTCAAGTGCTAATGTGTGCCAAGTGCTAATGTATGTTAATGCATGACAAAGTGTTCAAAGGCATACTAGGGACTACAGGGCATGCCACGTTAGAAAATTATATATTACAGAGCAATGGAACACATAAAATATTGTAGAAACACAAACACATAAAACAAGAGAGACACAAATATATGTGGTTCACCCAATTTGGACTACGTCCATGGAGAAACAACCAGTACTTCCTTTATATTATCCAACAAAATGAAGAGATGCAACCTAAAAAAAATCTTTTGTAATTTCCTATTCTCTCTCACATAATCTCCGCTCTCTTTCTCACTCAAAATACACATATACACATCTACAATACAATTCCCTCATATATAGCAAGTGGTTGTCTTCTAGGGCAAAAAACCTTATATTAAACATAACTTCTACCATCAGATCATCCGACTAATGAATGGCTCAGATTGACTGCGAAATTAAAATATTTTGCAAGGAATTTTTACATCTATTTTTATCTTTGGGGGCGCTGCCCTTGAACCCCTACCAAGGGGGGGGCTCATAAAATCGTCACCGCCCCCACCTGGACCCCCCTGACAGCAATCAAATGAGTATCATTGCCACCCCGTTATGAACGAGGGTCCAACGAGGTGATACCTCTAAATAAATAAGATAATTAGGATCCACACCAAACATGCTAGCACATGCTAGGAGAGTGCTATGTATTTATAGGGCCTGCCAACATGTTCTTGAGTGTCCTAGTCATGGAAAAATGTTCTAGGTACAAATATTTTCCAAGACATGTGAGGTGCCAAGGAATGTTAGTGTGTGCCAAAGCATGTTAAGGTGTGCCAAAACATGTTAATCTGTGACAAGAGTGTTTACAAGTCTTAGGTCTCTCTCATGAATGCAATTGATAGAGCTTGATTATGTATTAAATAATATGGTTCCTACACACACTAGTGGAAATTTATCCAAAGGGAATTTTTAGATAATAAACCTAATAGACATGAATCATGTATTGACTCATGGGAAAACTATATTCTCATTACTTGAGGGAAATGATACACACTAACTAATTCTTAACAAATTGACTGACTCTAACCATTATGGCCTTGGACACGTAATGAAAAAGACTCCACAACAATGGTCTTAAATTGTTATCTTTTGACAAAAAATATAGTACCATGCACATAGCGTCATCAAAAACTCATTGGAATGATCAATGATGATGACCATTTTTTTACCATCACCAAAACTAACCAAAAATAGCATTGGTGAGGGACAATAAAATATCGTCACTAGAAGTGTCACCAAAGAGAGAATTAATGGTGGGCCTTTAACAACCCTCACCAAAAGTTTCTTTGAAAATGGATTTGGTGAAAAACATTAAAGGACCATCACTATATACACTTACAACATTGATTTTTTAAGGACCATCACCATATGTGGCATTGGTGATGGACCTTAAAGGTCCATAACAGGCATGACCCTCACCAATGACCTTTTTTGTTATAGTGATGGTACACTTGCAACTAAGAGTGAGAGAGGCTATCAACTCGAATTGTGCACTGACTGTTCATAGGGATTACATAGTGAAATATCCCTATCAACTGCACAAACACTATAATTAGGGACTACACAATGTTTAGGAGTTGCACAATGCCATCCATTAAGGACTGCACAATCACTATTTCCAGAGGCTGCACAAGTAGTGCTCTCAAGGATTGCACAATGCTTATCTTCCAAGGTAGGCATTGAATGTTGAGCTTGGTAGCAAGAGATGTGCTTGTGAATGCATAAAAATTTAACCATGTGTAAGCAAATGTATTCAATTGTTAGAATCTCAGAAGAAGTCTTGAACACTTAGAAAATCATCAACTGGCCATGAAGCAACTATGATCAACTTGGAATGACAGATCATAAGATTCAAATGTTGGTCCAAAATTCAAGTGTAGGAAAAAATTTGGAGGGTGTTTGTCACAATGACAACATATCCAGAGTATACTGTGTTCCACCTTATCCACCTTGAAGGACTAAAGAATGCATATTTTCTCCACCTTATATCCCATGGGTGTTTCAAACATGTACAAATTTTACCCTCTTCCTATTAGGACTCTAGAATAAACCATGTTCCACTTGCTCCACCTTGTAGGACTCCAGAATGCATAGTGTCTCTACCTACTCTTCCTCCTCAATAATGCTTCCCAACCTGTTCCTGCTCCAATGACTATGCTTGTTCTAGAATTGTTCCTTCTGTCCCATGATTTCACTTGCAAATCCCTGTATATGTAATCCAACATATAAGTACCCACATCCCCATATTGGGTTTGTTATTATTACTTAGACTAACCTTTCTTTTTCCCAAAATGTAGACACTCCTTCACATATCACAATTTTTCCTCTCTTCTCATGTGAATGATGCTCCTATACAGGGATTCATAGCACACAATGGTTCTGCCCACTTAACCTATCAGGAATCTAGACTACAATGTGACTCCACCTAGTTTTCTCTTACATTCCCATCCAACCACATACACATGTGTGCTTCCTTTCTGACGAGTGCTATCACCATCACCACATGCTTATCTTGACATGATATTTATACTCACCACATTCCTTGTCCTTGTATGCTCCTTTGCATAACTTTCATTACTACCAAATGCCTCCATCTTGTGTCTAAATGATGAATGAAGGAATCCCCTTTCCTATCAACTCCTCTTTTCTTCCACCAATCTTGGTCTCCCCTCGCAACCTCTTGCATGTTCACCAAACATCACAACCCATGAGGAAAACAGAGCTGGTATGGGCTTGTCTTTCAATCAGGAAGCCCATACTCAACCTTTTTGCATATGTATGTCTATGTACCTATTTATGCACACGTTTTAGTGTGGGTAGAGTCACGTATGGAATTTGAAATATTTTTTTTAATATAAGGTCAGGTCTGCATGGGAAAAGGTTTCCCAGGGCCATATAAGAGCATAAAGTATATAGGAGTGCTAAATGATGCTATAAAACCATAAAGGCCATTAAAACCAACCAAAAAATTGGTGAACATTAAGTGAATAGTATAAATTAACTAATTCCCAAGAAACTCCTCATAATTTTTAATCCATGTCCACTACTCTTAACCAGTCATTGTGTTTACATTTCCATGATATTTACATGAATTACTATTCATAATGACAATGAAAAGAGGGATTAGAAAAAGGGTTTTCATAGACCCCACCCCTTAGAGGAACATCATCCTCGATGTTCTATACCCTAACACATTTTTAGTAGTTTTTTTATTCTTGAACATAAAATACAAAAGTGCTTTATACCCAAGCACAAAATTCAATAAGCTTTATATATACACAACTCTTTTACATTCATTTACATAATGAACATAAGTGAGTAAGATACTCTCATTCAATCAGTCATTTTCTCAAGTGGATTCATTTGGTTCAAAGTTCCTTCATTGCATCTCATCCTACATGATTACTTGATTTCTAAGGCACAATCCAGATCCAATGTCCAGTCATGTCGTCCACTACTCTCATTGCTTGTTGAGGGGAAAATTCAGCACGTTTCTTCTTGGGACACACCCAATGCATATATGATCCCAATTAGTATGATAATGGTTCTATGAAAACCAGTTCACTTTCCAAGTTCCGACATTCCCTTCTCTACTTCCTCAGTCCCTCGAGAAATCCATTCCTTGGAAAGGCTTCCTTACATAGGCAGAACCTTCTCATCCAACTCATTTCCTTTCTTTTCTTGAATAACACATCACATGTTCCATGGCATACATCATGATGAATCGATGCATACCACAAGTTTCTAGTGTCGCAACAATGGCCTAGTTCCCGAATTCTTCAACTCTAGTGTGTTACTATTATGTACAAAGATATTGTTGAGCTTATGCTATTTTAAATACAGTTAATTTCATGTATTTGCATTGGAAATGTTAGTAATTCTTCTACATCACAAGCATATGAGTCTTATGAGTTTCATCAAAATAATTATAAATAAATTCAAGTCACAACTTTACCAGAGAAAGTTTTCAACTATAATTAATACTTATCTTTGGTGATCTAGACTTATGAAAGAATGCACTAGAATACAGATATAAACATAAATGCAAAGATGCAGCATAAATAAATCTTCATTTAATTAATATCAAAGAACTCAAAGATGCTTACAAGAAGAATGGAAATAAACTAGCTCGGGCGATGGTATCTTATCTCTGAGAAGAGATGTGGTCGTTGCATGTCTTTGAATTGTGTTAAAATGAGTTTCAAAGGACTTTTTATTATTGAATGACAAAGGGAAACCCTAAACAACCAAAACCCTAACCCCAGGAGATGGAACACCAAGAGTTTGTGGGCCTCGTTGAGGTTAGTTGGGCAACCAACTTCCCAGGGTCGTAACTTGGTCATATGATCTCCGTTTGGCGCGTATGATACCTCATTTGAAATTTCTCTCTGAGTACTATAGGATTTTTGATAGGCCCATTGCTTGTTTCAGACCTCAAAAAGATGACTTTTAAGGGGTAAAAGCAGCTCCATAAGTTCAGGACCCAAAAATATGCTAAAAATAGTAAATGTTGCTATAATTAAGGAAATTGATGAAACTGACTGGGGGTCTAGGTGGAATAGGCGGGCGGCCACCAATATCCACCTGGATTAGTCCTCCCCCCTTAGGAAGAAATTGTCCCGATTATGTGGAGAGCTTCCATGAGGTGAGGAGATTTCTATTGAACCTGGTCCTTGGTGAACCGCTTGCCCTAGTGAAGGAGTTGGCCTGCTTTGAAAACTCGATATAGCTGGATCCTCTACTGGAGAGTATTATTGATATGTGTGTCCATGATATTTTCAGTTTTAGCATGTTTGGTGTAGCTCGCGTTGAGATTTATTGGTGTCAACTGCTCAACAACATCAGATGTATCCAACAATGGGGGAAAGTATGCTCGTAGTCGGTCCACATTAAATACTAGGTGTAGGCCAAGGAATGGTGGAATGTTGAACTTGAAGGAATTTTCCCCTATAGCCTTGATGGTGGTGTATGACCTATATCGGAGCGAGCAAAGCTTGTGGTGGGGCCCAATGAGGCGCTCCTTCTACAAATGTAACTAAACTTTGCTGCCCACCTGGAACTTGTGTGGCACCTGACACTGCTTGTACTTAGAATTGGCTCTATCCAATATGTCATGGACCTACAGGTTGCAGTGTTGAATGTGCTCAATGAAGTTGTTAGCTCTTCTAGCTTCAGACTGTCCACGAGTCGAATCTACTTGAGTAGCTACAAATGGTATTGCCACATCAATGGAACATAGTGGTTGGAATCCTAATCCCATCTGAAAGGGGTTGTGGCTAGTTGAGATATGGAGAGATCTATTGTAGTTGCATTGGACATAGGGGAGGCTTTCATCCCATGTATGTGAATACTTTGAGTTGTACATGTGAAAAATGTGCATGAGCATCCTATTGATGATCTTTGTTTGGCCATCAGTTTGGGGGTGGAAGGTCATGGAATTAGTGAGCTTGGTATCCAACATTGACCAGAGGATTGACCAAAATGTACTCAAGAACATGCTTTCCTAATATGAGATAATGGATTTTGAGATCCCAAAGTGTACCCACACTCATTTAAAGAAGATCTTAGCAGTGGGTTCTGTTGTCATACTCTTCTTGCAGGCTGCCATAATGGCCATCTTAGAGAATTTGTCGACGATCATGAAAACACAGTCGTTTCCATGCTTAGTAGAAGGAATGCTCGGAGTATAATACATGGAGATGGATTCCCAAGGAAACCTAGGAGTAGGCAGAGGAGTATATAGACCTTACTTCATGATTGTCAGTTTGAAAATGGCATAGGTAGTTCATGATTTGATGTACTTCCCAACATCCTGTCGAAGGTTTGGCCAATAAAAATACTTCTGCAGCACTGCCACTATTTTCTCTACCCAAAATTCCCAATAACTCGACTATAGTGTGCCTCAAAAATCAACTTGGCATGCTTTCTTGAAGGAACATAGAGGTTTCCCAGGTGGAATAACAGTGTTCCCTATAGGTGAAAATACAGAACTTTCTTTCCTTCTAGGAGCATCTGGTATGTGTTGCCGAATTCTGGATTGCTCTTGTAAAGATGCAACCACCCCAAAGTCTCGTGCCCACAAGAGTTGAGCACAGTGGTCAGCGCCGTAACCAGTGGTCAGCTGAGACAGTATTGCCCTTCTTGTACTTGATGTTAAAATGGAACTGTTGCAGATAGGTGGACCATTTTTTATGGCGATTGTTCTAAATTGTGTCTGTATGAACTGTAGGGGTTAGTGGTTTGTGTGGATGACCATTTTCTTCCCCAGAATGTAATACTTCCATTTCGGTAGGCCTACACAATGGAATACATCTCTTTGTCATAGGTGGGATACTTTCAGAGTGTGTTTGAAAGTGTCCCACTGTGATATGCCACTGGATTCCCCTCCTGAGTAAGAACTGCACTGATAGCATAGTTAGAGGAATTTGTCTCAATCTCAAATTGTTATGGGTATGAGAATGTGAGCATTGGTGCAGAGTAGAGGCGATGCTTAAACTCATAAAATTCCTTCTATTGGGATTCAAACTAGAGGAAATTTTATTTTTCTCAACCCTTGGTGACTTGACTCAAAGGCCAAGTGATATGGGAGAAACCCAACACAAACTTGCGGTAGAAATTGGAAAGGTGTAGAAAGCTACGTAGCTATGTTAGAGTGGTTGGGGTGGCCAATCTCAAATAACTTGTATATTGGATGGGTCACATGCACACCCTGCTCATCAATGATGTACCCCAGATATTGAAACTAGGTCATACCAAAAGTGAATTTCTCCAAATTGGCACACAACTTGTGTTGTCACCTGTTTGGAGGACTTGTTGAAAATGGTGTGGGTGCTCTTCCCAACTCTAGCTAAAGATTAGGATTCCATCCAAATACACTACCACAAATGAGTTAGTGAAGGGATGCAAGATGTCTTCCATCAACCTTATGAAGGTTTTAGGGGCATTCATTAACTTGAAAGGCATGACCAACCATTTGAAAAGCCCCTCCTTGGATTTGAAGGCAGTCTTCCACACATCAGAGGGTTTGATTGGCACCTGGTGATATCCGGACTTCAAATCAATCTTGTTGAATTATTTGGTGTTAGGATATTCCGACACATAGGATATAGTTAAGTTCAACTTGGTCTAGTATAGAGTTAGGTTAGAGTTAGGTAAAGTGTGTTTCTTTACCGTTGTACATTTTGTAACTTACAATCCGACGGTCACGATATGTAGTGATCCGACGGTTCACTCTCACCTCGGTATTACCGACACTTGATCCGTGGCTTGACACCCGATTGGTCCATGAGTTCTATTAAAAGCGCATGGAGGGTCATTGTTCGGGTAATCCGTGCATGAGAGAAGCTTATGTAAATTTTCATTCTTTGATTAATAAATTGCCTGTAGTACCCACGTTGGGACAGGCCGTGGACTGTTTCCCTCCTTGCACTCTGAGGGTTTTAACCACATCAAAAATACTGGTGTATTGATTTGAGATCTGGTTGTGAGCGGTGTCCTTTTGGTATTCTTTCTGTGGAACTTACCATGTAAATTCCTAAATGGTATCAGAGCTATTTGAGGGTCGCCTCCGTTGGTGATCCAAATCTGAAGCCGGTAGAACTGCATGCGGCTGTCGTTTCCTAGATCTGCTGTTTCTGACTGCTTTCGGGCCGAGAGGACTGCTCTGTTGCGTTCGGAGCATCTGTTCCAGTGAGGAACCCCTTTCATTTCACGCGAAAAGGTTTCCGGTAGCCCTAGCTGCGTCATTTTTTTCAGATCGGGAGGTATACAGTGTTTTTTTTTTGCAGTTTACTGTTAATTTCTCTCTGCTTATTTCGGTCTCAGTTTATTTAGCCTTTTTTTTTAACCGGATCTATACCTTTCATTTCTACGTATGCTCTTAGCCCTGCGACTCTGTGCGATCTGGGAAAATCAGAAACAGAAAGGAAGGATTTTTCTCATGCGTATGCTCTTTTCCCTGCACCTTAGTGTGATCTCGGAAAATCAGAAACATTGAGAAAAATATTTAGTTTTTCGGCTAAAGCTAACCTTGAGATTTTATTTTTTTTAAATTTCTATTTTTTTGGATAAAGCTAACTTCGAGCCGCAAGGTTCGTTTTTCTTTGCATATTCGTGTTGGGTTTTGTGTTTTGTGTTTTGTAGGGAAAAAGAGCTTTCTCAAGGCAAGCACGCAAACCAAGGCCCCCCCCCTCTCTCTCTCTCTCTCAAATTTTTTGTATAGATCAATTGGTTCAAAGCTATTTTAAGAGAGTAGAGGTCTTGGGTTCAAGTCTCCATTTTGTGGGGGCGGATTTTTTCATTCCCGCACATTCGCGCACTTTGCCGGCAACGTCAACAATTTTTTTTCAAAAAGCCATAACTTCTTCATCCGGAAGCCTTTTTCAGAGCCGTTTTTTTTAAAACCGCCTATTTTTTCGAGATCTATCCGTTGGTACACTTACTTTCAGCATCTTCAGCTTCAGCTTTTTAAAAAAAATGGAAAGTCCATGCCAAGTCATTCTTGACAGCACTAACTACTTCCAATGGGTAGAATACATGGAAGATTTACTTAGAAGTAAAGGTCTCTTCAGAATAGCCACAAACCAAGAGAAGAAACCAAAAGATGAAGACAAGGCAGCAAAATGGGAAAATAGACAAGATCAAGCACGTGGTTTGATAGGGATGTCTATTTCTCCTGATCTTAGATTCCACATTGCAGGACTTGAGACTCCTCATGAAGCATTAGAAAAACTTGCTAAAGTTTTTGGGATTAAAAATGAAATTAGAGCCCATCAACTTGAAAATGAGCTGCTTACTTTGGATCCTAATAATTTTTCTTGCATTGAAGATTTCTTGTCCAAATTCAAGACCCTTAGATATCTCTTGGAAGGTGTTAAAGTTAAGAAAGAAGATGGTAACCTTATTTATTCCATCCTTACTAAGTTGGGACCAGCCTACTCTGTATTTGTCTCCACTTTCCATTCTACAAGGGAAGCTTTCATTTGTCAAGGACAAGACTACAAGGCCCCTTCCTTTGACTCCTTTTGTGATTCCTTAATAAGAGAACAAGAAAAACTCTTACACCTTGGTCTTCTTAATCTTGGAAACTCTTCCACGAAAGCGTTAGCCGCCCAGCAGCAACCAAATTCAAAGAATCCTAAGAAGTCATATCCTCAAAAGAATGGTCCTAAACCATCTCAGCCTCAAAATGAAAGATCATTTCAGCAAAATGATAAGACCAATAAAAACAAATGGAAGAAGACTGATAGACATTGTAACTTTTGTAATCGAGATGGCCACTTAGAATCTAAATGCTTTAAGAAGATGGAAGCCTTGGAAGCCGCAATGAAGAAACATAACATCCATGTGGAGCCTACTTCAACTTCAACTTCTGGAATGGCACTTTCTGCATGTCATTATCAATCATCTCACTCTGGTTATGCATTAAATGTATCTTCTTCTTCTTCTCATTCTCATGAGTGGCTCATTGATTCTGGAGCCTCTTGTCACATGGCCAAAAACCAAGCCATGTTTTCTTCTTTAAATGATTGTAACACCAAAAATATATATATTGGTGATGATAGATCTCTTAATGTTGTAGGGACTGGAACTGTTCATCTAGACAATGGTCAGTTTAATGATGTATTATGTGTTCCAACCTTATCCTGCAACCTTCTATCTGTCTATCAGATAACTCATTCAGGTGAAGGTAAAATTGTTGAATTTTCACCTCATGATGTTGTAATCAAGGATCTAAAAGATCCTAAACAGATTCTAGCTACTGGTCTTGCTGATGATTCCAAAAGGTTGTAAAAGTTTCACAACTTTGGGTCATCCAATCTTCCCTCAGTATTTGTTGCTCATAATGATGAAGTGAGCAAACTTTGGCATGAGCGATTTGGTCACTTAAACTATCGCTCCCTTTAGCATCTATGTAAAGAAAATATGGTGACAGGTCTTCCTATGATATCTTGCAGAGATGGTGTTTGTTCCGGATGTGTACTCGGAAAACATCATCGGGACAGTTTTGACAAACGTGCCTCTTGGCACGCCTCAGCCCCTTTACAGCTTGTGCACAGTGATTTATGTGGTCCTCTTCCTGTTGCTTCATTCTCTGGCTGCAAGTACTTCTTAACTTTCATTGATGATTTCTCCAGACGCACTTGGGTATACTTCTTAAAACTCAAGAGCGAAGTATTTACCACTTTTTTGGCCTTCAAAGCATTTGTTGAAAAACAATCTGGACATCAAATTCTTAAGCTAAGAACTGATAATGGTGGAGAATATGTTAAAAACACATTCATCAACTTTTGCACCGAAAATGGAATTCAAATGCAACATACTGTTCCATACACTCCACAACAAAATGGTGTAGCTGAAAGGAAAAATCGCACCTTAAAGGAAATGGCTAATTGTATGCTGCAATCTAAAGGACTCAGTCTTAGTTTTTGGGCCGAAGCAATTAATTGTGCAAATTATATAATCAATCGCACTCCTACTAAGGTTCTAGAGAATATCACTCCAGAAGAAGCTTGGAGTTCCATTAAACCAGATGTAAGTCACTTTCGTGTGTTTGGAAGTGAAGCATGGGCCCATATTCCAGATGAAAAGCATAAAGCTTTAGAACCTAAGAGTGAGAAATGTACTTTTGTTGGATATTCTGAAGATGTAAAAGGTTATAGACTTATTCCATTTAAGTCCAAAAATGTTATCATTAGAAGAGATGTAAAATTTGATGAAAATAAATCGGCCTGCGAGCCTAGTCCGGCAGATGTGCCACCTCTTCCTATCTCTTCTATCTTTGAAAACATTTCTTCTTCAGATGATGAAAGCGAGGATGATAATCCTCCCCCACCTTCTCAGGATCCTCAACTTCCAAGATGGGTCCGTGCCACTCGGGATGCAGCAGGTGATCTTGCCGGTGATCCTACAGATCAGCGACGTACACGTTCTCAGTTTGAAAGAGCCTCTTCTTTATGGGCTCAAGCTCCAGTAAATCATGATCCTGACACTTTTGCAGAAGCTTCAGGCCATCCACATTGGGAAGCAGCTATGAATGAAGAATATCATTCATTGATGACAAATGATACATGGGATCTTGTTCCTCTACCAAAGGGACGCAAACTTGTTAGATGTAAATGGGTTTACAGAACCAAGTATGGACCAGATGGGAAAGTTGATAAACATAAAGCTCGTCTCGTTGCTAAGGGCTTTTCACAGGTTGAAGGCATTGACTACACTGAAACCTTTTCCCCTGTTGCCAAAATGAACTCCATCCGCCTTGTTCTTTCCCTTGCTGCCTCTTTAAAATGGGAAGTCCATCAGATGGATGTTAAATCTGCCTTCTTGCATGGGGACTTGCAGGAAGAAATCTATATGGAACAACCCATTGGCTTCATACAAACAGACTCCAGCCTTGTTTGTCGACTTAAGAAATCCCTTTATGGCCTCAAGCAAGCTCCTCGGGCTTGGTATGCCAAAATGGATAGCTTTCTTTTAGAATCTGGCTTTTCTAGGTGTCATTCTGACAATACTGTCTACACCAAGAAAGTGGGCAACTCTCTTATCATCCTTGTTCTTTATGTTGATGATCTTATTCTTACTGGTAGTGATCCCAACCTTATAAACCATGTGAAGTCCAGCCTTAAAAAGAAATTTGAAATGACATACTTAGGACATTTACACTATTTTCTCGGTCTTCAAGTCTTGCAAACCCAAGAGGGTATTTTCCTTTCCCAGTCCAAGTATGCTTGTGATATTCTTCGTCATTTTCACATGGAAGACTGTAAGCCAGCCCCTTCTCCCTTTCAGTCTGGAGTCAAACTTTCCGTCTCTTGTACTTCTCCTGAAGTTGATGCTACCTTATACCGTCAACTTGTCGAAAAACTCCTGTATTTAACCCATACTCGTCCTGATCTTTCCTTTGTTGTTGGCCTTGTTGCTCGTTTTATGCAAAACCCCCGTGAAAGTCATTGGAAAGCAGCTAAAAGAATACTTCGTTATGTTCGAGGTACAGTACAGTTTGGGATTCATTACAGTGCCAAAGCAGCTCCTCTGTTAGTTGGTTTCACTGATTCTGATTGGGCTGGTGACCCTGATGATCGGAAGTCTACTGCCGGTTATGTCTTCACTCTTGGTTCAGGACCTATTACATGGGCTTGTAAGAAACAGGCTGCCATTTCTCTTTCGTCAGCAGAAGCAGAGTATCGTGGTGCCGTGGAAGCTAGTAAGGAAGCCTTGTGGCTTCGTCAGATCCTATCAGAGTTTGGCTTTGAGCAGCAGCATTCAACCACACTTTGGTGTGATAATCAAAGTGCCATTCAGCTATGCAAAGATCCAGTCCAGCATCAGCGCAGCAAACACATTGAACTACACATGCACTTCATCAGAAAGCTCATTCATGACCATGTTCTTGAAGTGCAATATTGTCCAACAGATGATCAGGTTGCAGACATCTTCACAAAGGCTCTCACAGAGGCGAAGTTCACTAAACTTCGATATATGCTTGGAGTTCAGGAAGTTGTCACTAAGGGGGGATAGGCTCTAGTGCCTCCTTCCTTCTCCTATTGTGTCATATTTGTAAATCCTTCAATCCTATCCCAAGTTGTTCTTAAGGGGGGATGTTAGGATATTCCGACACATAGGATATAGTTAAGTTCAACTTGGTCTAGTATAGAGTTAGGTAAAGTGTGTTTCTTTACCGTTGTACATTTTGTAACTTACAATCCGACGGTCACGATATGTAGTGATCCGACGGTTCACTCTCACCTCGGTATTACAGACACTTGATCCGTGGCTTGACACCCGATTGGTCCATGAGTTCTATTAAAAGCGCATGGAGGGTCATTGTTCGGGTAATCCGTGCATGAGAGAAGCTTATGTAAATTTTCATTCTTTGATTAATAAATTGCCTGTAGTACCCACGTTGGGACAGGCCGTGGACTGTTTCCCTCCTTGCACTCTGAGGGTTTTAACCACGTCAAAAATACTGGTGTATTGATTTGAGATCTGGTTGTGAGCGGTGTCCTTTTGGTATTCTTTCTGTGGAACTTACCCTGTAAATTCCTACATTTGGAACCCTTGATGTTGGGGCCTTCATTTCGATCTTGAAATATTTTGAAAGATTTTGGAGATACGAAGAAGAGGAAACAGATGGCGGCAACAACAATCAGGTTGCGAAGAAGACAACTAGGGAGGAAAACAAGAACATGTAGTTGCAGGACGGTCACAACATGGTGTCTACAAAAAGTAGGGGTATATGAGCAGACAAGGCAGATGAGAGGTAAGCAAGGAAAGAAACGACTGAGTAAGAACTGATAGTGAAAGTGGCAAAAGTGAATACAAAAGGAGAAGGCCGTAAGGAGAAAGGGGTTGGTTTTTGGTTTTATTGGTTAGTTTAAGAGTTTTGGTCATGGAAAACCAGCAAGGAGGATGCGAGAACTCAGAGCATCTGACTTGAATACTAGAGCAGTAGCTGAGGAGTAGGGAAAAGACTGTTGTAGTTAGTCAGGTCATGTAACCGGGTATTTCATGCAATTTTCTGTGGCTAAGGCCAATATATAATGTAATGTTATCTTGTTGAATTAATATGAATGAAGAGTTAGACTGGTTTCTTAGTATGATGTGTGTATTTGATTATGTTATCTAGAACCACTAAAAATTTGAATGCATTTCAAGTCTATGTTCATGGTAGATTGATCTTCATGTTGATATATTGTTAGTACGAGCATATTCATAGGGCCACTTATAGAGTAATGGTTAAGATATCCCTGATCCTATACTAAACCCTTCTTACTTTCGGTCGCGGCACACCTTGGGCGAGACTCCTTATCCCTTGGGGTAAGGTGAAAATGTCAGTGTTGTCCTAGACTACAACGAACCATTGTTGGCTCTTTGTGCCTGAACCCAGGATCTATCCATGTTGTCACTTTTGTGTCAACAAATGGTTCCATTGCCGAGACCTGAAGCTATAAGAACCCGTTTGGAATATGGTGTTGAGGGTATTTCAGAAAGAGATTAGGGATTGGTGGGATAAAAGAGGAGATCAATTTATATCAGAACAAGCTATTCAAAGGGGCCAACCTATTCCCAAAGTGAGTAGAGAGAATTTTTATTCTGAGGTTGCGAGTGACCAATACAAGATCTTATGGTGTAAGTTTCCAGAATAATTGTATAATTGGTTAAGGAGGCTAAAAATGCAGAATCAATTGGAAGGAATGACGTCAGCTCGTCATGACTGGGCTCCCTCAAACCTTGTATAACTTTGACACCTGGATAACTATTTGACAAGGGAAGTTGATTTTTGGGTACATAATATAGTAGAGGGGTACATAATCGAGTTAGATGAAAATAAATATCAGTCATTCCCAAGGGTAGAAGTGGTGTTGAAGTCAGGATTAAGAGGGAAGTTGGTGAGGGAAGTGTCGTTGTGGATTAAGATGTTCATGGTAGAAGAAGGGCTACTACCCTTATCTATTGCAACGATGGTAGTGTAAACCCCAGTACTGGGGGAAGGACCTAAGGGGATGATTCTACCGGTTGGGGAATAGATATGCATCTGAAGGAATGGATGTAGAGAGATTACAAAAATCTAGAGACATTAGGGTGCAAAGGAGAGGGCTATTAGCCAACAAGTGGAAGGCCAGAGCGGTTCAGACTCTAAAGAAGAGACGAATGGGACACCACCAAGTAGGAGGGGTGCCAAAGAGCTTAGAAGAGTGAAAGAGGATGGAGGAAGATGTAGGACAAGAAAAGAATGCTAATGGGAAGAACAAAAGCCAAGATAATGATGAGGACTCTTCCTTACAAGTTGCGAGGAAGATGGCTGAGGGAAAAACTTGGAGCAGTCATGAAGAGGAGATGGAAGAGGAAATGGGTAATGTCATGAGAAGATTATTAACCAAATGTGAAACATCCGCAAGAGATCAACATCAGAGTCCCTGAAGTACAGGTAACATCCCTCCCAACCTTCCCCTGGTGCCTTACAATAATCTTGAGAAACTTGTTTCGAAGTTAGCTAAAGCGATACGAGTACACAATGTACATGAGAAATATAAGGCCAGTTTCAATACAGTAAATAACAATGGAATTAGCAGTATTAGTAATATGGGACTGTAAGGATCTCAGCAACCTGAAACCAAAGGATTTGTGTTGTTGGCACATACTCAAGTAACCATGGCATGAAATTTCACTAGATACCCTGAATTCGCTGGTAGAGGAAATGAAGACGTAGGACATCACTAGTACCTCTGTGAAGCTATATCGAGAGCGTGTCAGACACCAAAAAATTCTAAATCAGTTGAGTTTCAGACCACGTTGAGGGAGAGAGCTCTACATTGGTTTACAAAATGGGCAGAACAGAACCAAAACCCCACAGTAGATGATATCAAGAGAGGATTCGTGCCAGAATTCAAAGTACCTTAGATTGAGAAGCAGGGGTTATCAGAGCTATGGGAAATAAAGCAGAAAGAAGGTGAAACTACTTGGGAAAATATTTAAGGATGCTATTGCTAAGCTAAGTTACACCCTAGATCCTAATCACAAAAGAGACTGGTTCATCAAGGCGCTCTTACCCCCTACAAGAACGTCGTTGACACAACAGAAGATTGGGACTCTCCAAGATGCTTTAGAACAAGCGTCGTGTATAGAGGCCATGGCAGGATACTCGCATGAGTATCGGGTGGCGGGGGGGGGGGGGTTGGAGGACCCATCAATCATGGGCCTCCAAAATCAAATCACCAACTTAACAGAGAAACTGAAGGTTCTACAACTAGTTCGGCCAATTAGACCCAACATATGGCGTACACACTGCACGGTGGAAGGACATGTTGCGATAGAATGCTTAAGGTTGAGGGGAATCAACCATTCAAGAGGGATTGCAGAACCATTAGGAACCCCGCCAACAAAAGGTGTTGCGGTAGTAAGGGCGCAAGGAGCTTTCCCAGGATGAAATACCCAAGAATACTATGAAATTTGTAGGATGTACATCTACCGTGCATGTGACCAATACTACAAAAGTACTCCAATGTTCCAAATAATAGCTATTGTGAGTTTTTTACATCTACAATGCATCACACTGACCAGTGCAGGGCATTAGATGCTTTAGTAGAATGGTTGGACAAGTCTACATTTAGAATCAATGAGTCCAACAAGGGAGGAAGAGGAGGAAATATAAGAGGAGGAAGAGTAGGAGGTAGAGGTCTCGTAAGGTGCTATAATTGTGATAAAGAGGGGCACATTGCCAGGGAATGTTCGCTCCCTAGGAGACCATGGTGTTCACAATGCAGAATCAATATGCATGCCACAGAGGATTGCCTTGAACTCATTTCAAAATGGGAAGAAAGGACTAGACAGAGAGGGGCTAACCTGATTAATGTAAAGCCTCGTACAGACTACACCCTTCCCGTAACTAATATAAATATAGTTAAAAGGGAAGGAAAGAAGACCAGGGAAGATTGGGGTATGGTGGACCAACCCTCGATTGTTAAGCTAGTATCTCTAAAGAAATCATACAAACCCATGCAACAAAAGTAGAATTATGAAGAGGCAGCTAATGGTTTGAAGGGATGACCGAGACAAAGGAGAAACAGAAACAAGACAAACACGCTCTCAAAAATGCTCAACCAATAGAAGAATGGTTTAAGTTATTTCTGTAGATCGTTCATGATGAGCGGATGTTGAAGGAATTGTGCAAAAGGTTAAAAGCAGTATTTCCAGAAAATGAAGAGGAAGGAGAACTACCATCTGCCAACTTACCAGAAAGGCATACGAGAAGAGTGCAGTGGAATAAAAAGAGAAGTGGAAGGGAATTCTGAATCAATGCTCAGATTGTAGGATTCCATATCAAAGACACGATGCTAGACCTAGGGTCAGATGTAAATATTTTTCCCAGGAAAACATGGGAGGCGATGGGGAAGCCGCAACTTAAGTCTTCACCGATATAATTGAGGATTGAGAATACGTACTATATCTTACCTATTGGAAGGTTGGAAGATGTAGAGGTGGATGTGGCTAGAGTAAAGACATACACTGAATTTGAAGTAATTGATATAATGGGTGATAAGGAACCGTATCCAACACTCCTTGGTATCGACTAGGTCTATGAAAACTATGCTATCATTGAACTGAATAAAGACCTAATGATCTTTGAAGAAGAAGGGATGCGTGTGATACAACCCTTAGACTCATATCATGGACCCAAGTTCACGGAACCTATGGATGACAGGCACGAGCCAGGAATGCTAGACCAACTATACACATTAATGTCAGGTAAGAGAGAGGATTATATAAATCCTACATCAGGAGGATCTGTCAACTGGAGGAGTATTCAAATCTCAGACACTGTTTTAGAATCTATGTGGGATGCATGGCAGCAAGGGGGATACAAATTGATACTATATGTTGTGCGAAGATATGCAAGATAAACTGGATAAGGGCAGTGGTAAGAAACTATCCCAAATTCCACAATATTGAATCAGTAGACATTTTCTTAAACAAAGTAAATAGAGAAACAAGAGAATATCACAAGGTTCCATTGCTAGATATCACGTTAAACGCCACCCCGGAAAGGTGGTGGAGAATATATCGTAACATGTTGCATGAATGGGGAACTATAAATCGAGCCATGAGAGAGAGGTTTAGTAAAGAATAAGGTTGGCCTCATAATAGAGTGAAATAAAGAGGCAATTCAGATCCTAAGAAGAATTTAGAAGATTGCATAGAAAATTGGGAAAAGGAAGTTCTTACAACATCTTTATGACACATGTTATCTAGAATGCATGGCCTGCGACAAAGTAGATGCAGAACCAGATGAAAATGGTTTACAAGGATTGAGACACCTGGACTTTGAGGAAACAAAATGGGAAAGGGACATTCAAGAAAGTCTTGCAGGAGAAGCCACACACCTATTCCCGATGAAATTGAGAAGGCAAAATATTGGAACAGATGATAAACCCAAAATGGCATCTGTTGGGGCTTATTAGGACGAATAGACAACAAGGGATATCTTTGACCTATTGCAGGAATATCAAGACTTGTTCCTAGTGTCAGTAGCTAAGATAAAAGGGATAAAGGGGGACATAGGGGAGATGAAGATCATTCTGAAACCAGATGCCCGTCCAGTAAAGCACAGACCATATAGGCTAAACCCAGAGTGAAATAAAAGGTTAAGAAGGAGATCAACAAAATTCTAGAAGCCGGAATTATATTTCCGGTAGACGAAGCGGAATGGATTAGTCCAATAGTCATACAGAACAAGAAAGACACAACAAAGATCAGAGTTTGTGTTGATTATCGAAGTCTGAACAATGCATGTGTGCATGATCCCTTCCCAACACCCTTTAGCGATGAAGTTATGGATAACATAGTGGGAAATGAGGCATATTCATTCACTAATGGATTTTCAGGCTATCATCAGGTTCGAATAGCAGAAGAAGACAAGAGAAAGACAACGTTCACCACTGAATGGGGGTCATATGCTTATCATGTAATGTCATTCAGGTTGAAGAATGCACCTGTTGTTTTCTCAAGGATTGTTATAGCTGCATTCAGAGACTATATTCATAGGTTCCTGGAGGTGTACATGGATGACTGGACATTATACAGTTTATTGAAGAAACACACAAGCTTACTAAGGGTCATGTTTGAAATATGTTAATAGTTTCAAATCTCCTTAAATCTAAAAATATGAATTTTTGTAGTTCCATTTGGAACACTGTTGGGCCACATTGCTTGTAAGGACGGAGTGTGTGTAGACCCCGCAAAGGTTGTGGCAATCATTAACATGTAACCACCACATAATGTAAAGCAACTGCGGTACACTCTAGGACACACAGGGTATTACCGACGTTAATCAGAAACTACGCATCAATTACAGCCCCGATGGAGAAGTTACTGAAAAAGATAGAAGCATTCACTTGGTCGAAGTACTGTCAATTAACATTGAATAAGTTGAAAGAGAAACTGGTAAGTGCTCCTATCCTTGTCTACCCATATTGGAACAAGACTTTTCATGTACATATTGATGCATTAGGGATTGTGCTAGGGGCAATATTGGTGCAACTGGGAGAGATAAATATGGATCACCTAGTGTACTATGCCAGCAGGAAACTATCAACTACAGAAAGGAACTATATGACAATAGAGAGGGAGGCACTAGCCATGGTTTACTCTCTACAAAAATTCAGGCATTACTTGCTGGGAGCACCATTTAAAGTTTTCACAAATCATTTCGCACTAAAGTATTTTGTGAACAAACCAGTATTAGAAGGAAGAATATGTCATTGGTTATTAATCTTCTAAGAATTCACTTTTGAAGTAGTCATCAAACCCGGAAGGTTGAATGTGGGGTCAAATCATCTATCATGACTGGATCTTGGAGAGAATGAAGGGTCATTAGATGATCAACTGCTTGATGCCGACTTATTCAGAATAGAGGCAGTTCCAGACTACTTAGATGAAATTGATGGGCTTTCAGCAACAAGGCACTACCCGGAGAGGTATACACCAACGCAAAAGTGAGGGTAGCGGACTCTCAACTAATCGTAACACATCTCTATAAGATGGGCCTAGATCAAATCCTGAGATGTTGTATACTTCAACATGAAACAGAAGAAGTACTCTGGGAATGTCACGCTGGAGTCGCGGGAGGCCATGTGGGAGGAAAAGCCACCGCAAGGAAGATACTCCACGCAGGATTATGGTGGCCAACTATCCGAAAAGATTCTAAGGAATATGCTAAGAATTGTGATGTCTGTCAGAGGATTGGAAAGCCATCACGTCGAGATGAACTCCCTTTAAACCCAGTTCATACAATGCAATTTTTTTAGAAGTGGGTGATAGACTTCATCAGACCCATAACACCACCAGCGCGACATTCACATGCAAGATACATAATAACATCTACATAGTATCTCACACAATGGGAAAAAGCAACACCATTCAAGGACTGTACAACTGACACTACCGCAATATTCATTTTTGAAAACATAATATCAATACTTGGATGCCCGAAATGCCTGATAAGCGATCAAGGAACACATTTCATTAATGAAACTGTTTAGTCTCTTCTTAAGAACTTTATGATTCAACATCATAAAAGTATCCCATATCACCCATAGGCCAATGAGATGTTGAGGCATTCAATAAAATACTGGCCAAAGGTCTCACAAAAATTGTATCAGCCAACAAAGATGACTGGGATGAACGTGTGCCAACAACTTTATGGGCATACAGAACAACAGTGAAAAGAATTCATAAACAAACACCATTTTAGCTGGTATATGGAAAAGAAGCAGTGGTCCCAGTGGAGTTCATAGTGCCCAACATGTTTATTTGTCAAGCAACAAAAATGACAAATGATGCAACATTAAGAGAAAGATTGAATCAACTAATGGAACTTGATGAATCTAGATTCTTAGCCGAATTTCACCAGTCAGTAGAGAAAAGAAGGAAAAAATATTGGCATGACAGTCATATTAGAAAGAAAACATTCCAATTCGGAGATCATGCATTGTTATATGACAACAAGTTCCAAAAGTTCCCAGGTAAATTGCAGATGCACTAGCTCGAACCATTTATAGTTGCGGAAATCAAAGATTTTGGAGTGGTAAGGCTAGTGCAACTGGATGGTGAAATGCTACATGGATGGGTAAATGACGCATGCCTAAAACCTTCCATTGGCTAAAAGCCACACGATCAAGTTAAGGGGGTCTCGAAAACGAGCCCGCAAGTAGGTAGTAGTAAATAAAACTTAGTCAAGTCATTACAATGTTCATTTGAATTTCATATATTTTGTTGTATTTTAGTAAGAATAAGAAAAGGCATCAATAAGGTTGTGGCAAAAATGTCATGATACCATAACCCATTTGTGGTCAGGGGGAATAGATAGACGTTCTTGTTAGTATTAATAGTGACACGCAGGTAGAATCTTTTTCAATCTTAATAGTCACACGATTTGTCAGTCCTTTCCACCGTACAAGTAGTCATTTTCATAATAAGTAACTAATAATGAAACTATCAAAAGGGAAGCTGTAAAATATTTTCCCATTAGGAACAATTTTAGCTAATAAATACCCTCCATGATGGAAAATTTATTAACCATGCGGCCCACTCTTTCCTTCTCCATTCTACGTCATAGATGTCAGGTCTAGGTCAGCCGACGACAACAAAGCACAATTAGGATACATGGGGAAAGTTGTCATAGTAATTAGTTGCCAAGTCCAGTAAGAAAACGTCGTGTCAAGTCTGGCGACTTAATTTGCATGAAAATGTAGGAAGCTACAAAATTTCGAGCGCAGGTAGTAGAAAAACTCTAAACTCACTCTGAAGAACAACTACAGCAGAAGTTCAAAATTTCAAAGCCTCTAGTAATGATTGTCTATCAGAGACGAAGAGCAATAGCAAAGGGAATTATTTCAGTCCCAAAGGACAAACTTGATGAGCAAATTTTCCTGCTGGAAAATCCATATGGAAAATTCTACCTTGGTTAACAATGATCTTACAAATTATTTCCAGTTTCCAATGCTGAAGAGGGAGGTGTATACAAAGGAAATTTAGAAGGAAGATGGCATGAGAATAGCCAGAGTCAAAGAATATTTTAGAGGGCTACAAAGATCTACACTGATCAACTTGAGAAGTTTGTTGGTCTTCGGCACACAAATGGCTGCAATGCAGTGCATGAAGCTACTAGCCAACAGAATGCATGGGGGATCCCTATGGCTCGACAAGGAGTATCCAATTCACGTAGAAGATATCCATCGCCTCATAGGGCTATCAGCAGAAGGAAATGCAGTGAATACATCATTCCAAGGAGGAACGAAAAGAGAAAAGAAGCAGGGAGAAGATTATTATTATGAAAAATATGGAACAAAGCACGATGGCAGGGGAGCCAAGATTGACCTTATTAGAAAAATTGAGATAAGGTTTTCCTGCTACATCATAGCAGGCAAAACAATGAGACACTTCGCAAGAAATGAGTGTACTCTGGACACAATCTCAGTTGTGGAGCACTGCTCTAACGGAGAAGTGCTCAATTGGTCTTCTTTCGTACTAAATGAGATTTTCGAGGCCTGTGAAGATATATACAAGAGGAGTACCAGTTTATTATTTGAATACATATTGATGACTTTGGCGATGTGGAAGTGGCGACCACCAAGAGGGAGGGAAATAATGCAGATTAATGAAGGACAGTAGTTAGCACTCAGGTATGAGCCATGAAGAGTTTATGGAGACCCGAGCAGTAAGGAAATGAATGAGGCAGCTTTCATTGAATGGTATGAGCTGATGCTGGATACAGTTAGGTCAACGGAGAGAATACCCAAACCACTTTTGGATGAATTTTCAAAAGAAATCTGGTTTGGATTCTCACATGGGCACACATATCTTAAACCCATATGTGTCCACTTTGATACCTTCAAGATGAAGTTGCATAAATTTGTTTTAATTGAAGCAACACTCCATAGCAAGATTGGGTCATGGCCGAGGGTTGCATGTGAGATCACTGAAGGAAAGTACCAATATCTGGTGGACTAAAGCCATAGTCGTAAGCAGGAGAAGTAGGTTATAGCAGCAAAAAGAGACTGGCTGAGGAAGATATACACCCAATGGTGCTACAAATGGAACAACAAATGTTTGCAATAAGGAAGACAATTGCAAGCTTTGATGAAAATTCAGTTGAGGCTAACCAGTCCATGCATTTTCAAGGTTCTACTATGTTTACACCAATAATTACAACTCCACTAGCAGTGGAAATTCCTACTGTTGACACTGAAACCCAATCACAACCAATAGTCTCAAAACCCAGAAAGAAAAGAGTAGTGAAGAACCCGATAGCTAAGAATTCCAGAACTACCCCAATGATTCAAATTGTCGACCTTACTGATGAGGTCAAACAATAAGTATCCACATCTTTGATTGTTGAAGAAATTCCCCAAAATCCATCTACCATTCCACCTCAGTTGCAGGAACCTTCTCCCACACAGCCTCCACCTACGTAACCCTATTGGAAACCATCCCCTCTGGAAAAATACTAGCGACTGAAGACATGCAGGTAGATTTGACAGAGAAGCCTAGGGGGACCACCCCTGGCAGTGGCGCCCAACTAGCCTCGCTAGTATCATTACTTTTTGGGTCAAACCCACCCAAGGGGAAAGAACCAATCAATACCCTTCTGTAGTTAGGGGGGAATGAATAGTACCAACCATTATTCTCTATAAATTTATCGGTGGTCCCCAACCCTAATATCATTCTCTCTAGTCCCCAATTCACCCCACAATCACAATGAGGTCATTCTCCCACCTCCCATTCTGCGAAATCCATTGCCAGCGGCATGCCAATTTAGCAAAATTTTCCAGATCCAAGCATAATGCAGACCGACACTCTGCAACACTGGTCATCGACACAACTGTTTTCATTCATCCAGCAAGTTGCACAAAGAGCTGAAAGAATACATGATGACTTGGTCAGTGAACACGAAAAAAAAGCAATAGCTACATGAAGTTATAGAGGAAAGAGATCACCTGCGACAGGCAAATACTGATTTTCAGACGCAGGTCAATCAGGTGACAGAGAAATTTTTGTCGCTATGGCCGAAAATCACAGATATCAACACAGAAGATCCGAAGGACATTGCAGCTTGCACACTGGTGAGTTGTTGTGATCAAATTCAAGAAATATGTTCAAATATTGTGCCAACAAACGCTGATACGATGAAGAATCTAGAAATAGGGAGATCATTATTGCCAGACCCAGTATAAATATATGCTAGAATGATAGACGGAAAGATCAACGAAGTGGCAACCAAGAAACAAGCACTTGCTGAAGCACTAGAAGATGGGTCGTACTCATGGAGAGAGTTCACGACTGGCCGGGAAGCCTCGTGCTAAAGAATCAGCTAGTATATCCTATGAGAGAGCAGCTACAAATATTGTTTTCCAACAACAGATAATGCACAAACTCCAACAAACTCCAAAAGATCGACGAGCAGATCACCGCCATTCAAGCACAGGTTGATCATATTGAAGAGGAATTAGAAAAAACCAAAAAGATAATCAGAGACCTGCATCCACCAGTCTGACTATAGGTTCTGGCTCTGAAGGCAGCCTGCAACAACACTAAAGAATAGTGGGACCGCCTGCAGAGTCAAAGGCAAAGCGAACTAACGTCCAACATAGCCGAAGACTTTACCCAATAGGATGACTCAATCATCGTCGCATGGGAAGCTGCCCTCCACAAATACAATGAATTCAGGCAGAGAACGACCACCATCATTCTTGAGTTGGGGCCTTCGTTTGGGAAAGAAGGACAATAGGGGGAAGAAGGAGCATTTGGAGCAGAAACCACCCAGAAAATGATAGAGGATACAATGAGAGCTATAGCTCATCAGCCAATAGAACCAATGAAACCACCAACATGAGTATCTACAGAGACACCAACAGGACCTGTAGTGCTTGAAATAAATTGACTCGAGGATGAGTCAAAGAAATGTGGTCGGGGCCTGTTGGGGCCTTCGTTTTGATTTTGAAAGATTTTGGAGATACGAAGAAGAGGAAACAGATGGTGGCATCAATGGTAAGGTTGCGGAGAAGACAACTAGGGAGGAAAATAGGAACAGGTAGTTACGAGATGATTGTGGAAAGGTGTCAGCAGAAAGTAGGGGCAACCGAGCAGACAAGGCATACGAGAGGTAGCCAAGGAAAGAAATGGCCGAGTAAGAACTAGCAATGCAAATGGCAGAAGTGAATACAAAAGGAGAAGGATGCAAGGAGAAAGGGGTTGGTTTTTGGTTTTATTGGTTAGTTGAAGAGTTCTGGTCATAGACGAGCAGCGAGAAGGATGCGAGCTCTTAGAGCATCCGACCTGAAGACTAGAGCAGTAGCTGAGAAGTGGGGTGAAGACTGTTGTAGTCATTCAGGTCATGTAACTGAGTATTTCATGCAATTTTCTGTGGCTGAGGCCAATGTATAATGTAATGTTATCCTATTGAATTAATACAAATGAAGAGTCAAACTGGTTTCTTGGTATGATGCGTGTATTTGATTATGTTATCTGGACCCACTAAAAATTTGAATGCATTGCAAGTCTATGTTCATGGTAGATTGATCTTCATGTTGATATATTGTTAGTCTGAGTATATGCATAGGGCCACTTATAGAGTAATGGTTAAGATATCCCTGACCCTATATTGAACCCTCCTTACTTTCAGTCGTGGCATGCCTCAGGTGAGACTCCTTATCCCTTGGGGTAAGGTGAAAATGTCGGTGTTGCCCTAGACTACAACGAATCATTGTCGGTTCTTTGCACTCGAACCCAAAGTCTCTCCATGATGTCACTTTTGTGCCAATACTTGATTTGGTCCAGAAGGTCATCAAATTGTGGGATTGGATACCTATTATGGATAGTGATCTTATTCAACACTCGATAGTCAATACAAAGTCTCCAGGTGCCATCTTTCTTTTGTACAAACATGATCAAGCTCCCATAGGGTGATGAACTTAGCCTAATGTGCCCTTTTTGCAACAACTCCTAAATCTGCCTCTTAATTTCATCGTTCTCCAGAAAAGAGAATTGGTAGATTGGCCCATTGGGTAGCAGCATGTCGAGGGTCATATCGATGGAGTGCTTGACCTAACAGTGTAGCGGTACCCTTATGGGTGAGGTGAATATGTCCCTGTACTCATCCATGACCTTGTCCATATGTTGCTGCTGTACAAAGGAGCCCTGTCTAGAGGTTGTGGATGTGACCACAATATTCTTCTTTCCCTAAGGTGAATCATAAGGAAGAAAAATTTTCCAACCTTAGAAATGATCTTACTGCATTGTTTCATATAGATCATAGAGACAATGGTAGGCAATGCTACCTCCACTATCTTGTATAAATTATTGCCCAAACAAATAATAGAAATGTGAGGCCTACATTCATACACAACATGGCGCTTCACAAGTATGGTTGGTGTAATAATATATCACAAAATTTAAGAGGATAAACATCACATAGTACCTCATGTGTGAAGGGCTTGATGTTGTAGGAAAGGTGACACTGTTGGCTAATGTAGAGATGTCATCCTTAGTGAAGCCACCTCATGATGTATGGCTACAGGTGTGGTGTGGTTAGTAGGTGAAACATCTTCATGACCTCTACTGAAATGAGGTTCTTTTGGCTTTCATTATTGATAATCAACTACAACAGAGAACCCTTCACCCACATTTGTGAGTGGAAGAGTCGCTCCCCCTCGTCTGGATCTTCGAGCTCCATGTTTTGGATCTTGGGTGTGGAAATGGTGGCAATGGACTCTACATCAATAATATTCTTCCCTTTGTCATTCCCCTTGTTGGGTTCTGACTCATAGTCAAAACATGCATTTGATTCAAAAGCCTTCAACTCAACCACTAGAAACTGCTTGGCTCAACGCTCACTTGTGTTGTGAGTGAGGCTCTTTGGAACTCACACCATTTCCCCATGTCCTTATTTTTCTTGGTGGTGTTGTTCTTTTCTTGTGGCTCTGGTGCATTGTCCTAGGTCGCCCTACCTTGGATTTGTACTCTTTTTCTATGGTTTGGGGGTGCCTTTCCCTTGATTCATATTCATAGATCCAAAGTCTCGCTTCTTTTGTTTAAATTTATACTCAATCTTGATAGCATATCGATAGGTGACACCAAGTGAGGAGATGTACAGGAACTCCATCTCATCCTAGATGTACTTTTGTAGATAGCCACGGTACTTGAGTACCAAATTCCACTCAGAATCCTTGATACCCAACTTTTTTCAAAGGGTTTGAAAAATATTTGTCAACTCCAACAAGTCTTGGTCCCTTCCCTGCCACAACGTGGTCCACTTTATGTATTTATCTCTAGCTCTCGATAGGGTAATATTGTTCCTCGATGGCATCTTGGAAATAACTCCAAGTTGGTTTGGATGAAAAAAGTGAGGGTTCCCTCTTGTACTTATGTTCACATTAGGTTTCCCATCAATCCTTGACATGGGGGGAAGCTTTGAGGAGTGCAAAAGTAATATTTTCCCGATTGGAAAAGTCATGAACTAAAAAATATCCTTCCAACATATTTAACCATCTATATATGATATTTTCATCTATCTGGCCCTCAAATATGGGAATGTCAAAGTTGAATTGTGCCTTAAATGGAGTGGCGCTTCCAGAGTGGCTCTTGGATGAAGATGCGTTGCCTCTTGGTATTTGTTGAAGGATTTGGGCAAAGTTATCCATCATCACGTTCCTTTGTCACTCAAGGGCTTCCTCAAGCAATATTTTGAAAGGATCTCCTGCTCCCTCATGTTTATTTTCTTCTACCATGGGAGGACATTGGGGTTTACGAGGCTGGTCTTGCAAAAGTTCAACCAGTTCGAGCCCTAACTCCTTATATCTTGACCTCATTAGGGACATGCAAAGAAAAATAGAGAAAGAGAAAACGTCTCTAATACCACTGATCCAGACTTATGTAGGAAAAAAATAGAATACAAACATAAACACAGATGTGCAATAGAAATAAATCTTCATTTTATTAATATCAAAGAGCTGAAAGATTCTTACAAGCAGAATGGAAATAAACTAGCTCAGGAAATGATCGCTTATCTATGAGAAGAGATGTGTTATCTACATGCCTCTGAATTGTGTTACAATGAGGCTCAAGGGCCTTTTTATTATTGAACAACAAAGGGAAACCCTAAATAATCAAAACCCTAACCCCAATAGATGGAATGCCTGGCAAGAGTTTGTGGGCCCTGTTGGGGTTAGTTGGGAAGCTAACTTCCCAAGGTCACAACTTGGTTATATGATCTCTGTTTGGAACATATGATAAATAATTGGAAATATCTCTCCAAGTACTACATGATTTGAAGGTAAGGATGGGCCTGCTGCGAACCTCAAAAAAATGTTGTTTAGGAGGTCAAAACAACTACGAAAGTTCAAAATCGCATCTGCTCCCATATCGAAAATTTTGAAATGACACATATCTAAAACCTACGATAAGGTCTAATCTTCCGATCACCGATATGGTCGCGGATCCGATTGGCTTTATAATAACAATTTAATATAATATCACGTATGCTCCTAGTTTGGTGTGAATTTTATACCTGTTTCCTACACTTTCTTTCCCCAGTTTTGATCCTCTTTCCCTCCAGGCCCATGAAACTTCACATGTTAATCACCCTTTTTCTCATTTATACAGCCTATTTTGCCATCATGTTATTTTTCCATGTTTTGTTGAATATTGCGATACCATATTCCTTTTTTAGGCTAACTACGGTAAGCATTGGAGAAGTATTTTGGACCCTCTTCTCTTTTACAGGTGTTTCTTTCCAGGATGAGGTTATGGAGTGAACAGGATGCGTTGATCTGCTTCATAGTAGGGTAGAGCAAATTGTTGTTACACACTGTATGTTGTTACATGTTGTTGTTACACCACGTGTTGTTAAATATGACTGCTATTAAACCAAGGATGTTGTTACCCAGTGATTGTTGTTACATTCCAAACCATTATTTGACCGCAGGATTCTGTTGCACCATAGCTAGAAAATTCATGGGTACTATTCCACATAACAATTGTTGGGGGTTATGAATTGTTTATTTAGAAGTAACAGATCCAAACGGTTGCGATATTAACCATTGTATCTCAGAAGAATTTGTATTTAGAAATAGGTTATAACTACTTATATTTTTATGATCAGCATGAGAATCATGATATTCTCATGACTGATCTATTCCTGATTTTGGGTATGTAATAATTATAAAATAAACTCGATTTCTCATGTACGGGGATAACATAGAGAAAAGAATTGTTACTTTGATCTTGTAATATTTAATTATTTTTAATATTGAAGGCACTACGGTGATGTTGTTATTGTTCCTCATCTAATTATTTAACTAATCTCGTGTTTATTCATGCGCCCCTGCTAGGGAGGAAGGGCCCTCCTCTTTCACAGGGAATGCAACAACAAAAGTAGCTTTATATTATCATTTCTTTTATTGTTGTATCATTTTCTGCTGTTTCTGTATAAATTGTAAAATACATCCGCTTTAGTTCCAAATTATATTATGCTGTTACACTGGTTTGATTAAACAAAATGGTAGTGATTAGCTGGTGTAGTCATTAGTTTACTATGTGGTGCACCCATGCTCTATTGATTGTGAAGTGTGATTTCATTTCTATGGATTGTTTTAATTTCTGCATGAATTATTTAATTTATGCAATTGATTCAATGACATTATTTATTGTTTCTTTCTATTTTTCATTCCTCGATGTAGTGTATTGGCATAGACATCGCGAACTCCATTGAAACATCAAGACCTACCCTGGGTTGACAATTAATGGCTGCAGTCTTGGTCAATTAGGATTGATTGAAACAGCACTACATTTTGGCGTCATTGCCAGGGATGACAGTTGGTGATACAGTTAGCCAAGTTGTTTGTTTGATGATAGAGTGTTCCTAGTCCACAATCGCTGGCTGGTAAGATAAGAGGTAAGAACCTGTGCATCAGTCTAACATACTTGGGTGGGCTCACCGTTGTGATCACTAGGGCACTCAGGGTGTGGCATTTTTTTTTTAGTGTGTCTTCATCTCTTCAGTTTTTGGGCGGTAAGAGAAGAGGTAAGAACCTGCACATCACTCTAACATACCTGGGCGGGCTCACCATTGTCAAAGAATGAGACACTTAGGGTGTGAATCAATACACATAGGGTCCATGTGTGAAACTGTAGGAATTATATAAATACCAAAATTACCCCCCACTCTAATTATTCATAGGAAAAACAGGTCGTAAAAAGGAAAGGAAGAGTGTAGATTTGGGAAGGAAAACATTTATCCAGGAACTGATCTCCAAGGCAGAAAAAGAACAATCAAGTTCTCAAAGGGATGCAAAGAAAACAAGGCCACAAAAAGATATTACTCCCATAACAAGGATAAAAACCTCTGATTTCTCTATCTCAAGGCCATACCATTCTAAAGCTAGTGAACATACTCCCAAGATTAGGCATCCAATTTAGGAACAATAGGGGGAAGCTAGTAGCCAATACTTTATAACCAAGGGACAAGGGGAAACTGAAGGGGGACATCAAAAACCTGGGACATGAGAGCACCTATTGGTTTATCAATATCCAGATTCAGGTAGTGCAGTGAAACAACCAGCGTTGAAGTCGCTTGAGCCATCAAATCCACCTGCAAGACAATCACAAGAACATTTTGAAGAACATCTATTACAACAAGGATTAGAAGGGTTAGAAATGGGGGACAACAATGACAACAACGCTAAAAAAAAGGTACTGCTGTCACCACCTTTGAGTTCTCAATTTGGGATATCAGAGGCGAGGCTCCCATGAAAAATATTCCTTTATCATCCTTACCATCCTTTCAAGGGATGACTGTGGAAGACCCAGACACTGTCATATTTGAAGTTGATGTCTTATGCAGGAGTTATGACTATGTCTCAGATGCTCAGAAACTAAAATTATATCCTGCTACTTTAATGGGAGAAGCCTTGAGATGGTTCATGGGGTTAGGCTCTGCTTCTATTCGAACATGGAGCGATATGAAGGAGACATTCTTATCAAGGTACCAAGACTATTGCAGAACTAGGGACTTAAGAGAGGAAGTATTCAAAATGACACAGAAGGAAGATGAGAGTTTGGAGGACTATGTAGAGCGATTCCACTATAATTTGCTGAGGTTTAAACATAGTGATTTAGATCATGAGATCTTGAAGACCATATTTATAAGAGGAATGAGGGACGACTGCCTTGATACCCTAAACCTACTAGGAAAAGGGGACATATCTTAAGAACCATTCACCAAAATTGTAAAGCTCTGTCTAATATGCTTTAGAAGATCGTCTAAGGGAAGAAGAACAATCTGAGATGCCTCTGCCCAAATACAAAAAACTACAGGTGGAGGAGTAACCAGAGCAAAGATCGAGAATTTATTTGAAAATTTCAAGACCGACATCCTCAATACTTTATCTGCCTAGATAATGACATCACAGATCAAAATTTGATACACCTCTGGCTGTGTTCTACCCAAATTTACGGAAGAAATATCCCTTGAAGGAGTGTGAAATGAATAGCATCAGCTTGTGCAATATTTGTGAGCTAGAACATTCTACAGGTCAATGTCTGGAGCTTCCTAGACTGAAGGTAGTACTTAGAGAATCGAGTGAAGAAGTGTTGTCTTCTTATTTCATCGTACCTAGGAGACTATGGCAGCCATGACGTCCAAGTATGTCCCAAGATTTTTCTTCTTTCAATTCATGGAACAATGCATATAATGTTGGAAATAATACTGAGAGGGGGGGGGTGAATCAGTATTATCACATTAATAAAACTTTTTCATTTCCATAATCAGACTCATATATGCTACTTCCACAACTTCTTATGATTAAGTTAATTGATCTTCAATGAGTGCATTAGAACATTATCAACCATATTATCAAATAACAGATGCAGTAATAGAGAATAGATCATCACACATAAGGCACACACATGAACACCATGATATAAGGTGGAAACCCAATGCGGGAGAAAAACCACCTGCTGCAAGTCATCTCAATCTTCTTCTTAAAAAGAAAATCCTTTTACAATATTTGTACTGGTGCAGTCTTATACCAGTATGGGAGCTACAACCCCCTTTGCTCTTGTACTAGCCGATCCATTTACTAGTACGCAGGCTGCTACCTACTACAATGCTCCAAAGATCTCCCTTAGCTTTTGTACTAGCTTAGATACTAGTGCATAGGCGCTGGCCTACAATCTTCTCTCCTCCAGGTACCACGTTTCATCAATTTTCAGACTGGATACACTGAAGCACAACACATAATCTGAAAGGCCACTTTTCATCCAATTTTCATACTGGACCCAACAACAACATTGAAGCTCATAATCAAACAACCTTCTGAATCACCCAATCACAAGATCCATACATATACAATGATATTAGGAGAGTTATCAACCAGATCTAGTACATAAAGATAAGTCATTAATCATGCTGTTATCTGAACTCAATACCAGTAACCAAACATCAGTTATGCACCCAAAACCCTGCAGAATAGTCAAAGGCAGTTAAAACAAATTTTAAGCAGGGATCACAACTTCACTGGTATAGATCTACGGATATCTGTACTACCTCCACACCTGTGCCTTCTGTGGCGCCGCGACCACCGCACCTGCGCCTTCTGTGGCACCTCCGCACTGCGCCTATTGTGGCGCCTCCACACTGTGCCTTCTGTGGCGCCTTTGCACTATGCCCTCTGTGGCGCCTTCGCACTGCGCCTTCTGTGGTGCCTCTGTGGCGTCTCCGCACTATGTCTTATGTGGCGCCTCCGCACTGCGCCTTCTATGGCGCCTCCACACTGCGCCTTCTGTGGCGCCTCTGTGGCGTCTCCGCACTGCGCCTTCTGTGGCACCTGCGCACTGCGCCTTCTGTGGCGCCTCCGCACTGCGCCTTCTGTGGCGTCTCCGCACTGTGCCTGTCTCCACACTGCGCGTGGCGTCCACACTGCGCCTTCTGTGGCGCGTCTCCGCACTGCGCCTTCTGTGGCGCCTCCGCACTGCGCCTTCTGTGGCGCCTCTGTGGCGCCTCCGCACTGCGCCTTCTGTGGCGCTTCTGTGGCGTCTCCGCACTGCGCCTTCTATGGCGCCTCTGTGGCGTCTCCGCACTGCGCCTTCTGTGGCGCCTCCGCACTGTGCCTTCTGTGGCACCTCCGCACTTCCGCAGCTGCAGCGCTCGAGAGATCACCCTTCACAGATTCGCTTTCAACTACCCTTTCATAGATCAAATTTTTAAAACAATAACCCAATATTTCAGATCTTAAGATACTCGATTTGCAAGAATGAATTAGCCAAGTGATCTCCTTTGCTTTATATAGGCAAGCTTCTTCCTAAAATCATGGATCAATACCATAGATAACCAATACAAGGGGCCCAAAAACATCGGGCTCAATAATACCAAGGACTAACCACCATGGACCAAAGGTAAGTTCTCCAACATATACACACTTTTGACGAGGTACCATGTTCCAAAACCATAGGTTCAAATACCAAGGACTAACTACCATGGACCAAAGGTAAGTTCTCCAACATGAAAGTGTGTGAACTTTTTCTCTACATGAAATAAACTTTTCTCTACATGAAATAAACTTTTCTCTGCATAAAAGTGCGTGAACGCTTCTCTACATGAAATAAATTTTTCTCTGCATATAAGTGCGTGAACTTTTCTCTACATAGAATAAGCTTTTCTCTGCATATAAGTGCGTGAACTTTTCTACACTATAATTTATCATCTGAGATGAGTGGGTTGCCATCAAGTACAACATATGTATCATAAAGCCATACCAGAATCATAATGCCAACAATCTCCCCCTTTGGACTTGATGGCAACCTCAAAATCTTCAGCTCATTCTCCCCCTTTGACATCAAGGGCAAAGGGTTATGCTCCCCCTAAGAGCATGCTCCCCCTTAATATGAACCAGATCTATAAAGAAGAAACATAATCCACCAAACACCATACATGACCATGAAAGAGATAGATTGCAGCAATAATCAGACCAGCATCCAAGATCTCCTTCTGTACGTCCTCCATAATGCCAACAATGCATTATAAGCTCCCCTTGAGTACCTGTTGAAATCTCTGAATGAGCTCCCCCTTTGTATATGTCATGGTGCACCAATCTGATCATGCTCTTTCTGAGAACAAGCTGAAATTTCTGCTCTGCTATATAGCGTTGTTCATGCTCAGGCTCCCCCTGACTGTAAGCAAGGTCTGCAAAAGGATGTTCTACATCACAAATGACCTTCCTAAAAGATTCAATACATACATCCATCACCCAACCAAGTGGGGATATATCAGAAAAATGAAAACCAAATACATTACATCTTCATCCCAGGCATAGTGGGGAAACCAACATAGGTCGTTACATGACCTGAAGAGATGAAACTATTACATCATGAGTCTTGATATGACATCACCTAAATAAGATGAACATCAGCAACAACACTTTATGATCTGCTCCATAGTATCTGTCAACAACAACTAGACTAGCAACTTGTATTAGTGCATGAATCATCAAGGTATGTTCGCATCAACAGAATTTCACATTCTATGTGAGAAACATCATAGCCATCCAGATCTACATGAATCAAGTATCATCAATTGGGAATATCTGCATTAATCAACATATGTATGAAACAATCCTATCATCATATAGATAAGATCTCATTATCATCATGTCTCCAACAATGCAACTTTGAATAATCATCCCTGTGTCCAGCCAACAATCCTCATCCATTTGTGCCAAGAATGAAAGGAATCATAACTGTAATATATGATCTTTATGCATATGACGACAGCAGCATATGAGTGACTCAACATCAAGAAGATGTGAATTCAAGCTAAGTGCTTCCGATGCAAGCATCATTAGAGAATCAACCATAAATCTGATCCAAGAACCATGTGAACAACTCATAACCATAGTAAGATGAATCATTTATCCATATAAGTATCATCACTAAGGACTATTAACCATAATGCCAATAATGCATTAATTCCATATGCTCCCTCTAAACCTGTGCCATCTGTCTAATCATGCATATCAATAAGAAGTATCAAGACATCATCAATATCAAGTTAGAACCAAAACACTTCTAACCATCATATCCACACATCATTATTATTAACTAGAGAAAAACTGATCCTTCTCTTGAATCTGTCCCTACTGCCTTTCTTCAAACAATCATATACGCGACTGTGCAGTAACTAACTCGCGTATATATGAAACTTTCGTTTATGGAGTTTGCATATGAGATTCAGGACACTGAAGTTTTGTACTTTCAGCTCCCTCTGATTCTGGTATGTCTGTACGTTGTGCAGTGCCGCCTTTTTCTGACTGTACTTCCTTTTTCCTCCATATCTTCAAGCGTGATGATGACATTTTCTCCTTTTGATATGGTGCCCACACTTTGTTCCTGCATTCCTTAGCTATATGTCCAAGCTTGTTACATGCATAACATCTTACATGTTTCATATTCCTCCTATAACAATCAGCAGCTTTGTGACCAAACATATTGCAAGCAAAGCAATATCCATAAAAGTACCTTGAATGTGATGATCTTTCTACATAATGGTATTGAACCCTTCTTCTTCTACATCTAGCTGCAACATGTCCAAGATTATGACATACATAACATTCAACATTATTCATAGGAGGAGTAAAGGATTTTCTTTGAGGAATCTCTTTTCTTGGTTGATGATGAGATTGATCTTTCATTTCTTCGTTGATCACTTTAGATTTCTCTTTAGAGTTCCTTGCCTCACCTTGTGAACTAGATTCACCTTCAACAGATTCATGGAAACCAAGACCAGTCTTTATAGCAGGAGACCTTTGACTACTAAGAATATCATCCAAGACTTTAGAACTATCTTGAAATCGTAAAAGCTTATCCTTTTCTTCTAGTTTACCTTTCAAGATATTTACCTCAACCTGAAGCTATTCTTCCTTTTCAAGAGATTTCTTTTTCAAATCTTCTTCAACTTTCCTTCCTTCTTCCATTTGTTCCCTTAGTTTGAGAATCTCCTTTTATTGTTCTTCATTCAGATCCTGCTGCATTTGACGAACTCGGAAGGCACATTCTAGTTGAGATTTTAAGCTGGTGACTTCGTTTTCTTGTTTTGCAATAGCTTGGAGTAGATCTGTATTCTGCTTCTTTGATTCTTCAAGATCTCCTTTTAGTGACAGGATTGTAGCTTCAAGATTTTCATAGTAGCTGGATCTATCTTTGAGTTTCTTGATGGTTGTGCTTCTTTCGTTGACTTCTTTTCTTAATGATGTCACTTCATGCTGCAATTTTTGACATTGGTCTTCCTTGTCCTTGAGTAGCTTTCTTACCTTGTTTCCTTCTTCTAGTTGGGCCTTTAGTTTGGTAGCTTCTTCTTTGAAATCACATTCCCTTTTGTTCAATAGATCTTGTTGATCTCTAATTTTGTCTGTCAGCCTTTTAAATTCTGCCTCTATTTGATATCTTTCTTGTTCACCCATAAGAGAAAATTCAGTAGTTTCGCTATCACTTTCATCTCTTCCAAAAGGAAAGATAGCTGGAACATCAGAGGATAATATATTCATACCTGATAATGATTCTGAATCTGAAGAGCTTCTTATACCTAATCCCCAATCGATTCTCCCACTCTCATAGTTCTTCTGAGATGACTTCTTTTTCTTAGGTGCTTTCTTCTTAAGCTTCTTTCCCATTGTTCCACAGATCTCCTTCAAGCGATCAAGCTTCTATCAAAGGACCTGATCTGATACCAATTGTTGGAAATAATACTGAGAGGGGGGGGGTGAATCAGTATTATCACATTAATAAAACTTTTTCATTTCCATAATCAGATTCATATATGCTACTTCCACAACTTCTTATGATTAAGTTAATTGATCTTCAATGAGTGCATTAGAACATTATCAACCATATTATCAGATAACAGATGCAGTAATAGAGAATAGATCATCACACATAAGGCACACACATGAACACCATGATATAAGGTGGAAACCCAATGTGGGAGAAAAACCACCTGCTGCAAGTCATCTCAATCTTCTTCTTAATAAGAAAATCCTTTTACAATATTTGTACTGGTGCAGTCTTATACCAGTACGGGAGCTACAACCCCCTTTGCTCTTGTACTAGCCGATCCATTTACTAGTACGCAGGCTGCTACCTGCTACAATGCTCCAAAGATCTCCCTTAGCTTTTGTACTAGCTTAGATACTAGTACATAGGCGCTGGCCTACAATCTTCTCTCCTCCAGGTACCACGTTTCATCAATTTTTAGACTGGATACACTGAAGCACAACACATAATCTGAAAGGCCACTTTTCATCCAATTTTCATACTGGACCCAACAACAACATTGAAGCTCATAATCAAACAACCTTCTGAATCACCCAATCACAAGATCCATACATATACAATGATATTATGAGAGTTATCAACCAGATCTAGTACATAAAGATAAGTCATTAATCATGCTGTTATCTGAACTCAATACCAGTAACCAAACATCAGTTATGCACCCAAAACCCTGCAGAATAGTCAAAGGCAGTTAAAACAAATTTTAAACAGGGATCGCAACTTCAGTGGTATAGATATGCGGATATCTGTACTACCTCCGCACCTGCGCCTTCTGTGGCGCCGCGACCACCGCACCTGCGCCTTCTGTGGCGCCTCCGCACTGCGCCTTCTGTGGCGCCTCTTTGGCGTCTCCGCACTGCATCTTCTGTGGCGCCTCCGCACTGCGCCTTCTGTGGCGCCTCCGCACTGCGCCTTCTGTGGTGCCTCTGTGGTGTCTCCACACTGCGCCTTCTGTGGCGCCTCTGCACTGCACCTTCTATGGCGCCTCCGCACTGCGCCTTCTGTGGCGCCTGCGCACTGCGCCTTCTGTGGCATCTCCGCACTGCGCCTTCTGTGGCGCCTCTGTGGCGTCTCCGCACTGCGCCTTCTGTGGCGCCTCTGTGGCGTCTCCACACTGCGCCTTCTGTGGCGCCTCCGCACTGCGCCTTCTGTGGCGCCTCCGCAATGCGCCTTCTGTGGCGTCTCCGCACTGTGCCTTCTGTGGCGTCTTTGCACTACGCCTTCTGTGGCGCCTCCGCACTGCGCCTTCTGTGGCGCTTCTGTGGCGTCTCCGCACTGCACCTTCTGTGGCGCCTCTGTGGCGTCTCCGCACTGCGCCTTCTGTGGCGCCTCCGCACTGCACCTTCTGTGGCGCCTCCGCACTTCCGCAGCTGCAGCGCTTGAGAGATCACCCTTCACAGATTTGCTTTCAACTACCCTTTCATAGATCAAACTTTTAAAACAATAACCCAATATTTCAGATCTTAAGATATTTGATTTTCAAGAATGAATTAGCCAAGTGATCTCCTTTGCTTTATATAGGCAAGCTTCTTCCTAAAATCATGGATCAATACCATAGATAACCAATACAAGGGGCCCAAAAACATGGGGCTCAATAATACCAAGGACTAACCACCATGGACCAAAGGTAAGTTCTCCAACATATACACACTTTTGACGAGGTACCATGGTCCAAAACCATAGGTTCAAATACCAAGGACTAACTACCATGGACCAAAGGTAAGTTCTCCAACATGAAAGTGCGTGAACTTTTTCTCTACATGAAATAAAATTTTCTCTACATGAAATAAACTTTTCTCTGCATAAAAGTGCGTGAACTTTTCTCTACATGAAATAAACTTTTCTCTGCATATAAGTGCGTGAACTTTTCTCTACATAGAATAAGCTTTTCTCTGCATATAAGTGCATGAACTTTTCTGCACTATAATTTATCATCTGAGATGAGTGGGTTGCCATCAAGTACAACATATGTATCATAAAGCCATACCAGAATCATAATGCCAACATATAATGCTCAGCAATATCCATGGAAATATTTTTCTCCTTCTCTAGCATAGTTTCCTTCACCCTAGAACCAGTGGTCCCCCTCCCCCTCTATCCAATATCCTCTATCTCAACCATACCCTTGGAACCAGAATTGGAGGGGAAATTCTTAGAATACGAATCCACCTAGATTACCAATGCAACAACAACTAAAATTGCCTCCTTTCCAAACTCCTGCTCCTACACTGCCTGTGCGACCCCAACTACCTGTGCAACCTAACCCTAACACGAATAATAAAGTAGCCCAGGGCATAGAGGCTCCAACTACCTTCCAGGCTTACCTCATTACCCCCATGGGACTTAATGAAATTCAATTGCGGTCGGGTAAGGTAATTAAACCAAATCACTCCCCTATCATTACTGAGGAGGAATGTGAACCTTCCAAAGGAGGTACAGTAGATCTTGAGGTGGCTATTACACCTGTAACAGTCGATACAGAGAAAATTGTTACGTCTGTAACAACCAACTCAAGAAGAATTGTTCCTCCTATAACGACCAACTCAGGTAAGGCTAATACACCTGTAGTAGCCGACTCGACTATTATAACTCAGAATCCTCCGTATCCTAAGAGATTAACTGAGCTTGGAATGGGCTCATAGCCTGAATCCAATTTTCTTAGGGAGTTGCAAAATTTGTACGTACAAATTCCTCTGCTGCAAGCTCTAAAAAAAGTACCTATTTATGCTAAAACAATACGAGATTTGTGCATTAAGAAACCTAGCAAGAAGCCTAAGGACCCTGCTACTATACACATGATGGGAAAATTGTCTGAATTAATGTCTACTTAGCCTCTTCTAACCAAGTATAATGATCCAGGAAACCCTACGTTTACTGTCTACATTAATGACTAGCCCATAACTAACACATTGATCGACCTTGGGGCTGCCATTAATGTGATGACAAAGGAGATCTTTACCACCCTGGGGCTACATGGGCTGAGGCATACTCCTACTGTACTTGAATTAGTAGACAGGTCCCGTGTCAAACCCAAGGGTGTGTTCGAAGACATAGTAGTCACAATAGCCTCCTAGAGGTATTTGGCTGACTTTATTATCTTACAACCCAAATCCAACTTGGGGGGGCATCCTTTGATCCTAGGGAGACCTTGGCGAGCCACTGCAAATGCATTTATAGGATGCAAATATGGATCTATGGTGATATCGGATGGCCAGGCTACAAAGAATCTTAGTCTTTACCCCCCAAAACCAAATGTAGATTTGTATAACCCTTGGTGGGATGTGTTTGAGCCCGAATCGAGTCTTTCCCTCTACTCCTCACTGTAGGGAAAGCCTAGTATTTCAAGGATGAGACAAAAGATGATATCATTAATGGTCTTATTAGTAACTCGATTTCTGTCACTTCCATTGAAAATTCAAAGGAGGTAGAATATATAGATTTTGAACAAATTAGAACCACTACGAATACTGACAGCAGTCCAATTGAAATAGAACTAGGAAAATTTCTGAACATTAATCCCAACATGATTGTTGAGAAAAACCAACTGCTGTTACAAAAATAAGAAAAGGAATTTTCATGGGACTATACAGATATGAAGGGGATTCATCCCAACCTCTGCACTCACCACATTTATTTGAAAGATGGATGCAAACCAATTAGGCAACTATAGTTCGCATGAACCCTGCACTAAAGGAGGTAGTGAAGGAAGAATTACAAAAACTCCTAAGTGATAACTTTATTTATCTGATATATGACAGTTAGTGGGTGTTTCTGATTGTCATTGTTTCTAAGAAGAATGAAAAGTGGAGAGTTTGTGTGGATTACGGAGAACTCAATAAGGCCACTCAAATGACCATTTTCCTTTACCATTTATAGATCAGGTCCTTGACACCCTTTCTAGATTTTTTTTTCATTTCTAGATGGGTTTAATGGCTACAACCAGATACAGATTTCCGCGGAAGATCAAGAGAAAATAACCTTTACTTTCCCTTAGGGGACTTTCACATACAGAGTACTCCCTTTTGGACTCTGCAATGCGCCAACAGCTTTTCAAAAGGAAATACTGGTAATTTTTTTTTATTTGTTGAATGAATGCCCTGAAATGTTCATGGATGATTTTACACCTTATGGTAATGCTTTTGAAATAGCATTAACTAATTTATAAAAAGTGCTGGAATGTTGTGTACAGACTAATGTTGCTTTGAGCACTAAAAAATGTCACATGATGATGACTATAGGGATCGTGCCAGGACACTACATTTCTGCTGACGAGATCAAAGTAGACCATGCTAAAATAGAGGTAATCTTGAAAATTCCAACTCCCAAGACACAAAACAAGTTATGTAGTTTCTTGGGACATGCAAGGTATTACAGAAGATATATAGATTTTTTTTTCAAAAATTGCATCACCATTATTTTCTTTGCTCATGAAAGATGTCAACCTTTTGTCAACAGGAAAGTGTGAGCAAGCCGTTTTGAAGTTGAAATGTTGTGTATCAGTAGCTCCGATTTTACATGGACCTAATTGGGAACTGCTGTTTCACATAGCTACAGATGCATCTGATATTGCTATAGATGATGTTTTAGGCCAACTGGAGGACATGAAACCTTATGATATTCACTACATAAGCAAGAATTTGACTTCGACTGAGCTTAATTACATAGTGACTGAGAAGGAATTCTTAACAGTCGTGCACGACATCAATAAATTTCGACATTATATCACCGGGTATCAAGTATTTGTATACACTGACCACTCTGCCATTCATTTTCTAATGAATAAGACAATTACTAACAATAGAATTACATGCTGGTTACTGCTATTATAAGAAATTGATATCACAATTGTCGATAAAATTGGAAAAGATAATGTAGTAGCTGATTTCCTCTCTAGGTTAACCATTGATGACAATTGCATTCCTACTGAGGATTCTTTCCCTGATGAATATCTCTTTGCTATTTAAACTTACTCACCCTGGTATGGAGATATAGCTAATTATCTTGCTGTAGGGATGTTCCTACAATATTTTTCCTCCAAGGAGAAGAGAAAGATCATACAGTAGAGTGCTACCTATACCTGGATAGATGGGAATCTCTATCACATTGGACTAGATTTCCAGATCAGACATCATGTTAGGGAAGATGAGATCTTTGAAATCCTGTTGAGGGCCCTAAAATCGGGTCAACAACAAGGGGGATACCCACCCGGTCGGGAACCTGGTTGGCGGTTCCGTGCCCGTTTGGTGTAGCAGGTCCGACTTGGGATAACGGGACCAGCTTCCCGTTCTAAGGGGGGTGTGTGTGTAGAGTTTGGTGATGTGTGTGTGTGTAGCATATGATAATGAAAATATGGAACTATTTCTAAGCTAATCTAATTCTAAAATCTGAGACTGAATTTTATACTACTTTAATCTATCAAAATCAACACATCTAATCTACGCTAACCCGGGATAGAACTTTTTCCATTATGCGATCTAGAAAGATTTCACACAATAACTGGTAATGAAGATTATTCAGCTATTATGAGAATATAAATCAATTAAGATGAACCATCCTGCATAAAAAGTTAAGCAAAACGGTTGTGAACAACATATCGCATAATTAGTTATTCATGTATTAAGCATAAATTAATGACTCCACCATACAAAAGTGCCAAATGGTAGTCCACTCATTCATACGTTAACATATAAACAACATCAGCTGTATATTACTCTAAGAATGCAAGCAGAAATTCGTCAAGAGATAAAAGTACCATTTATGACTGATTTTATACTCACAGACCTTAAGCAATAACGATCTATTTCTACTCACTTCTAATGCCTACTAAGAGTACAGAAGTGCAACATCAGTAGCAGGTATTAAAATGCAAACATAAATAAATCTTGATCTGTCCATTCATCAAAAACCCCCTCCGAGGGTGCAAAAGTGCATGTTCTGAGGACAAGTTTTTTGACAAATTTCCGGACCCTTCTCCAATGCAACGAGAAGGGTTAAATACTACTAACCGACTAATTTTAATTACACAAATTTAGGGAACGGCTTCAAATGACCGCCCTTTTACTAAAACAAATTTATTTCTAAAAACTGAATCTAATTTCTAACCATTTATGTATGTGCTCCTTAGTGCTGTAAGCGATGCGCTGTTCGCCGTGAAAGAGTCGGCTGCTTGTCCTTTCCTTTTGTTCAAGCTTGAAAATTAGAAATAACAAGAGCTGGCACCTCTTTCTGACAAACTAGAAAATATTTTTGAAAGTGTTCTTCTGGAGGAGTGTCTTCACGGCGTGTATACTTAGTACAACTCAGATTTCTTTCAAACTGATTGTGCTGTTGCTATTTCAGTTTCCGGCCGTGCGAATGACTCAATGAGCTGGGGATTTTGTTGCCTGAATGATTTTCTCAATTGAAACTTGTTTCCATTCTTTGTTCTAGGCTTTTCTGAGACGTCTTTCCCTTTAAGCATTTTTCTTTTTGCTTTACCCAATTTGGGACTCAGGATCTTTCATAAACGCTTTGCTTTTGTGCGCCTTTGACTCTGAGTCCTGGATAGCCTATTTCCATCAGCATTTGTTGAGTGATACTTTGGAATCCGTGGCCCTGCTATAGGCGGTATCCATCTGCGAAGTCATCTCCTATCTGTTCTTCTAGATCTGGCACTTTTCCTTAGATGTTTCCTGCATATAGATTTATATCAGTAGCTGACTTATAGTTCACGTAAATGAAAAGAGACAGGAGAAAAGATTGACATGAAAGCATTAAGTTCTAATGAATGCATAATCATGTCACCCATTATGACTTGACTCTTCAAAAAAACGCAACAAAATCATCTTTGGATACACAGGCGTACAATCATTAATTTCCCGTAAGGTGCGCGCCTAATTTTGGGCTCACAGATCATGCCGAGGAATGCCTGCGACGAATGGCTTCTGCGATTTGCATCGCAGCATCGAAGATTGCGATGTAAATAGGTGGCATCGCAGCAATTGATAGTCTCATTTGTCGCATACCATAGGTCGCAGGTCGCAGCTTTGCATGGTTGCAGATCGCATATCGCAATATTGCAAGGTCGCAAGTTTTTCGCTTTGTCACTCTGTGCTGCTTTATGCGACATTGTGACGAGCGACGTCGCATATCGGTCGTCGGAAATTCTTTAGGTTTTCCCTTTTTGAGTGCTTTTAATGCACACGATGCGATGAGTTCTCGCGTCGCTCCTCCTCAGTGTATTTATGCGCTTTGGGAAAGCGCTCCTTTTTCCTTTGCGATGCGATATAGCTCTTAGGGAGTTAATACAAAAGATTTTTCAAACAAAAATATTTTTTGGATTTTTTGGTTAAGGGTCCCCCTTTGCTTGATGTTATTACTAATATCAAACAAAGAGGGGGGTTGTTGGTGACCACAACAATGGCGATTCACTGTGAAGAACCAGTTATCTCTGCATTTCTATTGACCGTTCACTTCCGAAACAACAAAATTTTTATATGTCTAAATTTTGTTATGGACAGATAGAGTAGATTACCCCTCACCTTGTCAACGATATTTTGTCTCAACCCTTTTCATATCCCAATTGCTTGCTTCCTCAGGTTTTTTTTTTTTTTTTTGCATTCGCACCAGACATTACTTGGTCTTGATTAAAGATAAAATAAGGTCTTCTCTGCGTACTGGCTTAAAAGTATGCTCATTTGTCGTAGGTAGAGCCTCTGCTGCCCGCAAGTGTCCATAGCCTCGACAGGGTTACCATGTTATCCAACAATGATCCTTTTTCCTGCTTGAGGTTACTCGCAACATTCCAGAGAAAAATCCTTTTTGACACACTTTTCCTTTTTTAATTCTCTAAAGAACAATGTCTTGGTTTGGTGGCCAAATTATGACACAGTCATTCACTTGATTTACACTTTTGTTGAACAAGCCGGCTCGTGATGAGACCTCTTGTCTTTTGATTGCAACAATCTTAAGTCGTTGCCCTATTTTGATAGACAGTATTGGCAAAGTCAACAAGTTATAATATCTGTGATCATGATAAGCCAGCTCGTGATGAGACCTCTTATTCTTTGAGATATAGTGTTTTGCTTGGATTGTTTCTCTGAATGCTGTAATTTCCTTTTAGCAGGGAGGAAGTCATTGTTTTTCCTTAAGAAATCTCTGGATGACAATAATAGAGTTTTTTGAAAACAACAGCTTTGCAGAGAATGCTTATTTTATTATTGATGATACCTTTCGTGGTGCTGATACAAAACAATTCTTTTACCAAAGGTTGCTTTTGTCAAAGTTTTTTAGAGGTTGAAACGAGTATCGTAATCAAAGTGAATTTAACTCTATTTGTCAATAATAAAATTCAGATTTTCAAAAAAAAATTGCTATTTGTACAAGCGAAATCAAAATCTGATAGAGAATTGGCGTGCTCTTTCATGAATCCTTTTTAAATGATCAATTACAACAGGTTTTATTCATAAAAAGAGAAAAACAAAACAAAATAAAAACTAAAAACTAAATCTATCCTACAAAAAATAGAAGATTTCTCTTCTATGGAAAGTATAATTTAAGAATCAGTCCATTGACAGGTAAAGAATCTCTCCTTCCTGCCAGATCCTGCAACACGAATGTAGACGGGCCTACGAATTCTACAATCTGAAAAGGGCCAAGCCACAGCTTTTGAAATTTCGTATGTTTTCCCTTTTCTTCATGAGCCTTATCCCATTTCAAAACTAAATCACCCATCTGAAAGTTTTTTCTGGTTATGATGCTTGAGTCAAAAGAAGATTTTATTAGCGCTTGGTGATGAGCATGGGTTTTCCTAGCTTGTTCTCTTTGTTCTTCTAGTTTGATTATTTCCATTTGTCTTAATTGTAAAGAGGAAGTAGGTACTTCATCGATATATTGCACTAAAGACAAAGAGGGAATGACTAGGTGAGTCGGAAGAACCACTTCTCTCCCATAAATTAAATTAAAGGGAGAAGTGCCGATTGAAGCTTTCTTCGTGATTCTATCAGCCCATAAAGCATTTACCAGCGCTTTGTGCCAATTCTTTTGGTTTTGGTCGACTGTTCTTTTGATAATTCTGATTAGGTTCTTGTTTGTTGATTCAGCCAATCCATTACCTTGCGGATAGTAGTTGGCAAAATATTTCAGTTTGAACCCTCTTTTAAGCGCAAACTCAGTCATAGTATTTCCAGAAAAATATGAAGCGTTATCAAACATTAATGCTGTTGGAAATCCAAACCTAGTGATGATAAATTGATCTATGAATTCAATAATATTTTCAGAATGAACTGTCTTGAGAGGAACTGCTTCTACCCATTTGGTAAAATAATCAGTTGCCGTAAGGATATACTTATGCTGCTTAGAAGAGTGAGGAACGATCTCACCTATTATGTCCAAGCCCCATTGACTGAATGGTTGGTCGATGATGACTCGTTGTAGCGGCATGGACGGTTTCCTTTGTTTTCCTGCAGCAGTCTGGCAGACTTGGCATTTCCTTACGTGATTGTATGAGTCTTTGAATAGCGTGGGCCAATAATATCCTGCACGCAAGATTTTATGTGCAGTCGCATCTCCGGCATAGTTTCCACCCGCTGGTCCATCGTGGAGTTCCTGCAAAACCTTTTCGGCTTCAGTTTTCTCAAGACACCTAAGAAGCACAGAATCGTAATTTCTTTTAAACAAGACATCATTTATGAGCTGGTATTGTTTAGCTTTTAATCTCAGAGCTCTTTTCTTGGTATGATCCAGACGTGATGGAGCATACCCGTTCTTAAGAAAATAAATGGTGTCAACATATGATGATTATGCATCGTTTAGGCTTACCTCGTACGCTTGTACCTCTTCAGATGAGTTCTCCAGGATTTGAGATGCTCCGGCTAACATCTTGCAGAAGCCTTGACCTCTTACGATGTTTGCTGGTTTTATCTCGAGATCATATTCTTGTAAAGCGGTAATCCAATTATCTCTCTTTTCGCCCACGTCTTTCTGCACCAAAAGGTTTCTTACCGCCGGAAACGGTACTACGACTTTAGTGTGGGCTTTAAGCAAGAAAGGTCTGAAATATTTGATCGCTTTGAAAACAACATATGCTTGTTTCTCTACGTTTGAGTAATTAATTTCAGCACCTTGTTCGAGCTAAAGAATGCGATTGGAGCATCCGCTTTCTCTTGATTTACTTGGGTCAAAATCGCGGCATAGGATTTCTCTGAGGCAAAAGTGTACAAGATAAAAGATTCCGAAAAATTTGGGGTGGCCAAAGATGGAGCATTGATGATAGCTTGTTTGATTAAGTTGAATGCTTCGTGCTCATCTAGACCCCATTTGAAATTTGAATTCTTTTTTATCATATTTTGTAAGGGAGAAATAATACGTGAAAAATCCGGGACAAATCTTTTGACAAAATTGATCTGTCCAAGGAAGGATTGCATGGCTTTCTTGTTATGAGGTATGGATATTTCGGAAATTTCCTTGATTCTGTCGGGTTCTATGTGAATACCAGATTTCGATACTATGAATCCGAGCAATTTCCCTTCGCTTAATGCAAAGAAATATTTCTTTGGGTTGAGCGAAATCCCATACCTCAAGCATCTTTGAAAGATTTGCTTCAAATCTTTGAGATTGTTGTTTCATTTTTTGGAGTACACTGTTATATCATCCAGGTAAATCACTACTGATTTATTGACTAACCCTTTAAACGCGATGTCCATGGCTCTCTGAAAGGTAGCTCCGGCATTGATCAAACCAAATGGCATCTTCCGATATGCATAAGTGCCCCATTTGGTTCGGAACGTAGTCTTTAACTGATCATCGGGATGCACCAGTACTTGATTGTATCCTGAAAATCCATCCATGAATGACATTAATTCTGAGCCTGCTACTGCCTGTAATATTTGCTCCATAGGTGGGAGGGGAAAGTTATCTTTCTGACAGGCTTTGTTGAGATTTCGGAAATCGATACAGATTCTAATGTCTCCATTTTTCTTCCTAACGGGCACCATATTGGATACCCATTTAGAATGCCTTACGGGGAAAATTATTCTGGCTCTCAACAACTTATTAAGCTCAGTTTTTATCTGATTTTCTAGGTTAGGGTGTATTTTTCTGAGCTTCTGCTGGACAGGTTTTTCATTGTCAATCATAGGGATAGCATGTTGAATGATAGAAGTGGTGTATGTTTTTAGCTCATCGTAATTCCAGGCAAAAACGTTTTTGTATTGTCTCAGAAGACGGATATATGCTGATTTCTCTTCAGGGGCTAGGCCGTGACCTAGGTTAACATTTTGTGGCTTCTGATCGGTCCCTAGGTTTACTAATTCATAGTTCAGGGTAGAACTACAAAGTTTAGCATTGGCGGACCTTTTAAACCGACTTTTCAAATCATATAAATCTTCTAACTTGACCACCGATTTCGGTATAGCATTGTCAGAGCCATTGTGTTGTATTTGGTGATCATGGTGGTCTTCGTCGATTATCTGATTTGAGTAGGATCCTTCAGAAGTAAGGAAATTTACGATGTCAGGATCGTCGTTGAACACTCTCCAATTGGTGATATTGTCAGGGATGGATGGTCTAAAGATTAATTCTATTGAAAACCTATCAGGACTAAAATCTTCGGAAGGGATAAGTCTAGAGGCTACGTTAGCTAACAGGTCTGCGCTTGCGTTTTGAATTCTTGGAATTGACGAGATGTTGAATGCTACGAAATGTGCAGTGAGATCTTGAACTAATGATTGATAATGCTTTAAATGACTTGACAGGCAATGTATGGTGTTACGTACCTGTTTTACGACGATCTCCGAATCTCCAAAGACTTGAAGATACTTAACGTTCAATCCGATTGCTTTGTATAGGCCTTGAACCAAGGCTTCGTACTACGCTGTGTTGTTCATGCAATCGAACTCAAGTCTTCATGTGGGCATAATCTTGTTCCCGTCTGGGTTAATCAGAACGCATCCTGCTCCTGCTCCCTCATTGGATTTAGATCCGTCAAAATATAATTTCCAAAATAAAGATGTATTTACAGAATTATCTAAAAAACTAAAACATTTTGAGTCATCAGTTTGGGAGAAATTTTCAACTTGGGATAAAACTGAATTCTCTAAGTATGGTGAAATATGAGCATTGAAATTACCTAGGAAAGAATCTATTGCGTAATTGCCTACAATGCTGCTATTGTACATTGTGGCCTCATTTTCTCCTTCCAGTTCTGTCACTATGTATTTTTGGTGCAACTCTCGTTCAACCTTTATCTGATTTGTTTTACCATTGTATGGTAACCACATGTGCGACCAATCGGTTGAAAAATATCCGTGGAGCTTTTCCGACCAATCCCTGCTAAGAATCAAACCATAGAACTCAGGGATATCAACTACTAGAATGTCGATAACCTGACACACTTTTGGGTTAGACGACAATCTTATGGTCACCTGATTAAGTTCACCAATCACTTCGACTTGGGACCGATCAAGTTGAACTATACGTACTGCGGATTTTTGAGGTTGCACATTCAATTTGGCACATATTGACCTGGGTAAAATATTCGTTGAAGCACCAGAATCGACCAAGCAATTGTGCACGTTTTTGTTGAAGATTTCATATGTGAGAAGAAAAGGAGGAGTATGAGATCTTGATCTTCCTCCAATCAAGGCGATGTCATTTGGATCAATTTTATTGATCGTGTTGGTTGGAGGCCTTCCCAGATTCTGGGAAACTACAGCTGTAGGTAAAGATGTAGTAGGCACAGCATGTAATTCTTTCATCATTATTTTCTGCTGGTGTTTCAATTTACTCAATTCGTACAGAGTGATATTAGCCCTAGTCTTCTTCATGTCATCAATGATGTTATACTCCATTTCATCTGACACTATTAGTGTTCTTGATGGAGGCGTTTGATCAGATTGGACTGGGCTAAACTGGGTTGCTTTAGCAGTTGTCTTTTTTGTTGCGACCTTTTCTTTTAATGCAGGGCTTGCGCCCTTTTGTTTTGGGGTAGTTAGGGGAGGATCAAGTTGATTTTTGCTTCTCGTACTAACAGGAAATGCTTCTTGATCCTCTTCTTGTGGGAGGATGAAGTCCCACATTCCTTGTAGTTCTACGACCTCTTCCTCGTCGGTCTGCCCTTCAGTGGTATTCTCTTCTTCTTCGTCTTCTTCAGATTCAACGTTTGAGACAACACTAGGTGGTCTTACCTCCATGGGAAGATTTCTTTTAAAAGTCCTAAAGGGCTTTTTCGAAGAAGTCTCTGCTACTTGTTTCTTAATATCAATCATCTCATTGGACATGGCTTTCAACACTTTTTGTTGAAAGTCCTAAAGGGATTTTTCGAAGAAGTCTCTGCTACTTGTTTCTTAATATCAATCATCTCATTGGACATGGCTTTCGACACTTTTTCATTTGCTTCTTCTTGGTGTCTTCTTTGAAAGAGATCTTCTTAGATTTGCGTTCTTCTATAGCGAATCTCTTTTCTAGGGCTACCACGCATTTTTCCACTGCTAACGCTTCTGTCAAGTTGTCAACTAGGGTGGTCTTGTTTGCCCTATCTACGAAGATAGCCAAGTTTGGAGGTAAAGCCGTGATGTACCATTCACATCTTACTTCCTCGCTGGGTTGTGAGGCAGCGGGGATTTTGTTGAGGATCTTATTGAACCGTAAGTTAAAATCTTTAATGGGTTCTCTAGCCTCAGCCTTAAGATTAGATAGGTCATTGATCAATGTCGCCGTGGATCTGTCATCACTAAACTTGGTGAGGAACTGACTTTGAAAAATGTCCCAGCTTGTGATGGATCCGGAAGGTAACGAAAAGTACCATGACCCGGCTGTTCCTTGCATTGTATAAGGGAAAAGCCGGACAACAACTTCTTCGTTAGTGACTCTGTTGAGATTAACAGAAAGCATGAAATTATTGATATGTTCCTCGGCTAGCATTCCTGCTTCCGGATTGAATTTAGGCAGCCATTTCTCAGGATGGGCCGGTATAGGGCTCAGGGGTGGAGGCATTAAAACCGCCCCAGGATTGTTCCATGGAGACTGGGCCATCGCTGAGCTGCTAGTTAATGGAAGTGTAGAAGATGATCCCTGATGCTGAGAAGATGAAGATATTAAGATCTTTGATGTTTGAAGAGGAAGGTTTGTAGAAGATGGGTGAGTGAGCTGGAATGAAAGAGTGGGTGGTTGACTTCACGGTGAGGGAGTTGATATGGACGAAGTGGATGAAGGAGTCTGACTGTCAGACTCTGGTGGTGTTTTCCTTGCTCTTTTCCTGGTACGGAGAGGGAGTTCACTTGGTTGTATGCCAAATTTTTCACTCTTTGATCTGGTAAGGGGATGAGCAGGGTTGTACTGCGAAGTCACGTTGCTTTTAGATTTATCAGACTTCTGGTTAAAAATAGAGAATCCCTGGAGTTTACGAATCAAAGTTCGAATTTCAGGGGGTTCAATGATAGATTGGTCTGATATATTCGAATATGTAGCAGTGGTAGATACTCGAGCGACTTCAAATTCCGGGTTTAACCGTGTTGGAGAAGTCGAGGGAGTTGATGAGGGTGTATTACTCTCAGAATGGTATTTAGATATTTCTTTAGGTGCCATTCATAGTTCGAGCCCTCCTTCTAGTGCCAAATATGTTGAGGGCCCTAAAATCGGGTCAACAACAAGGGGGATACCCACCCGGTCGGGAACCTGGTTGGCGGCTCCATGCCCGTTTGGTGTAGCGGGTCCGACTGGGGATAACGGGACCAGCTTCCCGTTCTAAGGGGTGTGTGTGTGTGTGTGTAGCATATGATAATGAAAATATGGAACTATTTCTAAGCTAATCTAATTCTAAACTCTGAGACTGAATTTTATACTACTTTAATCTATCAAAATCAACACATCTAATCTACGCTAACCCAGGATAGAACTTTTTCCATTATGCGATCTAGAAAGATTTCACACAATAAATGGTAATGAAGATTATTCAGCTATTATGAGAATATAAATCAATTAAGATGAACCATCCTGCATAAAAAGTTAAGCAAAACGGTTGTGAACAGCATATCGCATAATCAGTTATTCATGTATTAAGCATAAATTAATGACTCCACCGTACAAAAGTGCCAAATGGTAGTCCACTCATTCATACGTTAACATATAAACAACATCAGCTGTATATTACTCTAAGAATGCAAGCAGAAAATCGTCAAGAGATAAAAGTACCATTTATGACTGATTTTATACTCACAGACCTTAAGCAATAATGATCTATTTCTACTCACTTCTAATGCCTACTAAGATTACAGAAGTGCAACATCAGTAGCAGGTATTAAAATGCAAACATAAATAAATCTTGATCCGTCCATTCATCAAAAACCCCCTCCGAGGGTGCAAAAGTGCATGTTCTGAGGACAAGTTTTTTGAAAAATTTCCGGACCCTTCTCCAATGTAACGAGAAGGGTTAAATACTACTAACCGGCTAATTTTAATTACACAAATTTAGGGAACGGCTTCAAATGACCGCCCTTTTACTAAAACAAATTTATTTATAAAAACTGAATCTAATTTCTAACCATTTCTGTATGTGCTCCTTAGTGCTATAAGCGATGCGCTGTTCGCCGTGAAAGAGCCGGCTGCTTGTCCTTTCCTTTTGTTCAAGATTGAAAATTAGAAATAACAAGAGCTGGCACCTCTTTCTGACAAACTAGAAGATATTTTTGAAAGTGTTCTTCTGGAGGAGTGTCTTCACGGCATGTATACTTAGTACAACTCAGATTTCTTTCAAACTGATTGTGCTGTTGCTATTTTGGTTTCCAGCCATGCGAATGACTCAATGAGCTGGGGATTTTGTTGCCTGAATGATTTTCTCAATTGAAACTTGTTTCCATTCTTTTTTCCAGGCTTTTCTGAGACGTCTTTCCCTTTAAGCGTTTTTCTTTTTGCTTTACCCAATTTGGGACTCAGGATCTTTCATAAACGCTTTGCTTTTGTGTGCCTTTGACTCTAAGTCCTGGATAGCCTATTTCCATCAGCATTTGTTGAGTGATACTCTGGAATCTGCGGCACTGCTGTATGCGGTATCCATCTGCGAAGTCATCTCCTCTCTGTTCTTCTAGCTCTGGCGCTTTTCCTTAGATGTTTCCTGCATATAGATTTATATCAGTAGCTGGCTTATAGTTCACGTAAATGAAAAGAGACAGGAGAAAAGATTGACATGAAAGCATTAAGTTCTAATGAATGCATAATCATGTCACCCATTATGACTTGACTCTTCGAAAAAATGCAACAAAATCATCTTTGGATACACAGGCGCACAATCATTAATTTCCCGTAAGGTGCGCGCCTAATTTTGGTCTCACTGATCATGCCGAGGAATGCCTGCGACGAATGGCTTCTGCGATTTGCATCGCAGCATCGAAGATTGCGATGTAAATAGGTGGCATCGCAGCAATTGATAGTCTCATTTGTCGCATACCATAGGTCGCAGGTCGCAGCTTTGCATGGTCGCAGATCGCATATTGCAATATCGCAAGGTCGCAAGTTTTTCGCTTTGTCACTCTGTGCTGCTTTATGCGACATTGCGATGAGCGACGTCACATATCGGTCGTCGGCAATTCTTTAGGTTTTCCCTTTTTGAGCGCTTTTAATGCACGCGATGCGATGAGTTCTCACGTCGCTCCTCCTCAGTGTATTTATGTGCTTTGGGAAAGCGCTCCTTTTTCCTTTGCGATGCGATATAGCTCTTAGGGAGTTAATACACAAGATTTTTCAAACAAAAATATTTTTTGGATTTTTTGGTTAAGGGTCCCCCTTTGCTTGATGTTATTACTAATATCAAACAAAGAGGGGGGTTGTTGGTGACCACAACACATCATTAAGGCTTGTCATGAGGAACCTTGTGGAGGGCACTTCACAGACAAGCAGACATGGTACAAAGCCCTTTCGACAGGGTATTATTGGCCAACAATATTGCAGGATGCCAAGAAGTTTGTGAAAGGATGTGATAGTTTCCAAATAATGGGCGAACCACTGCAATAAGATGATATGTCGTTACAACCTCAAATTGTCTTATAACCTTTTGAGAAATGGGCCTTGGATTTTGTGGGACCAATTAATCCTTCATCTAGATAGAAATCCTACATTTTGGTTTGCACTAGCTATGACACAAAATAGGTTAAGGAAAAAGAACTAATCAGAGCCATGGAGCAGGCTGTTTTAGACTTTTTGTTTGAAGACATCTTTTTCCATTTTGGTATACCTAGGGAGATAGTCACAGATGGAGGGTCCTAGTTTACATCCCATATGATCCAGAAGTTGGTTGAAAAATATAAAATCCATCATAGAATCACAACACCTTATCATCCACAAGCGAATGGCCAAGTGGAAAGCACCAACAAAGTCATTGAGGGGATTATTACCAAGACCATGCCCAGTCATCGAAGGAATTGGGCTGATAAACTTCCAGAAGTGTTGTGGGAATATAGGACTACATGGAGGAATACCATGGGATTCTCACCATATGAACTTGTGTATGTTAAAAATCCCTTATTCCCTATTGAGTTCGAAATCAAGACATTGACAACAACATTATAGGTAATTTTGAATCTGGCTACAACACAAAAGCAAAGGTTGAACCAGCTCAATGAATTGGAGGAGAAACGACTAAATGCTATGCAAAAAATAGAGATTATCTAGCAGCAAAGAGCTAAGTGGCATGAAAATTTCGTGAAGAAGAAGTTGCAGAAAGGAGATTGGGCTCTCTTATATGATTCAAGATTTAAGGACTTCAAGGGTAAGCTCTGCACCAGATGGCTAGGTCCCTATGAGGTAGATGTAGTATTTGATAATGGGACTGTGAATTTGGTTACCATTGACAGTGCGAGGACACCATTGCTTGCAAATGGGCACCATCTTTGGTTATATCATAAACCTGCTTCAAGGGATTCATTTTTCAACATTGTCACGAATTCGGATTTTCAGATTACAAGAGAAAGGAAAAACCCCCCTGTGCTGCCAAAATTATAATTTTTCAATAAGTGTAACAGCTGAAAACCAACCTTCGCTGGTGGCTATTACACCCTCCTAAAAAAAAAAACAACAACATAATAAATAAGGAAATAAAACAATATGGTTGTGAAAACCTTTTTTTGGCACTGTCAATTTCTGTAGCAGTTGAAAACCATTCTGTGGCGACTGTTACACACTCTATAACAACATTTTATATTTCAATCATATTCTACAATAATGTTGTTACACAATTTTTTTTTCTTTTCTTTTATCTTTTGTGAAAATAAATAATACATAATAGTCGTCTTGGCTATTACATCTATAACAATCGACGACTTCTAGAAATAATCTGAGTAAATTATTTATTGTGACACACGTAATGCATCATTGTGGTTCAAGAAGGAGTTGCTTTGACCATCAGAATTAAATTCACACACCTTGCCACCAAGTCTTCCCCCCATGTCATACCAGGTACATCAAACAAAGGTAATATCGTTATCCACTTTTATTTGGTAATTAGGGCAATCTAACGCGATATCCCTTTCGATGGCCGAGGTCGACTGTCACATTTACGCTGGGGGGGGCGAATTACATGGTGACATGAATTTTTCATGACCTGTGAGTATTTAAAAACCACAAGTAAATCATGATGATTTGGTCATTGTCACTTAATGATTGATCATGCAAAAAAATGGAATTGTACCTCCGACTAGACCTCCCATAACCTAGCATTAATAAGGAAACATTGTTGCACAGTACGAATCATGATTGCAAATCCTAATTTGAAATTATTTCCTGTGTCCCCCTACCATTTACCCCTTATTGGAACATCACATCCCCATCCAAAGTGCTCATAGAAGTGGAGGAGAACAGTCGCAGGGCTGAAACAGCTAAGTATTGTGCCGACTGCTTTGGAACTTCTCAAGGGGGGAAAGAGAGGAGAACAACATTGAATTTGGGTGGCGATGGGTGGAGCAAAAATTCGACATGAACCAGGGCCAACATAAGCTTTGGAAAAATTCCCCTAAGCATGTCAAATTTTTAAAGACGCATGTTGGTTTGAGTTTTTCTAGAGGTTGGCAGGATCAGACGGGGGAATCACTATGGAGTTCGCAAAGAATTTAGAGAGGAATCAAACAAAGGTTAGGGGATTAAAGATGGAGGTTACAGAAGGGGTAATTGCCTAAGTGATGACATTACCAATAGAAGAAAAAAGGTGGTTTAACAGGAAAGTTAATGATCTGTCCTTGAAGGAGGATTTTCTCCAAGGGGAGAAGCAACTAGTGAAGAAAGGAAGGGGGATCGATAGGTTGTAACTTCCCTAGCCATTGGCCAGTGTCACCCTTTACCTCATCAAGTATATCACCTATGAGGGAAGGGAAACAATCGTATTCAATTACCACTTTCCGTTGCTAAAGCACCTTTGGCATCGACAGCTGATAAATCTTCCCTACGTTTTGCTGGAAAACATCAATCATATGGTCGCGGCCATAAAAAAAGTTGCGCATCTAGAGACACGCGTCACAAACCATGGCCTCATCAAGCTAATTGTGTTGGATTCCCTAAGCTGCTAGGGTAGGAGCTGGGAGGAATTCATGAGAAAGAAGGCTAGAACTACCCACAAGAAACAAATTGGGATGTCTGAGGAAGCTCCGGCGGAAACCAAGGAGAAGCCCCAGCCCTTGAAAGTAAGGGTTGGAAAGAGGCTAGTTGAAAAGCCAATTGGTGATAGGTGGCCAAAACAGAGAATAAGGGTTAGTGAGCACCCAGAGTCCCCATTTGTGTCTAAGAAGAACAAGGAGGCAACATAGCAGAAGGATAAAGAGCAGGCTCAGCCAAAGGAACCTTCCTCACCAGGTAAGAACGAGACTCAATCCTTGCTGTTCAAAATTGAAAGTTTAGAAAAAGAGAATGAAAATCCAAGGAAGCAGTTAGCAAAGGATAAGGTAGAGGCAAGGGCCCTAGGGTTAGACACTTTGGCTGAGGCTATAGATAGGGCCAGGAAGGGAAATGTTCCGGGTGCTGTGTGCACAACCTGTGCTAAGAAGCTAGTGGCAGTGGGGTATAGAGTCTGTGCAGTGGACACCATCTCGAGGGAAAGACAAACTGAATCCTAGGAAGTTGGCAAACAAAAATATGTTGAAGATGTTGTTGTTACAATTGAACTAGCAGCTGAGACGGAGCAGTCCATAGAAAGTAATTTGGTAGTTGATACACAAGAACCCTTGGTTGACACTGCTGTTACACAAGAACCAACAATGGAAACATAAGCCAACCAAGGGAAAGAAGAAGAAGCTGATATCCATGAACCTGTGGTTGACATTGCTGTTACACAAGAACCAGCAGTGGAAACATAAGCTTACCAAGGGAAAAATGATACACAAGAACCTATGGATGACACTGCTGTCACACAAGAACCAATAGTGGAAGCGAAAGCTAACCAGGGAGAAAAAGAAACTATTACAAAAAAACCCATTGATGACGTTGTTGTTACACAAGAACCAACAGCTGAAATGGAGCAGTTTCACCCTCGGGAGGCTGTTACACCTTCAATTGTTAGTGCATGTGGGAGAACACCGGGTCTTGATGAAGGATGGTGTTCTGAAAGAATTTTGTTGATACTAGAGTTACAGAAATGGAAGCAGCAGGTGCTCTCTTTGCAAGAGGGAATGATCTTGTTTAAGGCACACAAAAAGATGATGGGTTCACTCAGGGAGAAATGGTTAAATGAAGAATAGGAAGCACGAAGACATAATGAAGCTATGAAGAAAAAGGATAAACAATTGCAGTTGTTACAGCAGCAGGTTTTGGATCTGACAAATGACAAGACAAAGCTTCGTGAGCTTGCCTTGACCCTACTATGATGCATGTGGCCTTCCCCATCATATCCACTGTTCCTCTAGGAACATTATTATTTATTTTAGTTAAAAGTCGTTTTTTAGAATAGGCCTTATTTGGGTTCTTCTACTAATACTTTTATTGAAATTTTTTGTACTTGTGATTTTGATGAACAAAGCTTACATTGTGAGCTATTTTTCCATAATAAAATGTGTGAGTATGTCAACACAAATATGGTAGAAAGTGTTTTCTCTAGTTGCGGGCTTTCCTTTCGTTTATGAGAAACCAAATCGAATGGAATATGGCCATGAAATTAGTCGAAACCAGTGAAGAAAGGGAAGTATTATGGGTTAGAGCAGAACCAGGAATGGTTTATGAACTACTACGTGAGTTTAAGTTGTTCCTAACTACCCTAGGGGTCAGGGAACAATTAGCCACTTATAGAAAGAGGATTATGAGGATTTGACTCAATTTGCATTCACAGATAAAAAGTTGAGCGCTAGCAGGGTGCCTTAAGTGCACCGAGGCCTGTAGTGTTGAGTTGCAAGAACGAGATCCTTTTGAGTATAGGAATTTCATGGTTGTTGTTACATGGGTACCGGAATATGCTCAAGTAGTGCAGACATTGGGAGCATTCTGGATCGAACTTAGATTCAAATTTCCTTGGATTTGGTTACCAGTAGAAGAATATCAGTCGGAATACCACCTGTGTGACTATGAAGAAGAATCTTGGCTACGATAGTTAATGGCTACTCAGGGGTACAGGGCTCCTGGTGAAGAAACTGCTTGTAGATTTTCCCACCTGTAGATCACCTGGTAATGCAATGTACTAAAGCAAAACACTTGATCTACTTCTACAAACAATTTAGTGGAAGCTTAATCGAACATGAGAAACATCAATAAGAACACATATAACTGATAAGAAGGAATCGGTCACACATAACACAGAATAATTTACCCGGGGAAATCACCAGCCTAAAACCCCATCTCTGTATTATCATACAAGTGGAAATATAACTAGTATTACCAAAAGAATCACCTCAAAATCTATCATGCTCTCTCTGCAATACCTCTGCTACTCATAGATAGTCAAAGGCCTCTATCTAACCTCTCGTCTGCCCTCCAAGCCTCCTATTTCTTTGCACAATTTTGATTGGGGTCCAGTGCAACCACTTTTGTGAATTGGCCTCTTCACACACTCACTAACCTCTGATCCAACTACGTAGTCCTGAAGGAGATAAATCCTCATCATGGATGAGCTTCCTTTATATATAAAATATTCATCCAACTGATAGTACACTATCCCTTCTCTGATCTTAACTGGGTCTGTGTCTGAATTGACATGCATAAGTTATTCATGAGAGAATCTTTAGTTATATGAAGAACAACAGTTATATGCTAGCATGCATTAACTAACTGAACTTACTTAATTTAAACAAACTGTTTAAATCAATTATAACTAGACTTGACTCAGTTAACTAAGCCAAATAATTACTACTCAAATTAGAACTCATCCTTATCTCTTTCACTGATGGATAAATTCCTCAATTAATAGATAAATTGTTGCATGTCCTCACATAGACTTCATGTTTGATTTTTCACAACTAATTAATTCATGGAGAATTAATTAATTTATTTTCAAACAGTTGTTAAGTTAAAATTCGAATTTTACTTCCTATTTTGGTTGAGGGATTGACTAAAATAGGAATCCATCCTGAACTGCTAAAAATAGAATGTTATTTTTAGCACTTACATTTTTCATTCCTTATTGCCTAATCCAGCACTGGTACCCAAACTGCTATTTTTAGCAGTGCTATTTTTAGCACTTCTATTTTTAGCATTTCTTATTGCCATTTTCAACACTCCCTCTCAACAAGAAAGGCTTCAACTCGAACTCGATCCTATACCTTTGGAATGTTCTACATGCAACACTCCTACCAAGTGTGGTTGCTCCAGCAACTCTCGGAACAAAAAAAACTCCCAATTGACCTCTCTGTTGGGCTAGAAACATACTTTGATGCTAAAGCTCTACCTACTGCAAACAAGTGCTTCCTCTCTAACCTCTGAGCTGCTGCAACATTCCATGCATCTCACACCATTGCACACCTCTCTGTGCCATCCTACACTAGTGCCACACTCCTGTGCCTCTCGCATTGTTGCAGCTTGCTAGCTCTACATAGTCTTGGGACTCCTGCACTGTAGCTCTACCTGCCACTCCATCCGCATTTGTCTCTACCCAATCAGTTAGTCCTACTACTCCTCATCGGGGCTCCCGAAGCAAAGTCGAATCAAAGAGGTTGGGTACCTCAATGATCCTGCCCATCCTCCTTGGGACGATCACTCCACATCGCCCCACCTCCTACCTGGAGTTATGGCTGCATGTGATCCCTAAACCCACCTGGCTCGAAGTTTCCCCCCACTGGAGGTCTCTGCATGAGTGGATGCCTCCACTCGATCTCCTCTCGGATTCTCTAGTTGTGGCTGCTCCACAACCTCCTGAAGATGCTGCACCGATTGTGGCTCCTCCATAATTGTCTGAGACTTCTTCTGGCACTGCATGTTGAGAGGTAATATACTCTCCCTCTCAACCACCAAGTCTCTATCAGTTTCCTTGCTCCTCAAGGTTTTGCATGCATGTTGAACCTTAAGAGCATATAGGTTCTTGACCCATGAACCAATCTGCTTCACCTGTCTAGTGATGATGTGTCTAAGGAAAACCTTTCCCTTACTAAAGACTACATCATAGCCTCTGTCTTCCAACATTGTGATAGACACCAAGTTTCTCTTCAGTCCTGGTACATACTTGACATCGATTAAGGTAAGGTGAGCTCCATGCTCCCTTTGAAAAATAATTGTGCCTACACCTGAGACACTGTACTTTTCATCATTACCCATCGCTATGAGTATATGGAGATCTTTCTCCTCTAAAGTACTGAATAAACTCTTGTCGCTGGTCATGTGGAAAGAAGCTCCACTGTCAAGAAACCAACCACTTCCCACCATGGATGAAACCATGCACGCGAAGAGTGTGAAATCCAACTCGAACTATGAAGAAAGTGCCTCACCTTCAGATCCTTCCCCGGATCCCTTCTTGGATTTCCTCTGTGGACAATTTGTAGCAAAATGGCCCACCTCATGACAACAAAAGCATCGTATTTTCGATTTATCAAACTTCTTCCCACCATGGGAAGAACTTGATTAAAAAAGAGAAACCTTCTCCTTCCCCTTCTTCGCCTTACTCAGTAAGGCACAGTTTTCTTCATCCTCCATGGATGAAGAACCATCTCTGGTGCTTCTTCTTATCTCCTCCTGCACCAAATCCAACCAAAGTCATTCCCAATCTGGCAGTTTCTCTCTTCCATTAACCGAGTCCTGGTAGCTATGCCAGCTCTTAGGAAGACCGAGGAGTGCAAGACTCACCATGTCATCATCAGCGGTGATGATCCCTACACTTCCAAGCTCATCCCTGCATGTGGTGAGCTTGTTCAGATACATAGAGATCGTGTCGCCCTTTTCACACTTGAACTTTTGAAGTTTGTCCTTCAGTGCCAGCTTCCTCTAATCACTGCTATTCTGATAAAGATCTTTCAATGTTTTCCACATCGAAAATGAAGTCTCCTTCCCATGGAGGCTCGAGACAATGTGATCTCAAACTCCCTCCAGGAGGATTCTCCTTGCTCTAGCCACACACTTTTTCCATTCCGCCAGTTGAGTAGCATCAATCAGCTTCTGGACTTCTTTATCAATGAAGTCCTTTATACTGTTATATTCTAATACTGCCTCCATGCAATCCTTCTAGGCTATATAATTCAAACTGCCACCAAGGGAATATTTGAGTCTCAAACCACTAAACGCCATCGGTGAAATAGATGTGATAAGAACTCAATTCAATATTTAGAAATCACAAACTTCAACTTCTCCCTTCTTATATACTGTTCTTCCTTGATCACCTGTGCTCCCATACCATGTAGATTTTCCCACCTGTAGATCACTTGATAATGCAATGTACTAAAGAAAAACACTTGATCTACTTCTACAAAAAAATTAACAGAAGCTTAATCGAACATGAGCAACATCAATAAGAACACATATAGCTGATAATAAGGAATAAATCACACATAACACAAAATAATTTACCCGGGGAAAGCACCAGCCTAAAACCCCATCTCTGTATTATCATACAAGTGGAAATATAACCAGTATTACAAAAAGAATCACCTCAAAAGCTATCCTACTCTCTCTACAATACCTCTGCTGCTCATAGATAGTCAAAAGCCTCTATCTAACCTCTGGTCTGCCCTCCAAGCCTCCTATTTCTTTGCGCAATTTTGATTGGGGTCCAGTGCAGCCACTTGTGTGAATTGGCCTCTTCACACACTCACTAACCTCTGATCCAACTACGCAGTCCTGAAGGAGGTAAATCCTCATCATGGATGAGCTTCCTTTATAGGTAAAATATTCATCCAATTGATAATACACTGTCCCTTCTTTGATCTTAACTAGGTCTCTATCTGAACTGACATGCATGAGTTATTCATGAGAGAATCTTCAGTTATCTGAAGAACAATAGTTATATGCTAACATGCATTAACTAACTAAACTTACTTAATTTAAACAAACTGTTTAAATCAATTATAACTGGACTTGACTCAGTTAACTAAGCCAACTAATTACTACTCAAATTAGAACTCATCCTTATCTCTTTAACTGATGGATAAATTCCTCAATTAATAGATAAACTGTTGCATGTCCTCACATAGACTTCATGTTTGATTTTTCACAACTAATTAACTCATGGAGAATTAATTAATTTATTTTCAAAAGGATGTTAAGTTCAAATTCGAATTTTACTTCCTATTTTTAGTCCAGGGACTGACTAAAATAGGAATCCATCCTGACATTCTATTTTTAGCACTTCCATTTTTCATTTCCTGTTTCCAAATCCAGCACTAGTACCCAAACTGCTATTTTTAGTAGTGCTATTTTTAGTACTTCTATTTTTAGCATTTATTGTTGCAATTTTCAACACTGCTGGTGCCTATAGTTTTACAGACTTGCATCAGGGGTATAGCAGGAGGAGCTGAGGTTCTGCATAGGGACATGCAATTTATTTAGTTGGGGGTAGATGTTGGGTGTGACTTTTATACTTGTTTCCTACACTTTCTTTCCCCATTTTTTATCCTGTTTCCTTCTAAACCCATGAAACTTCACATGTTAATAACCCTTTTTCTCATTTATACAGCCTATTTTGTCGTCATGTTATTTTGCCATGTTTTGCTAAATATTATGATACCATATTCCTTTTTGTGGCTAATTGGCATAAGCATTGCAGAAGTATTTTGGACCCTCTTCCCTTTTTCAAGTGTTGCTTGTGGGGACGAGGTTATGGAGTGAACAGGCCACACTGATAGGTTTTAGAGTAGGGTAGAGTAGATTGCTTTTACACCCTATATGATGTTACACCACATGCTATTAAATATGACTGTTATTACACCAAGGATTTTGTTACCCAGTGATTTCTCTTAAATCTCGAACTATTATTTGACCGTAGGATGTTGCTGCACTGTAGCTGGAAAATTCGTGGGTACTATTCCACACAACAATTGTTGGGTGTTACGAATTGTTTATTTAGAAGTCACAGTTCTAAGCGATTGTGATCTTAACCAATGTATCTGACAAACATTTAAATTTAGAAATAGGTTATAACTACTTCTATTTTTGTGATTAACATGAGAATAGTGAGATTCTCATGATTGATCTATTCTTGATTTTAGGTATGTAATAATTATAAAAGAAACTCAATTTCTCATGTACGGGGATGGCATAGAGAAAAGCACTGTTACTTTGATCTTGTAGCTTTTAATTATTTTTAATATTGAAGGCACTACGTCTATGATGTTATTGTTCCTCACTAATTCTTTAACTAATCTCATGTTTATTCCTACGCCCCTGCTAGGGAGGAAGGGCCCTACTCTTTAGTAGGGGTTGCAGCGGTAGAAGTAGTTGTATATTATCATTTCTTTTATTGTTATATGATTTTTTGTTCCTGTTGTATAAATTGTAAAATACATTCGCTTCAGTTCCAGATTATATTATGCTGCTACACTAGTTTGATTAAACAGAATGGTAGTGACCAGCTGGTATAGTCATTAGTTTACTGTGTGGCGCACCCTTGCTCTGTTAATTGTGAAGTGTGATTTCATTTCCGTGGAGAGTTTTAATTTCTGCATGAATGATTTAATTTTTGCAATTGATTCAGCGAAATTCTTTACTACTTTTTTTCTATTTTTCATTCTTGGCTATAGTGTATCGGCATAGACAATGCGAACTCCATTGAAACAAAAAGACCTACCATAGGTTGACAATTAATGGTTGTATCTTGGTCATTTAGGATTGATTAAAACAACACTACCCTCCTCATCAAAAATTTCCATAAATCACAAGTTTTGAGGAGTGTGTCATGTTAAAACTTCGATACTCCAACCTCAGATATCCATCTGAATTTGCCACTTGTCACGCTTTGGTTGGTCGCTGCTATAAAGTCTAAACAGTCACGATTTTAATGTTTTCGAGCTGTTATTATGGTTTTCTTTATGATTTGTTAAGATTCGAGTGATTTTAAATAAAACACTTATTTCTTTGTTTTATTTAGATTGCAGTGATAATCCCAGGGTCGGTTTTGGAAGATCTTGGACTTTTTATTTTAATCGGACAAATGAACCACTACAGTGCTAAAGAAAGATATAGACTGTTGATAAGGCTATTTAGGGATTCTTTTGGAAATAACCCTTGATCTTATTCCAAGTCTATTTGAATAGAATTTTGATTTAGTTTCTGAGATCTTCTAAGTTATGCCAGGATATCTATTGAAGATTGATTTATTGTTTGAATTACATTTTATGTAGCTTTAGTTGAGAAATAGGGGAGGATTGTTACTCTTCAAATCTATAAATACCCATCTCGCTTATGATATCGAGGTTCTGATTTGAATTCAAAAAAGACACTTATATGTGCACTACTGTCTGTAAGTGATCTTTTATTTTAATGTGGAACCATTTCTAGAGAAGGCATAGTGGAATTCCTCTTGGGTACTATTATTATGGAATTCTTTTGTCTCCGTTTTTCGAAAGAAATTGTTTATTTTACTCATTCTTGTGTATTGAATAAATTTTGGTAGTTTTTACTATTAAAGATACTAATCAAAGTGATATTCAGTTTTGAATGATTCATAGAGTTTTATAGGTCTGTTGTCATTAAAAGCTAATTTTGATTAACTATTTATTTATCATTTAAGGGGATTACTTCTAGTTTTACTTATTGATCTATATCACTAAGTAACATTGGAAAATTATAAAAGCATGTCAGCTCATTAAAGCTTGGGTACATTCAGTTAATAAGATTATAGTTTAGATTATATTAGAGTAATATATATGCGATATATAGTTTAGAGTTATAGTTTATCTTTCATTTATTCATGTATTATACACTTGCTGTGTGAAAGGATAACTAGTCCCATAAGAGATAGATATAAGATAAGAACCACCACTTCAATAGATATAGATATAAGTTATAAGTCCTGGTTGGGTGGATTTCACCAAATGTTGATTAGGACATTTTCCCTGATCAACAGGTTCTTTGAAGTCTAGGGAGATTGCTCTTGTCCACAAGAGGGATTTGTCCACATAACAAATTGGCGATTCTGTTGGGGAATTGTTTCAATCTCTATTATTTTTCCTTTTTTTACCCATGTTGTGCAAGCCTTCTTAGAGTGTCTAGAAATTTTAGAAATTTTGATTTTGGGTTGGATTTGATTTATTTTTATTTTTTCTTGAATTTCCCCATTGTGCGCATTTTTACCTTGGGCACAATGCACATTTTTGTGCATTTTCCCTTTAGCAACATATCGTATTCACACTAATTTATACCAGAGCTTGTGCACATGCCTGAAAATTTTGAAAAACTCAGTTCGATCCTCTTTAAATCCAAATTTTTGGTTTTTCCTTGTTCTTTCACACTTGTTTAAACCTCCTATGAGTGATTGTCGGTTTGGCTGAGTGTTATGAAGAGTTTTTCTTGTGATTATCTTCTTTTTGCAAATTAGGGTAAGGCCTTATCCGATCAATGGTCGATTTATCAAAAGAGAGGTTCGTTAGTCTTGTTGTCTTCACTGTCTATCTTTCTTTTGTTGATTACATCAGGTTTTGAGTCTAGACTTCTCTTTTGCAAAATTTTGATTTGTGTGTCAAAATCAATGATTTGCAAGATTAGGTATTATCTGTGAACAATAATTATTGTGTTAGTTTTGAAATGGAAAATAATTTTTCTTTTTGTTGCTGAAGTGTTCATGAATCATACTTTTACTGCAAGTAAATTCGTAACATTCAACTAAAGAAAATCCATTTTTAGCCATTATTAGTTTCTTGTTTCAGTTTTCGAATTTCTGAGTGACTGTATGAAAAGAGAGATTAATTGTTTGCTTTTGTTATTGGGAAAAGTGAAAATTTGAAATTGTTTTCAATATTTGGGTGATTTGAAATTAGATAGTTGAATTTTAGGAAAAGGATTACAGTGGGGTTTAGAATTTTCGTTTATATTTCAGTTGAAAAAGTGAAAGACTATTTCCTTTCTCTAGATAGATTTTCATTGAAACAAAAGATTATATCATCATTTTCGATTGCACTAGGATTGTGTCAAGTCATAATTTCATCAAGTTTCACATCCATTACCTTTGCGTAAATAAAAACTATTAAAATCAACACTAATTGAAACAAATCTAGAAAGTTTTATTCTTAGGGATCTTTTCCACCTATAGTAGATTAAGTTGTAGGGCTTTGGAATAGGAAGTGAGTAAACTTTCCAAAGTTTTAGACAAACAATTGAATCTTGCGATAGGGAGATAAATCCAATTATTTCATTTTTTCTTTGGGAAGCACCCATTACAAGGAGTCAAGCACGAGATCATATTAGACCCGGTGAAGTGATCGTACCCACTTCATTGGCTATGATACAATGATTTAGATGTATTATAGTGGTGCTGAAAGGTACTTGGGGTCACTTGAAAGTAAACCTCCAATTAACCATGTTGAGGAGCTTTCAAGGGGATTGAGCTTTATTACTCTTCCCTTGCGTGTAAGTCCGATCTGCGACTGCCCCCCCGGGTATAATTGTTGTAGTTGGTAACCTTAGTGATCATAATCCTAGGGCTATTACCTAAGGTGTCGTAGAGGAAAGGTCTTGTTGTACCTGGAACAAACATTGACTACACTCACTTGGAATTTTTGGAGGGTAATCTTCGCTCGAGATCGCATAAGTTAAGTTACTTGCACCATATTGTTTCATTAAGCAGGTTGTCAGTGTAATTTCTTCCACTCGCTCATATCTACAACCACTTTTCACTTTGATTTCTACAACGTTGGATTTCAATACCAACTAGTGATTTCATCGTGAAAAGATTGTTTGCATGGTTTGAATCCTTAGATTTTTTAGCATGTGTTAATTGTTTGTTTACTCTTTTAGAGACCTTAGGACTGGATTGTGAATATTATTTGATTTTGTGATAAATTTTCATCTTGGATGAATCACCAAGGTAGTCACATAGAATGAAAGGTAAACCTCCTGATACACACCAAGTTAGTTGGAAAAGATAAAAACTAAAAGGTCAAAGTCAACAAGGTTAAAAGCCTCAGAAGAACCTGAAACATCAGCAATTTTACAATCTAAGACAATAGAAATTGAAGTTAATCCAATGCAAGAAGTAGAATCAGGCTTAGTTTAATCTGGTCCAGAGATTATGGAATTAGTTCACATAGAATCTGACACTAGTGAAGTTTCAGATACTGAACTTACCGAGTTGGATGTAGAACATCCTGAATCTAAAGTTTCTCAACCTGAATTACTTCGGCTGTAATCGCTCCTACTCCTTAGCCAACTTCACCTTGAAGGAAGCTGATAGTTACTAATGAATTACCTTCTGGGTTAATTATCATTGAAGACATTATCGAGGAAACAAAGACACCTCATTCTCCATTTACCAGCACTGAAACCTTTAACCCAAGGGTTCCTTTCTCTCCTTTCCGACCTAATCCTTGGTATTCTACCACTTTGAGTTTTTGAGGTCAGAATTTGTCACTCCCACACATTCCTTTTTATTCACCGGAAAGAAATATGTCAGAAATTCGTATTGGGAGCGAATCTATTGATTCATTCATGCTTATCAGCTCCCCGAAATCACTATTGTATGGTGGCCCATTAGTTCCTCTTGGATACCAATCACTTATTGGGACCTTTTTAGGAGTTGCTTGTTCTCCCCAACCTTCTACTTAGTCATTTGGTTTATTTATTTCTATTGTTCAGAGCTTGACTTCCATGCCTTAAGAACTTACAGCATTAAATCAACAAATTTACATGGTTTCTGGTAATTCGAGTAACCCGCAAGTAACCCCGACTAGTGTTTATTACCAGCATAGGGGGTAACCACCTTATCCTCCGCATAGAGGAAAACCTATTTCCGAGGGTCAATCTTTTACTGGAACCTATGATCAGATACCTCAGCCCAGATTAGGTCAGCTTATTATAAATCAACCTTTACTTGGTACTCCTTATCATGGGATGAACATTATTTGGAATCCTTCTTTTAATCAACAGTATGGTCCAGGTGCTCCAAAAGTGTCATTTTATCAACCTGTTCAACTTGCTGGAAAAACTATTCCTCAAATACATGTTCCAAGTATTGTTGTACCTGTTCAACAGCCTATTAAGGGGATTCCTCAAATAGTTGTCCAACAACCTGTCCAAGGAATTCCTCAAACACCTGTTCAACAACCAATTCAATGACCTATTCAAAGTTCACCATAAACCCATATTCAAATGATTGTTTCACAATTGGTTCCAAGTTCTTCTTAGACTCCTATTCCAGGAGTATCAGAAACTACTGTTCCAATAACCCCTCAAATATCCATTCCTTAGACTCATAGGCTTATTCTTATCAAACTGTACCTACGGTCCAGTCTATACCATAGATTCCTATCGAGCAGCCTATTGTCAGAACAATGCAAGCACATTTTCAAGGTCAACTTACTAGGTTCCACCTTTTCAAGCGAATTTTTTTCAAAGTCTACCCTTTCAAGGTCAAACTTTCCAAAACCCACCTTTTCAAGGTCAACTACTTCAAAGTAAACCTGTTTGAAGTTAATTTGTTCAAGGTCAAACTTTGCAAGTTCATCCTGTATAGGGGCAATATTACTTAGGTCAAATGGGTCAAGATCAAACTTTTTAGAGTCAATTGTACACCAGTCATACTTATCAATTCCCTATTCAACTGCACAGGCTACTCCAGGATATCATGGGTATCCTCCTCTAGGGGTTAGTCTTATCCTACAAGGTTATCAATCTTGACCAGCGGACGCTAACCAACAATTACTGTTAATTGCAATCCTAGATCTACCAAGTTTATCCCAGTTAACCAACGATCCTATTTATTATTATCCTTATTGGTCACTGATTCCTACCAAGTTACCAAGTGACATACCCAAATTTGAAGGAAAATTGGGAGAAGACCCATCCAGTCATGTGATGACATATCATCTTTGGTGTGCATTGAATTATATAATCGATGATTACATCCATCTTTGCATTTTCCAATGAAATTTAACTTGTTCGACAACCAAATGGTGCATTGCTCTACCTTGCGCTTGTTTTCACAACTTTAACTCCTTGGAAACAAAATTTTTAACCCACTTTCAATTACCAATCGGTTATGATACTAGTACTAAACTATTGAATTCATTAAAACAATCAAAATCGAATCACATTTACGATCATATCCATGAATACAGACGTAGAGATTGCTTAGTAAAAGTTTTCATTATAGATCAGATTTTAGTTGAGTGGTTTACAAAGTCACTTCTTCCCATTATTACAGAGTATTTTTCCAAGGGAGGTGTTGTCATAGAAGAGCAGGAAATTGCTCATGCCCGGTACTTATATTTATTCAACACTCAATCTAGAACTTTGTACGAGAAAATATCGAATTTACCATGCCCTACGGGTGAACCTATCATTACATCTTCTATAGGATTATGATCTAATTCTTTTTATGGTATTATAGGTTATTTTAGCCAGCAATCTAAGGGGAAAAATAAAAATTCTAAAAATACTCAGACTTTGGCCATACAATATACACCATCTGAAAGCCTTCCTTCAGAAACTATGTCTGAAATCATTGTTGTAGAATCATCTTTCGGCAAGAAGAAATCAACTGGAAGTAAAATAAGGGGAAAGGTAAATCGAAAAAAATCCTTATTCGAAGGACAAACCTGCTAAAATTGAGCCGACTAACGAAAAACAAAAACCTTGCTATTCTTGCCTTATTTTCAATGAGGATCACTATACGAAGGAATGCCCATATTGGGTAGAGGTAAATAAATTCATTAAATGTTCTCCAAATCCCGTTGTTATGAAGGATCCATTTCCTTCTCAAGATAAAAAAAATGGTTTCTCATAACACTTCTTCCTCTTCCACATCTCAAGATATCATGATCATGTCTTTGCAAGAAGTTATGGTAGCTACGAGATTGAAATATTACAGGTCTAAGTGCCCTGTTGATAATGGAAATGAGGCTAGCTTATTTGGTAAACCTTCCAATTCAATTACTCCTCCTCCTTTTGAACCATAGATCGCCTCCCAAAAGTGTGCTTCGAAAATAAGCTTTTAACCCACATGCTAAAGTTGCACAAAATTACAACATTGTTGAAGACCTAGCTATGTCTCCTTATGCAATGTCAGCTCCAGAGGTGCTGCAAACTTTATTGAAACAACGAAAGATTTTATTGTCAGCCATAAGAGATATTGATCCACAAGATTTTAACCTAATTATATTTGATCTTGAGATTCATATCTCGAGACTCCCTCATCAACTAGCATTCCAAATTCCAGTTTTTGTTAAAACTAAACGAGTATTTTGCACAGTTTTTTACGAAGGAGCTTCTACGTACATTATGTTGATTGCTTGCTGGAAAGCTTTAAGTTCTCCAACCATCAATCAATCAAATAACACTCTGAAAGCCTTTGATGGAAGAGTTTTTCGTCCATGTGGTATCCTAAATGATTTTCCCATATAGCTAGAGGGAAAAGCGGTCGCGATCCAGGTTGAAGTTGTTGATGCTCAACTAGATTATGACCTATTGTTTGGTCGAATTTGGACCTACGCTATGTCAAAAGTGATCTCGTTTCTTTTTCTAATGATACAATTTCGTTACAAAGGGAAAATTATCTAAGTATACTAGTTGTCTTAATACACTTCAAACCCTAACTCTACGCGTAGCATACCTTTTGTCAGAAAAATGAATACTCTTTATGAGGATATTGGTGTTGGTTTACTAAAAGAATCATCATTAATGGGAACTTTTGTGATGCCTCCACCAAATTTTCCTTCTAATTTTTCCGAGGTTAACATGATTAGATCAAGCACTATGGAATATTCTGATCCGTGGATAGTGCCTTTAGAGTATGAATTATCCTCTTGTGGAAATGAGATGCCTTTGAGCCCTCTTGAATTGGTTTATCAGGCAATACAATCATTTTCCGACCCTTCATCTTCTGATATTGATATAGTGGATACGATCAATGATGATTAGTCTCCTTTACCTTGGTTAAAACTATTTTCACTCTTTGATCCTTTTGAATCTCCATTTACAACTGACGAAAGAATCATGAAGGTTACGACTTCGAATGAAATGCCTTGGAACGATAACCATCATCGTTCATCTTTTCTACCTGACCTTGATAAAATCGAGAAATATTTTTCAAATATGTTTTCACCTAAGATAGTAAAAGGTCCAGTATCACCCATTTCAGTATTTCAAACTGAGTCCAAAGGGAATTTTGGGAACATATCTGCAACGAATACCATGGAAATCTTAGTTAAAATAGGGATTGTTGAAAATATTCATACAGGCACCTCATGCTCAATCGAATAAATCTAAACATATAAGGCCCTATTTAGGGAATTTCATGACATTTTTTCCCGATCCTATGAGGAAATGCTAGGAATTGGCCCAAGAATTGTAGTACACAAAATTAAGACTTACCCGGATGCCAAACCTATTGACAATGATTACATCTGGTGCATCCACAAAAAGCTACTATGATTAAATCTGAGGCTAAGAAACTTCTCAAAGCAGGTTTCACCTATACGGTTCTCTTAACTGATTGGGTGTCCAATATCATACATGTTAATAAGAAACAGGGAACCATTAGAGTATGCATTGATTACAGGGATATCAATAAATATTTTCCAAAAGACAATTATCCTACTCCCTGTATTGATCAAATCATCAATGAATGTGCCAGAAATGAAATTTTCTCATTTATGGACGGATTTTCTAGCTACAACCAAATGAACATACTCCCAGCTAGTCAAAACAAAACCACATTCATTTGCCCATGGGGGAATTTTTCCTATCAAAAATTCCCATTTGGTTTGAAGAATGTCATTGCAATGTTTCAACGAGCAAGGTCTTATGCATTTAAATATATTAAGCATATTGTGCAACCTTATTTAGATGACTTCCCAACTCATCTATTGAGACGGGAAGACCATCCAATCCATTTGAGAGCAATCTTTATCAGATGTTGTCATTACAATATTCACTTGAATCCACATAAGTCTATTTTCTGTGTCATTCGTGTCAATCCATTAAAGGTTGAAGAAATTCTAAATCTGCCTCCTTCTTCCAATCTTTGCTAAATCCAAATTTTGCAAGGGAAAAAACTTTCTATGTCTATTTATCAAGAACTATGTCGAGTTAACTAAAGGTTTTACTCGACCTTTGAAAAATCGAATGTCATTTATCTAGGATTAAGTGGCTCAAAAGGCCTTTGATGCACTTAAATATGTGTTGATCCATACACCATTGTTTCATCCTCCTGATTATCACCGAGACTATTACTCAGATTAACCACTCTTGTTCCTAGCATGAAGTCACTTCTTTTCATATCGCAGTATTGTCTCTATGCTCATGTAAATGATGCTCCTTCACATTTTCAATGCAGGGATACATAGCACACAACGGTTCCACTCACTTAACCCAACAAGAATCTAGACTATGTTGCATCTCCACCTACTTTTCTCTTTCCTTCCCATCCAACCATACACCCCTACATCCTTCCTTTCTAACAATTTTTCCTTCCATCACCAAATGCCTATCTTAGCATGATATTCATAATTAACACATTCCCTGTGCCTGTATGCTCTCTTGCATACCATGCATTACCACTGAATGCCTCAAGATAATATCATAATGATGAATGAAGGAATCCCATTTACTGTTAGCTCCTCTTTTCTTTTGTTGATCTTGGTCTCCTCTGAGGGCCTCTTGCATGTTGACCACATAACACAACCCATGAGGAAAAAAAAGTTGGTATGGGCTTGTCCTTCAACCAGGAAGCAAATAATCAACCTCCTTGCCTACCATGAAGGCCATTAAACATAGTCATAAAATTGGTGGCCATTAAATCAACAACCTAAATTAACCAATTCCTAGGCAACTCCTTCTTGTACCTTTGAATTCATGTCCATTCCTCTCAACGAGTCATTGTGTTTACATCTCCACAATATTTACATGAATTACAATTCATAGTGACAATTACAAGAGGGATTGGAAAAAGGGTTGTCACATTTCACCGGAAAAAATGGAGGTGATGTAGATAATTTCAATTCAATTGATGATATGGATGTTTATTATGATTGTGATTAAATTTGTCTACTAGATTTGAACCAACTTCCTTTAAAGAAGTTTCTTCTCATGATGAATGTAAAAACGTAATGTAGAAGGAGTATGATTCTCTCATAAATAATGAACATGGAAGTTGGTGGACCCTCTGTTTGGAACCAATCCAATTGGTTGCAAGTGGGTCTTGAAGAACAAGCATAAATTAGATGGCTCACTTGAAAAACACGAAACAAGGCTTGTGGCAAAATGATTTTCACTGAAATAAGGTCTTGATTAGGAAGAGACAGTTTCCCTCACAATAAAATGGGCCACCATCCAAATTTTCTTTTCCTTGGTAGCTCATAATGGATGGAAAGTCTATCAAATTAATGTAAATACTTCTTTCTTGAATGAAGGCTTGAAATAAAACGTTTTAATGTCTCAATCAGAGGGGTTTGTTGTGAATTGACAAGAACAAGAAGTGTGAAAGCTCATCAAATCCTTGTATGGCCTAAAACAAGCATCATGAGCCTAGTATGAAAAATCGAGAAAGCATCATCTGAAATTATATTTCAAACACTTTAATCTTGATTGTGCAACTTTATTTTTTCAATAAAGTAGGAAAAAATGTTGTCTATCTTGTTTTGTATGTAGATGATCTATTGATAATAGGGAATAATGAAAACTACATTGCATCCATAAAGAAAGAATTGAAGAAAGGATTTGAGATGACAGAATTGGGACACCTTATATTCATCTCTCAAAAGACATACGTTGGAGAATTGTTGAACACATTTGGCATGGATGAATGCAATCCTTTGTCCACTCCAATGGAAAAAAATCTGAAGCTCACATCTAAATAAGGAGATGAATTTGAGGATGCAACTAAGTAGAGACAAACTATGGGAAGTATTATGTACCTCACCACTACCAAACCATATATTTCATTTTTTGTTGGAATCCTTTATAGGTTTATGCAAAATCCTTGTGAGGGACATTGTTTTGCTACACAAATAGTTCTAAAGAAAGGAACTCAAGACTTTGGACTCAATTATTCATAGGTTGATGACTTTAGCTTGATTGGATATTCTGATTAATACTTTAATGAAGATAAGAAAAATGGAGTGTCTACTTTAGGCTATGTTATGAGTCTCATATCGGGAGTTGTCTAGTGGAGTTCATGCAAATAGTTAGTTGCAACAGTTTCCACAACATAAGAAAAATATGTGGAAGTTGTAGAAGAAACTCAGTTGATCGTGTGTCTCAGGAAAATTCTTGAAGATTTATAGGAGAAACAAGTGAAATCTAGTCCTCTTCTGATTGACAATACTTTTGCAATTAAATTGGCTAAGAATATCATTTCTGTGTTCGAAACAAACATATCAACACAAAGTATAATTTTGTTCATCATCATGTAGAGGCCAAGAATATTCACCTACAACATTATTCCACAAATGAGAAAATTGTAGACATTTTCACCAAAGAACTTTGAAGAGAAAAGTTCGAAATATTTAGAATGATGCTTGGATTCATAAACACCCCTTCATATTAAGGGGGGGAATGTTAGACACCCAATCCTCAGGGATTGGGAAAAAATATGTAAATATGTAAATAAAATAAATAGAATAATTCAAACAGTTAGAAAATACCTTGGAATTTGAATCCCAAAGGTCACCACTCTAACGTATATAATGATGTTCATATTAATGGAAATATACAATTGGGAATTACCTTACTAACATGGAAAAAAAATTAACAATAAGTTAAATATATATACATTTAAAAAAACAAGTAACAAGATTCTTAACTATGGAGATTCACCACCACTTTCTCATGAAGATTTTTAATATGTAAATAGGCTTTCTTACAATACCATGGCTTATCAACATAACATTCCAAAAAGACCATAACTGATTTTATATGCTACTTCTTGTTATGTCTTTTTTTAATTAATCCATATAATTAAAAGGGGAAATTGACATAATTACTTTGGAGCTATATCTCAACCTTTGATTTGTGAATAGTGTTAAGAATATTATAGAATATTTTGTGGAGGTTAAATCTCTACCATCCACTTAATAATTATTGATAATTAAATTAAAATTCTAAAAATCTTATTCCAAAATAAACGTGTGTATCTAAATTATAAAATTATTATAATTATTAAAAATGAGGATCGTTTTTCAATTATTATTTTATTTAATTTCAAATTAAGAAAACTTTTATTATCATGGTGAAATTGTTTTATTATTTTATGGAAAACAAACATTCTTTGATATTTATTTTTATTATTGTATTTTTTCACATTCAAAAGTAATTCTATCATTGTTGTATTTAATTTTAGGGGCTAATTTTATCTTGAGTAGTAGAGGTTTTTTCTTTTTCTTTTTCTTTTTTTTTGTTTTTTTTTTCACCGAGTGGTTAATAATTTATGGTTAATTTATATATCAATTATAGGATTAGTCTAACTAATAGACAAAATGGCTTTTTGGTTGTACTCTCGCAATACAATTTCTATCGAGATTATGATTTATTGTTGTTTAAAATAAACTTTTGAATGAATAAATAGCTTCAATATCCTAAAAGCCCTTGAGGCATTCGATCTTTGTAAATTTAAAAACTTAAATGTATGAATTTTAAAAATCTATGCTAGATTTTGGACAAAATTGACTGGAAAAAATGCTAAGAAAAGACCATTTTAGATATCATTTTGGGATTCAACTGTGTTAAGTAAGTCATTCACGTATGACCATTTCCATGAGAGGTAGTCGTAACTGATTAATTTCTCATGATTTTTGAATTCACTTAGCACTCATTGCATTGGGTGATGTTCACAGGGGTGAAGAAGTGGGATTGAAACTAGCGAAATGAATCACAACATCAATCATCACTTCTGGGGCTTGCACCCAGTAACCAAGACTTCCTGGGAGGTCACCCATCCTAGATTGCCTCTGGCTCAAGCATGCTTAACTGTGGAGTTTTCCCCACAATCAAGCCCACTTAGCTTACTACCCCATTTGCAAAACCTTAGCAAATATTGTGCCTCATGAACCATTCAAATAGAGATCCCTTCACTCTTTTTAAATTTAAGTATTAAGAGGTTTACATAGTGCATTATATTAGATATCATTTTGGGATTCAACTGCGTTAAGTAAGTCATTCACGTATGACCATTTCCATGAGAGGTAGTCGTAACTGAATAATTTCTCATGATTTTTGAAAAGTTCACTTAGCACTCATGGCATGGGGTGATGCTCACAGGGGTGAAGAAATTAGTCAGTTACGACTACCTCTCATGGAAATGGTCATATGTGAATGGCTTACTTAACGCAGTTGAATCCGAAAATGATATATAATATAATGCACTGCATAAACCCCCTAATACTTGAAGACCATTTTGTCTATTATTTAGAATACTCGTCAATTATATAGCATATATCACTCATTTAAATTAGAAGAATATTTTATTTTCTTTATTAAATAGATTATAAAAGTTATGATAAATATTAACTGAAATCTTAATCATGGTGAAAATTAAATGTATGTTGGTATTTTCATGAAATAACTTATTTACTTATTAATAAAGTTGTTATGTATAGTTGATATATATATTTATATCGGAAAGAGGTTCTAATATTTTAGAGTTTAATGTTACAAATAGTATGTGTATGTTTATGATTTAATAAAAAAGAATATTCTTTATCATCACAATTGAATGAAAGGATGTGATTAAATCTATTAAGTTAATCATAAGATTTGAATTCTTGCCAACCTCATCTTCCATGCTTGCAAATAAATGTCCAAAGCCTATCCACATTCATCAACCATTTAACTTATATTGCTAGGCTAGTTATATGTTTTCAAATTTAGTTCCATTAAACCTCATTGTAAAACAAACCCATTTCTCAAGAAACACTCAGAGATATAAAGCTTATTATTTTTCAAGGGAATAAGTGGTATTAAATATTTCTTGCAATGTTTTTGTTAGGGTTTGTTAAAAGTGTTAGTTTTATTAACCACAAAAGTGAATAAACCTTGCACTGGAATTCGAAAATATTGGTGGTGGGCATACCCGTTTTTTTTTGCTCTGAAACTTGAACTAGGGTTAGGGTTTTGACGTTGGGCACCATGGCGAGACGTGCAGGGGGAGTGCTGCTCCATCCTACAGTCAAGTAGTTACCGATAGAAGCAAGGACGCGGGAAAGCAACGTTTCAAGAAACCTTTGGAGAAGGCAACAGGGGCAAGTAAAGTGGAAACATTGGGAGGAAACAAACCTCATGAACAAGAAGGGGAGTAGCAGGAAGCTAGTAAGGAAAAGGAGAAAGGGGATAGCAGTAAAAAACCTACTTCTATAAGGACATATGGGGTCTGCAAACCAAAGTCGAACACCATTCCTCGAGTCATCTTGAGCGACCCTGCGCTACAAGCGCATAGGGATCATATGACAGAACATGCGGTCATCTGCAAATTCATGGGAATATGGTTGACAAAGAGGGCACTGCATGCCTAGATAAGGAGCCACTAGAAGCCAAAGGGGGAAATACACCTTCATATGGGATCCAAGGGCTTTTTCACAGTAGTATTCACAAGCCTAGAGGATAAAGATAGAGTGTTTGAAGGAGGTCCATATTTCTACACTGTTGCAGGCCTCTACATGTGGCCATGGATAATGAACTTTGTTCCAGAACGCGAGACATTTTCATTGTTACCAGTATGGATTAGAATATACTCCGTTCCTTTGGATTATTGGTTACTAGAATCACTGAAAACAATAGGCAACAAACTGGGGAATTTTAGAAAGATCTCAGATGCGACTCTGAAAGGAAAATACACCTCCTTCGCCCAAATATGTGTAGAAATGGAATTATCTGGAGCACTTCCACACGCAATAATTTTAGAAGTATATGATGAAGAATGGGTACAGGTGGTGGACTATGAGCACATCCCATTTAGGTGAGGCAAATGCCATGAGCATGGACATCTATATAGAGACTGCCCAACAAATAACATCGAGATAAATTTGAAAACCACTGTGGATAAAACTCCTGAGGGTTTTACCAAGGCTGGGGGCAAAGGGAAAGGCAGAAAGAGGCCGCAAAAGAAGATCAATGAGGAAAGACAACCGAGCCACAATAGCTTTAAGATCCTATAAGAAGAAGAAGGAAACAAAGAAACAAAATAAGAAATGGAGAACATTATCATTGAGAAGGAAAGGGATGAAAACATGGAAGATATCATAGAAAACATGATGGAGATAAATAGGGAGCATGAGATGACTCCAAGTGAGGCAGGAACGAAGGACCATGAACTGCAGGAGATTCTAGATAGGGAAAATTTGGATCTAGAGAAATTTCTGGAACAAGGAACAACCAAAGGAGTGGAATCCCTGCCAAAATAGGAATATGACAGGGTTCAACAGCTCTTCCTATGGAGATCACAAATGAAGGGAACTGGATTCAAAAGAAATCATGAAAGCCATAAACATAGAGGGGTCAAAATGATGGAGGAGACACAGGCACAATCTCCAAGGAACCCAGGCAGGAAAAGAGGAAGAAAAAGACAGAAGGAGTTGCTGAATGAATGTGGGAAACTATTGATTAACTCAGGTAAGATGAAAGAGCTTACCAGTTACTCCTTTACAAACCTTTCTTAATGAAGCTCACAACTTGGAATATTAGAGGCATAGGAAATAGAAGGAAAAAAAGAAATCTCAGTACTAAAATAAAAGAAGAAAAACTAGATATGGTTTTTATTCAGGAGAAAAAATGTTTGATGGATGAAATTAGAGAAATTCATAATAAATGGCTAATCAAGTATGAGTATCTAGAGGTTAAAGCAAAAAGCTTAGTGGGGAGAATTCTCACACTATGGGATCCACAAAAATTTGGAATCCTGGATGCTGAGGCATCTAGGAACTATCTTTCTTTGGTTTGTCAACCATTAGGTGATAAGGAGATATACATGATCAAAAATGTCTATGGACCTCAAAAGAAAGAAGACAAACTCAAGCTTCTCACCTCCCTTGAGGAACTAAGAGCAAGACACCCTAATGTACCCTAGATCGTTGCAGGAGATTTCAATATGATAAGATCTCTTACAGAGAGAAAAGGCAGTATCAGACAACTAGGGAGAGACTCCATGGCCTTCCAGAACTTCATAATGAACATGGGGTTAGTGGACACTGGAACAATAAATGGGACCTTCACTTGGAACAACAAAAGGGGAGGGGCTTCACAAGTCGTATCTAGACTAGATATATTTATTATCTCAGAGGACCAATTTCTCTCGGGCCCTGCCATAACAACTTCTATTCTTCCCTTTGGAGGTTTGGATCATTGGCCTATATAGCTGGAAGCCACTTTTATGGGTACACAAAGAAACAAACCTTTCAGGTTTGAGAATGCCTGGCTCTCTCACCCTTAATTCACCAGTAATATTGACAAATGATGGAAAGAGGATCTCAACATTTAAGGCACTAGAATGTTCCCGCTCCAACAGAAACTGAAACATATGAAATCCAAGCTTAAAGGTTGGAACAAAAAGGAATTTGGCAATATCTTCAAAACCAAAAGAGAAGCTGGGTAGAAACTCTAGGAGATTAATTAGATCAACAACACAGAGGGATTTACAGAGGAATGGAAAAAGCTAGCTAATTCTTTGCTGGAAGAATGGGAAGAATGGTGCTTGCAAGAGGATATCTTTTGGAGACAAAAGTCAAGGATACAATGGATTAGAGAGGGAGAAAGAAACACGAAGTTCTTTCATAAATCTACAATGGATCACAGGGCACACAACAGAATCACAAAGCTCAAAGACTCTCAAGGGAGAGAAATCATCTCTCACAAAGATATGGAATCTCTCCTTGTACAACATTTCCTTAGTATTTCAAAGGAGCCTCCAGGGGACATATCCAGGTTCGTCAATCATTTCACTCAATATATCAGTTGGTTACCAGAGAAGATAACCACAATCTTAACAGGCCGGTGTCAGAAGAGGAGGTTAGTGAAGTGATCAATGAAATGCACAATGGAAAAGCTCCAGGCCCGGATGGGTTCAATGTAGAATTCTTCAAAGCATGTTGGAAAATAGTCAAACAAGATATCCTTGAGGTGGTGGAAGACTCAAGAAGATCTAAAAAGGTTCTGAAGGCTTTTAATGCTTCCTTCATAGCTTTGATCTCAAAACAGGAAAAATCCATGACTTCGAAGGGATTCATACCCATAGCTTTATGTAATGTGGTGTATAAAATTATTTCCAAGGTGATCACCAATAGACTCAAGCCCCTTTTACCAGCTCTCATCTCAGAGGAGAAAACGGGCTATGTGGAAGGAATACAAATCCTCAATAATATCATCCAAGCCCATGAGGTGGTACACTCTCTCAAAAGAAATAAACAAGCTCGCATTATCATTCAATTGGACCTAGTAAAAGCTTGCGACAAGCTAAGTTGGTCTTATATAAGGGCAGTTCTAAGAGCCTTTGGCTTCGACCAAAACTAGATAAGATGGGTTATGGAACTAGTTACCATGACAAGCTTCTCCATCCTGTTTAATGGCGCTCCTTCAAGACTCTTCACACCCTCCAGAGGTCGCAGACAAGGGGATCTGCTCTCACCCTTCCTGTTTGTTCTCATGATGGAAGGGCTAGGCAGAGCGATTAAAATGGAAAATGCTGAAGGTAGGATCTAGGGCATCAAACTCACCTTGGATGGAGCGACTAATACTCATCAACAATTTGTGGATGAAACAATGTTGTAGGGCATACCCACAGTCAGGGAAGCCAGAACAATCAAACAGATTTTGAATGAATTTGCTATGGCTGTTGGCATAGAGGTAAGCCTCAACAAATCAAAAGTTTTTTTCTTTAATACTGACATTGCTATTCAAAGAAATATCACCAGAATTCTTGGGTTTCAAAGGGACCAGCTACCTTCCAAGTATCTGGGCATACCTCTCACAGATAAACCTCTCAGCAAGGAAGTGTGGGAGCCAATTATAAATAAACTTCAGGACAAGATCAGAAAATGGACATGCAGGTCTTTAAATTTGGCAGGGCGCCTTGTGCTCACATAAGCTGTCCTGCAGGCCATTCCCATGTTCATGTTCTCAACTCTTCCTGCTCCTAAAGGAATTAAGCAACAGATCAGGAGCATAAAAAGGGACTTTCTATGGGGCAGAGGAGAAGAGAAAAAGAAATGGGCCTTAGTTTCCTGGGACAAGATTTGCAAACCCAAGAGCCATGGTGGCTTGGGGCTTCATGATCCTAAAACAATTAGTAGAGTTTCGGGAGGTAAACTCTGGTGGAGGTGGATCAAGGTATCGACAAATCCCTGGGCTAAGCTTTGGAAACAAAAATATGCCAAGCATTGGCAGGAAAAGGATCACATTAGAGTGTCAGGGCATATTAAGGGCTCCCATATTTGGAACCTTTCCTAGGAAAATAAAAGTATTGTTCAACAACATAGTTTCTGCGAAATTCAAGTTGGGAACTTAGCTCGATTTTGGTTGGACAACTGGTAACAGGAACCCAACTTGTATAAGGATGAATTAGCATCTCTCAAGAATGACACAGACAACAAAGGTATACTTATGGTAAAAGACTTCTGGGACAAGGATAGGAACAATGGAAAATGGAGATCTTGGAAGGATCTAGGGCACAATGAAGAGAGTCCTTTGAAGGCCCAGGCAGACTCTCTTACCCACGATCTAGAGCATAGGAGGATTCTAGTATCCTCCTTGTCTAACCAACTAAGATGGGGAAAGAACATCGAAGGAAAATTTAACCTCAAAGAAGCTAAACAGGCAATAACAGGATTTAACTATGTAAACCCTGATCAAGTTTGGAAGAATATTTAGTAGAGCCCCCACTAGATGAAAATAAAGTTATTTATTTGGCTAGTTCAGCAAAGGAAAATCTTAACTTGGGAGAATCTCCTGAAAAAAGGCTTCACTGGACCATCCAAATACTACTTTTGTGGCTCATAAGAGGAGACGATGGATCACCTCCTCAACCTCTGCCCTTTCACCTCCACCATGTGGGAATGGGTGGCCTCAATCTTTAGGTACACTAATAGGGATAGACTCAGCATCTCCAACACTTTGAAGAATTGGAGGAAAAATTTCTCAGGGAATAAAATCATTAATAAACCCTGGACTCTGGTTCGAGGCTTTGTTTGATCCAGGTGGATGTTGGTGGCCACCCACCAACCCATTTGGACCCCCACAAATATCTCTTTCAGTCTTTTCAGTTTCCTAAATTGTAGCACAGTTTACTATTTTTAGCAGTTTTTCGGGTCCTGAACTTCCGGAGCCGTTTTGAGGCCCTAAACGACGTTTTTTTTTTTTGGGATTCTGGGGCAACATGGGTCCATGGACCCATGTTGCCTCCCAAAGTGGTAGTACTCGGATAGATCTTTCTAACGAGCTATCGTACGCGTCAAACGGAGATCGTATGCCAAAGTTACGACCTCGGGAAATTGATGTACCAATTTACCCAAACGGGGCCCACAATTTGGCGTTTCATCTTCTAGGTTAGGTTTCGGGATGTGAAGGGTTTTCCATTGTTTCTCAACAATAAATAGGCCTTTGAGCCTCATTGTAATACAGTTCGGAACAGTTCAGAGGCATGTAGCCGCACATCTCTTCTCAGAGATAAGCTACCATCGCCCTAGCTGGTTTCTTTCCATTTCTGTTTGTAAGCATATTTCAGTATTTTACAGTAATGAAATGAAGTATTATTTCCACTGCATCTTTGTGTATATGGTTATCGCATCTCTGTATTTATGGTTATCTCTATAATCTATTGCGTTCCTGCTTAAATCCGGAAAAGTGGTATCAGAGCGATCTGCTTTTTCTCTGTTTTTCTTTGCATGTCCCAACGAGGTCGGGATATAAGGAGTTAGGGCTTGAACTGGTCGAACCTTTGCAAGACCAGCCTCGAAAATCCCGACGGCCTCCCATGGCGGATCAGAAGAAAGACGAGGGGGCAGGAGATCCTATCAAAATCTTGCTCGAAGAAGCGCTCGAGCGGCAAAGGAACGCGATGATGGATAGCTTTGCGCAGATCCTTCAGCGGCTACCCAGAGGCGACGCATCGGCTTCCAACAGCAACTCTGGAAATGCCACGCCATTTAAGGTACAAGTTAATTTTGAAATCCCCATCTTCGAGGGACAAATAGACTCAGATGCCGTAGATAAATGGTTAAATCTGCTAGATGGGTATTTTTCTGTTCATGAATTTTCAAGTCGGGAAAAGATTGTTTTTGCTCTTCTCAAAGCAGCCCCCACGTCAAGGACTGGTGGGAAACCTACTGCGAGCAGAAGGATGAAAGTACAGGCTCACTATTTTCAGCCGCACCCACTTGGAATGACTTCGGGGATGCCATCAAAGAGCAGTACTACCCTGTCGGAAGCTATGAGGACAAATACATCAAATGGACCACACTGCGGCAGGGACGAGACCAAGATGTGCCGGAGTTCACAAACATTTTTCATACCCTTCGCACACAGTTGGGTATCAAAGATTCTGAGTTGCATCTGGTACTCAAATACCGTGGCTGCCTACACAAATACATCCAGGAAGAGATGGTGTTCTTGAACATCTCCTCACTCGGCACAGCATACCGATACGCTGTCAAAATCGAGCAAAAGTTCAAACAGAAGAAGCGAGACTTTGGATCTGCAAATCCGAAGCCCAAAGGACAAAGCCAAGGCGGGGCAGCCCAAGACAACCCGCCGAAGTTGCAAGAAAAGAACAATACCACGAAGCCAAAGAAGGACACAGGAAAGTGGTGTGAGTTCCACAAGAGTCCCACTCATAACACAAGTGAGTGTCGGACCAAGCAGTCGTTGGTGGTCGAGTTGAAGGCTTCCGAATCAGATGCATGTTCTGACCCTGAGCCAGAACCCGACAAGGGGAATGGCAAAGGGAAGCAGATAATTGATGCGGATCCCAGCGCTACTGTTGCCACCGCCAAGATCCAGAAAGATGAGCCCGAAAATCCAGAGGAAGGGGAGCGTCTTTTCCACTCACAGATGTGGGTGAAGGGTTCGCCGCTACAATTCATTGTCGACAGTGGCAGCCAAAAGAACCTCGTTTCAGCAGAGGTCGTGAAGCGGTTGGGCCTACCGACTACACCGCACCCGCAGCCGTACAGTATCGGGTGGCTTCATGAAGGACGAGATCTGAAAGTTCGCCAGCAGTGCCGCCTTCCCTACAACATCAAGCCCTTCACAGACGAGGTATTGTGTGATGTTACACCTCTGGATGTTTGTGATGTATTATTAGGCCAGCCATACTTGTGGAGGCGACATGCTGTATATGAGTCAAGGCCTCGTGCTGTCATTATTTCTTTAAATAATTCATTATACAGGATACCGGAGGTAGCCCCACCTACCGCCACATCTTTGATCACTACCAAGAAAGGCAGCAAGCTCATATCACAGACCAGGAAATTCATCTGTCTGGTTCACTCCCAAAATAAGGGGAAGATCGTTGCTACATCCATGACCCCTGCAAAGGGTTCCTCCACACAGCAGCAGCAGCAAAGGGATACGGTCATGACAGAACATAGGAACAAATTCTCCTCACCCACAGGGGTACCACATAAGTTTCAGGTGGGCAACAAAGTTTGGTTACATCTGCAGAAAGAACGCCTTACAAGAGCCCATCAGAAGCTCCGACCACTCCGACATGGTCCTTACAGCAGTACCAAGGCTATGGGGAACAATGCTTCGAAGCACATCATTCCTCCATTCCTTCGCCTGCACCAAATGTTCAATGTGGACCATCGTCGACCATGCTTCCCACCATCACTGGACACATCAGAGATTGCAGGACAAGTTCAGCAGATGGAGGAACTCAACGCAATGGGGACCATTGCTTCCTAAGGGGGGAGGAATGATCCAGGTGGATGTTGGTGGCCACCCACCAACCCATTTGGACCCCCACAACTATCTCTTTCAGTCTTTTCAGTTTCCTAAATTGTAGCACAGTTTACTATTTTTAGCAGTTTTTCGGGTCCTGAACTTCCAGAGCCGTTTTGAGGCCCTAAACGACGTTTTTTTGGGATTCTAGGGCAACATGGGTCCATGGACCTATGTTGCCTCCCAAAGTGGTAGTACTCGGATAGATCTTTCTAACGAGCTATCGTACGCGTCAAACGGAGATCGTATGCCAAAGTTACGACCTCGGGAAATTGATGTACCAATTTACCCAAACGGGGCCCACAATTTGGCGTTTCATCTTCTAGGGTTAGGTTTCGGGATGTGAAGGGTTTTCCATTGTTTCTCAACAATAAATAGGCCTTCGAGCCTCATTGTAATACAGTTCGGAACAGTTCAGAGGCATGTAGCCGCACATCTCTTCTCAGAGATAAGCTACCATCGCCCTAGCTGGTTTCTTTCCATTTCTGTTTGTAAGCATATTTCAGTATTTTACAGTAATGAAATGAAGTATTATTTCCGATGCATCTTTGTGTATATGGTTATCGCATCTCTGTATTTATGGTTATCTCTATAATCTATTGCGTTCCTGCTTAAATCCGGATCATTGTTACCTGGAATGTTTGGAAAGAGTGCAATAGTCGAATCTTCAAGAATAAAGCAAGCAAGCCCTAGCACATAATTGACCAAATTTTAAAGTAGCTCAAAGACATAGTCAATAGTTCGTTGAGGTCACTTCCTAAGGACCCTCGTCTGCCCCAAGATGCGAGCATTCTACTTCATATGGGTCTCCAGTCTATAAGCCCACATGGTATAATCAAGGGTGTGTTATAGACATTTTTGGGCACTGCAACCCCAAGCATAAAATGTCCATAAACCAAGGGCTCCTAAGTCCCTGAAAGTGTTGTTCCAACCCCTAAAGGAACAAGGTCAACTGATTACAACTTCTCCCAGAAGTTCTCCATGAAAAACTACTCAGAACTGATCAAAACAGGATCATTTCACCGGCTCCATAGGCAAAGTGCGTTGCATCTCACCTAAGTACACTTAGTGGGTGCGTTGCATTTCAAAAATCCCTTCTATGGGGTGCGATGGGCGAAAAGAGACAAATGGCAGTGCCAATCTGTGAGGTGGAGAAGCATGGAATCTTCCATAAACTTCTCCTGTGACACTTGCCATTCTGAATTCGACCAAGGATGAGTAAGAGATCATCAATCTCCAAGTGGAAGCAAGAACTATCAGAGGGAAGACACTAATCAAATCACAAGCTGACTCATCTCCCTTACAGATATCTATATATGGATCCCTCATCCTAGAGATCCGGAGGCTGGAATTTTGCATCTTGTAAGGAATTGTTGTTGGTTTCTTGAGGCAACATCATAGTGTTGGGTGACCTAAGCTTTGCATGAGGTGAAGAAGGGCTTACCTGCTGAGAGGATGATGCTGGGTCAGAACAACTGGTTGTAACTCTCTTGGCTCTTTCTTGATTATCAATAAAGCAATTCAAGTTTTCCTCCATACTCTTGTGTCATTTATGTTTCATGCATTTGTATGGTCAATTTACATCTGATCCTAGATTGTTTATGATGATAGATCCATGTTCTTGTATAGTGTTATGCTGCTTTGATTCTACAGGTACTCTGTGAAGCTGGGTGTACAAGGAAGCAAGTAGCAAAGGACTATCAGAAGAGAGAGGAATCGAGCAAGGAACCAAGCGCAAGACAGAGGTTGGTCTCCTTTATTCTTCTCTCATCTATCTTTCATAAAGGAAAACGAAAGTAGTTTTACTTTGTTTGTTTCTAAGGTAGCTACCACACCTTAGTGGGATTAGCAGTTCTGCATAGACACTTTTCCTTGTAACAGGGTGTGAGCCAAACAAATGCAGATATAAATATTTGGAAGCCTCCTCCACATGGTTTCTTAAAGGTCAATATAAACGAAGCTTCTAAGGGCAACCCAAGGTTAGTTGGTTTTGAGGGTGCTATAAGAGATGAACATGGTCAAATAAAGAAGAACTTTCATGGCCACTTGGGGAAGGTCACAAATAACATGGTGGAACTCATGGCCCTAGAGCAATGCTTGGAAATCTTGGTGGATTCAAATTCACATAATGTTATCATTGAAGACGATTCGAAATTGATTATTAGAGTGGTCAAGAAAATATGTAATGACACATCACCGGAAAAAGTGTTGAAACACTGGAGGCTATCGTAGGTCTTTCACCATATCTACACCCACCTGCAAACCTTAAAAATTGTAAGATTTTTCCATGTGAAAAGAAAAGCTAACATGTTAGCTGATCATTTGGTGAATGAAGGAGTGACAAATAAGGAAAGGGACGCTCGGCACGTTTGGGAGTTGTTACCCCCATGTAAAGTGCTAGAGGACTGTCTCTGTCAGACTGCCAAAGATAGGGAGCAATGGATGGACAAGATGGATCGAAGAGGATCAGGAGACAGGTGGGAGGATAGGGAAGCCTAAACTGTTTGCCTGTTGCTTGGCGGAAGAGTGTGCAATTTAATTTGCATAGCGGAAGAGCGCGCAAATTAATTCACGCAAGAATGGTTTCTCGAACCACAAGTGGTATTTCAGGTGGGGTTTGAGTGGTAAATGTTTTTTCAAGGTTGGCCTCCGATTCCACTCTTTAAGTGACACATAGCAGTGAGGAGGAGAGAGGAAACCGCTTTTCGGGTGGTTAATCCTCATGCTACTTGTCCACTCGAAATCAGCGTGGACCGTTGGATCCACGAGGGGTAGATCAATGGTGGAGGTGCGGTCATGCAGACCTGCCATTTTTTATGGAAGCAGTTGTATTATTTTTGAAATCCGCCCTTAGGGGTTGCAGGTCAGGTTTGTTTATTTCCTATGTAATCCTTATTTTCCGCTAGAGTGAATGGTTCCGAGTTTTAAAGGTTTAAATCCATTAACGCTTTTGATAGGTTATGTGGACCATTTTTTGGTAAACGAAAGGAATTTTGGTTTACCCTATAACATATGTAATGTACTTGTTTGGTTAATAGAAAGATCCATTCTTACTTGACCAAAAAAAGGAGTGTTAGTTTTATTTAGTTATTTTTGAATTAGAAATTAATGATTGATTGAAGTTATTTGGGTGAGGTCCAAGTTCAAATCCAATTGTCACTATAACCTCTAGGATAATACCAACAACCCACAAACAATTGGAATAATGGAGAAATATGCATATTCTCCTAATAATAGTGTTTGTTGTGTATTGTTAGAGAGTTGGTTGAACTCTTTTCCTTAGTCTTTGTTGGTTGACAATTCCTATATTCTAGGAACATGTTCAACAATAATCTAATCCTATGTATGTAATACTTTGTTGGCCTGGTGAATAGAAGTAAGTGTTGTGGTGTAGTCTCATAAGTGAGTGATTGTCTCACCAGAGAGTTGCATCCCTTATTTAAATTTGTCTTTCATTTTTTGTGTTGATATCAAAGCTACTTTAAGGGTTGTGAGACTAGTGCTGAGAATCACTAGCGTGAGAGTCTAAAGGCATGTCAGCCTCGAGTTGTTTGAGTTTGAAGGAATGTAGAGCTTCCTGTTCATATGAGGTAATTCATGGTGCCAACTAGTCAACTGAATGGTGTGTTGTGTGAAGGTGCTTGGCATTCAGAGACTCCTTGAACCTATGATTGTACACGGTACGTATTGAGTAGCCTTGAAAGGTTGTGTGTGAATTTGTATGATGGCAAGGAGTGCTTGTTTTTGTGTGTGCACTAAGTGAGGGAGAGTTCCCCTATGGATTAATTATGTGAAACATTGTATAGCATGGAGTTGAAGTGAGGATACAACCTCAATGGTTAAAAACAAGTGCTTTTGAACATGTTTGTTGTAAGTGTGTGAAATTTGCAGTGGTGGTTGACGACAGTTTCACTATTGTTTATAAAGATATAATCTTGTTGAATAAGAGAGGTAAAACCAACCATTTTTACCTTTTATCATTTCATATGTCTTGTGGAAATTAAAGAAAATTTTAATTTATCGGCTGCAAGTGCATTTAGATTTTTCTTAATTCTCTTGGAGGAAACATCATTTCATTACTTAGAATATAGTCTTAGACGCCGCAAAATGTGACTTGATTTCTAAACGTAGTTTCATAGACCATCATGAGGTTGTAGCGTACACCAAAATTTTGGAGTTGTGTTGATCAAAGTTTTGAGCATGAGAGTACACCCACACGATGGTTGGATTTTCTATTTTTGTAGAGCCTCTAACTTGTGGTTTAATTTTTTATCATTTTGCGCTAAGGTTTCCTAGACCAACTTTGATGTTCTGAGGCTAATAAAGTTATCAACATGATATCCTGTGTAATTGGGTAAAGAGATCAATATGAAATCTTTGAATAAAGCTATGGGGTTGAGTGGCGACATCATCTAGTGTGTGGAATTGAAGTTATAGGTGCAATTTTTTAATTGGAGAAGATATTGGACATGCGATTGTGAAGTGACTGTGTTGGAAAGATTATGAATTTTGATAGCATTGATGCATGGAGGTGTTTGTATAAGCAAGGAACTACAATGAAATCAACGACTATGGAATCTATTACTACAAAAGTGCATAAATTCTATTTGATATTACCTAAACCTTTTTTTGTGAGTGTTTTTCTTTTAGTGAAGTAGCTTGAAAAATAAATATGGTTAATCCTCTAGTAGAATCATACTTAAATGAAGAAACCAAGTTGGATGGCACCAATTACGTGAATTGGAAATTTAAAATGCAACATTTATGTAAGGATACAATGCCAGGTTGATAGCGAGTGGTGATGAAGTGAATCCATAGGTAGTTGCAGGATCTACAACAACATCAATTCAAGACTGGGAGAAGTGAGAGACTAAGGATAAAGTCTTACAGTTGCAAATGTATGTGAAAGAAAAAATTATATCGCATATCAAAGATGGAAAGACATCGAATGAGATATGGACAATGCTCAAGGACTTGTACGAATCAAAGAATACAAATCAACTCTTGTCACTGCATAGTAAGCTTATGTTTATTAAATGGAATAAAATGAAAGTCTCAATAATTTTATTTCAGGAATTAAGGACTTTAAAGATAAACTTGGAGATATAGGTGAAGCAGTATCTAGTGCTAACCTATTCACTATAACTTTAAATGGAATTCTATATGAGTGTCATATTTTCATCATATATCTTGTAGAAATTGAGAAGGCTCTCACTTTTGATGATTCAGAATGCATACTCATACAAGAGAAAGAAAGAAGAAGGAATCTTAAGCCACAAAATTTTGATTTGGCGCTGATGGAAAAAGGAAAACCACATTTCAAAAGGAAGCTTTGAGATGGTATAAGGAGGAATGTCACCACAAGGAGATACATCATTTGGTAAGTCACCATTTGCAAGACCACAACTAGGTATGACATCTCCAAAGGTCAATATTAAATGTCATTATTGTGGAAAATATGGACATTACTCTAGAGATTGCATGAGAAGGAAATACCATGAGTCCAAACATAGACATACGAGGCACATTGGTAATTTTGTTAATAAAGGAGAAACAATGAATGATATGCCAAAATTTTCAGACTATTTTTTACAGATGTTACACTATCATCTGAAATAGATGATCCAAATACTTAGTTTGTTGATTATGGAGCCTCCATCCATATGTCTTGTAATAGGCACTAGTTTGAGAAATTTCATGAAACTAACAATGGTATGAATCTATATCTTGGAGATGGTTGTGTAGACAAAATTAAAGGGTATGGTGATGCATCATTTACATTACCTAATGGTTGTATTAAACTAATTCACAATGTGATGTATGTTCCTAGTATTAAGAAGAATCTAATATAAGTATCTACTATAATTGATCAGGGCTTGAAAGTAAAATTTGTAAATTCACATTGTGTGGTGAAAGACATGCAAGATCACTTCAAGGTCATTGCAACATGAGTTAGAATAGGATGTTTATATAAGCTCAATGTGAAAATCAAAAGCCATCAAGCATTAGCATCCATGACCATGACATAGAACATCTTTGGCTTCAAACGTATGGCCACATTAACTTTCATGATCTATTACTACTTTGAAAACGAGGCATGGTAGAAGGGATTCCAACACTGACAAATGAATATTCTGAAAGTAAAGGGTGTGAATTAGGGAAGATGCATAGAGAATAATTCCCTACTCATATAGATAAAAGGAAAAGGGATGTTTTAGAATTGTGTATATAGATTTGTGTGGGCCTATGCAGACTAGATCACTAGGTGGAGCATATTATGTATTTATCAATATTGATTGTTGTAAAAAATATACATGGGTATACTTCATGAGAAAGAAGAGTGATGTATTTGAATATTTTAAGAAGTTCAAAACTATCGTTCAAAAGCAAAGAGAAAAATATGTAAAAATCCTCCGATTAGATCAAGGGGGAGAATATATTTCAAATTAATTATTCAAGTACTGCAAATCCCATGGAATTGTACAACAATATACAATGCCATATACTCCATAGCCTAATGGAATATTTGAAAGGAATAATAGAACTGTTGTAAAATGTGCATGGATCATGCTAAAAGGTAAAAATCTTACCAATTCTTTATGGGCCGAAGTTGTTAACATTGTTGTTTACTTGAAAAGTAGAAGTCCAATTTTTTTTTAGATAATAAGACTCATTTTGAAGCATTTTATGGTGATAAACTAGCAATAAGCCATCTAAGAATCTTCAGTAGCAAAGAATTATCTCACGTTCCAAATGAAGGTAGAAGGAAACTTGATGGAAAAGCCATCAATTGTATTTTCATAGGTTATTTTTCTAATCATAAAGCTTATAAGTTGTTTGATCCCTGCACACCTAAAATATTTGCAAGCAGAGATGTATTATTCATGAGCTTTCATACGAAGGCCATAAGAATGACAAGTATGATGCATGGCATATCCCTTATGGGTATGCTGATGTTAAAGAGGAAGTAGCTGATAAGAAGGAATAGAAAGAGGAGGAAGAATCTAGTGACATGGACATCTCTAACAACCACAACACAACAAGAGGACTAGATTATTCACTGCAAAGTAGGATAATATATGAAAATAGTGAAGTACCAAGAAGGTTGTCTTGTCAAACTCAACCACCAGTAAGATTTAAAGATTACACCTTAATGACTAAAATTATAAATGCCATAGAACCTTTGAATTTTGAAGAATCTAATGAGCATAAAGAGTGGAGAGATGAAATGAAGGAAGAATATGAGTCTATAATAATGAATGACACTTGGGAATTAACATAATTTCTTGAAAACAAGGTATCCATAAGATCCAAATGGTTGTTAAAACCTAAATTTAAAGTTGATGGAAGTATAAATAAATATAAGGCTAGGTTAGTTGCAAAAATCTACTCACAAAAAGAAGGAATTCATTATGAAGAAAGTTTTTCACCTGCAACTAAGTTAAATACAATTAGATTGATGATTTCTTTAGCTAAAAAAAATAAATGGAAACTACAAAAACTAGATGTTAAGTCTGCCTTCTTGAATGGGGAACTAAAAGAAGAAGTATATCTTGTTCACCTAGAAGGGTTTGTTAAAAAGGGCCAAGAACATATTGTTTTCAAGTTAAAGAAAGCATCACATGGATTGAAACAAGCACCAAGATCATGGTATGTCAATATTGATTCTTTCTTTCTTTAGAAAGGTTTTATGAAAAGAAAAAGTGGCCCTAATCTGTATATCAAGTCAGATCAAAAGGGGCATGTTATTATGATTTATCTACAGGTTGATGATCTTATTATAACATGCAATGCTTCTAAGTTGATTGATGAAGTTAAAGGATAGTTGTCACAGGTATTTAAAATGAAATACCTTGGTGAATTGCATCATTCAAGGTTCAAGGTCTTGAGATATGGAGAGAAGGCAGACAAACTTTGGTTACACAAAGTAAGTATACCAGGGATTTACTCAAAAGATTCAAAGTGGACCAATGAATGGCACTATCAATGCCATTAGAGAAAAATTCCAAAATTTGTAGTAATGATGGGACAAGAGAGGTGGATGGTACATTGTATCATCAACTAGTGGGAAGCTTAAAATATTTCACTACAACCATGCAAAGCATAGCATATTAAGTTAGCGTTCTAAGTCAGTTTATGGACAAACCTCTTGAAAGCCACTGGAGAGAAACTAAGAGAGTACTTCATTATATAAAAGGAATAATTAACTTTGGTATTAAATATACTGATGATTTTAATGTTGAGTTGGCAAATTATTCTGATTTAGATTGGGTCGGAAATCCTAATGACAAAAAATCAACTTCAAGATATGCATTTGGCCTTGGATCTGGGATTATGGTATGGAGCAGTAAGAAACAACCAATTGTTTCTTTATCATCAACTGAAGTTGAGTAAAAATCCTTGTGCAGTGCTACTTGTAAAGCAGTTTAGTTGAGGCAGATTCTTGAAGATGTGGGAGAAGTACAAAAACCACAAACTATTATCAAGTGTGACATCAAAGCACCATCAAACTAGCAAACAATCTTGTGTACCATGAAAGATAAAAACATATTAAGACACATTATCATTTTGTTAGGGAAAAGATGTAGTTCAAGGAAATCGATTTAGTTTATTGTAATACCATTGAAATGTCGTTTACATCTTTAAAAAGCCTTGTAACACCCTCCTCGCATATTTACCAAAGCTAACTAGTCCATCGGGGTAAACATGTGATGAAGAGTTACAATGATATGATTCAAATCCCCATGTATAGTTAAGGAAGTGGAACTAACAAGACAAGACCAATCCGACCTTCCTCAGGAGCTTCATAACCTTCAAGATCCAACCAACCCCTCTAGGTGTCCAACCCCTGAGCCAACTTGATGTTTTGTTGAACTAGACCCCCATTCAATCCCATGATAAGCCTTCCATACGATGGGGACCCTCCATTCGCGTCCACAACAAGGCAACCATGCGACTATGGCCTTTTTTAGGTAGTTTTGTGCCCGCGACCTCAGATTCAAAGGCGCTTTTTCAGGGTTAGGACTCAGGCCTTTGCTTAAGACTTCATGAAACTTTCAGAAATGATAAATAACAAGATGACAAGGCCTCTAATGAAAAACTTGAACAAGTACCGGACATGACAAGGCCTATCCATGACATAAATTCCGTCAAACACATCATGAACATGTAATCTGCAGGTCATATAAACACATCTAAGCATAGGGACTTCATACTTATCTAAGAATCATCAAGAAGGTCTGATGCCCTCTCATAATAACTGAATTATCATCTATTAGGTCATGTATTCATTAATAGTTCATTTACTAATCAAAACATGTTGAGAGCCATAACCAAAGTTTTTCATAAACCATGCTTATAACCAACATATAACCAACATAATAACAATGATATAACAACCATTAAAACCACATATTAATAAGTACATTTACATATGGAACACAAGGGGAAAATATGTCTTATTAACATATTCAAAAGCCAACCAAGTCAGGGAATTCCACGTACCACCCGACTATAGATTGGGATAAACCAAAACTTTATTTCAGCTAATCACCCCTGTGCCATATTCCAAGCATGAATGTGGGACTAACAACAAAATTGAGAAAGGCTTCCTCATGCTTTATCATATATCCCGCTAATATTGGTTAAGGATTTATAGGCCCAAAAACATCATCTATACAACCAGGCTTTAGAAAAATCTTGCCAAGGGATTCGTAGGCCCAAACAAGAAACATATACTAGCAGGATTTACCGCAATCACACCACATACCGTTCCAAGGATCACCAGGTCTATACAAGCATGGATGCCTCTAGATCTCTCCACCTAAACTGTGAAGAATCTGTCTGTCTCCACCCTCTAGGATTTATTGTATATCCATCATTCATTGGTTGAGGATTCCTAGTCCCAACCAGGGTATACACAATCAAGATTTACCATAATCCCACCTTCACCGATCGAGGGATTCCTAGGCCTTGTGTTTCCCCCTCAGACCACCCACTCAATTTAGAAACCATTCGACAATCCAACTCAACCAAGTAAGAGAAATCCCATCACACCATGGTGATTGGGAAATGGAAAGGAAAGGTTAAAAGCCACGGTCACACCTGGAAAACCCCATGCCCGTGATAGCAAGAGAACCAAATACACACATGCATGTAAAATTCATGCCAAAACTAGAAAGGAAATCATACATGCAACTCGATACCTGCAAGTAATCTTGATGTAGCAGCTTGATCCAATTATTCCTTGCTTGATCTCGCTTTCCTTTGCTTTATTTTTCCTTTGATTTCCTTGCTCCAATGCTAGAGTGCTCCAAGAATGCTTTAAGTGTGCAAGAGTATGTGAAAGTAGAGAGAATAGAGAGGGAGTTCCAAAATTAAACTGAAAAAAAAAAAAGTTGTGAATTGATCATTAGAAACCTTTTTATTAGTGAGGCATCTATTTTCTTCATTTTCCATCATTTTCCTCCTCACATGCAACTTGTGACCTTTCACCTTCCTTTTCTCCTATTTTCCATTACTTTTATAAATACAATGCCAATTAATGTCTCTTGTCTTCTCAAAGTCTTTTCGATTGCGTTTACCAATTTTCCTTAGCCATAATAAACCAAATGAACACCCACACTAGAATGTTTTGCCCAACATTAAGCTTGGAATAAGTGTCCAATGACCTTGGTCTTATTTTTCCTTTATTAACTTTATTACATGGATTTTTAACCTGGGGCTATTACAAGCCTCTTGGAAAGGAAAATTTTGAAGTATTTAGGAACAAGCTGGGTGTGGTAGAGAACACATTTCTCCATTAAGGGGGAGTTTTGGAATAATGGAAAAATATGAATATTCTCCTAATAATAGTGTTTGTTGTGTATTGTTGGAGATCTAGTTGAATTGTTTGCCTTAGTTAGTCTTTGTTGGTTGGAAGTTCCTATATTCTAGGAATCTATTCAACAATAATCTAATCCTACATATGTAATATTTTGTTGGCCTGGTGAATAGAAGTGAGTGTTGTGGTGTAGTCTCTTGAGTGAGAAATCGTCTCACTAGAGAATTGCATCCCTTCTTCAACTTTGTCTTTCATTTTCTGAGTCAAACTAGACCATCTGGGTAGAGTCTATGCTAGGAATAACCTTCCTTTTTGTGAAGCTAAATGTTTATGGATAATTCAGAGAAATATATATCTAAATAATCAATGCATACTCTGGTCCCTGGATAGTGAAACCAAATGAGTGGAAATGCTTCAAGCTCTTAACTAATAGAGGTTGAGGTATATTTCAAATCAAAATATGCATTTTTTTTTGAAAATTTATGAATTCTAGCCAACTAGGATATTTAGGTTGATAAGTTGAAGATAAAAGACAAAAATACTAAATTCAAAGAAAACATGGAGATTAAGTGGATTTAGATTGTTTCACCTCAATGTGTTCTTTCCCGTGTTGTGTAGAGCTCCTTGGATTAGGCATGGGACCCAAACGGGCCTTAATAATTTCCATTCTGCAATCCAAGTCCTTCATTTGAAATTATAACTCATCCAACATAAACAAGATATCATGTTTTGCATCATTGTGGTTTAGTAGCACCTTCCCCATTAATGAATTCATTTGTCAATACAAATCTATTGTGTACAAATATTGATTTTTCCTCCCTCGAGTGTTCCCAATGTTTAGGATCCACATTGCCACTTCAGCTACAATTTCTGTGTTTGAGAGACACCCTCTTTCCCCAACAATTTATTGCTCTACCTTGTCGAGTTTTTGTTGGATATTAGATAGAGTCTACTCTTGGAACTAATGTAGAGAGGTTCCACCCTAAAGCAGGCCCTTGAGCCTCCCTGATCTTCATTAGTATATTGCTGCTCATTTTGAACATGCGTGCTAGTGCGTCATTTCTGAGATAGGTCCAAGAATGTGACTCGAACTTGAGAGAACCAATGATAGCAGGCCACCGAGCATTGCAAGGAACAAGTAGATACATGGCCAACACAAACACACTCTACTTTCTAATCCCCAGGCAAGAGTCCTTCATGTTGATATCACTAGTCCACATGAGGGGTTCAAAAAGTAAAACCTAGTTCCTGGGAAGTTGTTTTAGAGAATGATTGGAGGGGAAATAGCCCAAGGATTTGATAGAACGACATACTTCCACTAGATGCTTCATAAAGAAAAATTCCCTTTGAGCGGCTCCAAATGCGGGAGAAAAACCCCAATTAAAATGAAAACTGGACTTGGATTTTGCATCATCATTCTACTATGCAGAGTCAGACTCTCATATTTTGCGATTGCAATTACATGGTATGAAAGAGAAAAATAATGATGTCACTTGTTATAATTATAAAATATGATACCCAAATACAAAATTTAATTATGTCATTGCGATACTTGAGTGAGGAGTGACATGACACACCACTTTTCATTATTACTCAGTGAGATAGTAACCATGCCACCCTCCCACTTTTCACATTTCTCATTACAATCTGAGATAAGCCACAAACAACTTTAATATTAAATAGAAAAACAATTTATCGAATAAAAAACAATCTAAATAATTTATCCAGCAACAAAATGTTATCACTGAACTTGTGCTAAAAAATACTTACTAGGATATTTATTTGATTTTTTTTAATAATGGCACATCTTCGAAAATCCGTTCTAATTTTCAGTATTGTATTGTAATTTCTTATACTTTCTCATTCTTATCTTTTGTTGCCCATTTTCAAGTGAAGTCTCGTTCTTTTTACTTCTTTTTTTATAATGAGTATAATTGCTGGTGGCCCACTTCTACAGTTACAATCTAAACAAAAACCAAAGTTGTGACGTAGATTGGATGACAGACATGTCTGTGTGTGGTCACCATGTGGGACGCAGAGTGTTCTTTGGATAATTGGTAAAGGACACTGCTGTGTAATAATATTATGATCCATACATTTCTGTCTTTGCTTTCCATGTGGGATTGTGGGTTGGAGAATAGTTTAATTGAGTAATAATTATGAGTTAATTTTGGTATTTTTATGTGAATGCTAAATTTCGGGAATATTTTAGAAATTGATATTTCGGGAAGATGTTCCTGAAAATGGAGCAAAATACTGAGAAAACAAAGAGAGGATGATGGAATAAAAGCTGCAGAATTTGCAGAAACAGATGGAAATTCATTTTTTAGATAAATCTTTCTCCTTACAAAGAGCTATGCTAAACCTTGTATACGACAGAGCTGGTGAATCGAACGTGGAAGGAATCAAATCTTAGAAATAAGAGAATCTTGCAGATATTTTGGCGGTGGATATGCAGCCATTTTTCCAGCGACAGAAGGAAGTAGGTGCTTTCTAATCATTGAGGTGTGTCGGTGAGGAGTGACAGAATAGGTACCCATTTGTGGCCACAATGGTAGAGATCAGGTTTGTATACATGGAAAAGTTTAAACAGGTTGGTAGAGATTTTCAAAATATTTTAATTTATTTATAGTCAATTATAACTATTTTATAATTTATATAAAATAATCTCCATCGTAACATCAAGTAATGTAAAAGGAGAGAAAACATAATAAAATACCTAATTTTCTGGTTAGTTTTCCTGCATAGAGTTTCAAGTTTTGTGTTCCAATGGGGGTAAATGTTACTGTGGTGGCACTCTGGTTGAGAAATGCACTTTATCTCATTTGGTGTTTGCAGCATATGGTTGGGAAATGCATTTTATCTCATTTGGTGGTGTTTGCTGCTATTAGCAGTATATAATATTATGTATTATATAATTTAGGTTTAAAATTATGGTTTGAGAGTGTGTATTTTATAATTTAGTTTGAGGTTGTTGTGTGATTTTATTTTTATTTAATATGGATTTGCCATGTGTCACTTAAATAAAATACTCTAGATAAAAATAATACAAGCTATAATAAAAGAAAAAACAATTTCACATATTTGATTAGTTTTAATTAAAAACATTATAAAACATATGGTAAAATTATCTTTTTCATTTTGAAGTTATAAACAAAATATTTTGATGTCTATGTCAAATAATGTAATTTTATATCAACTTTACAAAGATAAGAAAATGAAGTAATTAAAAAGGAAAATAAAATCTTCTATTTCTCTTATAAATATTTTAATATTGAACTTAATCTTTAATTATTTAAATATTCATATTGATTAAGAGAGATGGAATTTAGTGGCTTCTTAATAAGAAGGAAATGTGTAATTCATTCAATTTTTAATATAAAATATTAAGAATAAATATATCTATCTTTACCAAGCACTAAAAAAGGTTAAATCTCTCCACATTTTTTTTCCAATAAAAAAAAATTGATTATGTGAAAAAAGATATACCAATATATATGATTCGATCATGGATTATCCACATTTTACTATCAAAAGCAGAAATTTCATCTAAAAACCCTTTTACAAAATATTCATAGTAAGAAAAACCATTGAAAAGAAACTATAAAAATCCAAAATTAAAACATATCCATAGAAACAAGACATGTAAACAATTCAAATAGAAACAAGACATGTAAACCAGACATGAAAATAACTAAAATATAATTTTATTTTAAATTATTATTATTAATTATAAAAAGAATAAATATAACCTCAACTTTATATCTTGACTAAATTTAAAAACATTTCATAAATATTATGTGGAAAGTAAGCCTCTACCATTCATCTAATGATTAGTATAATAAATAAAACATAATAATATTTTATATTTCTCATATTTATTTATTATTATAATTTACATACAACATGAAAAATATACTTTCACATAATTTTTTGAAAATATTAAAAAAAATTATTTTTTAATAAAAAGGATGCTATTTAATAAAACAGGTTAATAAATAGATAAATCACATTTTTAATAGAAATATGAGGCGTGGAAATTATACGAAAATTTATAGTTAATTGATGGAAATTTTAAGCATAAAATTGAATAACTTTTACATCACATTAGAAGAAAATTATTGGAAAATAGATAGTACTCACTTATTTGTTGACTCCATTATTTACCAATTAAATTGTATGACTATTCTCTTTACTAAAATATAATTTAGTTATTAAATTATTATTATTACTTTTTTATTATTTTGTAAATTGTAAAGTATTTTTTTTATTATTATTTATTTAGTAAAATATAATTGTTTTTGAGAAAATTTAATTTAACAAAATAATATATAATTTAATTATTAATTGTAAAATGATTATTATTTTTAATTTTTATAAATGATGTTTCTATTATTATTATTTAATTTAATTTAATTTTAAATTAAAAATAATTTTATCTTATAATTAAAATTGTGTGGTAGATAATCATATAAATTAAATATTTACTTTAAGATATATTTCACATTACTAAAAAAAATTAACTAATTTATAACCTTGTTATTATTATTAATTATAAAAAAAAATTAATATATGAATTAAACATATTTACTTATAGAAAAACATTTAACGAGATTCTTAATCATGAAGATTCACCCCATTTTATCATGGAGATTATTAACCTGTAGAAAGACTTTGTTACAATAGCATGGTTACAATGGCTTGCGCTAATACCATAGCTTACTAATACACATGCTAAAAAGTCCATAACTCATGTTTATATAATACATATTCATGTGACACTTGAATGGGGTGGCTTATGAGGAGGAAGGTGGGAGAGGGGGTGGAGGGTGGGCTATCGTCATACCACCTATCCAACGGACTGAGGGACGTGGCAACACACACTCGAGAATGTCTTAATGGTGAGATTCTCTGACAAGAGGCAAACCATTATCACCCAACAATAATAATGTTATTGGAACTAAGATGGTGCTCATTTGGTATGCATGCTATTCAACATCTCACTCGTATGATGGTAAGGGGTGTTACAATATCTCCCATGTTGCTTAGTATGCAAAAATTCAGAGAGGTGGTTCTTATGGAGAGAGTCTTGTAGGGTTTGGCGAGTTTGGAGTATGCAAGTAATGTTTAGGTTTGGGATGTTGGGACACCCAAATTGACTCTATTGTGGCTTTAACTGCTGGAAAGTTTCCTGCAAATATGAAATTTCCACCTACTAAGGAAGTTGTTTCCCTTAATTCTTTGCTACAATGACTTGGAATCAGTAATGTTATCTTATAGTTCAAAATCAATTTTTGTTCTTTGTTGTTGTGCTCTTGTAGGTTCGTCAACACCTGGTTTACTCAAAAGCTCAAGTTTATGGCTTTTCTTCTCTCTCTTTAATCCTCCTCATGGCCTTTTCTTCTAACTCTTCCCGCCTCTTCTCTCATGGGCCCTTGTTCTCCTTCATGGATTTCCTTTGTCTCTCCTATCTTTGAGCCTCCCATCTTCCCATTCATGTCATTTCTTCCTCGCTTTGTCTTGATTTCCTAATCATGTCCTCAGGCTCTCTCGAGTTCTCTTCAGAAGTTTATGTTCTACAATCTCTTTGTGTTTGGTATTGTGGGCCTTTCCTCCTTTCCTCTCCCTCCACTTGAACTGATTTTCTAAGATTATATCTCGGGAGTGTCCTGTGACGGTGGCAACATTTTATCTATTTCTCGAATGATTTGGCACATGTTCATTTCAGTAAAATTCCTTAGACTATCCTAGCCTTTGGTTGTTATTTTCTATTTATTTGACTTGTCTCTCGTGCTTAGTTAGACAACGAGAGTTCTAAGGGGTTCCACCTATTACCAAAAGTGGACCCATAGGGGGGAACAATCGCATGAACCATCATTTGGAGGATTTTTCATCACACTATCGAGAACTCATGTTGATACATATTCAGGAAGAAATTACAAGTGTTGACGGGGAAGCTTTAGCATAGAGACATCCCCTATTCGAAACAAAGGTTCTCACTGAATGGGCATATTAGATACTAGACAGTGGACACACGAGAGGCAGCTTCAATCAATATATGCAAACTATAGATATCTATTGTAAAATGAATTTTCTACTTGGTTCTGCACTTTTGGATCAACACGAGCATTGAACAAATATTCTCCACTCCTTTGAGCATCTTCATTGGCATTTGAGGGACTTAGATCGAAGGATGGAGTGAATTGAATAGTATCTCGACATTGAATAGTGATGCTATGATCATGTTCCCCTCTCGAGGGTGGAAGCTCATGAGGCTTGTAAAAGACTGGCATATGGTTATTTAAGATCTGTTGCATCTCAAGATGAATCGGAAGAGAATTGGGTTCGAAGGCCTATATGGAATTAGAATGAGCTATAACTCTATGATGGCCCTTTTTTAACAATTTTTCCATCTGATGTGAGCTAATGATAGAGGGAGCTCCCGCCTGGAGTTCGCGGAGGGTATGTGTGTGGTTGTTCTGCTTAAAGCTCATATATAACTCCTGGAAATCCATTGTGGTTGGGCCAAGTGTGCGAAGCCATTCAGCACCTAGGACAATGTTGCACCCTCCCATGTGTATATACATGTGGGTCTTAACTGATAATCCCCCATTTGAAGTTTGACATTTTCACAGCAGCCTTCACATTTCGTTGTTCCCCCATCAGCAATTTGGACTTGGAAGTTAGAAACTGCTCATACAAAACAATGCACTACTTCCGCGACTCTTTGATGGATAAAATTATGTGTACTTCCACTATCAATCAAGACTACTACTGGGTGATGCCTAATAAAACATCTGATTTTGAGAGTTTGACGCGAAGAAATCCCCGCCAAAGCATGCAACGAAAGAACTGGTTCTTTAGGTACATTGTCCTTCTGGTTGTCCTCTTCTTCCTCCTCTGGTTCCTCAAGTGGTGGGGCTTCCTCCGATGAACTGTGATCAGTAGCATCAATTTGAAAGAATTTGGGCTCCTTGCATTTATGCCTGGGGGAGTATTTTTCATCATAGTAGTAACATAATTCTTGCTTTCTTCTTTCCACCATTTGTGCAAGTGACATCTTTTGAACCTTGAGTGTTTGGGTAGTGCTGTGAGCCTGTGGCGGGTGACCCTTGGTGGTGAAATTTGGGCGATTGGACTCGGCCGCTAACACACATTCTACTTCACGAGCTATCCTGCAAGCCTCCAGCCATGAGGGAGGGTGGTGCAGTCAGACGTGGGCTTGTATGACCTCTTTAAGACCACTAATAAAACATTCCGTGTATAACTCATCTTGTAAACCTAAAGTGCGGGAAGCTAAGGCTTCAAAGGCTGTAATATATTCATCCACTGTTCCAGTCTGTTGGAGCTTAGTGAGACGACCCAAAAAGGCAGAGTCATGGTCAAAGCGATCCATAAGAGCTTTTTTGAATGTGTCCCAAGTCAAGGGCCTTCCACAGCAACGTTGATGCCATTGCCACCATTGCCATCTTTCATTGTCCAAGTACATGATCCCCACACTAAGTTGAGTGGCATTATCTAGGATGTAATTCAGATTGAAATATTGCTCCATTTGTGCTATCCATGCTGCTGGGTGAGAGCCATCAAATTTATACATGTCCAACTTGGGTGGTCGCGGACGAGATTGTTTTCGGGTGCCCAAGAAGTGAAGAGACTGGCTAGACTCACCCTCACTGTGTTCAGTGCCAATATATGCCTCCTTGCAGGCTTCCGCCTTGCGGATAGAGAGGGCTGTAGTTATTGCCTTCAACTGCTCTTGGATTTCTTTCAAGGATGATTCAAGGCTATCCATCCTCTCATTCACCATAGCTTGATTTCTAGTTTGTACCATGCACTGAGTTGATTTATTTGAAATTTCCGACCACCCGAGGCACTAACAACTGAATGGTACCACCTTGCTCAGCTCGTCGCCCTTATTCTTATGGGCTAAGTCACCAATAAGTGCCCTGGGGGGTCTCAGATTTTTTTTTATTTTTATTTTATTTTTTTACTCTGAACGGAGTTTTACTCCTTCCTTAGGAATACTGCAGTAGGTGAATCCCAGAAATGTCAATGTTGCCAAAAGTCCTGCGAAAATCACGCCCAGGTATAGGAACCCACACAACTACTCAGATCTGGATGGTGGATCTGATGGATCTGAATGACATAACTGATTACTGCTATGGATCTGATGGATCTGAGAGATCTGAATGGCTGATCTGATAGATCTGAACTGTGAAACTGATTGCTACTGCGGTGGCAAAAACCCCACTTGCGAGATCTGATCTGGCAAAGATTATGTATGATCCAGAGATAGTTCAGGGAACTATGGTCTCCAGGAGTGTCAGGTGCTACAGATCACAATATACATAAGGATCTGACAGTAGTACTCGACCCAATTTTTTAGCGCACTAACCAAGGAGGATCAACCGTACCCTTAGCCGTACAACTCGACTACCTTATCGTATGCACGAGTCATCTCCCTGAGTGTTGTTCTCGGTGTACTATAGCAGCAAGATGGCCGACGATTTATCTATGGCGAGGTTATCAAGGGAGCTAGGGGGGCTTTTGATATACCCAGAGGGTACTTGGAAGACAGTCCATGCGTGGTTCTATCTAATGCGCTACTAATCGAAGGGGTACCCACAAGGGTTACAAGGGAGTCCAACAAGTGTGACTACCTCTTGTATTTCTTGTGTGCATGCCTCCCCAAATCCGCAGGTTTATGCGCTCAATGACAGATCCCATGGTTTAAAGACGCCAGAACACGTCTCTAGCCAAATTTTTTTTTTGTTAAAAATTGGAGATCCCACCAGCCCTGGAAAACGCTCTGATACCACTTGTTATGCTCTTAACCTGCAAGACGATACCAGAATACCAAATATGCGAAGAAATATACCCAGAACATAGAACAACGAGCAATAACAACAAGTATTTTATTACTCAGAAAGCAAAGTTCACTTGCCTCTTCGAAGGGGCAACCTCCAATAGAGCTGAGCTCAATTACAAAATAAGAGACAATGCTCCTCGCAGGGAGTCTCTATCCTTTATATAGGATTCATACATGCAATACCATGGTTCTTATTAATACCATCTATCTAATAACATGGCCCATTTGCAACTAACTGTGGTCCCGTCATTAAATGCGGGTTAACCACTTACAATTATTAATATGGGCTTTATTGACTCTTTACTTAAGTATAACTATGACTTGATCCTATTACATAAATAAGGGGGTTAGGGTGGGACCCTAGCATGTGGTGGAGCATATTTTGTAATCAATGGTTGTAATTGGTATTTTACAGAATTATCTTCCCTTAAGGTTTGTTGTCTTCATTTCTATTTGGATGAATGCATGAGATTGAAGTTAATGATATTTTTTTGGTATATCATTAAGGTCTAAATCTGCGTTGTATGCTACCATGATTTCATCATTTGACTTATGTACTTCTACTTTCGTTCCATCCACAATTTTATAGTTGCGTAAGGACATGTCTCCGCATCTATGTCCTCGTGTCCAATTCTTCCCACACTTACAACCATTGTTTTTCTTCTTTGTCTCTTTCTCTGATTCATAGCTAGATGTGTCTGAGTCCTTTTCTGCTTTGTAAGTATATAGTTTCTTATTGTTGTATTTGTGTCCTAGTGACCTTTTATCACCACAATATCTACATTTGTTTATCTTATTTAAGTTTTGATACTAGTTTTCATCTTCTATTGTTAATGATGAATTGCCGAACTTATTCTTTTGTTCAATTAATTCCACTGCATGTCTAGCTTCCTCAATTGTTTTAAGGTTCCACAGTTTTATTTCACGAAAGATGCAATCTTTCAATCCATAAACATACATTTTTAGCAATTGTTCATCTATGAACCCATTTTGTCTAGTTGTCGAAACTTCCCATTCGCATGTACACTTGATTACATTTGCTTTATGTTTAACATGTACAAACTTGTTGTACAAGTCATCATCTTTTTCAACATGCAACCTCTTAAACAAGGTAGTTGTGAAGGTTTTTTAGTGAAAGAACGAACATCACATTTCTTTGTTCACCATAGAAACCAATCACAAGCTTACCCTTCTTAATTATTGGAAGTTGTCATTATTTTTTCTCTTTCACCTAACAGGGATCTGATTCAGAAATCCCTTCCCTTCTATTTTGTTGACCTAGATGACTACCTCTTTATGGTCCCTTCCATCATACATTAGGACGTCCTTCTTAATTTGTTGATGCTTTATACCTAGAATCTTGTGTACCTACTACCAGAAAGATTACTTCTTTCTTGATGGTCTTGTTTGCTTGTATGTTGTGATTGTGAACTTGTTGTTGGTTCTCATAGTTAACTGTTATGCAATTATTACATATACCCTTTCAGTTAGCTAGTCAATTCTTTTACCCTAGAATTTAAGTATTCTTGTTACTTCATCCTTGTTGTCATTTCTCATTCTTAATGCAGTTTTCCATCAATTCTCATAATCCTCTATTAATATTTTCAATTATGTCTATCTTTTAAATAAATTTATTATTTTTTTTCGTTAACTCTTTTTTGTGTCTTTTCAACGTTTTGGAGACAATATCTTACCATGTTGACCTTATCTTTATATCGATTGACTTTGACTTGTAATTCATCATTTCTAACCATTTTAGGGTTGGCCTTTTTCCTTTCGGACCCCACTTCCTTGCCTTCTTATTTATATTATTTTTGTATTATCATTTTTTCTTTATAACTTTTTTTTTTTAATTTATAACAAAATAAACTCATATAGCTTTACGATGGCTATGGTGTTGATTTGAGTATAATTTGTGGTGGGGGAACAATTTGTGCAGTGGAAGACACTAAATGGAATTGTACAACCCAACAAATAGGGCACATAATTTTATAGTAGATATTTTCTATTTACAATTAAAGACAAGATACATGTAATTATACAAATATATTGAAAGATTAATAGTTGATAGAATGATGATGGTACAACAACCTTGTGATGATACACTTATAACATAAGGTGAAGAGGTTGGTGCCTATTGACATTTTATTAATTCATTGAATTATTATTATTTATAACTATTATTATGTTTATATCAAAACTTGTGGCATAGTGGGTGGCTCAAGGCGCGATTTTGAGTGGAATTCTTTGCTTGAAATTACCCGGTTCATACATAACTAGAGCTCCGATTTCAAATTCAGGATGTAGAAGAGGAAAGGAAAGATATCCTTGGGTTTGAAGTGACGAAAGGGGTTGCTCTGTGCGTTCTCGACATTGACAATTTGCATGGCCATTAAAATCACTACCTTCACACTGTGGATCTCGACTGACGAAGTTGTTTCTTGGGAAAGTCTTAGTGGACAAGTAACAAACTCAATATAACTTGTTGCATAAATTGGACGAGTTAAAAAATTTACTTCTAAATGTGGAGGGTTATCTAGCTATACTCGAGATGGGTTCACCTCCCAGTTCAGGAACAACCTATCAACTGGACACGACCTCCTTATCATCTTCAATGAGCATGCTTTTTTAATGTTTATGATATTTAATTTCTGAAATGTTATATTAATTTTTATTGAGAATTATTCCTCTATCCTTGAAACAATATATGTATTTTAAAAATATTAGTCAAATGTCTTTGTTTGCAGCCCTATAAAACACTTTTTCGGTTGTACTTAAATGTGGGTGGTTCTGCAACCCTATAAGACTGCTATTTTGGTTGTACTTTACTATTGATTCCCTATGGGAATGTTCTTTTGATTATACTTTACTGTTGGGTTCCTATAGGAATATTCTTTTGGTTCTACTTAACTGTTAAGTGTTGGTTTCTTTATCTATGGGTTTTGGGATATTGCTGGTTTTTCATGTGGCAAACCATAATAAAATTTATTGGATAAGGACACTACTTCATAATAATCTGATCGACCAGAGGCATGCGGTCAAATTGAAATCATCATTCACTCAACCAATGATCGGGCCAATTTCGAACATACATTTGAAGTTTCCACTTGTCTGAGAATGACTCCAGCTAATTTGGAGCATACATTTTTTAAAAGTGTCCAGCGTGCTTATTTTTTAATTCGAAAATTGTGAAGTCTGTCAGATTTTGCCGAAGATTCCTGATCGTGATCACCGAAATTGATTGGTTACTAATTTAGCAGTTGTTTTTAGTGAGATTTTTTAGAAGTTTTTTTGGTGGGTTTTTTCGGTCAAATTTCTCTAAAATCCGGCAGCAATTTATTGAAATCGGGTAATTTCTGCACAATCAAAACGTCCTAGGTATTTTTCAGGGCGCTGAATCCAAATATGCAGTTAAAAAACCATTTTAAATAATACAAATCAAGATTTAACCTCAATTTTTTCCGCCGGATTTCGTCACCAAAATCTTCAAAAAAATCAAACTAAAAACAACTCCGTTTCGAAGAGTGCTCTTCTAAATAATGCTGTATTATCTACAAGAGATATACGAGCAAGTTGGAACCATCAGCGATACATTTTAAAGTTCCACTTCTCTGACAGTGGCTCCACCCAATTCTGGGTATACAACTTCAAATGTGTCTTGGGTGTTTATTGTTTAATTCGAATATGGAGAAGCTAATCTTCCAGCCTTGGGAACCTAAAGGCGAATTTCTAGCATACTTGGCGTTGGTTCATGTGTATAGCTAAATCCTATTAACTAAATATGTTCCTGAGAATGGTACAAAAAAACAGAGACAAAGAGAGGATCATCGAATAAATGTTGCAGAAGAGACAGATATAAACAATAATTTCATTGACAAAACTTATTGCGCTAGTAGATTACATTTGTATGATTGGTTCATTACCCTATAATAGTATCCAATGAATACAATGGAAAGTAAATAATCTAATTACTGGTTTAATATCTTTTTATAAAAAACGGAGTCGTCCATGGACAGTCTAGATTGCTAAAAGTGATGGGAATTTGGATAAAAAGATTTCAATTTTTTTTGTAAAGGTAGTATTTGAATCATATTTTTGGTGGTGGAAATAGATTCAGCACCATCAAAAATTTCTAAGATAATTAAAATTTTGAAATTTGACAGCTATAATTTAAATTTACAAAAATCTCTACCTAATTTTTCAAAATATAACCAAAATTTCCACAATTTTCAAAATAAATAAATAAATAAATAAAAACTAGTTAAAGTAAAGTACTGCTCAAAGACACCCTCTTACTCTAACATAATTAACCTAAAAATTCTTGTATACTCTAACATAATTAACCTAAAAATTCTTGTAACCTTTTCTCAACCTAAAAGCTCTTGTCGCCATTTCTGAACTGAAGTCTCGTTGTCTTTACTTTTTGCTTTTTTTTGGTGACTATAATTACTGGTCACCCACTTTCAATTTAAAATTTAAACAAAATCAAAAGTTGCGGTGGTAGATTGGATTACAGACCTGTTTGTCATATCCGCCATGTGAGACGGTCATAAAGGGTTTTTCTTTTGGCACAATAGGTAAAGGAAACTACATAATAATATTATCCATATATTTTTGTCTCAAATCTCTATGTGAGACAATCATGAAAGAGTGTTGTAATGTTCACAGCATTATATAACAATGTTCTTCTAAGATTATTATTTTGTTTCGAATTTTTATGTGAGACAATCATGAAAGAGTGTTGTCTAGATAATGTTCACATTATTATATAATAATGTTCTATTAAGATTTTCAAATGGAAGATATGGCTTCCATATGGGTGTAAGGAGATTCAAAAAGAATGTTTAGGAATATTTTCAAATTTTTAAAAAATAAAGTATAAATATATTGATTCATATATAATTGAATTAAATAACGAAATACACTAAACTATATTCATCATTCAGTGATGTATACATAATTCATCCATAGACCACAAGATTCAATTGTATAAATAAAGGAACTTTGGTTACTTAAGCTGTACTGGTAAATTAAATTTGCAGGCTTAGAAAAGCCAAATATTGAACGTACAATAATATCCAATAAATAAGATTGAAAGTAGATAATTCAATTGCCTAGAAAAACCAAATATTAAACACCATGTAGTAAGCCAATGATTAGTTCACTACCATACAATAATATCCAATAAATAGGATGGAAACTCAATAACCCAACTATTGGCTTACTACTTGGTGCTTAATATTTACCTATAAAAAGAGCTATTCTGCTATAACATAATTCACATATTTATGTCTAAATTTTTTCCAATCTTCTTATCTCAATTGAAATCAAGTTGTCCTTCATTTTTATCGGGTGGCTTTTAATTACTCATCCCTCACTTCTAAAATTTTCTGAGTTGATATCAAAGCTACTTTAAGGGTTGTGAGACTAGTGTTGAGAATCACTGGTGTGAGAGTCTAAAGGCATGTGAGGCTCGAGTTGTTCGAGTTTGAAGGAATGTAGAGCCTCCTGTGCATATGAGGCATTTCATGGTGCCAACTAGTCAACTGCATGGTGTGTTGTGTGAAGGTGCTTGGCATTCAGAGACTCCTTGAACCTATTGTACAAGGTACATATTGAGTAGCCTTGAAAGGTTGTGTGTGACGTTGCATGGTGGCAAAGGAGTGGTTGTTTTTGTGTGTGCACTAAGTGAGGGAGAGCTCCCTATGGATTGATTATGTGAAACATTGTATAGCATGGAGTTGAAGCAAGGATACAGCCTAAGTGGTTAAAAACAAGTGCTTTCATGTTTGTTGTAAGTGTGTGAAATTTGCAATGGTGGTTGATGACAGTTTCACTATTATTTATAAAGATATAATCTTGTTGAATAAGAGAGGTAAAACCAACCATTTTTACCTTTTAGCATTTCATGTGTCTTGTGGAAATTAAAGAAAATTTTAATTTATCGGCTGCAAGTGCATTTAGATTTTGCTTCATTCTCTTGGAGGAAACATCATTTGATTACTTAGAATATAGTCTTAGAAGCTGCAAAAGGTGACTTGATTTCTAAACGTTGTTTCATAGACCATCATTAGGTTGTACCGTGCATCAAAATTTTGGATTTGTGTTGATCAAAGTTTTGAGCATGAGAATATGCCCACACGGTGGTTGGATTTTCTATTTTTGCAGAGCCTCTAACTTGTGGTTTAATTTTTTATCATTTTGCGCTAGGGTTTCCTAGACCAACTTTGGTGTTCCGAGGCTAATAAAGTTATCAGCATGATATCCTTTGTAGTTGGGTAAAGAGCTCAATATGAAATATTTGAATAAAGCTATGGTGTTGAGTGGCGGCATCATCTAGAATGTGGAATTGAAGTTGTAGGTGCAATTGTTTAATTGGAGAAGTTATTGGACATGTGATTGTGAAGTGTCCGTGTTGGAAATATTATGAATTCTAATAGCCTTGATGCATGGAGGCATTTGAATAAGCAAGGAACTGCTACGAAATCAACAACTATGGAATCTATTATTACAAAAGTGCATAAATTCGATTTGCTATTACCTAAACCTTTTTTTTATGAGTGTTTTTCTTTCAATGAAGTAGCCTAAAAAATAAATATGGTTAATCCTCTAGTAGAATCATACTTAAATGAAGCAACCATGTTGGATGGCACCAATTACGTGAATTGGAAATTTAAAATGCAAACATTTATGTAAGGATACAAAGTCAAGTCGATAGTGAGTGGTGATGAAGTGAATCCATAGGTAGTTGAAGGATCTAAAACAACATCAATTCAAGATTGGGAGAAGTGAGAGACTAAGGAGAAAGTGTTATAGTTGCAAATGTATGTAAAAGAAAAAATTATACTGCATATCAAAGATGGCAAGACATCGAATGAGGTATGGACAATGCTCAAGGACTTGTACGAATCAAAGAATACAAATCAACTCTTGTCACTGAAGAGTAAGCTTATGTTTATTAAATGGAATAAAATGAAAGCATCAATAATTTTATTTCAAGAATTAAGGACTTTAAAGATAAACTTGGAGATATAGGTGAAGTAGTATCTAGCACTGACCTAATCACTATAACCTTAAATGGAATCTAGATGAGTGTCAAATGTTCATCATAGGTCTTGTAGAAAGTGAGAAGGCTCTCACTTTTGATGATTCAGAATGCATACTCATAAAGGAGAAAGAAAGAATAAGGAATCTTAAGACACAAAATTTTGATTTGGCTCTGATGGAAAAAGGGAAACCACATTTCAAAAGGAAGCTTTGAGATGGTATAAGGAGGAATGTCACCACAAGGAGATACATCATTTGGTAAGCCACCATTTGCAAGACAAAAACTAGGTATGACATCTCCAAAGGTCAATATTAAATGTCATTATTGTGGAAAATATGGACATTACTCTAGAGATTGCATGAGAAGGAAATACCATGATTCCAAACATAGAAATACGAGGCACATTGGTAATTTTGTTGATAAAGGAGAAACAATGAATGATATGCCAAACTTTTCAGACTATTTTTTACATATGTTACACTATCTTTTGAGATAGATGATCCAGATACTTAGTTTATTGATTCTGGAGCCTCCATCCATATGTCTTGTAATAGGCACTAGTTTGAAACTTTCATGAAACTAACAATGGTATGAATATATATCTTGGGTATGGTCGTGTAGACAAAATTAAAAGGTATGGTGATGCATCATTTACATTACCTAATGGTTGTATTAAACTAATTCACAATTTGATGTATGTTCCTAGTATTAAGAAGAATCTAATCTAAGTCTCTACTATAATTGATCAGGGCTTGAAAGTAGAATTTGTAAATTCACATTGTGTGGTGAAAGAAATGCAGGATCACTTCAAGGTCATTGCAACAAGAGTTAGAATAGAAGGTTTATATAAGTTCAATGTGAAAATCAAAAGCCATCAAGCATTAGCATCCATGACCATGACATAGAAGATCTTTGGCTTCAAACGTATGGCCACATTAACTTTCATGATCTATTACTACTTTGAAAACGAGGCATGGTAGAAGGGATTCCAATACTAACAAATGAATATTCTGCAAGTAAAGGGTGTGCATTAGGGAAGATGCATAGGGAATAACTGCCTACTCATATAGATAAAAGGAAAAGGGATGTTTTAGAATTGTGTATATAGATGTGTGTGGGCCTATGCAGACTAGATCACTAGGTGGAGCATATTACGTATTTATCAATATTGATTGTTGTAAAAGATATACATGGGTATACTTCATGAGAAAGAAGAGTGATGTACTTGAATATTTTAAGAAGTTCAAAACTATGGTTCAAAAGCAAAGAGGAAAATATGTAAAAATCCTTTGATCAGATCAAGGGGGAGAATATATTTCAAATTAATTATTCAAGTACTGCAAATCCCATGGAATTGTACAGCAATATACAATACCATATACTCCATAGCCTAATGGAGTAGCTTAAAGGAATAATAGAACCATTGTAAAATGTGCATGGGTCATGCTAAAAGGTAAAAACATTACCAGTTCTTTATGGGCCAAAGTTGTTAACATTGTTATTTACATGAAAAGTAGAAGTCCAACAAAAATTTTAGATCATAAGACTTGTTTTGAAGCATTTTATGGTTATAAACTAGCAATAAGCCATCTAAGAATCTTCGGTAGCAAAGAATTCTCTCATGTTCCAAACAAAGGCAAAAGGAAACGTGATGCAAAAGCCATCAATTGTATTTTCATAGGTTATTGTTCTGATCATAAAGCTTATAAGTTGTTTGATCCCTGCACACATAAAATATTTGCAAGTAGAGATGTATTATTTCATGAGCTTGCATATGAAGGCCATAAGAATGACAAGTATGATGCATGGCATATCCATTATGAGTATGATGATGTTAAAGAGGAAGTAGATGATAAGAAGGAATAGAAAGAGGAGGAAGAATCTAGTGACATGGACATCTCTAACAACCACAACACAAAAAGAGGACTAAATTATTCACTGCATAGTAGGAGAAGAGATGAAACTAGTGAAGTACCAAGAAGGTTGTCTTGTCAAACTCAACCACTAGTAAGATTTAAAGATTATGCCTTAATGACAAGTTATGAATATCATAGAACCTTTGAATTTTAAAGAAGCTAATGAGCATAAAGAGTGGAGAGATGTAATGGAGGAAGAATATGAGTCTCTAATGATGCATGATACTTGGGAATTAAGATAATTTCTTGAAAGCAAGGCATCCATAAGATCCAAATGGTTGTTAAAACCTAAATTTAAAGTTGATTGAAGTATAAATAAATATAAGGCCAGATTAGTTGCAAAAATCTACTCACAAAAAGAAGGAACTCATTATGAAGAAATTTTTTCACCTGCAACTAAGTTAAATACAATTATATTGATGATTTCTTTAGCTAAAAAAACTAAATGGAAACTACAAAAACTAGATGTTAAGTCTGTCTTCTTGAATGGGGAACTAAAAGAAGAAGTATATCTTGTTCAACTAGAAGGGTTTGTTAAAAAGGGTCAAGAACAGATTGTTTTCAAGTTAAAGAAAGCATCACATGGATTGAAACAAGCACCAAGATCATGGTATGCCAATATTGATTCTTTCTTTCTTCAGAAAGGTTTTATGAAAATAAAAAATGGCCCTAATTTGTATATCAAGTCAGATCAAAAGGGGCATGTTATTATGATTTATATACATGTTGATGATCTTATTATAACATGCAACTCTTCTAAGTTGATTGATGAAGTTAAAGGATAGTTGTCGTAGGTATTTAAAATGAAATACCTTGGTGAATTGCATCATTCAAGGTCTTGAGATATGGAGAGAAGGTGGACAAACTTTGGTTACACAAAGTAAGTATACCAGGGATTTACTCAAAAGATTCAAAGTGGACCAATGTATGGAACTATCAATGCCATTAGAGTATAATTCCAAAATTTGTAGTAATGATGGGACAAGAGAGGTGGATGGTACATTGTATCATCAATTACTGGGAAGCTTAAAATATTTCATTACAACCATGCCAAACATAACATATTGAGTTAGCGTTCTAATTCAGTTTATGGACAAACCTCTTGAAAGCCATTGGAGAGAAAATAAGAGAGTAACTTCATTATATAAAAGGAATAATTAACCTTGGTATTAAATATACTGATGTTTTTAATGTTGAGTTGGTAGGTTATTCTGATTCAGATTGGGTCGGAAATTCTAATGACAAAAAGTCAACTTCAATATATGCATTTAGCCATGGATTTGGGATTGTGGTATGAAGCAGTAAGAAACAACCAACTGTTTCTTTATCATCAACTGATGTTGAGTACAAATCCTTGTGCAGTGCTACTTGCAAAGCAGTTTAGTTGAGGCGAATGCTTGAAGATGTGGGAGAAGTACAAAAAACACCAACTATTATCAAGTGTGACATCAAAGCACCATCAAACTAGCAAACAATCTCGTGTACCATGAAAGATAAAAACATATTAAGACACATGACCATTTTGTTAGGGAAAACATTTAGTTCAAGAAAATCAATTTAGTTTATTGTAATGCCATTGAAATGTGGTTGACATCTTTAGAAAGCCTTGTAATGCCCTCCTCCCATATTTACCCAAGCTAACCGGTCCACTAGGGTAAACATGTGATGAAGAGTTACAATGATATGATTAAAATCCCCATGTACAGTTAAGGAAGTGGAATTGGCAAGACAAGACCAATCCAATCTTCCTCAGGAGCTTCATAACCTTCAAGATCCAACCAACCCCTCTAGGTGTCCAACCCCTGAGCCAACTTGATGTTTTGTTGAACTAGACCCCCAATCACTCCCATGATAAGCCTTCCATATGACTGGGACCCTCCATTCACTCCCACAGCAAGGCAACCATGCGACTATGGCCTTTTTAGGTATTTTTGTGCACGTGACCCTAGATTCAGAGGCACTTTTTCAGGGTTAGGACTCATGCCTTTTCCTAAAACTTCATGAAACTTTCAGAAATGATAAATAACAAGATGAAAAGACCTCTAATGCAAAACTTAAGTAAGGTCCTAACATGACAAGGCCTATCCATGACAAAAATTCCATCAAACACATCATGAACATGTAATCTATAGGTCATATAAACACATCTAAGCACAAGGACTTCATACTTATTTGAGAATAATCAAGAAGGTCTTATGCCCTCTCATAATAACTAAATTATCATCTATTATCATAAATTCATTAAAAATTCATTTACTAATCAAAACATGTTGAGAGCCATAACCAAAGTTTGTCATAAACCATGCTTATAACCAACATATAACCAGCAGAATAACAATGATATAACAACTATTAAAACCACATATTAATAAGTACATTTACATGTGGAACACAAGGGGAAAATATGTCTTATTAACATATTCAAAAGCCAACCAAGTCAAGGAATTCCACTTACCACCCGACTATAGATTAGGCTAAACCAAAACTTTATTTCAGCTAATCACCCCTGTGCCATATTCCAAGCATGAATGTGCGACTCACAACAAAATGGACCAAGGCTTCCTCATGTTTTACCGTATATCCCGCCAATACCGATTAAGGATTTATAGGCCCAAAACCATCATCTATACAACCAGGCTTTACCACAATCCTGCCAAGGGGTTCTTAGGCCCAAACAAGAAACATACATTACCAGGCTTTACCGCAATCCCACCACATACCGGTCCAAGGATCACTAGGTCTATACAAGCATGGATGCCTCCAGATCTCTCCACCTAAACCGTGAAGAGTTTGTCTGTCTCCACCCTCTAGGATTTATTGTATATCCGCCATTCATTGGTTGAGGATTCCTAGTCCCAACGAGGGTATACACAATCAAGCTTTACCACAATCCCACCTTCACTGATTGAGGGATTCCTAGGCCTTGTGTTTCTCCCTGAGACCACCCACTCACTTTAGAATCCATTCAATAATCCAACTCAACCAAGTAAGAGAAACCCCATCACACAATGGCTATTCTGAAATGGTAAGGCAAGGCTAAAAACCACTGTCACACCTGCAAAAACCCATGCCAATGATAGCAAGAGAACCAAATACACACATGCATGTAAAATTAATGCCAAAACTAGCAAGGAAATCATACATGCAACTCGATACATGCAAGTAATCCTGATGTAGCAGCTTGATCCAATTATTCCTTGCTTGATCTTTGCTTTCTTTTGCCTTCTTTGTCCTTCATTTCCTTACTCCAATGCTAGGGTGCTCCAAGAATGCTTTAATTGTGCAAGAGTATGTGAGAGTAGAGAGAATAGAGAGAGAGCTCCGAAACTAAACTGAAAAAAAGGTCATGAATTGATCCTTAGAAACCTTTTTATTAGTGAGGCATCTATTTTCTTCATTTCCCATCATTTTCCCTTCATTTTCCTCCTCACATGCAACTTGTGACCTTTCACCTTTGTTTTCTCCTATTTTCCATTACTTTCATAAATACAATGCCAATTAATGCCTCTTGCCTTCTCAAAGCCTTTGCCATTGCGTTTACCAATTTTCCTTAGCCATAATAAACCAAATGAACACCCACACTAGAATGTTTTGCCCAAAATTAGGCTTGGAATAAGTGTCTAATGACCTTGGTCTTATTTTTCTTTTATTGACTTTATTACGTGGATTTTTAACCTAGGGCTATTACAAGTCTCTTGGAAGGGAGAAATTTGAAGTATTTAGGAACCAGCTGGGTGTGGTAGAGAACACATTTCTCCATTAAGGGGGAGTGTTGGAATAATGGAGAAATATGAAGATTCTCCTAATAATAGTGTTTGTTGTGTATTATTGGAGATCTAGTTGAATTTCTTTCCTTAGTTAGTCTTTGTTGGTTGGAAATTCCTATATTCTAGGAATCTATTCAACAATAATCTAATCCTACATATGTAATATTTTGTTGTCCTGGTGAATAGAAGTGAGTGTTGTGGTGTAGTCTCTTGAGTGAGAAATTGTCTCACGAGAGAACTACATCCCTTCTTCAACTTTGTCTTTCATTTTCTGAGTCAAACTAGACCATCTAGGTAGAGTCTAGGCTAGGAATAACCTTCCTTTCGTGAAGCTAATTTTTTTATGGATAATTCAGAGAAATACAGATCTAAATAGTCAATGCATACTCTGGTCTCTAGATAGTGAAACCATACGAGTGGAAATGCTTCAAGCTCTTAACTAATAGAGGTTGAGGTATATTTCAAATCAAAATATGCATTTTTTTTTAAAATTGATAACTTATAGCCAACTAGGATATTTAGGTTGATAAGTTGAAGATAAAAGACAAAAATACTAGATTCGAAGAAAACATGGAGATTAAGTGGATTTAGATTGTTTCACCTCAATGGGTTCTTTCCCTTGTTGTGTAGAGCTCCTTGGATTAGGCATGAGACCCAAACGGGCCTCAATAATTTCCATTTTGCAGTCCAAGTCCTTCATTTGAAGTTGTAACTCATCCAACATGAACAAGATATCATGTTTGGCATCACTGTGGTTTAGTAGCACCTTCCCCAGTAATGAATTCATTTTTCAATACAAATTTCTTGTGTACAAATATTGATTTTTCCTCCCTCAAGTGTTCCCAATGTTTAGGATCCACATTGCCACTTTAGCTACAATTTCTGTGTTTGAGAAACACCCTCTTTCCCCAACAATTTATTTCTCTACCTCCTCGAGTTCTTGTTGGATATTAGATAGAGTCTGCTCTTAGAACTAACGTAGAGAGGTTCTACCCTAAAGCAGGCCCTTGAGCCTCTCTGATCTTCATAGTATATTACTCACTTTGAACATGCGCGCAGGTGCATCATTTTTGAGATAGGTCCAAGGATGAGACTCGAACTTGAGAGAACCAATGAGGGTAGGCCACCAAGCATTGCAAGGAACAAGTAGATACATGGCCAACATAAACACACTCTACTTTCTAATCCCCAAGCAGGAGTCCTTCATGTTGATATCACTAGGCCACATGAGGGGTTCAAAAAGTAAAACCTAGTTCCTGGGAAGTTGTTTTAGAGAATGATTGGAGGGGAAATAGCCCAAGGATTTGATAGAACGACATACTTCCACTAGATGCTTCATAAAGAAAAATTCCCTTTGAGCGGCTCCAAATGCGGGAGGAAAATCCCAATTAAAATGAAAACCGGACTTGGATTTTGCATCATCATTCTACTATGCAGAGTCAGACTCTCATAATCTGCAATTGCAATTACATGGTATGAAAGAGAAAGATAGTGATGTCACTTGTTATAGTTATAAAATATGATGCCCAAATATAAAATTTAATTATATCATTGTGATACTTGAGTGAGGAGTGGCATGACACACTACTTTTCATTATTACTTAGTGAGATAGTAACCATGCCACCCTCCCACTTTTCACATTTCTCATTACAATCTGAGATAAGCCACAAACAATTTTAATATTAAATAGAAAAGCAATTTATCTAGTGACAGTTTATCAAATAAAAAACAATCTAAATAATTTATCCAGCAACAAAATGTTGTCACTGAACTTGTGCTAAAAAAACCTAGCAGGATATTTATTTGATTTTTTTTTATAATCGCACATCTTCGAAAATCCGTTCTAATTTTCGGTATTGTATTGTAATTTCTTATACGTACTCATTCTTATCTTTTGTTGGCCATTTTGAAGTGATGACTCGTTCTTTTTACTTCCTTTTTTTATAATGAGTATAATTGCTGGTGGCCCACTTCTACAGTTACAATCTAAACAAAAACCAAAGTTGTGACGTAGATTGGATGACAGACATGTCTGTGTGTGGCCACCATGTGGGACGCAGAGTGTTCTTTGGATAATATTACGATCCATACATTTTTGTCTTTGCTTTCCATGTGAGATGGACATACTTTGGATAATTGGTAAAGGACACTGCTTTGTAATAATATTATGATTCATACATTTCTGTCTTTGCTTTTCATGTGAGATGGACATAAAAGAGTGTGGGTTGGAGAATAGTTTAATTGAGTAATGACAATGAGTTAATTTTGGTATTTTTATGTTAATGGAAAATTTTGGAAATATTCTAGAAATTGATAGTCAAAAATTAAGTAAAAAACTTATCTAATAATGTTTCCCCTAAATCTTAAACACACATTTTTACAAAAATAGGTGCTTATTATTAAATTCCTATTAGACATCGAATTGGTTAATGTAGCTAGTTGTATATCACTAGCTTAAGATGTTCCTGAAAATGGAGCAAAAAACAGAGAAAACAAAGACATAGAAGATCTTTGGCTTCAAACATATGGCCACTTTAACTTTCATGATCTATTACTACTTCGAAAACGAGGCATGGTAGAAGGGATTCCAATACTGAAAAATAAATATTCTGTAAGTAAAGGGTGTGCATTAGGGAAGATGCATAGGGAATAACTGCCTACTCATATAGATAAAAGGAAAAGGGATGTTTTAGAATTGTGTATATAGATGTGTGTGGGCCTATGTAGACTAGATCACTAGGTGGAGCATATTACGTATTTATCAATATTGATTGTTGCAAAAAATATACATTGGTATACTTCATGAGAAAGAAGAGTGATGTATTTGAATATTTAAAGAAGTTCAAAACTATGGTTCAAAAGCAAAGAGAAAAATATGTAAAAATCCTTTGATTAGATCAAGGGGGAGAATATATTTCAAATTAATTATTCAAGTACTGCAAATCCCATGGAATTGTACAACAATATACAATACCATATACTCCATAGCCTAATGGAGTAGCTGAAAGGAATAATAAAACCATTGTAAAATGTGCACGGATCATTCTAAAAGGTAAAAATATTACCAATTCTTTATGGGCCGAAGTTGTTAACATTGTTGTTTACTTGAAAAGTAGAAGTCCAACTAAAATTTTAGATCATAAGACTCATTTTGAAGCATTTTATGGTTATAAACTAGCAATAAGACATCTAAGAATCTTCGGTAGCAAAGAATTATCTCATGTTCCAAACGAAGGCAGAAGGAAACTTGATGCAAAAGCTATCAAGTGTATTTTCATAGGTTATTGTTTTGATCATAAAGCTTATAAGTTGTTTGATCCTTGCACACATAAAATTTTTGCAAGCAGAGATGTATTATTTCATGAGCTTGCAGATGAAGGCCATAAGAATGACAAGTATGATGCATGGCATATCCCTTATGAGTATGATGATGTTAAAGAGGAAGTAGATGATAAGAAGGAATAGAAAGAGCAGGAGGAATCTAGTGACATGGACATCTCTGACAACCACAACACAACAAGAGGACTAGATTATTCACTGCAAAGTAGGAGAATAGATGAAAATAGTGAAGTACCAAGAACGTTGTCTTGTCAAACTCAACCACTAGTAAGATTTAAAGATTATGCCTTAATGACTAAAGTTATGAATGTCATAGAACCTTTGAATTTTAAAGAAGCTAATGAGCATAAAGAGTGGAGAGATGAAATGAAGGAAGAATATGAGTCTATAATGAAGAATGATACTTGGGAATTAACATAATTTCTTGAAAACAGGGTATCAATAAGATCCAAATGGTTGTTAAAACCTAAATTTAAAGTTGATGGAATTATAAGTAAATATAAGGCCAGGTTAGTTGCAAAAATCTACTCACAAAAAGAAGGAATTCATTATGAAGAAAAAACTTCACCTGCAACTAAGTTAAATACAATTAGATTGATGATATCTTTAGCTAAAAAAACTAAATGGAATCTACAAAAACTAAATGTTAAGTGTGCCTTCTTGAATGGGGAACTAAAAGAAGAAGTATATCTTGTTCACCTAGAATGGTTTGTTAAAAAGGGTCAAGAACATATTTTTTGCAAGTTAAAGAAAGCATAACATGGATTGAAACAAGCACCAAGATCATGGTATCTCAATATTGATTCTTTCTTTCTTCAGAAAGGTTTTATGAAAAGAAAAAGTGGCCCTAATTTGTATATCAATTCAGATCAAAAGGGGCATGTTATTATGAAATATCTACAGGTTGATGATCTTATTATAACATGCAATGCTTCTAAGTTGATTGATGAAGTAAAAGGATAGTTGTCACGGGTATTTAAAATGAAATACCTTGGTGAATTTCATTATTCAAGGTCTTGAGATATGGAGAAAAGGTAGACAAACTTTGGTTACACAAAGTAAGTATACCAGGGATTTACTCAAAAGATTCAAAGTGGACCAATGTATGGCACTATCAATGCCATTAGAGAATAATCCCAAAATTTGTAGTAATGATGGGACAAGAGAGGTGGATGGTACAGTATATCATCAACTAGTGGGAAGCTTAAACTATTTCACTACAACCATGCCAAAAATAGCATATTTAGTTAGCATTCTAAGACAGTTTATGGACAAAACTCTTGAAATCCATTGGAGAGAAGCTAGGAGAGTACTTCAGTATATAAAAGGAATAATTAACTTTTGTATTAAATATACCGATGATTTTTTTGTTGAGTTGGCAAGTTATTCTAATTTAGATTGGGACGAAAATCATAATGACAAAAAATCAACTTTAGGATATGCGTTCAACCATGGATCTGGAATTTTGGTATGGAGTAGTAAGAAACAACCGACTGTTTCTTTATCATAAACTGAATTTGAGTACAAATCCTTGTGCAGTGCTACCTGCAAAGCAGTTTAGTTGAGGCGAATTCTTGAAGATGTGGGAGAAGTACCAAAAACACCAACTATTATCAAGTGTGACATTAAAGCACCATCAAACTAGTGAACAAAGTGTGACATTAAAACACCATCAAACTAGTGAACAATCCTGTGTACAATGAAAGATAAAAACATACTAAGACACATTATCATTTTGTTAGGGAAAATATGTAGTTCAAGGAAATCAATTTAGTTTATTGTAATACCATTGAAATGTGGTTGACATCTTTACAAAGCCTTGTAACACGCTCCTCCAATATTTACGCAAGCTAACCAGTCCACCGCGGTAAACATGTGATGAAGAGTTACAATGATATGATTCAAATTCCCATGTATAGTTAAGGAAGTGAAATCGACAAGACAAGACCAATCTGACCTTCCTCGGGAGATTCATAACCTTCAAGATCCAACCAACCCCTCAAGGTGTCCAACCCTTGAGCCAACTTGATGTTTTGTTGAACTAGACCCCCAATCACTCCAATGATAAGCCTTCCATACGACTGGTACCCTCCATTCACTCCCACAACAAGGCATCCATGCGACTGTGGCCTTTTTTAGGTAGTTTTGTTCCTACGACCCTAGATTCATGGCCACTTTTTCAAGGCTAGGACTCAGGCCTCTACCCAAAACTTCATGAAACTTTCAGAAATGAAAAATAACAAGATGACAAGGCCTCTAATGAAAAGCTTGAACAAGGACCTGACATGATAAGGCCTATCCATGACATAAATTCTGTCAAACACATCATGAACATGTAATCTATAGGTCATATAAACACATATGAGCATAGGGACTTCATACTTATCTGAGAATAATCAAGGAGGTCTGATGTCCTCTCACAATAACTGCATTATCATCTATTAGGTCATACATTCATTAACAGTTCATTTACTAATCAAAACATGTTGAGAGCCATAACCAAAGTTTGTCATAAACCATGTTTATAACCAAGATATAACCAACAAAATAAAAATGATATAACAACCATTAAAACCACATATTAATAAGTACATTTACATATGGAACACAAGGGAAAAATATGTCTTATTAACATATTCAAAAGCCAACCAAGTCAATGTATTCCACGTACCACCCGACTATAGATTGGGTTAAACCAAATCTTTATTTCAGCTAATCACCCCTGTGCCATATTCCAAGCATGAATGTGGGACTCACAACAAAATCAACCAGGGATTCCTTAGGCTTTAATGTATATCCTGCCAATATCGATTAAGGATTTACAGGCCCAAAACCATCATCTATACAACTAGGCTTTACGGCAATCTTGCCAAGGGATTCCTAGGCCCAAACAAGAAACATACACTACCAGGCTTTACCACAATCCCATCACATATCGGTCCAAGGATCACTAGATCTATACAAGCATGTATGCCTCTAGATCTCTCCACCTAAACTGTGAAGAATTTGTTCGTCTCCACCCTCTAGGATTTATTGTATATACGTCATTCATTGGTTGAGGATTCCTAGTCCCAATGAGGGTATACACAATCAAGCTTTACCACAATCCCACCTTCACCGATCCAGGGATTCCTAGGCCTTGTGTTTCTCCCTGAGACCACCCACTCAATTTAGAAACCATTCGACAGTCCAACTCAACCAAGTAAGAGAAACCCCATCACACCATGACTATTTAGAAATGGCAATGCAAGGCTAAAAACCACTGTCACAGCTAGAAAAACCCATGCCAATGATAGCAAGAGAACCAAATACACACATGCATGTAAAATGCATGCAAAAAATAGCAAGGAAATCATACATGCAACTCGATGCCTGCAAGTAATCCCAATGTAGCAACTTGATCCAATTATTCCTTGCTTGATCTTTGCTTTCCTTTGCCTTCTTTGTCCTTCCTTTGATTTCCTTGCTCCAATGCTAGAGTGCTCCAATAATGCTCTAAGTGTGCAAGCGTATGTGAGAGTAGAGAGAATAGAGAGAGAGCTCCGAAACTAAACCGAAAAAAAGTTGTGAATTGATCCTTAGAAACCTTTTTATTAGTGAGGCATCTATTTTCTTCATTTTCCTTCATTTTTCCTTCATTTTCCTCCTCACATGCAACTCATGACCTTTCACCTTCCTTTTCTCTTATTTTCCATTACTTTAATAAATACAATGCCAATTAATGCCTCTTTCCTTCTCAAAGCCTTTGCCATTGCGTTTACCAATTTACCTTAGCCATAATAAACCAAATGAACACCCACACTAGGATGTTTTGCCCAACATTAAGCTTGGAATAAGTGTCCAATGACCTTGGTCTTATTTTTCCTTTATTACATGGATTTTTAACCCGGGGCTACTACAAGCCTCTTGGAAAGGAAAAATTTGAAGTATTTAGGAACTAGCTCGGTGTGGTAGAGAACACATTTCTCCATTAAGGGGGAGTGTTTGAATAATGGAGAAATATGAAGATTCTCCTAATAATAGTGTTTGTTGTGTATTTTTGGAGATCTAGTTGAATTGTTTGCCTTAGTCTTTGTTGGTTGGAAGTTCCTATAGTCTAGGAATCTATTCAACAATAATCTAATCCTACATATGTAATATTTTGTTGGCCTGGTGAATAGAAGTGAGTGTTGTGGTGTAGTCTCCTGAGTGAGCAATTGTCTCACCATAGAACTGCATCCCTTCTTCAACTTTACCTTTCATTTTCTGAGTCAAACTAGACCATCTAGGTAGAGTCTAGGCTAGGAAAAACCTTCCTTTTTGTGAAGCTAAATTTTCGATGGATAATTCATCGAAATACAGATCTAAATAGTCAATGCATACTCTGGTCTCTGGATAGGGAAACCAAATGAGTGGAAATGCTTCAAGCTCTTAACTAATAGAGGTTGAGGTATATTTCAAATCAAAATATGCATTTTTTTTGTTTGAAAGTTGATAACTTCTAGCCAACTAGGATATTTAGGTTGATAAGTTGAAGATAAAAGAAAAGAATACTAAATTCGAAGAAAATATGGAGATTGAGTGGATTTAAATTGTTTCAACTCAACGGGTTCTTTTCCTTGTTGTGCAGAGCTCCTTGGATTAGGCATGGGACCCAAACGGGCCTCAATAATTTCCATTATGTTGTCCAAGTCCTTCATTTGAAGTTGTAACTCATCCAACATGAACAAGATATCATGTTTGGCATCATTGTGGTTTAGTAGCACCTTCCCCGGTAATGAATTCATTTGTTAATAGAAACCTATTGTCTACAAAATATTGATTTTTCCTCTCTCAAGTGTTCCCGATGTTTAGGATCCAGATTGCAACTTCAACTACAATTTCTGTGTTTGAGAGACACCCTCTTTCCCCAACAATTTATTGCTCTACCTACTCAATTTTTTGTTGGATATTAGATAGAGCTTGCTCTTGGAAATAATGTAGAGAGGTTCCACCCTAAAGTAGGCCCTTGAGCCTCCTTGATCTTCACAATATATTGCTCCTCACTTTGAACATGCGTGTTGGTGCATCATTTCTGAGATGGGTCCAAGGATGAGACTCGAACTTGAGAGAACCAATGAGGGAAGGCAACCGAGCATTGGAAGGAACAAGTAGATACATGGCCAACACAAACACACTCTACTTTATAATCTCCAGGCAAGAGTCCTTCATGTTGATATCACTAGGCCACATGAGGGGTTTGAAAAGTAAAACCTAGTTCCTGGCAAGTTGTTTTAGAGAATGATTGGAGGGGAAATAGCCCAAGGATTTGATAGAACAACATACTTCCACTAGATGCTTGATAAAGAAAAATTCCCTTTGAGCGGCTCCAAATGCGGGAGGAAAACCCCAATTAAAATGAAAATTGGACTTGGATTTTGCATCATCATTCTACTATGCAGAGTCAGACTCTCATAATCTGCAATTGCAACTACATGGTATGAAAGAGAAAGATAGTGATGTCACTTGTTATAGTTATAAAATATGATGCCTAAATATAAAATTTAATTATGTCATTGTGATACTTGAGTGAGAAGTGGCATGACACACCACTTTTCATTATTACTTAGTGAGATAGTAACCATGCCACCCTCCCACTTTTCACATTTCTCATTACAATCTGAGATAAGCCACAAACAACTTTAATATTAAATAGAAAAAAAATTTATCCAACGACAGTTTATCAAATAAAAAACAATCTAAATAATTTATCTAGAACAAAATGTTGTCACTGAACTTATGCTAAAAAAACTTAGCAGGATATTTATTTGATTTTTTTTATAATCGCACATCTTCGAAAATCCGTTCTACTTTTCAGTATTGTATTGTAATTTCTTATACGTACTCATTCTTATCTTTTGTTGGCCATTTTCAAGTGATGACTCGTTCTTTTTACTTCCTTTTTTTATAATGAGTATAATTGCTGGTGGCCCACTTCTACAGTTACAATCTAAACAAAAATTCCCTTTGAGCAGCTCCAAATGCTGGAAGAAAACACCAATTAAAATGAAAACTAGACTTGAATTTTGCATCGTCATTCTACTATACATGTTAGACTCTCATAATCTGCCATTGCAATTGCATGGTATGAAAGAACAAAATAGTGATGTCACTTGTTATAGTTATAAAATATAATGCCCAAATATAAAATTTAATTATGTCACTATGACACTTGAGTGAGGAGTAGCATGACACACCACTTTTCATTATTGCTCAGTGAAATAATAACCCTGCCACCCTCCCACTTTTCACATTTCTCATTACCATCTGAGATAAGCCACAAACAACTTTTATATTAAATAGAAAAACAATTTATCCAGCAACAATTTATCAAATAAAAAACAATCTAATTTATCAAATAAAAAACAATCTAAATAATTTATCCAGCAACAAAATGTTGTCACTGAACTTGTGCTAAAAAATACTTACTAGAATATTTATTTGATTTTTTTTAATAATCGCACATCTTCGAAAATCCGTTCTAATTTTCAGTATTGTATTGTAATTTTTTATACTTTCTCATTCTTATCTTTTGTTGGCCATTTTCAAGTGATGTCTTGTTCTTTTTATTTTTTTTAATAATGAGTGTAATTGTTGGTGGCCCACTTCTACAGTTACAATCTAAACAAAAACCAAAGTTGTGACGTAGATTGGATGACAGACATGTCTGTGTGTGGCCACCATGTGGGACGCAGAGTGTTCTTTGGATAATTGGTAAAGGACACTGCTGTGTAATAATATTATGATCCATACATTTCTGTCTTTGCTTTCCATGTGAGATGGACATACTTGGGATAATTGGTACAATGCTTTTGTAATAATATTATGATCGATACATTTCTGTCTTTGCTCTCCATGTGAGATGGACATAAAATAAAATAGTGTGGGTTAAAGAATAGTTTAATTGAGTAATGTTTATGAGTTAATTTTGGTATTTTTATGTTAATAGTAGATTTTGAGAATATTAGATAGTCAAAAACTAAGTTTAATACTTACATAATAATGTTATTACTAGCTAAAGATGTTCCCTAAAATGGAGAAAAAAAAAAGAAAAAACAAAAAGAGGATGATGGAATAAAAGCTGCAGAATTTGCAGAAACAGATGGAAATTCATTTTTTGATAAACCTTGTATACGACAGAGCTGGAAGGAATCAAATCTTAGAAATAAAAGAATTTTGGTGGTGCATGTGCAACCATTTTTCCAGCGAGATAATATAGCGCCTCGCTTGCAGGAAGTAGATGCTTTCTAATCATTGAGGTGTGTCGGCTTGATATCCGAGGCGTTTTATATTCGGTGAGGAGTGACAGCATAGGTACCCATTTGTGGCCACAATGGTAGAGATCAGGTTTGTATACATGGAAAAGTTTAATCAGGTTGGTAGAGATTTTAATATTTTTTTAAAAAATTTCTAGTGTATTTTAATTTAATTTGTCTAATAATCTCAAATCATTGTCAGGATGGATCAAATAAATTTGATTTGATCAAATTACTGAAAACTCATAATTTTATTCATAATATTTGTATAGATTATAACCTATTTAAAAACACAAAACTTTTATATTAATAATTTTTTAACCATTAAAATTTAAAAAAATAATATCTTTAAACACCACTACTTCTCTCTCTCAATTTGATAATCCTAACTAACCCTACTAAAAAATATCAAAGTTATATCAAGTTATGTATCGAGTTTGCATGCATAGAGAAGCCTTTGAAAGTTTGATGTAATCATGTCCACACTGTAATTCACACATCCACTAAAAATATTATATAAGAATGTACCACAATCTTCTTTTAAAGTACAATGGAGATTCCACAGGGCTTCTGGAACCCTATACCTAACCCTAATTTCAACTTTTACAAAACTAGCCATAAAGTAGAATCAGTTCACTTTCTTTCCGTCCTGGTTGGTTAGTAGTGTGAACTTTTAATTTGCAGAGGATACTAAGATAGGAGATAGGCAGAGAGAAGCATAGCATAGATATGTCTCATAACTTCGAAGCAATTTTGAATTACTTTATTAAGCAGCGAGTTTGAACTATTTTATAATTTATATAAAATAATCTCTATCGTAACATTAAGTAATATAAAAGGAGAGAAAACATAATACCTAATTTTCTGGTCAGTTTTCCTGCATAGAGTTTCAAGTTTTGTGTTCCAATGGGGGTATATGTTACTGTGGTGGCACTCTGGTTGAGAAATGCACTTTATCTCATTTGGTGTTTGCAGCATATGGTAGGGAAATGCATTTTATCTCATTTGGTGGTGTTTGCTGTATATAATATTATGTATTATGTATTATATAATTTAGGGTTAAAAGTATGGTTGGAAGTGTGTATTTTATAATTCAGTATATGGTTGCTGTGTGATTTTATTTTTATTTAATATGGATTTGATATGTGCTATTTAAATAAATTACTTTAGATAAAAACTAATATCTGTTATAATAAAAGAAAAAATAATTTTACATATTTTATTAGTCTTAATTAAAAACATTATAAAATATGTGGTAAAAATATATTTTTCACTTTGAAGTTATAAATATAATATTTTGATGTTTATGTCAAATAATATAATTTTATATCAATTTTACAAAGATAAGAAAATGAAGTAATTAAAAAGGAAAATAAAATCTTCTATTTGTCCTATAAATATTTTAATATTGAACTTAAATAAATTATTTAAATATTCATATTGATTAAGAGAGATGGAATTTAGTGGCTTCTTAATAAAAGGAAATGTGTAATTCATTCAATTTTTAATATAAAATATTAAGAATAAATATATCTATCTTTACCAAACACTAAAGAAGATTAAATCTCTCCACATTTTTTTCCAATGAAAAACAATTAGTTATATTAAAAGAAAAATATATGGATAATCCACATTTTACTATCAAAAGCAGAAATTTCATCTAAAAACCCTTTTACAAAATATTCATCTTCGAGAAAAACCATGGAAAAGAAACTATAAAGATCCAAAATTAAAACATATCCATAAAAACAAGACATGTAAACAATTCATGTTAAGTGATAATGAAAAATACAGTCACCTAAAAAGTCAAAATGTCTCCCACCATGGACATTATGGAAAGTTAATGAGACCCACTTCTTGAATTGTGTTGTCCTCATAGTAGTTGAACCTCATGGCACCCTCAACATCAGTAATCCCTTCTTTGGATAGAGCATTTGCATCTTATTAGCTTCCCTTCTTTGGATAAGCATTTGCATCTTATTAGCTTCCCTGTAAACATGTTGTATGGAAATATTCTGAAAAGAGTTGTTAAGAGTCTTGATGTGATCCATCGAACCCTTGAGGTTTGGTGGGACATCAACCCTTGAGGTTTGGTGAGTCTAAAGTAGAGTATCCCAAAATTCTTTGTATGAGAGTTTTTGAGTAGCCATAAACATGGATGACTTCCAAAGTTTTTCTATAGGAAACAAGTTCTCATAAAGCCATTGTTTCTGGAGTTTGAATATGTCTTGACATATATCTCTTTGAACTTTAGATTTATGGTTAAAATGAATATATATTGGTTTTAACTTATTTACTGTAATTAGTATATAGCTTAGAAAATGTATTATATCCAAAATTATTTTAATTTATTTAATATTTACAGTACATATACTAAAATAGTCATATAAGTTAAAAGGTTGATAAATGTTGATAGATATCAATTCATTGTAAACATCAATACACTTAACTTATGGTATATCTAACATTACCAAGATTAAAAAAATCACAAAAAATAACTAAAATATAACTTTATTTTAAATTATTATTATTAATTATAAAAAGAATGAATATATGAGTTAAACATATATAAATATAAAAATACATGTAATACAAAAATTATAATAAAGCAATAATAAGTAATAAAAGTGGAACGAAACTTGTGATATGATATTCTTATAATAAAAATGAAAAGAAAAAAGGCATAACTACTTTTAAGATAACCTCAATCTTGTATCTTGACTAAAATTAAAAATATTTCATGAATATTCTATGGAGATTAAGCCCCTACCATTTATCTAATCATTAGTATAATAAGAAATTGAAAATCTAAAAAAAATAAAACATAATAATATTTCATATTTCACATATTTATTTTTTATTATTGTAAGTTAAAAAAACATGAAAGATATAATTTCACATATTTTTTTAGAAAATATTTTTTTTTTTTTTTTTTTTTTTAATAAAAAAGATACTATGTAATAAACCAAGTTAATAAATAGATAAATCACATTTTTAATCGAAATATGAGGCGTGGAAATTTTATGAAACGTTATAGTTAACTGATGGAATTTTTAATCATAAAATTGAATAACTTTTACATCACATTAAAAGAAAATTATTGGAAAAATAGATACTACTCACTTATTTGTTCACTCCATTATTTACCAATTAAATTGTATGATTATTCTTATTATTCTCTTTATTACCATATTATTTAGTTATTAAATTGTAAAGTTATTATTATTATTTTTTTTATTATTTTAGTAAATTGTAAAGGTATTTTTCTTTTATTATTTATTTAGTAAAGTATAAGTGTTTTTTAAAAAAATTAATTTAAAAAAAACATATAATTTAATTATTAATTGTAAAATGATTATTATTTTTAATTTTTATAAATGACGCTTTTATTATTATTATTATTTTATTTAATTTAATTTTAAATTAAAAATAATTTTATCTTACAATAAAAATAGTGTGGTGGATAATCATATAAATTAAATATTTACTTTAAGATATATTTCACATTACTAAAAAAATTAACTAATTTATAACCTTATTATTATTATTATTATTATTAATTATAATTAATATATATATATATATATATATATATATATATATATATATATATATATATATATATGAATTAAACATATTTACGTATAGAAAAACATTTAACGAGATTCTTAATCATGAAGATTCACCCCCATTTTACCATGGAGATTATTAACCTATAGAAAGACTTTATTACAATAACATGGTTACAATGGCATGCACCAATACCATAGCTTACTAATACCACATGCTAAAAAATCCATAACTCATGTTTATATAATACATATTCATGTGACACTTGAATGGGGTGGATTATGAGGAGGAAGGTGGGAGAGGGGGTGGAGGGTGGGCTATCATCATACCACCTATCCAATGGACTGATGGACGTGGAAACACGCCCTGGAGAATGTCTTAATGGTGAGATGTTCTGACAAAAGGGAAACTATTATCACCCATGATAATGTTATTGGAACTAAGATGGTGGTCATTTGGTATGCACGCTATTCAATATCTCACTCATATGATGGTAAGGGGTGTTACAATATCTCCCATGTTGCTCAGTATGCAACAATTCAGAGAGGTGGTTCTTATGGAGAGAGTCTTGCAGGGTTTGGCGAGTTTGGGGTATGCAAGTAATGCTTAGGTTTGGAATGCTGGGACACCCAAATTGACTCGATTGTGGCTTTAACTGTTGGAAAGTTTCCTGCAAATATGACATTTCCACCTACTAAGGAAGTTGTTTCCCTTAATTCTTTGCTACAATGACTTAGAACCAGTGATGTTATCTTACAGTTCAAAATTGGTTTTTGTTCCTTGTTTTTGTTCTCTTGTAGGTTTGTCAACACCCGGTTTACTCAAAAGCTCAATTTTATGGCTTTTCTTCTCTCTCTTTACTCCTCCTCATGGAATTTTCTTCTAACTGTTCCCGCCTCTTCTCTCATGGGCCCTTGCTCTCCTTCATGGATTTCCTCTGTCTCTCCTATCTTTGAGCCTCCCATCTTCCCATTCATGTCATTTCTTTCTCGCTTCGTCTTGATTTCCTAATCATGTGCTCAGGATTTCTTGAGTTCTCTTCAGAAGTTTATGTTCTACAATATCTTGGTGTTTGGTATTGTGGGCCTTTCCTCATTTCCTCTCCCTCCACTTGAATTGATTTTCTAGGATTATATCTTGGGAGTGTCCTGTGACGGTAGCAACATTTTACCTAGTTCGTGAATGATGTGTCACATATTCATTTAAGTAAAATTCCTTAGACTATCCCAACCTCTAGTTGATATTTTCTGTTTATTTGACTTGTCTCATGTGCCTAGTCAGACAACGAGAGTTCTGAGGGGTTCCACCTATTACCAAAAGTGGACCCATAGGGGGAAACAATTGGATGAACCATAACCTGGAGGATTTTTCATCACACTATCGAGAACTCATGCTAATACATATTCAGGAAGAAATTACAAGTGTTGAGGTGGAAGCTTTAGCACAAAGACATCCCCTCTTAGAAACAAAGGTTCTCACTGAATGGGCATATTAGATAGTAGACACTAGACACACGAGAGCCAACTTCAACTAATATATGCAAACTATAGATCTCTATTTGTAAAATGAATTTTCTACTTGGTTGTGCACTTTTGGACCAACACGAGCATCGAACATATATTCTCCACTCCTTTAAGCATCTTCATTGGCATTTGAGGGACTGAGATCGAAGGATGGAGCGAATTGAATAGTATCTCGACATTCCCCTATTAGCAGGCGAAACATCCAAAGACACTGAAGAGTCTATCGATGTCATAGTCTCATATTCATATCACTATGCTTAGTGTTTTATGTCAATGTTTCATGTTTCCTATGTTTTAGATGTATTTCTACAAAGTTGTTTAGGACAATATCTCAATTTTGTTATGTTTATGTTTGTCGCTCTTAGTACTCAATTGGCCCTCTCCTCTCAACAAAGCAAATATTTGGATTTGGTTAGATATCCCTAATGAGAGATTAATCTAAATGTTTCATCTTATCTTGTAAACTGTAGTGTTTGAAGCCAATAAAATTTTCACCCTACAAGAAAAAAGACATGTCTATAACACATTTTTTTTAATTGCTCAATTTAATTAAAAAAATGTATTGATGACATAACTACTTTTGAGATAAACATCAACCTTTAATATGTAACTACTACTAAAAATATTTTAAAATATTTCATAAAAGTTAAATACTTTTATCTACTTAATAATTATCCTTTTATCCATTTAATAATTATTAATAATTAAACCATATTTTTAAATAAATAAACTTATTGAGATAGTTATTTTTATTATTATATTTATCTTCCATTTAAAAATATAGTTTCATTATCATGATAATTTTAAAAAATCCTATTCATTGAAAATAAAAAATTACCATTGCATATTTTAAGGTATATTTATAAAGAAAGTTAGATATTTTAATTAAAAATTACATATTTTAACATATATATATGAAAAAACCTTTTTCATTTTAAGAAAAATGTATTATATACTTTGGAATATTAAAAATAGGTTAGTTACTCTATAAAGGATCCTTTTGATATATAAATTTAAAATAAATGATATTAAATATAAATAAATAAAAATAATATCTATTTTAAATAAAAGTTATTTATTTTATAGGTGTTTTTATATTTTAGTTAAAAGATATGTAATTTTTTTAAATATTTTAATATGTAAATTTTAAAATGTTTTATATAGAGTTGATATATAATATTTTAAAAAATAGTAATTAAGAATATTTTAATGTTGATCATGAATAAGTTTTGATGGGGTATTATTGTTGGTTTAAATGTATGTATGGGATGACATAATAAAGTCTATGCTTCCCTCTCCACTTCTTACATGTCACTTCTTATGTCAGAGTTAAATGCACCTCATCAACCAAGGCAGCTTGCAAGTCACACTAAGAGAACCTTAATTCTCTCTCATGCCAAGGTTTCTAGAGATTTCATTATAATGTTAATCCTTGAGAGTCACTTCTTGGGCCTTTTTTCTACAACTCCGTTGCCTCCTCATGCTATTTCTTGTACCCACCATGACCTTCGGTTGGGGCACTCTATCTCAGGCACTCTTGAAATCTCTCCCTCTACTGGTCTTCCTATCACCATTGCTAACATTTTTTTACAGAGAAGGTTTTGTTTAGACCACCTTTGACTCATCATTCTTCTAGAAAGACAACACCTATATAATCCTTAGCCCAAGGCTTCTCCATACATTTTTACTAAACCTTCTTAGTATAGCTTGTGTTCTGCTACCTCCAAAGCCATAACTCGACAACGAGCTTGTAGTTGCATAGTAGGTGGAGGTTGTTATGTTAAAAAGTTATGTTTTACAATGAAGACAATATACCTTTAATTGTATAAACATATTGATAGGTAAATAATTGATAAAATGATGATGGCACAACATCCTTGTGGAAGTATGCTTATAACATTGACTTGTCATGAGATGAAAGGGTTCAAGCCCCTTGATTTCTCATTAATTCATTGAATTATTGTTATTTCATTAGGGAATTTTGAGGTAAAAGATGGGCCTAAAAACGAAAATTGTACTAACAAAACCAACTTTAAAAGAACCAATTGAATTCAAGATGATGACGTCATTTCCAAGGGTAAATATTTTTTGAAGGAAAAGAAGAAAACAACTTTTTTAATAATATTTTTGACTCATCTCCTTGTAGGTTTACTCAAATTTCAAGTGTGTCCATTCATAGGATGTGAAATTCGAGTTGTCATCCAACGAGTACCCACTTGAGATACTTTTGTGTAGATCCACACTGAGAAAAAATCAAAATACATAAAAATATGTGTTTTCAAACACATTTTTACATGTATTATGATGTTTTTCTTGGTGTATATCTACTCAAAGGTATGCAAAGTGGGTACTCATTCGATGTGAAATTTAATTCTACATCCAACAAGTGTACACAGTTGAAATTTGAGTAAACCTACAAGGATATAAGTTAAAAATACTATATATATATATATATATATATATTTTTTTTTTTTTTTTAATTCATAAATCTTATTTTATTATTTTTACTATTATTTTATTATTTTCCCTAAGACGCCTCAAAATTCCCCTGTTGTTATAACTATCAATATATTTTAAACACTTTCACCTTTTCAAGGAATGTTTTGTCCTCAAATCATATGTAACAAGAATTTATCTAGATGGGAACCTCTCCGTGGTGATTTTATTTGTGTTTATGGGTTTCATGTCATTCACAGTATAAATGTTGGTGAGGTTGGTGTGTATTTTTGGCATCCTTCTGAGTGTGATAGCTATAATACCATATATTTTATTTTGTTTCAATTAACAATTAAACTCCATGAATTGTTTTTCAAGGTTTGTAGCATAACTTCCCAATTGCATCAACCATTCCACATCGAAAACTTTATCCATCTCTTCAAGTGGTAGATCATACAATTTTATTTGTACTTGCAAGTCATGCATCTAAATTGAATCCTTATGACATCTTGCCACTTCTTCGACCTATTGTCTATTAGCTACCTCATGATGAGTCCTTTGGTGGGGTACACAAAATGTTTTAGCTGTTTAGCAATACCAATGTTTATATAATTGTGAGTACTACCATAATCTATGAGTATTATAAGATTTCTATCTTTTAAGATTCCGTTAAGGTTGAGGGTATTAGGTTGTGGTTGGCCTATCATGGTTGTTTGAGTTATAGAGTTGCTTTCTTTTTTCTTAAAGAATGGATCCTTTCTGCTCTAAGATGTGGTGGAGCATATTTTGTAATCAATGGTTGTAATTGGTATTTTACAGTAATTATCTTTCCTTAAGGTTTGTTGTCTTCATTTCTATTTGGATGAATGCATGAGATTGAAGTTAGTGATGTTTTTTTGGTATATCATCAAGGTCTAGATCTGCGTTGTATGCTACCATGATTTCATCATTTGACTTATGTACTTCTACTTTCCTTCCATCCACAATTTTATAGTTGCATAAGGACATGTCTCCACGTCTATGTCCTCGTGTCCAATTCTTCCCACACTTACAACCATTGTTTTTCTTCTGTCTCTTTCTCTGATTCATAGCTAGATGTGTCTGAGTCCTTTTCTACTTTGTAAGTATATAGTTTCTTATTGTTGTATTTGTGTCCTAGTGACCTTTTATCACCACAATACCTACATTTGTTTATCTTATTTAAGTCTTGATACTAGTTTTCATCTTCTATGGTTAATGATGAATTGTTGAACTTATTCTTTTTTTCAATTAATTTCACTGCATGTCTAGCTTCCTCAATTGTTTTAAGGTTCCATAGTTTTATTTCACGAAATATGTAATCATTCAATCCATAGATGTACATTTTTAGCAATTGTTCATCTATGAACCCATTTTGTCTAGTTGTCAAAACTTCCCATTCGCATGTACACTTGATTACGTTTGCTTTCTGTTTAACATGTACAAACTTGTTGTACAAGTCATCATCTTTTTCAACATGCAACCTCTTCAATAAGGTAGTTGTGAAGATTTTTTAGTGAAAAGAACAAACATCACATTTTTTTTTTTCACCATAGGAACCAATTAGAAGCTTACCCTTCTAAATTATTGGAAGTTGTCATTATTTTTTCTCTTTCACCTAACAGGGATCTGATTCAGAAATCCCTTCCCTTCTATTTTGTTGACCTAGATGACTACCTCTTTATGGTCCCTTCCATCATACATTAGTAATTCCTTCTTAATTTGTTGATGCTTTATACTTGGAATCTTGTGTAGTACCTACTACCGAAAAAGATCACTTCAAGTGTTTCTTGATGATCTTGTTTGCTTGTATGTTGTGATTATGGACTTGTTGTTGATTCTCATAGGTTAAGGGTTATGCAATTATTACATATACCCTTTCAGTTAGCTAGTCAATTCTTTTACCCTAGAAGTTAAGTAGTCTTGTTACTTCATCCTTGTTGTCATTTCTCATTCTTAATGTAGTTTTCCATCAATTCTCATAATCCTTTATTAATATTTTCAATTATGTCTATCTTTTAAATTAATTTATTATTTTTTCCCGTTAACTCTTTTTTGTGTCTTTTCAACGTTTTGGAGATAATATCTTACCATGTTGACCTTATCTCTATATCAGTTGACTTTGGCTTGCAATTCATCATTTCTAACCATTTTAGGGTTGGCTTTTTTCCTTTCGGACCCCACTTCCTTCCCCTCTTATTATATATTATTTTTGTGTTATTATTTTCTCTTTATAATCCTTTTTTTTAATTTATAACAAACTAAACTCATATAGCTTTACGATGGCTATGGTGTTGATTTGAGTATAATTTGTGGTGGCAGAACAATTTGTGTAGTGGAAGACATTAAATGGATAATTTGCATGGCCATCAAAATCACTACCTTCGCAATGTGTATCTCAAGAAAGATATCCTTGGGTCTGAAGTGACAAAAGGGGTTGCTCAGTGGGTTCTGGACATTAGAAATTTGCATGGCCATCAAAATCACTACCTTCACACGTTGGGAAGGTCTTAGTGGACAAGTAGCAAACTCAAGATAACTTGCTGTATAAATTGGACGAGTTAAAAAATTTACTACTCAATGTGGAGGGTTATCTAGCTATATCCGAGATGGGTTCACCTCCCAGTTCTCTTGTCATCTTGCCATGCAAAGTTAAGGAGCAGCCTATCAAGTGGACATGACCTCCTTATCATCTTCAATGAGCATGCTTTTTTTAATGTTTATGATATTTAATTTCTGAAATGCTATATTAATTTTTATTGAGAATTATTTCTCTATCCCTGAAACAATATATATTTTTTAAAAATATTAGTCAGATCTCTTTGTTTGCAGCCCTATAAAACACTTTTTTGGTTGTACTTAAATGTGGGTGGTTCTGCAATCCTATAAGACTGCTATTTTGGTTGTACTTTACTATTGATTCCTTATGGGAATGTTCTTTTGGTTATACTTTACTGTTGGTTCCTATAGGAATATTCTTTTGGTTGTACTTAACTGTTAAGTGTTAGAGGCAGCTACCAGGTTTGATCCTGGGTCTCTCATAGATTAGGACTCCCACCCATTCACCATGTGATTAAAAAAAACTGTTTAAGTGTTGGTTTCTTTATCTATGGGTTTTGGGATATTGCTGAGTTTTCATGCGGCAAACCATAATAAAATTTATTGGATAAGGACACTACTTCATAATAATCTGATCGACCAGAGACATGCGATCAAATTGAAACCATCATTCAATCAACCAATGATTGTCCGGGCCAATTTCGAACATACATTTGAAGTTTCCACTTGTCGAGAATGACTCCAGCCAATTTCGAGCATACATTTTTTAAAAGTGCCCAGCGTGCTTATTTTTTAATTCGAAAATTGTGGAGTCTGTCAGATTTTGCCGAAGATTCTTGATCGTGATCACCGTGGTAGATGGTCATTAAAAAATTGATTGGTTAATAGTTCTGAAGGGTGCTCTTCTAGATAATGTTGTATTATCGACAAGAGACCTACGAGCAAGTTGGAACCATCTTCGATGCAACCAATGATGGTTCGGGACAAATTTGGGCATACATTTTAAAGTTCCACTTCCCTGATAGTGACTCCACCCAATTCTGGGCAGACAACTTCAAATGTGTCTTGGGTGTTTATTGTTTAATTCGAATATGGAGAAGCTAATCTTCCAGCCTTGGGAACCTGAAGGCGAATTCTTAGCCTACTTGGCGTTGGTTCATGTGTATAGCTAAATCCTATTAACTAAATATGTTCCTGAGAATGGTACAAAAACACAGAGACAAAGAGAGGATCATCGAATAAATGTTGCAGAATGGACAGACCTTGCAGAGACAGATATAAACAATAATTTCATTGACAAAACTTATTGACCTAGTAGATTACATTTGCATGATTAGTTCATTACCCTATAATAGTATCCAATGAATACCATGGAAAGTAAATAATCCAATTATTCGTTTAATATCTATTTAATATCTACTTATAAAAGAACGACTCATCTGCGGAAGCTGATGAATTGTCTGGATTATTAAAAGTGATGGAAATTTGGGTAAAAAGATTTCAATTTTTTTTGTAAAGGCAGTATTTGAATTATATTATTATTTGAATTATATTTTTGATGGTGGAAATAGATTCAGCACCATCAAAATTTTTTAGAGTAACTAACATCTTAAAATTTGACAACTATAATTTAAATTTCCAAAGATCTCTACCTAATTTTTCAAAATATAACCAAAATTTCCACAATTTTCAAAATAAAAAACAATCTCTTTAGACTATTGTTAAAGGACACCCTCTTTTTTTCGCTTAAGCAAGAGATAGTCATTCTATTAACTTAGGTAAAAAAATATTTTACACATGTTACAACAAATGCCCAGAGGCACAAACTCCTACAAAGGGGAGTGAAAATACCCTAAGTGCCTAAAAAAACCTCAAAAAATTAGACCGAGACAAGGTCTAGATTGCCCAAAACTGACCGAAGAGCTATCTTCTAACAATCTGACGATCAAGATTCAACCCGCGCAGGGGCGCAGTTCTCAAAAAAACCTAAAGTTGCCCGATCAACGCTGACCGTTGATCTTCTCCTTCTAATCCAATGGCTGTAGTCCATATCGCGCGGCTTAAAAGCCTGTTGAATACCACGCGATGAAGGCGGTTTGCTTTTTTGGTCCTCTGCCACGTGTTGCTTCCTGAGTGGAATCACTGGCTTTTCCTTAAAACCATCTTTGGTTTGGAAGGCACCTGATGAAGGTGGTAAACCATTAGTGGTTTTATCCCTTCGGCCCGACCAACATGCACACCAAAAGGTGACCACGATCTTGCCTCTCCAGATCTGACAGCCAAAGTCCAAATTGGTCCACACAATTGCTCGCGAAAAATCCTAAAGTTGCATGACCAACGCTGGCTGTTGATCTGTTCCTTCTGATCCAATGGTTGGAGTTCATATCGTGCAGCATAAAAAGCCCGTTGAATACCATGCAATGAAGGTGGTTTGCTTTCTCGGTCCTCTGTGACATGTTGCTTCCTGAGTGGAATCACTGGATTTTCATTAAAGTCATCTTTGGTCTGGAAGGTGCTCATTGAAGGTGGTAAACCATAAGTGGTTTTCTCCTTTTTGCCCCACCAACTTGCACACCAAAAAGGTGGCCAATGATCTCCCCTCTCTAGATCTGATGGCCACAGATCAAATCGGACCACACAATTGCTGAAGAAGGTACCCAATGATGAAGGCGGTAATCATTGTCCATTCGTCTCCACACGTCTCTTGCTAAATGGCATTGATTGTCTTCCGAGAAAACTTCTCCCAAGACAGAGGTTGCCCAACACAGGTGGTATGTCTTGGGTAGTTTTTGACCCCAGTAATCTCATCCTTTAACACCTTTGTCTTCCATGGAATCATTCCTCCTGTGAACAGATATCTGCCTCTGTTACTAGAAGCTCCCTTAGAAAACTCACAGTGCCTCTTTGCTGATGGGCTATCTGAATTGAACTTATTTATCATTTTCATAAATTAAAATTCTTTCTCTTGATTTTTCCTGATACTGTTGTTTGTCAATGAGGGCCCTCGATGAGCATTCCTCCTTCAACCTATCATCCATTACCCCCTCCCACCAGTAGCACAAGTTGATATGCTTGTTTCAAACCCCCTCATTTGCAAGCCAATCAACAACTTTGTTGGCTTCCCTGCAGACATGCACCAACCTAAGAGTTCTCAGAATTCTTAAGTGCACTTGGATTCTTTGGTAGACTTGCAAAAGCCGCCAATGTCCTAATATTTTCTCTGGTGCAGCACCAACACTTATCCTCTTCACTGAGTTAATGACTAATTCTGAGTCAGCCTCAATGATGACATTGTGAATGTTGTAATTGAGTAGTATTTCCAGGCATAATTCCATCACCATGAGCTCAACCATATTGTTGGTAGCTTTTTTTAGATAACTATGGAAGATGATTTGTATATTTCCTTCCTCATCCCTCATGACCCCTCCATATCCAGCTTCTCCTAGATTCCCTTTTGATGCCCCATCAATGTTAAATTTTAAAAAGCCATGTGAAGGGGGTTGCCATGAAGCCTTTTCTGCTGAGTTATTCTTGTTGATCTGCATAGAACCTTGAGGGGGATGAACCTTGAGCTCTAACTTCTTCAGTATTTTGGCCTCTCTTTGTCTGGTGGGTTTGCCAGTGGCTACACCTCCCAAGATGTGAATAGTCTCTTTGAGCTGTCTAAGGATTAGCTTAAGGATGTTTCTCATCAGACTCGCTTTATCCTTGAAAATCCTGTTGTTTCACTCCTTCCAAACATTCCAAATTATGAATCCTGGGACCAGCATCCAGGCGGAGTTAATGATCTCATTATCCAAAAAAAAAAATCGTCATTTTTTCAAAGTAGCAATGATGTCATTTACATTTTTGTCTGTCTGCTGGAAGACTTCTCCCACCCAATTCAAAAGTATTGTAGTGAAAGTGCATCTATTCAGGAGATGATTTGTAGTTTCTTCCTGTTGTCTACACAAGTGACATCTTGATGGGCCAAAAAAGCCTCTTTTTCTTAAGTTATCCCATGTTAGAATCTTGCCCTGTTGAACCAGCCACTTGAACAATTTGACTTTCATCCAATGAGGATTATCCCAGAGTTCTTTCCACATCTTATCAATGCTTGGAAAGTTAAGCCCTGAATCTATCCTTTTGGCCTCCTTAAGGTTGAAGAGACCTGCCTTGTTCTTTCCCCATCTTAGTTGATCATCTAAGGTTAAGGTCAAAATTTACCTTTTGTCTAAAAGACATTTAAGGGCAATAGATTGAGTGTGCAACATGCCTATTCCATTGTAGTCTGGAAGTTTCCATGTTCTCTATTTCTCATTGTACCTTGATTGGTCCCAATAGTCATGTACCCACCTTAATCCTTTGTTGATGGTGTCAGTGTGAATGTCTGCTAATTCTTCACTTTAGAGATTGTCCTCCTGCTGCCAATTATCCTCCCAAAACCAGGCCAGATTTCCATTTCGTATCTCCCAGAAACTGTGATTTTGGACTAGGGCCCTGTTCTCCCATGCCCTATTCCATATTGCAAAACCTTTAACTTGTCTTGTCATTTTGATGAGGTTCTTCTCCTGCCACCCTCTAGCATATTTTTGCTTCCATAGTTTTGCCCAACGGGCTTGTATTTCCTTTAGCCATCTCCACTAGATTTTGGCTCCAAGAACTCTGTTAAGAATTCCTGGGTCATGAAGACCCAAACCACCATGGGACTTAGGTTTGCATACCCTATCCCATGCCACAAGGGCCCATTTCTTCTTTTCTTCACCCTTCCCCCAGAGAAAGTCTCTCTAAATATTTCTTATATTAGTAATTACACCATTTGGTGTCGGAATGGCTGAAAGCATATAGATATGGATACTTTGGAGGATAGCCTTAGTTATAATTAGTATCCCTTCTAGATTCAGTGCTCTATTTTTCCATTTTCTAATCTTATCTTTTAGCTTATTAAGAACAGGCTCCCAGATATCCTTGTGTAGCGGTTTGTCGGTGAGGGGAATTCCCAAGTACTTCACAGGCAGTGACTCCCTTTGAAAGCACAAAATTTTGGAAAGATTTCTTTGTATTGAAATATCTATATTGAAAAAGAAGGTATTTGATTTGGTAAGAGTTACCTCTGTGCCTGCTACCCTAGCAAACTCACTCAGAATCTTCTTGAATGCTATGGCTTCCTTAAGAGTGGTTGTGCCTTGAAGCATAGTATCATCCACAAATTGCTGATGTGTCATCGTGTCCTCACCATGAGTGAGTCTCAAACCCTGAATTCTCCCTTCCTCCTTAGAAGCTTTGATTGCTCTCCCTAACCCATCCATCATGAGAATGAAAAGGAAGGGAGAAAGAGGATCTCCTTGCCTGAGACCTCTAGAAGTCTTGAAGGTTTTAGAGGGAGAGCCATTGAGAAGAATTGAACAACTGGTGGCGGTGACTAGTTCCATAACCCATTTAATCCAATTGTAATCGAAGCCATAGGCTTTTAATATTGCTCTTATGTACAACCAGCTAAGTTTTTCATAGGCCTTTGCTATGTCTGGCTGAATTATCATTCCTGCCTGTTTATTGGTGTTGAGTGAATGAACCATTTCATGTGCTGGGATTATGTTATCTAGAATTTGTCTCCCTTCCACATAGCATGTTTTCTCCTCTGACACTGGGGTTGGGAGGAGTGGTTTGAGACAGTTGGCAATTACTTTGGATATTATTTTGTACACCACATTGCATAATGCTATAAGTCTAAATCTGTCTGGAGAGGTGGCCTTTTCCTGTTTGGGGATTAAGGCTATGGAATATTCATTGAGCGCCTTTAAGACTGTCTTAAAACGTCAAGAGTCTTCCACTAGCTCCAGGATGTCCAGATTAACTATCCTCCAACAAGCTTTGAAAAATTCCACATTGAAGCCATCCGGGCCTGGTGCTTTCCCATTGTGCATCTCTTTGACGACTTCCTTAATTTCTTCCTCTGTGACTGGTCTGTTGAGATTGTAATTATCTTCTCTAGTAACGAATTTAGGAATGTAGTGAGAAAATTTTTCCGTAAACTGGGTTCTGTCTTCCAAGGTTTCCTCAGCATTTTTCTGAAATGCTGGACTAGAACCTTTTCCATCTCTTCATGAGTGTTTCTTTCTATTCCATGCTGATCTTTAAGTTTCACAATTCTATTGTTGTTTCTGTGAGCTATGGTGGATCTGTGAAAGAATTTGGTGTTTCTCTCCCCTTCTTTAATCCATTGAACTCTAGATTTCTGTCTCCAGAATATTTCCTCCTAAAGACATCTGTTATCCCATTCCTACTGGAGAGACTCTGCCATCTCTTTCCTTTCATCTATATCGAATTTTGTGATAAGAATATGGTTTATTTCCTTTAGTTTCTTTTCCACATCTCCTTTAGCTTTGAATATATTACCGAATTCCTTTTTATTTCACTCTTTGAGTCTACCTTTAATGTGTTTGAGCCTGCAGTGTAGAAGGAACATCTTTGTAACTTGAAGGTGAAGCTCTTCCTTCCACCCTTTTTCAATGTTTGTGAGGAAATTTGAGTGTGTGAGCCAAGAATTCTCAAATCTGAAGGGGGAGTTCCTTGGTTTACCAATAAAAGAAGCTTCCAACTGGATAGGCCCGTGATCTGAACCTCCAAAAGGCAGTATGTGCGCAGTAATATTGTTTCCCATGAGAAGAAGTTCCTCTGAAACAATGAATCTGTCCAATTTTGAGGCTACTTGGGTATGGCCCCCTCTTTTGTTATTCCAAGTGTAGATTCCATTGCTTGTTTCCATATCAACCAATTTCATATTGGTGATGAAGTTCTGGAAGGCAACTGAATCTCTACCAAGTGTTCTAGTTCCTCCTTTCTTCTCCATAAGTGATTTTGTCATGTTAAAATCCCCTCCAAGAATCCAGGGTAGAGCTGGGTATCTCTTCTTCAAGTCCTCCAGTGTTGTGAGGAGTCGAAGTTTATCCTACATTGGCTGCGGACCATAGACATTGGTGATCATGTAACAGTGTCTGTCACCAACCGGTTGGAAAATTAGAGAAAGGTGATGTCTGGATGCTTCCGCATCAATCACGCCAAATTTCTGTGGATCCCATAGAGTGAGAATGCCACTAGCTGATTTATTTGCCTTAAATTCAATGTATTCATATCTATTTAACCATTTGCTTTGTTTCTCGCGAATCTTCTCCACTGAGCATTTTGTTTCCTATATGAATACTATGTCAGGTTTTTCCTCTCTGATCCTGTTACCTAGGTTCCTTTGTTTTCTTCTGCTCCCTAGTCCTCTAATGTTCCAGGTTGTGATTTTCATTGAGGTGGGGTTTTAAAGGAGTAACTAGAAAGATCTTTCATCCTTTCTGAGTCAATCACAAGTTTGCCACATTCTAGTAGTAGTTCTTTCTGTCTTTTTCTTCCCCTCCTTTTACCTGGATTTTTTGTTAGTTTTCCTATTATTAATCCTATAGAGGAAGTTCCTTTATTTTCCTGGTTATCATGTCCTCTTTTGACTCCTGCAGCTGTTTGATGTGACTTGTTAAGGAATATTTGTTGTACCTTGTCCACATCCTCCTGAGGGATGGAGTTTATTCCCAGGTTTCCTCCTTGTTCTAGGAACTTTTCCAGCTCTAGGTTCTCCCTTTCTAGGATCTCCTGTAAGTCTTGGTCCTTTATACCACTTTCACTTTGAGTCATTTCCTGGTCTTTTTCTATTTCCATGGTACTCAAAGGGTCCTTTGTGTGTTCATTTTGTTCCTGACTTAACTCCATGTTGGTCTCTTTTCCTTTCCCCCTTGCTGATTGATTCTTTGTACTCTCTTGATCACCTCCATCTACTTCTTTTTCTCCTAAGATCTCAAAACTGTTGTGACTTTTTGTTTTGTTATCATTTGCAATAGGGTTCTTTTGTGTCTTCCTTCCCCCTCCTTTTCCTTTTCCTCCCTCTTTGGTGAAACCTATCCGGTCTTTCCCTTTGCTGGTTCTTAGGTTTTCCTCCCTCTGTTAAGAGGACAATCTCTAGATAGGTGCCCATGCTCATGACATTTGTGACATCTGAATGGGATATGTTCATAGTCAACTGCTTGAACCCATTCCTCGTCATAGACTTCTAGAATGACCTCATCTGGAAGGGCTCCTGATAGGTCCATCTCCACACATATACAGGCATAGGAGGTGTATTTTTCCTGTAGAGTTGCCTATGAAATTTTTAAGAAATGACCTAATTTATTGCCTATAGCTTTTAAAGACTCTGGCATCCAGTTATCTAAAGGTAAGGAGTAGAGTCTAATCCATACCGGTACCGAATTGAAGGTTTTTCGTTCTGGCACAAAGTTCATTGTCCATGGCTGCATATAGAGACCAACAACTACAAAGAAGTATGGCCCTCCTTCTAAAATCCTGTCTCTATCTTCCATGTTCGTGAACGCCACTGTAAAAAAACCTTTGGATCCAAGATGTATATCCAACTCCCCCTTTGGTTTCTAGTTGTATTTTATCTAGATGTACAACGCTTTCTCTGACAGCTAGATTCCCATAAATTTGCAAATGATGGCATAGTTTTCCATGTGATCCCTGTGCGCTTGCAGAGCTGGATCATTCAGAATAACCCGAGGTTTAGTTATGGTCTTGGGTTTACAGGGCCCCATCTTGGCTCTGTTCTCTATTCCCTGACCTCTGTCTTCCGCTTTTTCCTCCTGTCGGTCTTCTTTGTGGGCCCCTTGATCTGCATGGGTTTTTCTACCTTCCGCCTTCTGAGTTTCAGTGTTTTTTGTCTTCTCCTCCAAGGGTTGTGGAGGTTTGTTCTTATTCCCTCCTCTTCCTTTGTTTGAAACCACATTACTGTAGGGAAGAGTGGATCTCCCTCCTCCTTGGGCCTCCATGGGTACCTATTGCCCTCTATCACTCTCTTAGTTAAACCCTAGAATCCTCTACGGAACGAGTCTGTCGCTCCTCAATTCACTAAAAGACACCCTCTTACTCTAACATAGTTAACCTAAAAATCCTTGTCACCTTTTCTCAACCCAAAAACTCTTGTCACCATTTCTGAACTGAAGTCTCGCTGTCTCTACTTTTTGTTTTTTTGGTGACTATAATTACTGGTCACCCACTTTCAATTTAAAATTTAAACAAAATCAAAAGTTGCGGTGGTAAATTGGATTATAGACCTATTTGTCATATGCGCCATGTGAGATGGTCATAAAAGAGATTTTTTTTGGCACAATAGGTAAAGGAAACTACATAATAATATTATCCATATATTTTTGTTTCTAATCTCTATATGAGACAATCATGAAAGAGCATTGTCTAGATAATGTTCACACTATTATATAACAATGTTCTATTAAGATTATTATTTTTGTCTCTAATCTTTATGTGAGATAATTATGAATGAATGTTGTCTAGATAATGTTCACACTATTATATAATAATGTTTTACTAAGATTTTCAGATGGAAGATATGGGTGTAAAGAGATTCACAGAGAATGTCTAGGAATATTTTCAAATTTTAAAAAAATGAAGGGTTATATATATATATATATATATATATATATATATATATATATATATATTTCAAATTCATATTTAATAATGAAAGCATAAATACATTGATTCATATATAATTGAATTAAATAATGAAATACATTAAACCATTATTGTTTTAAGGCTTCTGCGATTTGTATTTTGTGTAGAGTTTTTTTCGGGGATTATCGCATCCATAATTATTTGTATCGACGTTTCGAGTCATCCACTATGGCTCATCATCAGGATAGATCGGATCTATCCTAATGATGAGTCACAGTGGATGGCTCGAAACGTCAACACAAATAATTATGGATGCAATAATCCCGGAAGAAAACTCTACACACTAAACGATATTCATCATTCACTGATGTATACATCATTCATCCATAGACCACAAGATTCAATTGTATAAATAAAGGAATTTTGGCTACTTAAGCTGCACTGGTAGATTACATTTGCATGCTTAGAAAAGCCAAATATTGAACATACAATAATATCCAATAAATAAGATTGAAAGTAGATAATTCAATTCCCTAGAAAAACCAAATATTAAGCACCATGTAATAAGCCAATGATTAGTTCACTACCATACAATAATATCCAATAAATAATATGGAAACTCAATAACCCACCGATTGCCTTAGTGCATGGTGCTTAATATTTACCTATAAAAAGAGCTATTCTACTATAACATAATTCACATATTTATGTCTAAAATTTTTCCAATAGTCTTATCTCAATTGAAATCAAGTTGTCCTTCATTTTTATCAGGTGGCTTTTAATTACTCATCACCCACTTCTAAAATTTTCCAATCATTGAGCGGAGAGGCTCATTCTACAGCCAAAATAAAAAAATTTAAAAAGTTTAAAAACAAAAAAAATTAAATAACTATACAAAGCATTTAAATAATGTGGGCTCATAAAAAAAAATGCACGTGAAGAAATTAAATCCCTCTCTACTCATGTTAGATCCATATTTAAAATAGATATATTCTAGTCTTATCTCAACTAAAATCAAATTGTAACTATTTTTTTCTCGAGTGACTTTTAGTTACTCATCACCCACTTCAAAAATAAAATTTAAATTTACAATTAAATAAAAACAAAAGTCGTGATGACAGAGTGGATTACAAACATGTCTGTCTGTTAGAGTTTCAATTAAACAAACACAAAAGTTGTGATGGCAGATTGGATTACAAACATGTCTGTCTGTGGTCACCATGTGAGATGGTTCTGATGGCAGATTGGATTACAAACATGTCTGTCTGTGGTCACCATGTGAGATGGTTCTAAGAGTGTTTTTTGGACAATAGGTAAAGGACACTGATTCATAATAATATTAGCATCCATACATTTCTGTCTCTGCTTTCCATGTGACATGGGCATAAAATATTGTTGTTTTGGATGATAGGTTAGTGACACCGCTTCATAATAATATTATCCACACTAAACATTCCTCACAAAGTTGTAACCACCACTTATTCAACCAATGATTGTGAGCCCAATATTGGGGATATAATTTTAAAGCTCCACTCGTCTGATAATGTTTCCAGTCAATTTTGGCCACACAGTTTTAGCAGTATGGTGGGTGCTTATTGTTTAATTTGAACATCGTGGAGGCTCTCAGATTGCCTCAAACTTTTACAGAAGATTAGAGATGGAGATGGTGAAGCTTATTTTCCAGCCACACGAATTCCTATTGGACAGCGCATTGGTTGATGTATGTAGCTATGTTTTATTACCTAAATATGTCACTGAAAATGGAACAAAAGACAGTGAAAACAGAGAGAAGATCATGGAATTTGCAGAAACAGACATGGAAAAGGATTTTTCTTTTACAGAAATCTCGGGAAGGAATCTTGCAGATGTTTTAGCGGTGGCTTTCTAATCATTGAAGCTTGATATCTGAGTTGTTCTTATTGTGGGTGGTGAATGATCGAGCGTAGATATTCGCTTGTGACCACAACTGTAGAGATCAGATTTGTATGCATAGAAAAGTCTTCGTTGTAGTGTTGTCAGTCCACCATAATTATCCATTGGGCCATGCTGGGTTTGCATGGATAGAGAACATTACTTTGTAAAATAATAAGTTTAAATCACTTCGTGATTTAAATTAAATAATCTTGGTATAACATAAAACATTTTTTAATTTATATTAAATAAATTTCCATAGTATAAAAGACAAAAGAGAGATTACTTAATTTTCTTATTAATTTTTTCACAATTTTAATTTTTGTATTCCAATGTGTGCAATGACCATTCCCATTATAGTGGTGTTTTCACGTTGATATTACGGTTGAGAAATGGACCTTAACTCATCTAGTATTTGTAGTTTGGGATGTGTCATATCACACATCCTTTAGCATATTTATTCAGGTTACATGCTGAAACTTGTTGGGATGCATTACATCATATAATAAATGGTGTTTAAAAATGTATTGGAATAATGAAGAAGATCTTATTAGATTGGATATGATTAAACATGAGTGTCATCACATATTTAGGTATCATTAGATTATTATTTTACATAACAAATTATTTCATTTCTTAGATTATAGGTTAGATCATAGGTTATGTATTGGTAATTTTTTTTTTTTTTCAGATTATTTATAAGAAGATATAGGTTATCATTGTCAAAACAAATTACAGGTTCTTGTTTCAAGGATGCTTATAAGTGTTCCATGAAATGCTTACCAACAAAATATATTAGATTTTTTAGTTGACATTTTTTTATGGACCTCGATTATAAGGCATCATGTGAACTATTATATGCAATACTTGACACAAGGGAAAATTTCACACAATGATAAAGACTATTTCCAAGAAGTCCTTAATTTTGTGGGTGAATTGTGTCAATCATGTAGCGCATGTTTAGCAAAAAAAAAATTATTACAAAAGTTTAATAATAGTTTTAATTTTTGGGGGTAAACCACTTTAGGGCTTAATCCCTTTGTTTGACTACAACATTGTTAAATATTCAACCCTTACTTGAAGAAGTGGTGGGCGTTGAGATGCCTTAATCTTAAAACTTGTGCTTTTTAGCAATGCAATCAATGATAAATTTACAATTCTAAATGCTTCAAGGTTTTTTCATATTCCTAGTGATTATATAGTGGAGCATGTTGAAAAGCTATTGTTGGTGAATGAAAAAGATATAGTCACATTTAATGGGTAATTACCTCTTAGAATAAATTTTTCTCAATGGATTCACTGGATTTAGACAAAGAAGTATAAGATCTCTTTTTGCCGTTAATGTTATTTTTTATTGTTCAACTTTATTTTTTTGCTGAATTAAGCATCGGTACTTCTATTCAATTATATTCTAAAAACATATTACGTAATGTACAAAGGAGATGTGGGTCACAGATAGCCTTGGAAACCGAGCCAAAGGCCCACTGTCTGGGCCCAGGGCCCAGAAAACATGACGTCGTAACCTCAAAAGTTAATCGAACGCCAAGACCGTTCGATCTGCCATCAGAGATCTAATGGCCGAGACACAATATCGGAACACTAACAAGCACACCCTTTAATTCTTGAATTGGACCCGATAAGCATTTAAAGACTGCACTATAAAATTTTCGGGTCCACCTGGGCTGATAAGCCTCGCGCATGTAGTCAGTCCGAAATCCACCGGATGCGAGCGATCCATGCCAGGCTGAGTAACTTGCTCGATGTTTAACACTGCTTTCGGACTTGAAGCCTAATAAAGCTACCGTTAAAGTTGATTTTGGGTCCATTTGTCTTGGTAACCACCTTGCTATTTTCCACGCAGAATTAATAACATTCCCACTATTTCTCCTATATACTCGCACATTAACCAAGCTCCCTGTATAAACAATGAAAATGTGATCTGTAGTGTAATTCATATTCATGTAAATACTTGTTCTATCTATTGAATCCCACCCGAACCTTGGGTTTGTAGAGTTCTAGGCACATATTCCCGCCTAAGGACTGGAAATCCTGTTCATATATATCCCTGAACTGCTGTGCCATATAGACTAAAATTCATCTGTTTCCAAAAGTCTACAACCTGCTAGTATCCCCTGCTCTGATAGAACTCCCTGTCTGCGTTCGCCTGTCTGAGACACTCTTCCCTCAATCTACCATGGGGGGTCTCTATCCATTCATATTTTTTGTTGCTTTTAGCACAGAGTACACCTTCATTAGCTAAGATGTCCGCTAATTTGTTGGTTGTACGACGCACATGAGTGAAATTCAGGGTTCTCATGTTTTGTAGGTGGGATTGAATCCTTTGATAGACTTGTAGAAGCCACCAATGTCTCGACACTTTGTCTGGTGCTAAGCCATAGCAAATTTTCTTGACCGAATTAATAATCAATTCAGAATCAACTTCAATTATAGTATTATGAAGATTTGAGTCCCTCAAGATTTCTAAGCATTGCTCAAGGGTCATGAGCTCTGCCATATTGTTAGCGGCTTTCCCCAAATGACTATGAAAGCCTTTTCATCTTTTATCACTCCTCCATAACTAGCCATGCCCGGGTTTCCTTTTGAGGCCCCATCTATATTGCATTTCATAAAACCCTAAGGGAGAGGTTGCCAGAAATCCTTATCAGCAATTATATGATTTGCATTCTTGTTTTTGCCCTGTGGGACAAGCCCCTGTAGACCCAAATGTAGTAGTATCTGCACATCCGTATCTTTAGGGTGGTCCTCAGGGGGATTTTTAATGAGGGTTCCTACCGTCTCATTGAGCTGTCTTAAAATTTGTGCCATGATGCTCTGGGAAGAACCTTTCCTGTTTTTGAATATTCTGTTGTTGCGTTCTTTCCAGACATCCCAAATTAGAAAGCCTGGAGCTAAAGCCCAAGCTTTGTTGACTATTTCATTATCAGAGAAATTTTTCCTCCACTTCTTTAAGGTGCTAGTAATGCTGCCCATGTCCCTGTCTGTTTGTTTGAATATTGAAGCTATCCAATTCCACAATGTGGATGTGAATGGGCAGAGGTTGAGAAGGTGATCCATAGTTTCTTCTTGTAATTCACATAGCTGGCATCTAGATGGACTAGATACCCCTCTTTTCCTAAGGTTTTCCAAGGTTAGAATTTTTTTATGTTGCACTAACCACATGAACAGTTTGATTTTCATCCAACTTTGGTTCTGCCATAGGTCCTTCCATACCCAATCAGGGTTTGGAAAGTCAAGCCCAAGGGCTATGCGCTTGGCCTCTTTGAGGTTAAAGGTGCCTTCATTTTTTTTGCCCCATCTCAGCTGGTCTGAATCTACTGATGTCAGAATATTTCTCTATTCTAGGATGGCTATTAAAGCTTCTGCCAGTGCCTTCAATGGGGAGTCATCACTGTATACCAGGTTATTCCATATTCTCCATTTTCCTTCGCCTTTTTCTTGATCCCAGAAGTCATTTACTTTGAGTAAACCTTTGTTGTCAGTATCATTCTTGAGATTTGCAAATTCTTCTCTTAACAATTTAGGTTCCTGTTGCCAATTATCCTCCCAAAACCAAGCAAGGTTTCCATCTCTGATTTCCCAGAAACTGTGTTTCTAAACAATGGCTCTATTCTCCCAAGATTTGTTCCAAATGTGGGAGCCTTTGATGATCCCAGACATTCTAATGTGATCCCTGTCTTGCCAATTGTTTACATATTTCTATTTCCAAATTTGGGCCCAAGGGGAAGCCGAATATTTTAGCCATCTCCACCAGATCTTTTCCCCCAAAACTTTGTTTAGCATTTCAGGATCATCCAGTCCCAAACCTCCATGTGTATTAGGTTTACAGATCTTTTCCTAGGCTACTAAGGCCCATTTTTTTTTCTCTTCCCCTTTGCCCCAAAGAAAATCTCTTTGGATATTTCTGCATTTTTGCATGACTCCTTTAGGAGCTAGAAGGGTTGAAAACATAAAGAAGGGGACAATTTGCAGAACAGCTTTTGTGAGCACTAGTCGTCCTACTAAGTTCAAAGACCTACTTGTCCATCTCCGTATTTTTTCCTATAGCTTATTAGTCACAGGCTCCCAAATTATCTTGCTCAGAGATTTGTCTGTCAGCGGTACTCCCAAATATTTGGAGGGTAGCATATCTCTTTGAAAGCCTAGAATTCTAGATATATTTCTCTGAATAGCAATGTCAGTATTAAAAAAGAAAATCTTTGATTTGATAAGGCTTACCTCTGTGCCCACAGCCACTGCAAAGTCTTTCAGTATTTGTATGTAGGCTAGAGCTTCCCTGACCGTGGGTGTACCCTATAGCATAGTATCGTCCACAAATTGTTGATGGGTCAAAGCATCTCCATTCATGGTGAGTTTGAGACCCTGGATTTTGCCTTCTGCTTCAACAGATTTGATAGCTTTGTCTAGCCCTTCCATCATGAGAAGAAGAGGAAGGGTGAGAGTGGATCTCCTTGTCTGAGACCTCTCATAGGAATAAAGGGTTTGGATGGTGAACCATTTAACAGGATTGAAAAACTAGAGGTAGTTACAAGGGCCATTACCCATCTTACCCAGTTATGGTCAAAGCCATATGCTATAAGAACTCTCCTGATGTAAGCCCAACTTAGCTTATCATAAGCCTTTTCTAGGTCAAGTTGCATAATCATTCCTGCCTGTCTATTTCTCTTAAGTGAGTGAACCACCTCGTGAGCTTGAATGATGTTGTTGAGAATTTGTCTGCCTTCCACATACCCAGTTTGTTCCTCAGATACAAGAGTTGGAAGAAGGGGCTTAAGCCTGTTGGCAATTATTTTGGAAATTATTTTGTACACCACATTGCATAATGCTATTGGTCTGAATCTGTCTGGTGTCATAGCATTATCCTGCTTTGGAATCAAGGATATGAAAGAGGTATTGAACACCTTCAAAACAATTCTATTTTTCCTTGAGTCCTCCACCACATCGAGGATATCTTGCTTGACAATTCCCCAACATGCTTTAAAGAGGTCAACATTAAAACCATCCAGACCTGGAACCTCCCCATTTTGTATCTCTTTGATGACTTCGCTGACCTCCTCTTCATTCACAGGCATGTTTAGATTATAATTTTCTTCTCTTGTCACAAGCTTAGGAATGTGCTTTGTAAAGTCTTTGATGAATTGTGATTTGTCTAAGAGAGGTTCCTCTTCTATGCCTTGGAAATGTTTAACTAGTGCAACTTCTATTTCTTTTTTGGTATTGAGTTGATTTCCTTGAGAATATTTGATTTTTGAGATCCTGTTATGAGACCTGTGATCCATTGTAGATTTGTGAAAAAAACCTGTGTTCCTTTCTCCTTCTTTTAACCATTGTACCCTTGATTTCTATTTCCAGAATATCTCCTCTTGCTTGCATAATTATTCCCATTCCTGTTGATGGTAGTCAGCTTGTTCCTTTCTTCCCTCATTGAAGCCATCTATAAAGAGGATCTAGTTAATTTCATGTAGCTTCCATTCAAAAACTTTTTTGGTTTCAAAAATGTTGCCAAACTCATTCTTATTCCAATCTTTAAGCCCGAGTTTGACATGTTTCAATCTTTTATGCAGGAGGAACATTTTAGTGCTCTGAACTTGCATATCCTCTGTCCACCATTTTTCAATATTGCTGATAAATTCCGGATGGTTGAGCCAAATGTTTTCAACCCTGAAATGTATGTTTCTTGGAGTTCCTATAAAGGATGCTTCAATTTGAACATGCCAATGATCCGAGCCACCAAAAGGGAGTATAATCACTGACAATTCAAGGCCTGTAAGGATAAGGTCCTCCGAGATAATAAATCTGTCTAGTTTGGAGGTCACCTGAGACTCTCCTCCCCTTTTATTATTCCAAGTAAAGATGCCATTACTTGTCTCTATGTCTACTAGCCTCATATTGTTTATAAAATTCTGAAATGCTATGGAATCTCTATCTAGTGATCTAGTTCCAAATTTTTTCTTGGATAGGGACGCGATCATGTTAAAGTCCCCTCCAAAAATCCAGGGGATGCCCAAATGTCTGTCTCTTAGATCCTCCAGAGATGTAAGAAGCCTGAGTTTGTCTTCAGCCTTCTGTGGACCATAAACATTTGTGATCAAATAAACTTCCTTGTCCCCCAAAGGTTGAATAACCACTAATAGGTAGTTCCTGGATGCTTCAACAACAAGGATTCCTAGTTTCTAAGGGTTGCAAAGTGTGAGAATTCCTCCTATTGTTTTGTCTGCTTTAACTTCTAGATATTCATATTTAATCATCCATTTGCTGTGTATTTCTCTTATTTTTTCTACTGACCATTTTGTTTCCTGGATGAAAATCATATCTAGTTTTTCTTCTTTCATTCTATTGCTAAGATTCCTTTGTTTCCTTTTACTTCCTAGACCCCTAGTATTCCATGTTGTGAGCTTCATTAAGAAATATTTGTAAATGAGTAAATAGTTAGGTCTTTCATCTTACTTGAATCGATCATGAGTTTTCCACACTCTATCAGCAGCTCATTCTATTTTTTCCTACCTCTTTTCCTGCCTAGGTTCCTAGGAGCTAGTCCCGATGTTGCCTTCATTGTTTTCACCCCTTCATTGTCTTGACTATCATGGTTTATTTTGAATCCGAAACCTTTTTCCTGAGTTCTCCATAGGAACAATTGTTGCACTCTATTGAACTCCTCTTGTGGTAGCGAATCCATTCCTTTGGTGGTTCCCTGCTCTAGGAACTTTTTCAGATCTAGATGCTCCCTATCAAGAATATCTTGCAATTCATGATCCTCTATTCCCACCTCGCTCGGGTTCATCTCTTAGTCCCTATCAAGTTCCATAGTGTCCAACAGATCCTCCTTTTGTTGGTTGTTTTCATGTGTGTCCTCCATGCTCTCTTCCTTTTCCTTCTCCACAGGGTTGTCCTCTAGAATCTGGCTTGCTTTATCATGAAACTCTTCTTATTCTAATACCTTGTACCTATTCTGATTTAGTTGCTTTTCCTCATTGATTTTCTTTTGGTACTTTCTCCCTCCTTTACCTCTGTTCCCCACTTTGTTAAAGCTTTCAGTTTCTTTCGCTGAGGTAGCTTTAGTTTTGCTTTCCATTTTGTTTAAGGGGCAATCCTTGAATAGATGCCCATGTTCATGGCATTTGTGGCATCTGAAAGGAACATGCTCATAGTCCACCGCTTGCACCCATTCTTCATAAAAACTTCCAGAATTACTTCATCTGGTAGAGCTCCAGAGAGGTCCATCTCTATGCATATACGGGCAAAGGAGGTATACCTTCCCCACGTAGTGGCCTATGATATTTTTACAAAATTCCCTAGTTTATTTCCTATTGCTTTTAATGATTCTGGTTGCCAATAATCCAATGGTAGGGAGTAGAGCCTTACCCAAACCGGAATCGAAGTGAATGTCTCGTGCTCTGGGACAAAATTCATCACCTAAGGCCGCATATAGAGGCTTGCAACAGCATAGAAGTAGGGCCCTCCTTCAAAAACCCTGTCTTCAGCCTCAATGTTTGTAAAAACTACAGGGAAGAAACCCTTTGATTCAAGGTGCAAATCTATATCCCCCTTCGGTTTCCAATGATTCTTTATTGATGGCTGTAAAGCCTTCTCTGTTGGCCATAACCCCATGAATTTACAAATCACTGCATAAGTCACCATGTGTTCCCTATGCGCCTGTAGCACTGGATCACTTAACACCACTCTAGGTGTGATGGTTGCCCTAGGCTTACAAGGTCCAGTCCAATTTCTGGCGTCAACATTCTGATTTTCTCCTTCTATTTGCTTTTCTCTTCTGACTTCTTCCTGCGTATTTTCCTGCCCCTGTGTACTTCTGATTTCCTATTTCCCTCCTCCTAAAACTCTGGTTTCAGCCTCCAGAGGTTTCTTGAATTGATTAGATTTTGCCTGTAGGAGGGAGTGGAACTCCCCCCCCTCTCGCCTATCCATGGTTCCCAACACTGAACTTCTACTACAAACCCTAGCTCTACTTGTTTTCTACCAGTGCCCTTCCATCCGTAGGAGTAGTTTTATCCTATTGTTCAGCTTTATAATCATGTCACTTATCACACATTGTTTGAAGAGGTCCCCATTTTTTAGGAAGACAATACTTTTAATAACTCCCCGCTTCATGCAATTTGATCCTAACTCTAAAGTTCTTGAAATGTTAGGTTGGGCTTGTCTTCCCAATTTGTCATTAGGTTTTTCATATCTATCATTTTTTAAGGATATTAAGAAATCTTGTGCACTTATATATAAAAGAATATTTTAAGAGAGCTATAACACAAAAATAGTGGGATTATGCACATTCATTTACATTTTCATTGAGAGAGATCTTAGTAAGACTTTCCCAAACAAACTTATTCTCGAAAAAACTTCAATATACTCAAGGCTAGGATTATGGGAAGACAACATGTCAATGTTAGAAATATCAAAGTCGAAGAAATGTACAAGATATTTCCTCATCCCCAAGTTTACCACCTAGGAAAGAAGGGATCAAATCAAAATAAAAAGTTGGATTTTTCTAAATAATGATGATGATCAAGGTGTGGCAACTCAACAACTACAAGTGCAAGATAATGTTGATGATCATAAAGAGGTAAATTAACATCCACAAGTATTGATTAGGGAATCCAGTTCTTCCTTGTGGGATAACATAGAAGACATGGATATAAGGTTTTCCTCCCCAAGAGAGGTGGTTGTACCTCAATGATCTTTAGGTGGAACAAATACACTACATGAAATTGGTGCATTTAATTTAAATAAGGAATTGGTCCATTATATGAATTTTGATCTTGAATTTTATGACTTGTCATTAGTCACCATGCCTTGTTCTTGAGGGGTGCTAAGAAGTTGAAAATAGCATGTATATCAATAGTATAACTTTATTTTAGTATGTGTAGTTTATGTTTTTATTTTTTCTTTGTATTTACTTTATTCCTAAATTATGTTTTAAACATTTTAGGAATGTAATTTTTTTATACAATGACATAAATATTGACAAATTTTTATTTATTTTTTAATTAAGAAAAAAACTCCATGTAAAACAAATTAAAGTGAACATATTAAAAATAAAAATAAAAAATAAAAAAAACAATGTTATCCTAATAAGGAAGATAATATTTAATGAAATTAATGAGTAGACAAACTCACATCTTCTGAAATAAATGAAAGTGAACATATTAAAAAAAGGAAAGGCACTCTCCTAGTAAAGTAGATATTATTTAATAAAATAAGTTAGTAGATATTATTTAATAAAATATGCCAATAAGTGGACAATTTGACACACTCACATCTTTTTTAAGTAGAAAATTTTCCCCCAAATTTCGTGGGGATTTTATGGGAAGTGGGAAGTTAAAGTGCCCTTTGATTAATGAGAATTTCTACTATAGAATTTTGCTATAATTAGCTTTGACATACTTCGAGACCATTTAGATATCATTAAAATTTGTCACAAAAAAAAGTAGAGATTGCTCACTTATTAACTTGCACTAGTATTTATTTATTCAATTACAAAGTTATTTTTCTTAAAAATATTTAACTACTAGCTCAACAATATAAATTAAATGGTTGGTAAATGTTGATGAGAATCAATCCATAGTAAGTATCAAGCCACTTACCTCATGACACATTGTTGGGCCTCAAAATGGTCCCTATTTTCACTCCATTATTCACCAATATCTTCACATTTTACCTTCATGTCACTTCCATTCCACCTCCATATCATTCCATTTACCTCATTATTGGGTTATAACTATGCTTTTCCAAAGTTTATTAATTCTTAACATTTTTAAGTGAATTTATGGCTAAACTTTAGAAAATAATATGCTTATACTTATACCTAACAATTAGAATGAGTTTGTTGACATGTGTAGGTACAAAGGAAGCTTCCAGGGCATCTTTATGTGACCTTGAATGATCAAATTCGAATTTGATAAGATAAGCCTCATGGAAAAGATCATGGAGAAAATCATGGACCTCATGGAGGAGATCATGGAGGATAGGGTTATGTGTCTAGATGGTTGAGAAATGTATGGAACTAAAAGAGAGATTAGTGGATCATCATTATGAGTTTGTTATCGCATCCTATTGTATAAATAGGAGTACCTACTCCATTCCAAGGGGAGGACTCTTAGAGCATGTATCCAAACTTATGATGGAATAGAATAAATTTTCATTTTACATATATTTCCATTATGTAGTTTTAGATTTAATTTTCCTTAATGTAGTATATGGAATAATTTGTCTTGTTCTTAAGAGAATTGAGCTCACTCTAAAAGGATGACAGAAACAATTTATTTCATATTAGATCTTATTTCATTTACTTGTTTAGATGTTTGAGGATTTGTTTGTGATTGATGAATGAGTTTTAAATTAGAATCTTATCAGCACATGAGAGAACAACCAAGGGTCTAAGTTAGGCTCTCTCTCTATTTGATTTGCATGATAATTGGAATTCATTCTTTTGCTTTTATGTTTCAAGTATCATATGAGGAGATACCAAGAGTCTAAGTTAGGCTCTCTCTCCATTGATTTATATGGTAATTGAAATTCATTCTTTTGTGTTTATGTTTCAAGTTATTTCATTTCTTATGCTTGAGAAAATCTTAGTTTAGTTTGGATTAGTACATGAGAGGACAATCAAGAGACGAAGTTAGTCTCTCTCTCTCTGCTTGAATCTGAACAATAATTAAGTTCATTCTCTTGTCTTCATTTCAAGTTTTTTTAGTTTTATGTAATCAATGATTTCTCTATGATACTGTAAGGAAGGACAACCAGGACCTCCTTAGTTAGGAGCCTCTTCCCTTGCATATTGTATTGAATCTTAAATAATTTAGCTAGACATAGAGTTAGTTGCCTACTCTTGCATATATATTGCTGGCACCATCACAAGCTTACGAGTTTCCCTAGTTGATAATTTAATGCAACAATTTAAGCCCAATAAATTGCCCAACATTTTGGTGCCATTGCCGGGGATGGTGCTAAGGGATTAGGCATTAGAATTTAATTCAGTATTTATTTTTATTTAGATAAAATAACTTGTGAGACCTGGTGACAGCAGGATCTTCATAACGGAATTCATGTTTGAGTTTTCTGATGGTTTAGAGTTTAGTTAGTTTTAAATTTCGTCTTTTCAAAAACACCCCCCTGCATAAATAAAAATAAATCAAGCGATTAGTATGCTCTCTTCCTGTGCTTCGTGCGATCAGGAAGATCAGAAAATCTATTGATTTTGTTCAAATAAAAATACTCTTGCTGGAGAGCTAATTTTCAAAAAGACAATAAAGAATTTTGTGAAAAAAAACATCTTTAAATTTTTTCGATGAAATTTAGTTTTTTTGTTTTAGATTTAAAAAATAACAAAATTTTAATTTTAGATTTAAAAAAAAAAATTCCACAAAATAATAATAATATATGTATCATATACACATATTATTATTAATTAAAAAAAAAAAAAAAAAAAAAAACTTTTGTTTTTTTCGATATTTAAAAAAAAACCTAACCATTTTTTTTGTTTTTGTTTTTTTGATATTTTTTTAAAAAACACTAACCATTTTTTTAAGATATTTAAAAAAAATATATGCAAAAAAAAAAAACAATAAAAAAAATCCTACCAACATGCTCATGGCAACAAATTCATAATAAACCCATTCTATATGCATTAAAAGAGATTACAAAATGAAATATACAAAAACTAAACCAACAAAAAAAAAAATTGAAAACAAAAACTCGGGGTTGGTTACAATCTCTCCAGAAGTTAGGCACATCCAGGTTCCTGCACCAAATTTTGTTTCAACCCTGCCATCGGGTACTCGTTTGTCTTGGCTCTTTCTTCCTCCGTGCGATCTTGAATTTCTGTTGGACAATAATTAATTTGAATGCAGTCAAACAACAACATGCGAGTTATTGCAGCAACTTCTTCCGAAAATTGCAAAGTGGGATTTGGTGGTTTGAACACCGGATTCACTGTTTGCCATCATAGCTTTGGCATCTAGCGACGTTGAGTATTATCCTACCAATGCTACGTGGCTGTTTTTATGTGCTTTATATGGCAACACGTCCAGGGTTTGATCATTGAAAGACAAGTGATATGGTTGTGTGATCTTTTCTTGGACGTTATACCTTGCTACACAAGGAGCTGACAATGGAGTAGATGATAAAATCTCATTCTGGAAGTACCTTGCATGCACCGCCTACCCCGAGCGGAGCGTTTTTCACATGCACGCCAGCACTGCGGTGGCAGCTCCACGGGACTCTTCAATTACGCCTCCCTGCACTTTTGCCACCTCGATGAACGCCGCTCAGTGTCCGTCAGTTCTCCACAATCGCGACGGCCACGGAGCTCCACTTTTCGGCCATGGTGGGGCGCATGGCGGAACTCCTGCATCTGTCTCCCAGCATGGGCGGGGTCACATTGCTCGCTTTGGGCAACAGAGCCCCGACGTGTTCGCATCCATCGCAGCCGTCAGCGGTGACAACGCGCGGATAGGGCTGGGGGCCATTCTCAATGTGGGTACCTTTGTCTCAGCTTTCATCGTCGGCTTCATGGCTCTGACTGCAGCACCGTTCGCTGTCAAGCCCTCGCCGTTTATCCGCGACGTGTTCTTCTACCTGGTGGCGACCCTGATCTAATTGTTGACGATGGCAGTAACACTACACTTCTGATACATGAGGGAGTGAAGGCCGAGGAAGAGTTTTCCAAGATTGGGAAGGTGCCGGATCCGTCTTCTACCACCAATGTGGAGTTTCAAATCGTGTTGGAGTTGATCAAGGAAAGCCTCAAGGTGGATCCATTGAGGTATCACAGAATGAACGATAGAATTGTTGGTGTGTCTGAGGAGACTACTACTGGGGTTAAGAGGCTTTACCAGATGCAGAATGCCAGGTCCTGCTGTTCTCTGTTGTTCCCTGCTATCAATGTTAATGACTCTACACAAGCTGCTTTGCTGAGTTGGAAATCGTATTCAGTAGGGCGTAAATTCATTCTACCAGCAAAAACAAGAGGACCTCCTCACAATGGCGAAGAAGAAAAATGGATCGAAGAAGAAGAACTTTCAAACCCTCGCCCGGATGGACCCTCAGACCTGGGGATAGATCTGACTCAACTGATTCCATGATACTCTTGATTTTCTAGATAAAAAGCCAGATTCTCTGGATTTGACTTATTTTGAGTTAATTTATTTTTAGAAATTTTTTTTATTAGTTTTCAATAGAATTAGTTTTTAATAGAATTTCTTTATGACTAAAACCAAAAAAACATTTTTTTTTTTTATATATATATATATATATATATATATATAATGCATATTGTGTGTGGCTTTGAAATTAGTTTTTTTCTTTATAATTAAAAAAAAAAAAATGAATATAAAAAAAAATCAATAATAAATTGAAAACAATTGTTTTTAATTTGTTATTTAAATTAAAAAAAAACATTTTGTGTGTTGATTTTTTTTATTTTATTTAAATAAAAATAAAAAAATATTTTGTGTGTTGATTCATTTAATATTTTGGATAATAAAAAAATCAAAACACAAAATAATTTTTATTTTTATTTTTAATAAAAAAAAAGAATTTTTTTTTTATTATTGTATTTTTAATTAAAAAAAAAATTATTATTGTATTAAAAAAAAAAAAAAAACCTAACTTTATTTTAGTGATAGTTTTTTCATTATTAGGTTTTAATAAATAAAATTTTTGTTTTTGTGTTTTTGTTTTGTTTTTTTTTTTTTTTTTTTTTTTTTCAACTTAAATAATAAATTAAAAAAATTATTTTTTTAATTTATTGTTTAAAGAAAAATCTAAAAAATAAATAAAATCAACATAAAAAAAAAAAAATTATGTTTTCATTAAAAAAAAGATTAAAAAAAAATTCACAAAATTCACACAGCTTTGCAAATAAAAAATAGGATACTTGGAAACACCTTTCGAAAATCGATTGGAGGATTCTCAAGACGATAATTATTTCTGATAGCTTTTAGTTGGCATCACATCTTTCTGTTGGATGCTTTATGATGCACTAATATGCAGGACAGAATTGCCAAGCACATGAGTTATCTGACACAAACAGGGAGTATTATTTTTCACGGTTGTTTTTAAGATTGGATTGAAATTGATATCATGAATTGAGTTACTTTCAACACTTTGATTTTTCCTAAATCTGTTTTATTTGGTATGAAATTTTTGCGTAAGAATCATGAAGGAAATGCGCAATTCTTCTTGAACAAACTTATGTTTTCTTTCTGCCAAGTTTTTTTTACAGGTTACAGGATAACAAAGTGATCACTAAGGAGATTGCATTGTGACGACAATAGTCTTCCAAAGACTGAATTCATGAAAAATTCTGAAGACAAATCCATCTCCACAACCACTACCTTCCACCTCCCTTTCTGAAAAAGATTTTGAATTCCACCAATCGTACATCCATAAGGCGTGACACTTCCATATCCATTTTTCACAGCAAGAGTTCTTATTTCATACACCATGCATTTCATTACATCCATTCCTTACAAGCATCTTGTCATTTTCCATGTCATTACCATTCCCCTTCATTTTCGCCAATAAAACCCTTCTTGAGTCAAAGTCCTAGAGTCTAAGTATCATTGAAACAACACCTAGAGGCTTGCATGCCTTAATGGCAAGTACTCTTGCCAACGAACAATGGGAGTACATTAATATCCCTTGTTCATTGGATCTTGTAGGTGACTCGACTACGACAAATTTATTCGTACCTACAAAGATGTGTTCGGCATCCTGACTCCCATTGGAATCAATGGTGGGAGCTCTTGTGTTGGCTAGGGGCATTCATTAACGGCCACTAAGTCAACAACTTCTTTCTATGTTCGACATCGACACATTTAATCACATAGTAAGATTTGTGCCATTGAGCGTTGAAGACTTGAAGACCCATATTTTGTAGCAGATGAAGCCAATTTCCTTTCATCAGTTTGTCATCACTTATAGGCTGGGAGGGAAATGTCACTTATATATTTTGTATACCTTCCAAGCCTTATAGATTTTCAGCCATATTCAGCAGACTCATCAGATTCATCATCCAGCAGCAGAGGATCCAGCAGCAGATACGACTTTCAGCCATGTTCGGCAGACTCCTCAGATTCATCATCTAGTAGCAGAGGATCCACCAGCCGATACGACAATACAACTCCATCTTTCATCCATAACTTGAAGAAAAAACTTCAGAGCAGAATTGTGGCAGCTGGACATGCATGATTCATCCACCATTTTCCAAACCAAGTAAAGAAGACTACGAACAATAGTTTTTGCAGCCACATGTGCACAACTCTCATCCATTTTTGGAAGGGTAAGTTAAGGTATGATATTTTCTAACTTTTAACCATTAAATTCCTTGAAAAGTTAGAATAATAATTTTTGGAAAACGTCACTTCCTTTCCCCTTTCTTTCCCCATTTCACATAACTATCCAAACCATCTGTTTAAGGGGAAAGATACATTTACATACATGCTTTGTCACATTCATATTCACATTCATATATCACATTCTAAACCCCACTTACCTTCAAAATATATTCACTATTACATGAGCATACAAATGGCTTTGACAAAAGTATTTAAAAGTTAATTGGATGCCAAAACAATCATGGTTGTTACACAAGAACCAACCATGACGCATTCCTACAAAAATACTCTGCAACAAAAATCACATTATCAATATGCAAAGATTATACATTGAATGCAACAAACAAAATATGGTTGAAACACAAGAACCAACCAAGTTGTAATTCATCACAATAACGATTTGCAAAAGTTATGTAAATGATATCATGCAGAGTTTAAGCGAAAGCTCAAGTACCAAAAAGTAATGTAATAGATTGCATGAGGACATGCAATACCTTCAGTTTGGGGCAGATATTGGGCCTCAAAATGGTCCCTATTTTCACTCCATTATTCACCAATATCTTCACATTTTACCTTCATGTCACTTCCATTCCACCTCCATATCATTCCATTTACCTCATTATTGGGTTATATCTATGCTTTTCCAAAGTTTATTAATTCTTAACATTTTTAAGTGAATTTATGGCTAAACTTTAGAAAATAATATGCTTATACTTATACCTAACAATTAGAATGAGTTTGTTGACATGTGTAGGTACAAAGGAAGCTTCCAGGGCATCTTTATGTGGCCTTGAATGATCAAATTCGAATTTGATAAGATAAGCCTCATGGAAAAGATCATGTAGAAAATCATGGACCTCATGGAGGAGATCGTGGAGGATAGGGTTATGTGTCTAGATGGTTGAGAAATGTATGGAACTAAAAGAGAGATTAGTGGATCATCATTATGAGTTTGTTATCTCATCCTATTGTATAAATAGGAGTACCTCCTCCATTCCAAGGGGAGGACTCTTAGAGCATGTATCCAAACTTATGATGGAATAGAATAAATCTTCATTTTACATATATTTCCATTATGTAGTTTTAGATTTAATTTTCCTTAATGTAGTATATGGAATAATTTGTCTTGTTCTTAAGAGAATTGAGCTCACTCTAAAAGGATGAGAGAAACATTTTATTTCATATTAGATCTTATTTCATTTACTTGTTTAGATGTTTGAAGATTTGTTTGTGATTGATGAATGAGTTTTAAATTAGAATCTTATCAGCACATGAGAGAACAACCAAGGGTCTAAGTTAGGCTCTCTCTCTATTTGATTTGCATGATAATTGGAATTCATTCTTTTGCTTTTATGTTTCAAGTATCATATGAGGAGATACCAAGAGTCTAAGTTAGGCTCTCTCTCCATTGATTTATATGGTAATTGAAATTCATTATTTTGTGTTTATGTTTCAAGTTATTTCATTTCTTATGCTTGTGAATGAATCTTAGTTTAGTTTGGATTAGTACATGAGAGGACAATCAAGAGACTAAGTTAGTCTCTCTCTCTCTGCTTGAATCTGAACAATAATTAAGTTCATTCTCTTGTCTTCATTTCAAGTTTTTTTAGTTTTATGTGATCAATGATTTCTCTATGATACTGTAAGGAAGGACAACCAGGACCTCCTTAGTTAGGAGCCTCTTCCCTTGCATATTGTATTGAATCTTAAGTAATTTAGCTAGACATAGAGTTAGTTGCCTACTCTTGCATATATATTGCTGGCACCATCACAAGCTTACGAGTTTCCCTGGTTGATAATTTAATACAACATTTTAAGCCCAATAAATTGCCCAACACACATCTCACATTGCGAAGACTAAAAAAAATCGTAAAAAATAATTAAATTATAACTTTATTTTAAATTATTACAAGTTCATTTTGGATATGTGATTCAATACTATCTCTTCAATTTAGCATATCCAATGTTGTACATTGTAAATGTTTAGATCTGCAATATTTATATTGCATATATTTTGATCTCTGATGCTATATACATTGTCACATAATTAAAATCTACAGTTCCATAAATCAAGGTGATTTTAGGGTTTGATTATGTTTGGGGGTTCTTAATTATTACAACTATGATCTATGATGTTATCTTCTAATCTATGTGATGATTACAAGTTTATTTTAGATCCACAATGTTATCTTCTAAACTTTGTGACGATTACAATATAAATTCTATAGCGATTACAATATCTTTGGATCTGTGCTATTATACATTGTCACATATTTCAGATCTGTGGTGCTATACATTGTCACATATTTTGGATTTTGTGTGTTATCTTCAAATGTATCTGGCAATTACAAGTTTATTTCATATCTGCAGTGTTATTTTCAAATATCTGTGGTGATTACAAGTCTATTTCAGATTTATGGTGTTATCTTCTAATATCTATGGTGATTACAAGTTTATTTCATATATGGGGTGCTATCTTCTAATGTTTGTGGTGATAGCAAGTTTATTTCAGATCTATGGTGCTTAGCTCCAATGATGGTGGTTCCTAAGGTGTAACAAAATCTTGCATAATTTTTCAAAGATATTTTAGTAAGCGCTTAACCTAGGTGTATAGGTTCCTTTTATCTATTTTCTTTCTTCTTACTCTTAATTATTTTTTATTTTTATTTTTTTTAAATTATGTGTACTTCACTACATATGCCAAAACCTCAACCTAGGAAAGGGAGGCCAAGAAAAGTCACCTCAAAAAATATTTATGATCATATTGATTCATTAGAAAAAAGAAGAGAAATGGAACATAAAATAGAATTAGCTACAATGCTTGACAACAAATTCAAATTATTAGAAAAAAAATTATTAGGTTTGAGATTGAACTACAACAAATGAAAGATAGTGTATAAGAAATGGAAAATCCAAAATATTCAATTGTTGAACAAAATTATATCTTGAGAAATGAGTTTAAATAGCTAAAAGAAAAACTAAGTAATAATTTGGACCTAAATAGTACATAAAATAAGTTAAAAATCAAGCACATCACAACGAAATGAACAAGCTAATTGAGTTGGATCATGAATGCAATAAAAAAGCCTTGAATCTTATAATTGCCCAGATAAAAGAATATAAAGATGAGAACACATTAGAGATAGTAAAAGAAGAAGCAAAAAATAGTTCACAAATTGAAACAACTTATCTCATAGAGGAAAAAATGTTGAGAAATATACTCGAGCATAAAGATATATTGATCTATGTTAGGGTAAGTTGTTGTGACCAATAATTTGGAATACTTATTAAATATTCAATACTAAAAGGGACATGAATCTTTATATATGAGAAGCTCATTCCAACACCACAAGTTGAATTAAGGAAGGAGGTTCAAAAGTTAAAGGAAGCTAGAAATGAAGGAAAATAGGGAATCATTAGGAATAGGAAAGCCATTGTTAGGGATAGAGACCAAAAAGAATGTACTAAATAGGAATTTGGAACACTTCAGTTCCTCTTTCGGAATTTTCATGGCTTTCAGATGGCATAAAGCTCTCATGTTAAGTTGGATATTGAGTGAAATTGATATGATTCTTTTAGTCAAAACTTGGGAAAATGATGAGTCTAAGTACCCTCACATTATACATATGTGGATTCATTCTATATTCAATGTGGAGTAAGAAATTATCTTGTAGAGGATTTGGAGGAATAGTATGTTATATAAAAATAGTGTTTCTCCTCACACGTGGCTTCATAATATAGACCCCCTAAATTAATACATTTGGACTGAAATATCCAACATTAATGCTAAGAGGATTTACATCACAATTTTTTATTTTGTACGTATCAACTCTACCTTTTATCAGAAAAATAACCTAGACAAGAATTTCCCATATAATACCCTAGAACATGATATTCATAGTCTAGGAATGAAGGTAATATTCTCTTGTTAGGAGACTTTAATGCTAGAACCATAAATAATCAACCCATTGTTCTAACTAATGATTCAAACTGTAATCATCTTTGGTTAAATGATAACATTGATTAGCTAGTAGATTCAAAAGAAACTTTGAAGATCTGATTGAGAATTTATTTGGTATTATGTTAGTCAAACTTTGTAGTTCTCAAGACCTTATAATTTGCAACGGCATAATCAAGTGGAAAAATGCTAACCAAATGACTTATTTTCATGGGCTTGATAGTAGTGTCATGGGTTATGTGATATCCAATATCCCTATTTCCAACCAAATTATAAATTTTGACCTCTTAAATCACCATAAGCACGACTCTCATCATAGAATTTATCCTTAACTCTAAACTTTGCCATCCACAACAACCACTTGCAAGAGAATTGTGAGATTCAAAAGTACTTACTTTTTCACAAAAGTAAAATAGATCTCTTCTTAAAATGATTTAAATGGGGATTTACATCTCTTAACTTATAAGGAAAACCTTGAACACCTCTACCATAATTTTACTACAATCCTATTTTCTACCATTAACAAGTTCTCTACTGGGGTGATGTATAAAAATCATAATTGAACTACAGACACTTGGTATGATCATGATTGTAAAATTGCTAGAAGAGTGATTAGGGATGCTCCTAACGAAACCTTAAAACTTGATAAGATAAATGCATAAAAAGAACATATTAAAATGAAGAAAAGATACTATATAAATAGAAAGAAAGAGTAGATATTGCACCTTTCTAAATATGATCCTAGAAAATTTTGGAGGAAACTTATAATTCCTAAAACTAAAAAAATTAATTAAGTTCCCTTTAAGAACTATAATATCTACCTTAAAACCTATATGAATCCCCTAATGCCATGGATACCATTTTGAATTTCCCTATAGAGGATGACATATTTTCTTTGAATGATATTGAGTTTGGGGGCAGGCAACATGCTAATGGAAAAGCTAAGGATATTGAAGGATACTAAGTTCAAAATTTTAAAATGGGAGGGCCTATCCTCATATCTCACATACACAAGTTCTTCAATTTGGCAGTGAAGAAAGACTTCCCTAAAACTTGGACATAGAGCCTTATTGTTCCTATCTTTAATAGTGGGGATAAAAACATTCCCTCTAATTTCAAGACTATTATGCGCAACCACATTTTATCCAAGATATGCATACTTATCTTGGAAAATAATATTAGTGTATGGCTTGAAAGGCATGATAAAGGAGCCAACAAAAATTTTTAAAGAAGGAAATTTATCTAACAGTTTAGAAACCTTGGTGAATCTTAATCTTATGCAAACTATAAAATACATAGCAATATTTTTGTAAAAATATTTAGCATTATTTTCGTAAAAATATTCAAATTTCTAATGATTTTATATAGTCACTATTAAATTTTGGTGAATTTTAAGGTAAAATAATTTTATAATATAAAATTTGGGTGAATCATTTTTAGAAATAATGAAAATTAGAGAATTTTCTTTTATACAAAAACATGGAAAATTAGCCCGCCTATGAATATTAGCCCCTAAAATTTTCCTTGAAAGGAACTAAAGCCCAAGCTGGGTTTAGGAGATATCATTCAACTATTAAAAATATTGTTACTCTCATAATCATTGCAAAGGAATGTTGAACTAATGATATTGATTTATTCTATTGTTTTGTTGACTTGAGATGAGCTTTTGACACCCTTCTTAGGACAAAGTTATGGAAGAGGCTAGAACAAATAGCGGTTCCTGTCAAGATGAGAGTTGTTATGAAAATGTTGTCGATAATGTTATTGATAAGCTTAGGGCCTTTGATGGTTGGTTAGAACAAATTAAATGCAATATTGGAGTCAAGCTAGGGTGTCCCTTATCCCTTACCCTTTTTGGCATATGTAGTGACAAGCTTGAAGAGTATTCAAAAGATGCATATTGTGCTAGCCCCACACTCAATAATATAGTCATAACTCTTTTCTTTTATGTCGACAATATTGTTCTACTAGTAATCAATCATTATGATCTTGGAAAGAAACTAAGAATCCTCCATGATTTCTAATGACTATTAATACCAAAAAAACTAAAGTCATGATAATTAAATCCAAAAAAATCACCTATGTTAATTTCGTTTATGACAACAACTACTTGGAGGAAGCTCCTTCATTAGGAATTGAAATCCTTCATAAGCTCAATCGAAATTATAGCAATGATAAAAGGATAAAAGGAGGATGAAAATCTTAAGACGGGCTTGAAAACAATTGCAATTTGGAAAAAAATTGGAAATGGTTTTAAAAAAAGCTCGTCTTTGATACTCTCTTCACTCCTATTATTTTATATATGGATGTTAGGTTTATGGTTGTAGTATATCCAAAAAGTCATGGAGGAATATTGAACATATCCAAAAGTATTTTATAACTTACAACCTCAAGATTAAAGGAAATGCTCCCTACCTCGTCCTCCCAATTGAAAAAAACCTTTCCCTCATTGAAATCATGGTGATGGACTAGGTGTCTTATGTATAAGAAGAAGTTATACAACATGGAAGACAAGAGGTTTCATCACTAAATCTAGCTAAAAAACCCACCTTCGACTCAAGCAAGGATGGCATAAAGATACCCAATATTGGTTGGACCATTTGGGGATAAAGGAGGAGATCATCTTGCAAAATAAGGATATTATTATAAATTTTATTACTTCCAAATTTAAGGAGAAATTGTGGGGAAATAAAGAGTCAAAGGAAAAAAAGGAAACTAAGATATCATAAGTTGGTCATCGACCCTAATCTTGAAAATAAAAAAATGTGTTCTATCTTGACTAGTGTTCCGAAGAAAATGAACATTGTTAAGATAAGAAGTAACACTCAAGAGCTTCATAGTGAAACTTGTATTAGTAAATTCTTGAGACGTCACGGGATGAAATATTCTATCACTTGTGCGATACTAAGAAGGTTGAGTATGAAAAACACTTTCTCTTAGATTTTCCATCTTATATTCATATTTGATCTATTTTTCAAAATATTTGTCACACTACCAACCTTCTTGAGTTTTGAAGTCAGTAAAGTTATGGTGATACAATAATGCTTCACTCACTTCTTTTCGAGCATAGAACTAAAATGTTAAAGAATTTTGATTAATATCTTACCTTATTGAGGTTGGACATACAACATAGCTCTTAATGGATGTTAATTATCATCATCATCATCATTAATTATAAAAATAATCATTGAGTCAATAAAACTATGGTGATATCTCTTACTTCTCTTCAAGCATAAAGCTAAAATGTTAAATAATTCGTATTAATCTATTACCTGCTTAAGGTCCAATAGACAATATAAGACTTATGGATGTTAATCATCATCATTAGTTGTAAAAAGAATTAATATATGAAATTAATATATGAGTTAAACATATATACAGTGAGCAAAACAAGTTTAAAAAAACATAGTAAAGCAACCATAAGCAATAAGATTTCAATTCCATACATAAAAACAAAATGGAAATTGAATCTAACACTTGTGAACCTTACATTTTGTGCACATGACATTTTTATTTAGTTATGTCTTTAGCATGTCTATTTAAACATAGGATTCCAGAATTTTCAATAATTATTAAGTGGATGGTAAAGATTTAAGCTCCATAATATTTTTAGTGACTAGTGAGGATAGAGGGTTGAGATTTATCTCAAAGGTATCTATGTCCCTTTTTCTTTTTAATTTAATTAAAAAATAAAAATAAAAAATCATATTCACAAGTGTTATATTTGGTTTCAGCTGATTTTTAGTTATTTATGACATTGAACTCTTATTGTTTATTGTTTCTTATATGTTTAACTGATATATCAACTCTTTTTATAGTTAATAATAGTTAAAAATAAAGATATAATTTAGTTAATTTTTAGGAGTTTTTAATGATTTTTTAAGTGTCTTGATGTCTACTATGAATTGATACCTATTGTTGTTTACCTACCAGCATATGGGTGAGCTACTTAAATTGAAACCAAACAAGTGTAATATACATAATTTCTCCTTAGTACCTACTTCTTATGCAAAAAGTAGTTGATAACTAAATTAAAGTAAAAGATAAAGAATTAAAATTATGTATAGACAAATTCTTTCAAAAATGAAAAATATAAATATTAAAATTGGATTTGCTTTATTTTGTTGCTTGAATTGATAACATTTTAATTTTATTATTGATATTAAGTAAAATTATATAATTAAGTATGCACATATATATTTTTACTCCTACTTATAATGAAAGTCTTGAAGAAAACATAAATAATGGTGGGCAATAAGTGTATTTATTAAAATTTCATGTTATTTGTATATAAATGTAGCTAATATATTGTTTAAATTTATTTTTTATTTTTATATAGATATTTAAAAAAAATATTTACGATATTCATTATCTATTATTGGATGTATATATAAAAATAATATATTATAATTATTGTGGATGTGTTTATTTTTATAAAGTATATTTTGAAAATAAATTGAAATAACAATATTGTTTTTATATAGTTGATGATATTGTTTCTATATAGTTGATGAACTCTATATAATTTGTAGTTAGAAATTTATTTTTAAATCAAAAAAGAAAAGAAAATAAAGGACAAAATATAATGATATAAAAATGCTCAAATTAACTTTAATAATGATTGTTATTGCAGTCTTTGCACAACAAAATGCCATGTAGATAGCTTCCCACCATTTTTTATGCAAATATTTGCTTAAATTATGGTGGACAACTATCCACATAACATTATGTTGTGCAATAACAATCATTATTATGACACTTGCGAATATATATTTTTTTCATTTTTTTATTTTTTAAAAGATTTTTTATATCTCATAATTCAATTTGAAACCACATAAAAATAGTCATCAACCAATTAGAAAAAAAAATTACAGTTAAAAAAATTAAAATTTAATTTTTTTAATTGTCAAAATATTTAGTTTAATATTTATTTTGTTGCAAAACTTTAATAAAATTAATTGAATCTGTTTAAAAAATTCAAAACTAATTGAAAGTCAAAGTTTTCTTACCAAATAAAAAACAATAGAACTTGCCTTCGACAATGTCACAGACCCATGCTGTGATGCCTTAAGACCATCATGGGTGTTGTGTGACACCGACGATATTTTGTCATAATTATACAACTACTCTAACCTGGACTATGCCTAACTCTTTTACACTTCAACAATTAGTCAATTTTCCAATTTCAATATTCTTATTCAACAATTATACAAACATGCGATATCGTAACTTCAATACAAGCAGCGAAAATAAAACTTCATTAATAGTTTGTGATATCGTAAAGCAGCGGAAATAAACTTCAACATACACAAGTACAAGAATGTGTGATGGGAGGGGGCAACTCCCAAAACACTTTTCCCCTTTACTTCTTTTATTAAACTTCAAAGTATTTTACAACAGAGTTACAAGGGGCCCACCATGGCCAAGTCCACACATTTCCCAAGTACAAAGAGTGGCAGACATTGGCCTGACCTAACGCACTAGCCAAAAGTGCCAAGTCCACAACTAGGGTGTGCCCAACCTAAGGTTGGCACCTTGGCTAGAAAAAACCCCAAACTTAGCACCATAAATAACACAGAAACCCAACCCTTGACCTCTGCTATAAACCAGGCTCTCTTGGGAAAGCCTCACCTCTTTTTGTGATATGTCTTATGTACAATTTCCTTTTTTGTGATGTACTCCCTTGCTTGTGGTTCTGCGATATCACACAAACTTACATCTCTACAATCTTCGTTTCTTGCTTCTCTAAATCACGCGATCTTATTTTTATACCCTTGAGAACCTTCACACTTTCCATCCATAATGTCACTACATCGTTCAGTCGACTCTTCATTTGGTCATGTGGGCCCCGTATTTTGGTCATGCAGGCTGACCCACCATTTGGTCGTGTGGGTGCACCCTTCCCGCAAGCGCTCGCTCGAATGCTAAACTCTTGTTTGTCATTTCCTTCATTCGCATGCATTCATTTCATCTTAACTTTGTTCATACACCATGTCAACTGACGTCCTCTTACAGCTCGTGTCACGCCTCGTATGTATCGTTCAGTCCACACTTGTGCATGCCCTTTCTCGGTCCAGTTTTCATGTTTCCCAAGTCAATGTCACTTGCCTATCACTGTGTCATTCAAGTCACTTTATGGTGCCCAGATGCTCCGCCTTCGTGCCAGTTTTCCCACGATGTGTGCCCTTGCACCATGCACATGATGCCCTCGGGTCCACATATACTCATTTCGTTCGCCTGGTCGTGTCGCCTGCTGTGCATGAAACATTTTCCCATTGGTGCTTGGGCACCCTACCTTCGTGCGAGTGCACCCAGGATGCTCACCTCCGTGTTGTGCACGTGAAGTCTCCACGGTCACACTTCGATTTTTCACCACTTCAATTTTTCGCCACTTCAAATGGCCATGGGCAGTCATGGGCACGTCCTTGCCTTGGTGCCAACTCGGGGCTCTAACAAACAGGTATAAAAAGAAATGACTACCTTTCTGGCATAAATCTTAACCCTATTTTGACATAAACACACCTATTAATGTAATTAACCCTATTAATGTAATTAACCTTATCCCAAGAAGCCCAACATGTCACCTATAAAAATTGAATTAGATGGAGAACAAAACCAGCAATCCACCCTATTACATAAACTATGTCAGTTTATAAATAATGTTAGCTTTTTTTTTTCTTTCTTTCTTAAAGCTAATTCAATTTTAAAAAAATTACTATATATTTTCAAATATTAAAACCATGTTACTTTATATGTTGAAAAGGATATATATATATATATATATATATTCTAAAATCCTAGACTAATATGAAAGAGATCTATAATTCTTTTAATACTTAATATAAAGTTAATTTATCTAATTACAAAATAATAATAATTAATTATTATTTCAATATATTATGAAAAAATGTATCATATATGAACAAGTGTAATATGCAGTGTTGCTTCTTAGTATCTGCCTCTTATGCAAAAAGTAATTGATAGCAAAAAATATCATATCTAAGATTAAAATTCCCCTCATGCCCATGCATAATGATTTTTATTTTTATTTTTTTAATTATTAAAGCTTGTGATTTGCAAGGTTCAATTTGAGGTGACATTATAATAGTTGAGATCTTCTTCAACTTTTGAATTCACAAAGTTAAGATTCAATAAGTATATAGTTAAAACAGTGAAATTTCTATTTTGCATCAAAATCATTTATAACAAAAATTTCCACAACATATGACATCAACTGTTTTTTGTTTGTTGTGTATATTCTTAAATAACTAATGCATCTACAAATGCTTATAAGTCTTTACCTTGCATTATTTGACAACTTGATATTTCAATGCCATATATGACTCCTACACAAGTTGCCTAGAAAATCAAGCTAGCTATTAAAGGTAGGTAAAAATGTTTGAAAGAAAAACATTTAATATCATAAAATCAAGCTAGCTATTAAAGGTAGGTAAAAATGTTTCAAAGAAAAACATTATATAATATTAAAGGAACACATAATTAATTTTGAAAAGGCATGTTGACTTAGGGGCATACCAAACAACGGACTAAGGCTTAAAAGAGATTTTGCTAAAAATATTCTCATTATAACTTAGGAATATTTTATTTAAGTAGTAACATAATAATTTTAGATGTTTTTTATATTAAGTAGATTGTATATGTTAATATTGTATATAAAAGTGAATCGGTATATAAAGTAGTTTCACATTTAAAATATCGAAAGTCTATATATATATATATATATATAATAACCACCAAAAAAAGAATATTATAAACTAAAAATGTGATTGTAAAATTTTTAAAAAACTTAAGGAAACTTCATAAATTATTTTTAAAAGTTACACATTAATTAAAAGTCAAATATGAGTTTCACACACTTACTTAGAAATGTAATTTTCATAAATATTGAGATTTGATGTGTGTACTATTATGACACTTGGTGGCAAATATAATTTTTTTGATTTTTGATTTTTGATTTTTAATTTTATATATAATGAAATTTGCATCAATATTGTGATTTGATGTGTGTATTATTATGATGCTTGGTAGCATATAGAATTTTTTTAATTTTTTATTTTGAAAATAATTTTTATTTCTACAAATTCTATTTACAACCCTATGAAATTAGTCATTTCATCTATATGAGCCACTAAGGAAATAAAAATTCAAGTTTCAAAAATTTCAAAAACTATTTTTGATTTCAAAATATTTAGTTTAATAGTTATTTTTTCCATTACTTTAGTAAACATTATTAAAAAAAAATTAAAATTTTGAGAACTAATTGAAAGTCAACATTTTAACTATAAAAAATTACAATATAACCTATCTTGGCAAGTATAAAAAAATGTGTCATACTTTTAATACTTAATTTGGTAGTCTATTCTAAATAAAATATTTTAATGTAAAAAACTAAATTCAAATCCAAAAAAAACAAGATGGGTTTTAAACCAAGTTCAATTCCCCTAACCAGATATATATGTGTGTGACCATACACATCAGAGAAACCCTCACTCACCCAATGATCAATCAGATGAATTTCGAGCATACATTTTGAAGATCCACTATCTGATAATGATTCCACCCAAATTTTAGCATCCATTTTTTACAGTATTGGTTGGATAATATTTTTAAAGGACAATACTTGATGATAATATTATTAACCAGGCACACCCAGGATAAGTCCACCCAATTTTCGGCATATATTTTTTTGAAGTGCATGGGGTGCTTATTGTTTAATTGGAATATTGTCTAGGCTATGAGATTTTTCCAAAGAAAATCTTACAAAAGGTTAGAGACGGATATGGTGAAGCAAATCCTCGAGAATATCTTAATAATTAAATATATTCATACCTATATATATATATATATAAAAAGGTATGAATATATTTAAGAAATACATGTGTGGGGAATGCCCATGTTTTTATTTTGCAGGGTGTTTAGACAACACATATGAAAATTGATATTTCTATTTCTCTTGAGAATAACTTATTCAACAAGGTGAAAGGTGATTGAGATCTGGAGAATGGCGATTAGGGTTTTGGTGGAGGATTGCATTGGGAAGGGGAATGGATAACAGACAATGCTGTACGAATGGTGATCGGTGGCAGGGACCAAACAACACAAGGCCCATACATGGCATCATTACACTTTACCTAGGGAACAACGTTGGTTGGAAACATAAAATGACAGACACGTGATTTCAAAGGAAAGTCTTACTGCATATTACGATATTAATCCTAGTGGTTACCCTCAATTACATGCAACCACTCTAGGAGCTCAACATCAGGAGCGTCTACGTTTATCTTTTTACCCTACAGGAAGAGACAACAGTTATGGTCAACCCCTGGGGTTGTGTCGACCTGGAGCTTGAGTCGGAAGACATCCTCTCGGTTTGGGGCTTGGTTCCTACTAAAAAAAACCTAGACCAGGTGATTCATCTAACTAGATCCCTAACTGGAAAATTGTGAGTCATGATGCTAGATTGGAACTCAGAAAGCAGTTTAAGGTTTCTGGATGCAGGAAAACCCTGCATTTCAAAGGTGGGTGGATGGGTTTTTGACATCAGTTTACTGGAGGGTCAGCCGACAATAGTGACTTTGGCAGATCAGGTTGTAGGGGAGTTAGTAGAGATACTAGTAAGCTCAAAAAATCTCTTGTTGTTTCTTGTCTCAGGCCTTTTTTCGGGAGGATTGGAAGAAATTGTCATAAGAAGTGGCCTACAGGGAAATTAGGTCTTAAAATCTTGCCTAGTTACAAATCTGGTGCCAAATGAACTGGGCACGGGTAAAAGGTTGAACAGAGCTCATGCATGTAAAATTTATCTAAGCCATAAGGATAGTGAGACACCCAATCTCTGTTTGAACTTTAGTCCGGAAGTGATGACAAGAGAGGGGTTTCTTCAAGAGATTCAAGCACTAAAAGAAGGAGTAGGAATAGACCTACCCAAAAATAGTGGAAAGGAAAGGGCTTGTGGCCCCTATTCATATTTACTGGTACTTGAAAATGATGGATTTCAAGGTTTTGGATCTCAGGAGGTGGGGGAGAGGTTTCATAACATTGTCCAAGTAGCGGTGGGGCAGCATATAGCATGAAGAGAACCATGCATGGGAGGGGTAATTTCTTTCAGGAATAACCGGGAATGACTGGAACGTCGATTTGAAGAGATAGAAAGGAAAAATTATAAGGAAGAAAGTGGTATGCCCAAATTTGGTTCTCGAGGTTGATATCTTGATAGAAAAGGCCATGGAAACCTCCGACTTAATACTGGTGAGAAGAGAAAAAGGGAAAAATTAATTAAAAAAGTATATATAAGAATGGAAAACCAAGGCATGGGGTGAGGCACCTGATAAACGGGTCGAAGTGACTTTTTTGGCCATGGTTTGGTTCATGGTCAAATTCAGTAAGGGTGACATTGGAATGGGTTCTGGAACGCAACTAGTGCTTCGGGATAGTGCCAATCCTATTCAAGAGGTGGAGACCCCTGTTTGATGCAAAAAGAGAGAAGGAAGAAGAGATTCCAGTATGGGTTTGGCTTTCGACTCTGCCTTCACAACTCTTGACAGAGGATGTCTTCAAAGCCATAGGTAACATATTGGGTATCTTCTTAGAGGCAGACGTGTCATTTTTGGAGGCAAGAAATAGGAGTATGTGATGCATTTTGGTAAGATTGGACCTAAGGGAGGGTTTGGAAGAAAAAATTCATTTCAACTTCAATGTTATTCTTACGCTCAGATCATTGACTACGCTTAGTTATCCTTTAGATGCCATAGATGCCATAAACATGGTCATATAGTGTGCAATTTCCTCTGGGGTTCAGAAGGAGAAGAAAAAAAAGAGGCAATCCAGGGATAAAGGGTCGGCCACAGGATGAAGAGGACGACATGCATAGAAAGAGGCGATGGGGAATCCGAACGATGGAGAACAGGTATTGATGGAGATACAAGAAGATCAAATTGTGCAGTTGGGGATACAAGTCTTACCAGAGCAGGAATACCATCATGAGGCTCAGGATTAGGTGGTTACCATCGATCCAATGCCCCAATCAATGAGTACGTGTTCTTTGCCCCTCTCATCTTTAAATGGTTCTCTTCAATCTTTTCTAAATGTTCTCCCTAGGCCTAGTCCCTCGAGGCCTTTCATGTTGGAATATCCTTTTAACGACTCTATGTCTTTTTCCTTGGACAGTATAATAACCTCTATCTCAACACTTAACTTAGCTAAGTATCCTCTATCCGACCTTGTGATTTCTTCTCTCATTGCAGACTCTGCAGAGAAACCTCACTATAATATTCGACCTCGGGAAAAGAGGGACCTTCCTTTAGAATCTGTAGGAGGTCTAGGAGGCATCTAGGAGCCCCTATTTCGTCAGAAAACTCTAGTTAGGAAGTATAACCTATCAAAGGCTCAGTTAAAATAAAAATTAGACATTGCTGATGGAAACAAATTATCACTCAAAGGGGCTCTTAGAGCAGTGTAGGCTCTTGTTAGGGTTATCAAATGATTATTTTGTCCTTCAATTGTCATGGGTTTTCTAGCACCCTCATCCGAATGGAAATTGGCATCCACCCATGGTATTCATTGACCCATGGTATTTATCCATTCATGAAATATACCCATGGTATTGTAAGTGGCATAAACCCATGGTATTCATCCACCCAAGGTATTTATCCACCCATGGAATTTACCCATTGTATTGTAAGTGGCATCCACCCATGGTATTCATTCACCCATGGTATTGTAAGTGAGATCCACCCATGGTATCTACCCACCCATGGAATTTACCTGTGGTATTATAACTAAAAAAAGACTATAAGTAACAAGTCACATTTTGTAAAAGGACATATTGTCCACCACAATGTAGTTTTTACAATTATTCTCTATTTTAATAAAAAGTTTCTTGGTGGTTTTGTTTAATGTGTGTTCTCCTATTTTCTTCTGGAATTCAAATTTTCAGATTTTGTGGGTGGAGAAAATGTCATTTTACAAAATGTGACTTGTTACTTATAGTACTTTTTTAGTTATAATACCATAGGTAAATTCCATGGGTGGGTAGATATCATTGGTGATTGAATACCATGGGTGGATGCCTCTTACAATACAATGGGTAAATTCCATGGGTGGATAAATACCTTGGGTGGATGCCACTTACAATACCATGGCTATATTACATGAATGGATAAATATCATAGGTTGATGAATACCATGGGTGGATGCCAATTTCCATTTGGATCAGACCTGTAAGAATCTAGCTCTAAAAGGTATTTTTAAAAATTATTGTCCTGATGTTATTATGTTTCAAGAAACTCTTGGAGCTAGTGAAATCATGAAGATTCCCCTAGTAAAATGATGTCAGGTTGGTCTTTGTGATGGTTGATGTAAAAGGGAGATATGAGGGTTTGACTCGAGTTTCAAAGATAGTTGTATGAAGTTTTTCAATTCATGGGGATCGGATTTGGTGTTGAGGGTTGAGGTATACTCGTCGGAGATATGCTCATAATTTTCTGTCATTAACATTTATGGGTCATTTCAAGAGAGGGTTATGTTATGGAATAACCTTCTTTCTAAATATTTTATGAAAAATCCCAATATGGTCATGGGGGGGGGGGGGGGGGGGGATTTCAATTATTGACTAGGAATTTCTGAGACTTGGGGTCCTTTGGCCTAGGCCGACCCTCTGACTGATTTATTTTTGAACAAGCTTCAGATAGGAAAGTTTTTTCACGTAAACCTAATAAAATCTAGACCTACCTGTAAGAACATAAATGTGGGGGAAGCTAGGGTGGCACAGATATTGGACCGTTTTCTATTAAAATATGATATGGTTAATCAAATTCCCTTTTTGAGGCAGTGGGTTGGAACAGGAGGAGAATCAGATCATTTTCCTATCCTGTTGGAGTTGAAAGGGACCAGTAGGAAGCCTGGTTCACCCTTCAAATTCAACCCAGCTTGGCACAAAGAGCCCTTATTCAACATTTTTGTCAAAGCCACCTGCAAGCCACTGGATAGACACCAGGATTCATCTTTAGCTCAATCATTCATGGAAAATATAAAAAGAATGAAATAGGAAACGATAAACTGTGATGAAGAGAAAAAGATAAGTGGTGAAGCTAAATTAAATCGTATTGGTGAAGGATTGTAATATTTAGAGATCCTGGAAGAGGATGGGTATGAGACTAAAAAGAAGAGGTAAAGGATCAAACAGTTGGAGTTAGGAAGAAGGAAAATTATTAATAATATTGAAGAATAGTGGAGACTCAAAAGTAGAGCAATATGGCTTTTAGTTGGTGATGAGAACTTAAAATTCTTTCAAATTTATGCAAAGGAAAGGAAAATACAAATACTATTTGGGAAATGAATAAGGAAGATGGGGGCATAGAAAAATCTTTTGATGAAATGGAATCTATGGGAAGAGACCACTTAAAAAAAAAATTCAGAGCCTCAGAAGAGGCTTCAATCGTAGAGGTTATACAGGTGGCTCAATTGTTCCTTAGATATGTGAAGGAGGAAGAAAATTAGATGCTAATGGTTCTTGTTGCAAAATGAGAAGTCGAAGGGGTAATAAAATCTATGTAGAAAGATAAGAGTCCAGGGCTTGATGGTTGGACTGTGGAATTTTTCCAAATTAAATTTTGATCTAATTGGGGAAAAGCTTACTAGGGTGGTGGAGGAATTTAGACTTAGAGGTTATGTTTATGAACCCTTCAACACTACTTTCCTGGCTTTAATCCCTAAAACTGATGACCCTTCATCCTTTGAGGAGTTTAGGCATGTCTCTCTTTGTAACTATATCTATAAAATCATCATCAAAATCATTTCTTTTCGTTTGAAACCAATTCTTTCGAGCCAAATACCTAAGGAACAATTTGAGTTCCTTGATGGCAAACATATTCATGAAGCCATCAGGGTAGCTCGGGAATCGATGCATAGCACAAAGAGGAGCAGAAGAAAAGGAATGATAGTTAAAATTGATCTATCAAAGGCGTATGACAAAATTAGCTGGTTATACTTACGTTTGTTGCTAACTCACCTAGGTTTTGGTATCGATTTCCTTAATTGGGTCATGGGATGCATTTCAAATGTTATATTTGCAGTCTTGTTAAATGGTGCAACATCCCTCTTTTCCACAGCTAAAGAGGGACTAGACAGGGTTTCCCTTTGTCTCTTCTCTTCTTTTTACTGGCAGCAGAAGGCCTAAGTCAACTGATTCTTACCGCCAAATGAAGGGGTGAGCTAAAAGGAACAAAAGTAGCAATCAATATGTTTATCACACACCCGTTGTTTTTGGATGACATCCTTTTGTTCAATGATGGAAATAGGGGCGATATACAACAGTTGAAACTCACTGTTGATTTGTTTCTAAAATATATTAGGACCTGTATTAATGCTCATAAATCCTCAATAGTCCACGAAGGCTTCTCAGGGATGAGGTAAACATGATCCTTTTGTTACTTCCCTTTGAAGGAAAACCCATGAAGGACAACTTTAAATATTTGAGTTTCCATCTCAAGTCCGATACCTACAAGAAACATGATTGGAATTGGCTTTTGGCAAAAATTGAAAATCATATAAAACAATGGAGTTTTAAGTGGCTTTTGAGAGATGGTAGACTAGTTTTAATCAAGTTGTTCCTTATAGCTATTCCAATCTATTAAATCACTCTCACTTGGGTTCCGAAAGGAATTATCACTTAGATAAGGAAAGTATGTGGTCATTTTCTATGGACTGGTTCAAAGGAGGATGCAATACTTCCTTGGGTAGCTTGGGATAAAATTGCTTGCCCAAAGGCTTGGGGAGGTTGGGGTATAAAGTATCTCCCATCTTTTTCAATCTTTCTAGCAACAAAATTAGGGTGGCAGTTATTATCAATGGATAATCTAAGGATGACTATGAATAACTATGGTGAAAATAAAATACATAGACCTCGTCCCCATCGATGAATGGATGCGAAGCAAAGATAAAAAAATCCTTAAACACATCAACAATATGGAAGACAACCATGGACTCATTCAATATTGTGAAATATGGAATGGCTGGGAATGTTGGAAATGTAGAAAGTCTAAGAATAGGAATTGACCCATGAGTGGGATGTAAAGAGGTTTTTTCTCTCTCTAGGGAGATAATGGATTTCTTAAATTCCCAAGGTTTTCTATCTCTGAATCAGATTGCAAAGGATGAACTTTCAACGGATTTTCATTAGGAATGTAAAACAATTGAGGATCTACACTTAGAGCCTTAATGGGTAGAAGAATGGAAGAATTATATAAGATAATTGTAGCACAAAAATGTCAGGATAATGGATGGTCCATGTGTTTTTCGATGGGTTCACACTCCTACAGGCCAATATTCCCCAAAGTATGGATATAATTATGTAATGGTGATTAGAGCATGGGAGTTGCAGGATTGATGGTGCAAACTGCTATGGAAATTGAAAAGTGCGGCTAAATCAAAACCTCTTTTTTCTGGTGCATCATCATGTTGAAGCCCCGAAAATCGGGTCGACAACAAGGGGGATACCCGCCCGGTCCAGACCTTGGTTGTCAGCTCCTTATCCGTTTGGTATAGCGGGTCCGACTGGGGATAATGGGACCAGTTTCCCAATCTAAGGGTGTGTGTGTGTGCAGAGTAGGATGATGTTGATCTAAGAGTTCTAATCTAAGCTACTTTAATCTAATTCTATGCTATTGTAATCTAATGAAAACAGCACATCTAATCTATGCTAACCCGGGATGTATTTCTTCTATTATGCGATCTAAAGAGATTTCAAATAATAAATGGTAATAAAGATCATTCATCTATCATAAGAATGGAAATCAATGAAGATGAACTACTTTGCATAAAAAGTTAGGCAAAACAGTTGTGAACATCATATCGCATAATAAGTTATTCATATATCAAACATAAATAAATAGCTCCATCGTACAAAAGTGCCAAATGGTAACTCAAACATTCATGCAATAACATATAAACAACTAAAAACTGTATATCACTTTAAGAATATAAGCAGAAATGGCCAAGAGATAAAAGTACCATTCATGACTGGTCCTACTCATAAGCTTCAAGCAACAATGGTTTATCTCTACTTGTTCTAATATCTACCAAGAGTACAAAAGTGCAACATCAGTAGCAGATATCAAATGCAAACATTAATAAACCTTGATCCACTCATTCATCAAAACCTCCTCTGAGGGTGCAGAAGTGCATGTTCTAAGGACAAGTTTTTGAAAAATTTCTGGACCCTTCTCTAAATGCATGAGAAGGGTTTAAATATTGCTAACTAAATAACTTAATTACATAAATTTAGGATACGGTTTAAATGACCGCCCTTTATCTAAGCAAACTTATTTCTAAAAATTGAATCTAATTTCTAACTATTTCTACATTTGCTCCTTAATGTTGTGAGCATGCAACATTTGCCTGGGAAGAGTCGGTTGGTTGTTTTCTGCTTTTGCTTGAGCTACGCAAATAGAAATGGCAAGCGCTGGCACCACTTTTTAGTAAACTAGAAGATATTTTTGGGAATCATCCTCTGGCTGGGTGAATTTACTATGTATATATTTGGTAACAACCCAAATTTCTCTCAAATTGCTTCTGCTTTTGCTATCTCGGTTTCCGGACTCGTGGATGACTAATCAAGTTAGGGACTTTGCTTTCTGAACAATTTTCTTAGCTAGGCGCTAATCGCGCATAAAAAACTGCCTCCGTTCTTTGATCCGGGTCTTTCTGGTGCGTTTTCCGCCTTTAGCACTTTTTCCTTTACCAGACATAAGCTTCATAATTTTGTAAACATGCTGCTTTTGTGAGCTTTTGACCTTGAGAGTTGAATTGCCTATTGATATCAGCATCTATTCAGTAATACTCTGAAATCTACGTTTCTGTTGCATGCAGTATCCGTTTATGAGGACATCTCTGAGCATTGACGCTTTCCCTTTTTCCTTAGATGTTTCCTGCACATTGCTTCATGTTGTTTCCTGTTTTTCATTCCTGTAGTTCACGCAAAGGAAAAGAGTAATAATAATAAATTTTGACATGAAATCTCTAAGCTCTACGAATGCATAAAATCATGACACCCATAGTGAACTGACTCTTCGAAAAACACAAAATTGTCCTACATGAATACTTTGGCGTACATTCATCAATTTCTTTTAAGGCGTGCACCCAATTTTTTGGTTTAGGGACAACTTTTCTTGAATGCTGAGCCAAAGAAATTTTGCGATGGGTGATTTCTGCGACTCGCATCGCAGCATCGCGGATCGTATTATCAAGATGTGTCATTGCAGAGTTTCCTCATCAGTTTATCACAGAATCGCAGCATCGCGCTTATTGCAAGATCGCAGATCGCGCTTATCGCATGATCACAGCATCGCGCTTATTGCAAGATCGCAGATCGCGCTTATCGCAAGATCGCAAATCGCACTTATCGTTGCAATTTGTTAAGTTATTGTGTGATGTTTATGCGATGTTGCGATATACGATGTCGCATATCGGCCATCAGAGATTTCTTAAGATCTTCATTTATGGGTGCTTCTTAATGTATGCGATGCTATGAATTTCGCGTCGCTTCTTCTCAGTTTTTTGTTTTGTTCATAAAGAAATGTTTTACTCTTCTCCGTGCGATGTATTTTTAAGGAGTATAATACAAATTTTTTTCTTTTGAATTTTTTACTAAGGGTCCCCACTTGTTTAGTGTTATTGCTAATACTAAAGAAGGAGGGGGGTTGTTGGTGGTCACAACAATGGCGATTCACTTGGAAGAACCAGTTATCTCTGCTTTTCTATTGAATTTTTTTAAACTTCCAAAACAGAAAATTTTTCATAAATCTAAACTTTGTTATGGACAGATAGAGTACATTATGCCTTATTCTATCAATGATATTTTGTTTCAACCTCTTTCTATTCTAATTGTTTGCTCCCTCAGGCTTGTCCTTGTATTTATATCAGCCATTACTTGGTCTTATAAAAATAAAATAAAGTCTTCTCTGTGTGCTAGCTTTAAAATATGCTTGTTTGTCGTAGGTAGAGCCTCTGCTGCTAGCAGGCGTCCATAGCCTCGACAGGGTTACCTATTACCCGGCAATGATCCTTTATCCTGCTTAAGGTTATCTACAACCTTCAAAGAAAAACCCATATTGACACTTTTGTTTTTTTTTTTTTTTCTTAAAGAACAATGTCTTGGTTTGGTAGCCAAATTATGACACAATCATTCACTTGATTTACACTTTTGCTGAACAAGCTGGCTCGTGATGAGACCCCTTGTCTTTTGATTTCAAAAATCTTGAGTCATTGCCCTGTTTTGATGGACAGTGTTTGGCAAAGTCAGCAAAGTTATAATATCTATGATCATGATAAGCCGGCTCGTGATGAGACCTCTTATTCTTTGAGATATAGTGTTTCTTGGATTGTCCCTCTGAATGTTGCGATTTTCTTTAACAGGGAGGAAATCATTGTTTTCCTTAAGAAAGCTCTGGATGACAATAATAGAGTTTGAAAACAACAGTTTTATAGAGAATCTTTATTTTGTTATTGATACCTTTCATTGTGCTGACATAAAACAATTTCTTCGCTAAAGGTTGCTTTCATCAAATTTTTTGAAGTTGAAACTAGTATCATATCTAGGCTAAAGTTTTTAACTGTATCTGTCAATAATAAAGATCAGATTTATGAAATTTTCTATTTATACAAGCGAAAAGCTCAAAATATAAAAGAGAATTGGTGTCTTTTCATGAATACAGATAGTAACCATTTACAACCGGTTTTATTATGAAAAAGAAAATAAAAATAAAACTATTCTACAAAATAGAAGAATAATCTTCTATGGAAAATATATCTTAAGGATTTGTCCATTAACAGGCAAAGAATCCCTTCTACCTGCTAAATCCTGTAAGACAAACGTTGATGGACCTATGACTTCAACAATCTGAAAAGGACCAAGCCACATCTTTTGAAATTTTGTATGTTTGCCCTTTTCTTCATGAGCCTTATCCCATTTTAAAACTAAATCTCCCATCTGAAATTTTTTTTTGGTCATTATGTTTGAATCAAAAGAGGATTTTATTAGCGCTTGATGATGAGCATGGGTTTTCTTAGCTTGTTCTCGTTGCTCTTTTAATTTGATTATTTCCATTTGTCTTAGTTGTATGGAGGAAGTAGGTACTTCATCAATGTATTGTATTAAATACAAAGAGGGAATGACTAAGTGAGTTGGAAGAACCACTTCTTTCCCATAAACTAAATTAGAGGGGGAAGTGCCGATCGAAGCTTTTTTTGTTATTCTATCTGCCCATAAAGCATTTACCAAAACTTTATGCCAATTCTTTTGGTTCTGGTCAACTGTTCTTTTAATAATCCTGATTAGGTTTTTATTTTTTGACTCAGCTAACCCATTACCTTGCGGATAGTAATTGGCCGAATATTTTAGTTTGAACCCTCTTTTAAGTGCAAACTCAGTCATTGCATTTCCAGAAAAGTATGATTCATTATCAAACATTAAAGCCATTGGCAATCCAAACCCAGTGATTATAAATTGATCTATGAATTCGATAATATTTTCAGAATTAGCCGTCTTGAGAGGAACTGCTTCTACCCATTTAGTAAAATAGTCTGTTGCTGTGAGGATGTATCTATGCTGCTTAGAAGAGTGAGGAACGATCTCACCTATTATGTCCAAGCCCCACTGACTGAATGGTTGCTCGATGTTTACCGGTTGTAGTGGCAGGGATGGCTTCTTTTGTCTTCCAGCAGTAGTTTGGCAGACTTGACATTTCCTCATGTAACTGTGTGAATCTTTGAACAATGTAGGCCAGTAATATCCTGCACGTAAAATTTTATGTGCAGTAGCATCTCCAGCATAGTGTCCGCCTGCTGGTCCATCGTGGAGTTCCTGCAAAACTTTTTCAGCTTCAGTTTTTTCAAGACATCTAAGAAGAACAGAATCATAATTCTTTCTAAAAAGAATATCATTTATGAGCTGATATTGTTTAGCTTTCAATCTCGAAGCTCTTTTCTTAGTGTGATCCAGGTGTGATGGAGCATACCCGTTCTTAAGATAATAAATGATATCAACATACAATGATTCTGCATCGTTTAGGCTTACCTCATACATTTGTATCTCTTCGGATGAAATTTCAGAGATTTGCGATGCTCCAGCCAACATTTTGCAGAAGCCTTGACCTCTTACAATGTTTGCTGGTTTGATTTCAAGGTCGTATTCCTGTAAAGCAGCGATCCAATTTGCTCTTTTCTCGCCCATATCCTTCTGTACTAAAAGATTTCTTACCGCTGGAAACAATACTATGATCTTAGTATGGGTTTTAAGTAAGAAATGTCTTAAATATTTAACCGCTTTGAAAACAACATAGGCTTGTTTTTCCATGTCTGAATAATTGAGTTCAACACCTTGTAAATTTGAGCTAAAAAACGCAATTGGAGCTTTCGTTTTTTCTTGATTCGCTTGAGTTAGAATCGCAACATATGATTTCTCTGAGGCAAATGTATATAAAACAAAATATTCTGAAAAATTCGGGGTTGCTAAAGATGGAGCATTAATAATAGCTTGTTTGATCAGGTTGAATGCTTCATGTTCATCTTGACCCCATTTGAAATTTGAATTCTTTTTAATCATGGTTTGCAAAGGAGACACAATTCGTGAAAAATCTAGGACAAATCTCTTTACAAAGTTGATTTGACCAAGGAAAGATTGCATGGCTTTTTTATTATGAGGTAGAGATATTTCAGAGATTTCTTTGATTCTGTCAGGATCAATGTGAATACCGGATTTTGACACTATGAATCCTAGAAGTTTTCCTTCACTTAATGCGAAAAAGGATTTTTTTGGGTTAAGTGAAATCCCATACCTTAAACATCGTTGAAAAATTTGTTTTAAATCTTTGAGATGGTCGCTTCGCTTCTTGGAGTACACTGTTATATCATCCAAATAAATTACTACAGATTTATTGACTAAACCCTTAAATGCGATGTCCATGGCTCTTTGAAATATAGCGCCAGAATTAATCAAACCAAATGGCATCTTCCGATATGCATATGTGCCCCATTTAGTTCTGAATGTGGTTTTCAACTGATCATTGGGATGCACCAGCACTTGATTATATCCTGAAAATCCGTCCAAGAAAGACATCAGTTCTGAGCCTACTACTGCTTGTAATATCTGTTCCATAGGTGGAAGAGGAAAATTGTCTTTTTGACAAGCTTTGTTAAGATTCCGAAAATTGATACAGATTCTAATATCTCCGTTTTTCTTTCTAACGAGTACCATATTGGAGACCCATTTGGAATTTCTGATGGGGAAAATTATTCTGGCTCTTAATAACTTATTTAGCTCGTTTTTTATTTGATTTTCTAAATTGGGGTGGATCTTTCTCAGTTTCTGTTGGACAGGTTTTTCGTTGTCAATCATAGGAATAGTATGCTGAATGATAGAAGTGTCGTACATCTTCAGCTCATCATAATTCCAGGCAAAAACATTTTTATATTGTCTCAAAAGACGAATATATGCCAGTTTTTTTCAGGGACTAGGCCGATGCCTAGATTAACGTTTTGTGGTTTATCATCGGTTCCTAGGTTTACTAATTCATAGTTCAAAGTTGAGCTGTAGAGCTTTGAATTGGTAGACCTTTTAAACCGATTTTTCAAATCGTATAAGTCTTCTAACTTAACCACCGATTTAGGTATAGCATTATCAGTGCTATTTTGTTGTATTTGTCGATCGTGATGGTCTTTGTCAATTATCTGATTGGAGTAGGATCCTTCAGAAGTGAGGAAATTTACAATATCAGGATCATCATTGAATACTCTCCAATTTGAAATGTTGTCAGGGATGGATGGTCTAAAGATTAATTCTATTGAGAATCTATCTGGACTAAAATCTTCAGAGGGAATAAGCCTAGAGGCTACGTTAGCCAAAAGGTCTGCGCTTGTGTTTTGGAGTCTCGGGATTGAAGAGATATTAAATGCTATGAAATGCTCAGTCAGATCTTGTACTAAAGATTGATAGTGTTTTAAATGACCTGATAGGAAATGTATAGTGTTACGTACCTGTTTGACGATAATCTCAGAGTCTCCGAAGACTTGAAGATACTTGACGTTTAACCTGATTGCTTTGTATAGGCCTTGCACCAAGGCCTCATATTCTACTGTATTGTTTGTGCAATTGAATTCGAGTCTGCACGTAAGCATAGTCTTGTTTCCTTCTGGACTAGTCAGAACGCATCCTGCTCCTGCTCCTTCATTAGATTTAGGGCCATCGAAATATAATTTCCAAAACAAAGATGTATTTACAGGTTCATCTACAAAATTAACACAATTTGAACTATCAGTTTGGGAAAAAATTTCGACTTGGGAAAAAACTGAATTTTCTAAGTAAGGTGATGGGTGAGCATTGAAATTACCGAGAAAAGAATCTACCGAGTAATTTCCTACGATACTGCTATTATACGATACCGCTTCATTTTCTCCCTCTAATTCCGTTACTATGTACTTCTGGTGTAACTCTCGTTCAACCTTTATTTGATTCGGTTTACCGTTGTAGGGTAACCACATGTGCGACCAGTCGGTTGCAAAGTATCCATGGAGTTTCTCGGACCAATCCCTGCTAAGAATTAAGCCATAGAATTCTGGGATATCAGCCACTAGAATGTCAATAACCTGACATACCTTCGGGTTAGATGACAATCTTATGGTTACTTGATTAATTTCACCAATCACTTCGACTTGAGATCGATCATGCTGAACTATGCGTACTGTGGATTTTTGTGGTTGAACATTTAACTTAGCACATATTGATATGGGTAAAATATTCGATGAAGCACCGAAATCTACCAAACAATTGTGCACATTTTTATTGAAAATTTCGTAAGTGAGAAGAAACGGGGGAGTGTGAGATCTTGATCTTCCTCCAATCAAGGCGATATCATTTGGATCAATCTTATTGATCTCGTTAGTTGGAGGTCTTCCCATGTTATGGGGAGCTTGAGAGAGTACAGCGGTAGGCAAAGGTACAATAGGCATGACATGTAATTCTTTCATCATTATCTTCTGTTGATGCTTCAATTTGCTCAATTCATAAAGGGTAATATTAGCCCTAGTCTTTTTCATGTCGTCAATAATATTGTACTCCATTTCATCTGACACTATCAATGTTTTTGATGGATTTGTTTGATCTGCTTGGACTGGGCTAGATTGAGTTGCTCTAGTGGTTGTCTTCTTTGTTGCAACTTTATCTTTTGTTGTAGGGCTTGTGCTCTTTTGCTTAGGGGTAGTTTGGGGAGGATCAAGCTGATTTCTGCTTCGTGTGCTAACCAGAAATACTTCTTGATCTTCTTCTTGTGGGAGGATGAAATCCCACATTCCTTGTAATTCCACAACTTATTTGTCATCGGTCAGCCCTTCAGTGGCACTTTCTTCTTCTTCCTCTTCCTCAGTTTTAGCATTGGAGATGGCATTAGGTGGTCTTGCATCCGTTGAAGGACCTCTTTTAAAAGCTTTGTAGGGCTTTTTTAAAGAAGTTTCTGCTACTTGTTTTTTTATGTCAATCATCTCAATAGACATGGTCTTTAATACTTTCTGCAATCCTTCCAAATCGAAAGGGTCTTTGTTTCTTCTTGGAGTCTTCCTTGAAGGTGACTTTTTTAGACTTGCGTTCCTCTATCGCGGATCTCTTTTCCAGGGCTATTACGCGTTTCTCTACTGCTATCGCCTCTCTCATGTTTTCAACTAAGGTTTTTTTATTTTCTCTATCCACGAAGATTGCTATGTTTGATGGTAAAGCAGTAATATACCATTCACATTGTACTTCTTCGCTGGGTTGGGAAGCAGTGGGAATTTTGTTGAGAATTTTATTGAACCGTAAATCGAAATATTTGATAGGTTCTTTAGCTTGGGCCTTAAGATTGGATAGGTCATTGATTAATGTTGCCGTTGATCTGTCATCACCAAACTTGATAAGGAATTGATTGTGGAAGATATCCCAACTTGTGATAGACCCGGAGGGTAATGAAAAATACCATGACCCAGCTGTCCCTTGCAGTGTATAGGGAAAAAGCCGAACAACAACATCTTCGTTAGTAACTCCGTTGAGATTAATAGAAATCATGAAATTGTTTATGTTCTCTTCCATTAGCATGCTTGCTTCTGGATTGAATTTTGGCAGCCATTTCTCAGGATGGGCCGGTATTTGACTCAAGGGGCGCGGGCATTAAAACTGCCCCAGGGTTGTTCCATGGAGACTGGGCCATCGTTGAGCTGCTAGTAGAGAAAAGTGCAGAAGATGATCTCTGTGGTTGGGAAGATGAGGATACTATGATCGTAGATGATTGAAGAGGGGTTGTGGGAGTCCCGGTAGATAGATGGATGATGGTTTGGAATGGAGGTGTGGGTGGTTGACTTCGCGGTGAGGTAGTTGAAATGGGCGATGTAGACGAAAGAGTTTCACTGTCAGACTCTTGTGGTGATTTCCTCGCTCTTTTCCTGGTGGGAAGAGGCAACTCAGTTGGCTAGATGCCAAATTTTTCACTCTTTAACCTGGTTAGGGGATGAGCACGATTGTACTGCGAAGTCACACTGCTTTGAGATTTATCAGACCTCTAAGGAGAAATGGAAAATCCCTGAAGTTTGTGAATCAGAGATTCAACTCCAGGAGGTTTAATGGTAGATTGGTCTGAACTATCAGGGCGTGTAGCAGCGATTGATACTCGAGCGACTTCTGACTCTGGATTTAAATATACTGGAGAAGTCGGGGGAGATGATGAGGGCGTTTTACTCTCAGAATGGTATTTAGATTTTGATTTAAGTGCCATTCAGAGTTGAAGCCCTCCTTCTAGCGCCAAATATGTTGAAGCCCCAAAAATCGGGTTGACAACAAGGGGGATACCCGCCCGGTCCAGACCTTGGTTGGCAGCTCCTTATCTGTTTGGTATAGTGGGTCCGACTGGGGATAATGGGACCAGTTTCCCAATCTAAGGGTGTGTGTGTGTGTGCAGAGTTGGATGATGTTGATCTAAGAGTTCTAATCTAAGCTACTTTAATCTAATTCTATGCTATTGTAATCTAATGAAAACAACACATCTAATCTATGCTAACCTGGGATGTATTTCTTCTATTATGCGATCTAAAGAGATTTCAAATAATAACTAGTAATAAAGATCATTCAACTATCATAAGAATGGAAATCAATGAAGATGAACTACTTTGCATAAAAAGTTAGGCAAAACAGTTGTGAACAGCATATCGCATAATAACTTATTCATATATCAAACATAAATAAATAGCTCCACCATACAAAAGTGCCAAATGGTAACTCAAACATTCATGCAATAACATATAAACAACTAAAAACTATATATCACTTTAAGAATATAAGCAAAAATGACCAAGAGATAAAAGTACCATTTATGACTGGTCCTACTCATAAGCTTCAAGCAACAATGATTTATCTCTACTTGTTCTAATATCTACCAAGAGTACAGAAGTGCAACACCAGTAGCAGATATCAAATGCAAACATTAATAAACCTTGATCCATTCATTCATCAAAACCTCCTCTGAGGGTGCAGAAGTGCATGTTCTGAGGACAAGTTTTTGACAAATTTTTGGACCCTTCTCTAAATGCATGAGAAGGGTTTAAATACTGCTAACTAAATAGCTTAATTACATAAATTTAGGATACAGTTTAAATGACCGCCCTTTATCTAAGCAAACTTATTTCTAAAAATTGAATCTAATTTCTAACTATTTCTGCATTTGCTCCTTAATGTTGTGAGCATGCAACATTTGCCTGGGAAGAGTCGGCTGGTTGTTTTCTGCTTTTGCTTGAGCTACGCAAATAGAAATGGCAAGCACTGGCACCACTTTTTAGTAAACTAGAAGATATTTTTGGGAATCATCCTCTGGCTGGGTGAATTTACTGTGTATATATTTGGTAACAACCCAAATTTCTCTCAAATTGCTTCTACTTTTTCTATCTCGGTTTCCAGACTCGTGGATGACTAAGCAAGTTAGGGACTTTTCTTTCTGAACAATTTTCTTAGCTAGGTAATCGCGCATCAAAAACTTCCTCCGTTCTTTGATCCAGGTCTTTCTGGTGCGTTTTCCGCCTTTAGCGCTTTTTCCTTTACCGGGCATAAGCTTCAGAATTTTTTAAACATGCTGCTTTTGTGAGATTTTTACCTTGAGTGTCGAATCACTTATTGGTATCAGCATCTGTTCAGTAATACTCTGAAATCTTCGTTTTCGTTGCATGTGGTATCCATTTATGAGGACATCTCTTCTCTACTCTCTGAGCATTGACGCTTTCCCCTTTTCCTTAGATGTTTCCTGCAAATTGCTTCATGTTGTTTCCTGTTTTTCATTCCTACAGTTCACGCAAAGGAAAAGAGTAATGATAATAAATTTTGACACGAAAGCTCTAAGCTCTACGAATGTATAAAATCATGATACCGATAGTGAACGGACTCTTCGAAAAACACAAAACTGTCCTTCATGAATACTTTGGCGTACATTCATTAATTTCTTTTAAGGCGTGCGCCCAATTTTTTGGTTTAGGGACAACTTTTCTTGAATGCTGAGCTGAGGAAAATTTGTGATGGGTGATTTCTGCGACTCGCATCGCAGCATCGCGGATCGTATTATCAAGATGTGTCATTTCAGAGTTTCCTCATCAGTTTATCACAGAATCGCAGCATCGCGCTTATTGCAAGATCGCAGATCACGCTTATCGCAAGATCACAGCATCGCGCTTATTGCAAGATCGCAGATCGCGCTTATCGCAAGATCGCAAATCGCACTTATCGCTGCAATTTGTTAAGTTATTGTGTGATGTTTATGCGATGTTGCGATATGCAATGTCGCATATCGGCCATCGGAGATTTCTTAAGATCTTCATTTATGGGTGCTTCTTAATGTATGCGATGCGATGAATTTCGCGTCGCTTCTTCTCATTTTTTTGTTTTGTTCATAAAGAAATGTTTTACTCTTCTCCGTGCGATGTATTTTTAAGGAGTATAATACAAATTTTTTTCTTTTGAATTTTTTACTAAGGGTCCCCACTTGTTTAGTGTTATTGCTAATACTAAAGAAGGAGGGGGGTTGTTGGTGGTCACAACACCTCAAGAACAAAGTTCCTGCTTGGGATAATCTACAAAAGTGAAAGAAACATGGCCCTAGATAGTGCATATTATGCAAAAACTCAGAATAATTAGTCTGCCTTCTATTTTTAAGCTATCCTTTCGTAAAAAAGATTTGGGAGTCCATGCTGAGATTACTACGGATAAGATTAACATGGAATGGGGTAAGTATCTTGGAAGCTTGGGAAAATTGGTGGAACTCAACAATAGATACAATCTTTAAAAGCATCCTTTTGATCATCTCTTGGGGTATATGGTTGTGTTATGGTAAAAAAACAAAACACCCCCATTTTGAATTTATTATTATCCCAATAACTATGGGGACCCTTTTATTTATTTTATCATCATTTTGTTTTATTTAAGTTCCTTTGATTAATAAAACTTTGTTTAAAATTTTAATTGATTAGTATTAATTAATAAACAGCCCCCTAGACCAAGCTCATGTTATAACATTTGACAATGATCCTTTTAATATGCAATATTGAAACAAACATATTATAAACCAAAATTTGACCATATTATAATATAATCGATGGGACGATCCACCTGCGACATCATTATTTCCATTCTCGAGTGTCGGCGATCAACGATTTTCAATTGAGCAAGCTCTGATGCAACACTCCCTCCGATATTCTCTCCATCACCAATATGACAATCCTTCTGATCTATGGTCTTCGATAATCATATTCCCCTGATCTCCGATATCCGATTATCATATCCCTCTGATCTCCAATAATCATATCCCTCCAATCTTCGATCTCTGATATTTATATCTCTTCGATCGTTGATATCCCAATGCGCCTCCCCCTCTGACTTCTGATATGTAACGATCTTCGATATGTCAGGCCCAATATGATTTAAGATTTGGTTTAATTGTCATATCATAACCATTCATATATCATAACTTTTGGAATGACAAACATCTAAAATCTCAGATAAAACCTAATCTTTCGATCTTCAATATGGTTGCGGATTTCATGGGTTTTATCACAATGATTTAATAAAATATCGTGTCTGCTCCTCATCAGAACCTTCCATATATCATAAGTTTTGCAGAGTGTGCCATGTTAAAAATCTGATAACTCAAAATCTTCGATATCTATCTGAGTCTGCCACTTGTCACGCTTTGTTTTGGTTGTTGCTATAAAGTTATGAAAAGTCACTATTATAAGGTTCTCAAGCTATATATTGTGGTTTTTCTTTGCGATTGGTTATTATTTGGGTTATTTCCAATAAAAAGCTGATGAGTTATGTTACTTGAATTACAACGATAAACCCAGGGTCAATTATGTAAGATCTTTGATTTCTTATCACAAAAGAATAGATGAATCACTGTAATGGTAAAGAAAGGAAAAGATTGTTGTAAAGGCCATTTAAGAGTTATGTTGGAAACTACCCTTCCGCTCATTCGAATACTGTTTGAATCTAATCCAAATGAAGGTTTCAATATCTTCTAAGTTCAACATTTGATTCAACAAAATACAAAACCTCCAAATTCATTTACTTTTTATTTCTCATTTGTCTAGAAACTGAAGGGATATGTTAACTTTGAAACTCTTTGTAAATACCTGTCTCTTCAATAAGATTAGGGAGGTCGTGATCACACATAGGGGGCACTATAATAATTCGATTTGTGCTTTCACATTATTGTGGAGTGCAAATAATTTTATTGTAGATATTGTAGAGAAGTTATGGCTCTGTTATAAAGGGACTTCGCACTATTGCAAGCAGTTTCATTAAGGGTCAGAGCCACTATTAGAACTGTGTTAATATAATTTTTACATGGTTTTAATTAATTATTATTCTTGTGTCCTATTACCGGAATGCAGGATTATTGTCTCACTATTCAAGTTTCATTATTGGTTCTGATATTTATTTTAAACATTATTATGTTTCTTTAATATTATGCACTATTGTTGCGTCATTGACATTTTGTTGTTGAAGCTTTGTTAAAACTATATTTTCAAGGTAGAATGAGATCAAAATCAATCTTAATTCGTTGAAGTATTCCTGTGGTGACTAATAAATATTTGTTATTCATTTGTAGGATTATTTTTCTTTCACTTGTATTAGTTAATGTAAATTTCTTCCTTTAATTAATACAAAATCACATGATGAATTATATCAGTTCTTTCGCTGTTTTAATTAGCTTTCTCTCGGATTGTGAAAGTGCTATCCCATTCCAATTCGATATAGTTTTTCTATTTTAGATTAGTTATGTAGATAGATGTTTAATCTGAATTTAATTTAGTTGAAGTGTTCTTCTTAAAGAGGACAAGAATATTTTTGGATTGGCTGAGCCATAGATCAGCTTAAGGATTTGCTTCCTTTCCTGAGCTCAACAGGAAGGCTAATCCACTTGCTCTTTGAACTAAAATATTTACTTTAAGATAATAGAGATAGAGAAATGGTAACTGGACCTAGTTTAACTAGTCAAAACCACCATTCAATGGAAAAAGAGATGCTTTAAGTTCCTGGCCAGGTGGTCTCCCTTAAAATGTTGAAGGCTAATTTTTTCCAATCAACATTTCTAGCACTAGAAGGAGGGGTTGCTTTAAATAGATTTTTAAATATTTTATTGTAGAATTTTAAACTTTGAATTATGAGTTCCTTCAAGAAACCTCCTTGGAGATGCTTTAGTGTATCATAATAAAACACTACTCTGTTAGGACCTCACACTGTCCCTTTTTGACCATATATTTTGCTATTATGTCATCCTTTTCCAACCTATATTTAAAGATCATATTATTACTTTAACCCATTTTTCCAAAAGGTATACAATATTTCTTCTCATTACTATACATTTGATTTATTTTACATATAATTACATTACCTTCATAATTCATTGATTGGAATAGATAGTTGCTGAAACAGTTATCATTGCAGTCTACGTTGCTGAAACAGCCTGGAAGATTGCAGAGTTATCATTACGGGTTGTGTTGCTGTAACAGTTAGAACAACGAGAAAATCCTGTTGCTGAAACAACCGTGATTTGCATTCTAGATTCGACAGCAATAGAAGAAGATCATCGAAGCAGCTGCTACATTGGCTGTAACAATCACATTCTAAAGTCAACATTACCATAACCATTGTAACAACATTTTGTTAATGGGAAAACTAATTTCCCTATTTTGCTATATTGGGTTAAAGATAGAACTTACAATGTAATCAATTGTAAGAGATGTCTACTCTTTAAAAAGAGGAGACATCTACATTAGAGGGGGGACGGACGGACTGTGGGAAGGTCTAGCTGAAGGAACAGAACTGGAATCTTTTTTTTGTAACATGACATATTGATGGATGAATAAAATACTGTTATGAACATTTCTTTCTAGTTCTTGATTCCTAGGGAATCTTGTGAGGAGGACAGGGCCCACCTTCATCACAAGATTCACCCATTATATTTCTACAATGTGTTAAGTGTGTTTCTTATCCATACCTTGTTAAAAGTTCTATTTACTAGATGTTGCTTATGCATTATTGTTGAACTCTGTTTTTCTAATTGATTGCTGCATTATCTAGTTCATCTACAGTTAATTCATGAGAGTTTTATTGGCAATTGAGTTTACAGAGTGAGTTGGCAAGCATGGTAATCAGAAACAGGTGCTGAAGATTCCTGCTTTGGGAATAGGGTCATGTTCTCTGTTACAACATAGCTAGTGCTTTCCTTTGCAGATTGATTCCTTTTTCATTAGATTACTCTTTTAATGAAATTAAGCATTCTTTAGTAATTGTCTGCAATAGATTGTTTTTGCTATAACTCAGAGTGGAGCTTCAGTTTGCTTAGAGCAAGGTGTGACTAGTTTATTTATTACTACAACTTTTATTGCTTTTGAGATTGAGCACATACAGTGCGTAGTTGCCTTTGAAATAAACAGACTTCCCTGGGTTGACAATTTATGTAGCACTTAGTTGTTTGATTAATAAGCAATTAAAGTGACCAACATTTTGGCACTGTTGCCGAGGAAGGCAATCATATAAATTAAAAGAATTAATGTTCTTCTTTTAGATGTGAAGAATGCATGAGAGGACACAAGAAAACTAATCCTACAGGTTGCAAGGGCCAAGGAAGAGGAGGAAGAAAAACCTTTATCGATGAGATTATATCAAAAGCTGAAACTTCTCAGAGGTTAAGCTCTCGAAAGCCAAAGACTCAGCATTCTCTCCAAACAAAATACGAAACAGAGGAAGTTGTGGGACCTGAAAGGGTTGAAGAAATAGTAGAAAATACTGAGGAACCAGTAGAAGACATTGAAGAACCATTGGAAGATATTGAAGGACCAGTAGAAGACATTGAGGAAATAGTTCAAGACATTGAGGGACCAATGGAAAGCATTGAAGAACGGGTAAGTGAAACAAGAGAACAAAAAATGGAAGGAAAAAATGAAGGACTCTTTGGTGGAGGATAGGTAGGAGGAGAGGGAAGAGGTGAGAATTATCTCTCCACTTTGGGATTTCCTATTGGGGATCTTCCCGAGGGGCAACTCCCATGAAGAACATCCCACTCTCAGCCTTACCTAACTTCCATGGTTTATCTTCTGAAGATCCTGATGAGTTTCTCTTTGAGTTTGATATACTGTGTAGAAGTTATGATTATGTTACTAATGCTTATAAATTGAAGCTATTTCCAGCAACACTAGAAGGAAATGCACTAAGGTGGTTTATGAGTTGGGAGGTTATGTAATCAAAACATGGGAACAAATGAAGGTGAAGTTCTTGACCAAATATCAAGACTACTACTGGACAAGAGAAAAAAGGGAGGAATTATTTAAGATGGTTCAGAAGGATGACGAAAATCTGGAGGACTTTGTGGAAAGACTACAATACAATTTGTAGAGATCCGATCACCCCAATGTAAGTAAAGATATTCTTAAGACAATATTATTGAAAGGGGTAAGGGATGATTTTTTAGATATGTTAAATATTCTTGGTAAAGGGGACATATCTAAATAATTGTATAATGAAATTGTCAACCTCTGCAAGAGTTGTTCAAGAGGAGCTGCAAATAGATAAAAAAGCAGGGATAATACATATTCAAGAGTCCAAAAATCAGCTAGTGGAGGAGCAACAAGAGTTGAAATAGGTAATCTACTTGAGGAATTTAAAACTGAAATGTTAAGCTCTTTTGCTTCACAGATTGATACCTTGTAGGTTAAGCAAAAACAAGAAGAGGCAGAAGCTGCTTTGGCTATCTTCTGTCCTAAATGCAGAGAAAAACATCCACTAAGGGAATGCCCATTGGACAAGATACAATTTGCACCATTTGTGAGAAGGACGATGAAACTCAGCAATGCCCTTATTTACCAGGAATAAAAGTAGCGTTGCAACCAACTGAGGAGGAAGCTGAAGCAGTTTATTTGCTGACACAGAGGAGGCAATGGCAACCACACGGACAAGGTATGAACTCTAATATGTCATTTAATCATTGGAATAATTATCCTTCTTTTAATCAAGCAAACTACCCACCCTTCAACCAAATGAAATATCCACCCTTTAATCAAATGAATTTCCCACCCATGCAACAAACAAACCCCCCCTTTGTAGACCCTGCAATGTGGACTCCTTGGCCTCCACAACAATCTTATTTCAATCAATGGAACCCAAACTGAGAGCTCAACAAATCCTGTTACCAAACCAATTTCCTCAGTTTTAGCAACCACTCTCTCTACTAGCAGGTGCTCCACCAAATAATCAGACAGTAATACCCCAGATGCCTGTACAACCAAATCCTAACCCTAATAATAAAGCTGTGCAAGTCATTGATATTCAGAACCAGCCGATATCTCTTGTTCTCCATGCATAGTGTAATGATATTCATTTACGATCTGGGAGAATAGTTGAGCCTATTATTGATGATATTACCTATTCTAACTCTGACAAAGAAGAGACAAAAGAATAATTTATCTAATAAGGGTATTGAAACAATCGAGCCACCCTCTAATAAAGGTGCTGAAACAACAGAGCCACCATTCCCTGAGCGTCTAACTCTCACTAAGATACCTGAGCTGCCTGCTTTTAATATTTTAGGGGAATTGCAGAATCTTTATGTTAAAATTCCACTTTTACAAGCACTCAGAGATGTACCAATTTATGCCAGAACTGTCAGAGATATTTGCATTAAGAAACCTATTAGGAAAGCTAAAGATCCCCTTACAGTTCATGTGATGGGTGATCTAGCTGCTTTAATGTCCAGAAAAACTCCTCCTGTTAAATATGGTGATCCTAGCCATCCTACGGTTATAGTACAGATTAGAAAAACTATTATTTCATGAGTCCTGGTAGACTTAGGTGCCGCTATAAATATTATGACCCTTGAAACCTCATAGCTATTACAGCTAAAGAATGTAATTAGAGAGACACTGACCATTCTAGAGTTAGCTGATCATTCCACCATCAAACTTGAAGGAGTTATTGAGGACCTGATCATTTCAGTGGAATCCTGGAATTACCTAGTTGATTTTGTCGTACTACAGACTAAAACAAAGTTGGGGGGACATCCTTTAATTTTGGGAAGACCTTGGCTAGCTACAACTGATGATTTTATCAGCTATAGGTCAGGCTCAATGACAATTTCTAATGGATGTGAAACTAAGCAGCTTACCCTTTATCCTCATGCCATACCTATGATTAATAATGATGATTCTGTATGGTTGGATTATGATGATAATGCCACCCAACTTATTTTGACTATTGGACAAGCCTTAACTCTTAAAGATACCATGGAGGATGAAGTAATTAGTAATTTTATGTCTGAACCCTCGTCGGTCACTTCTGCAACATATAACCAGTTGACTGCAATTTTGAAACCTGAAACCCAGGAGAAGCTTAATTCTGAAAGTTTACCTCAAACATCAACTACTATCCCCTCTAAAAGCATAACAATAGAAATTGAACCTGGCAAAACATTGAATATAAACCCCAACTTATCAGATGCTGAAACACAATAGCTAATGAAGTTACTTCGTGAAAATAAGGAAGCATTCACATGGGACTACACAGATATGAAAGGGATCTCTCTTGAACTATGTACTCATCGTATCTATATTAAGGAAGAGTGCCGACCAGTCTGTCAAGCCCAACGGCGAATGAATCCCAATTTGAGGGAAATTTTTAAAGAAGAACTTCAAAAATTACTTAATACAGGGTTTATATACCCTATATCTGACAGTGAATGGGTTTCTCCATTGGTGATAGTACCTAAGAAAAACGGGAAATGGAGTGTGTGTAGATTATAGAGCCCTCAACAAAGCCACTCAAAAAGATCATTTCCCCCTGCCATTCATTGATCAGGTGCTAGATAGTTTGTCAAGGAAGAGATTCTTTTCCTTTTTAGATGGTTTTAGCGGATATAACCAAATCAAAATTGCACCCCAAGACCAAGAAGACCACTTTTACTAGTCTTTGGGGAACTTTTCCTATAGAGTTCTCCCATTTGGACTATGTAATGCTCTAGCAACATTTCAAAGAGCAGTGATAGGAATTTTTTCTGATATTCTTAATGACTCTATGGAGATATTTATGGATGACTTTACTCCTTATGGTGTGACTTTTGAAGATGCATTACAAAACCTTGAGAAAGTACTTAAACGTTGTATACAAGCTCACCTTTCCCTGAGTACTGAAAAATGTCATATGATGTTGAACGAAGGAATTGTTCTTGGGCACTTCATTTCATTCCTAGGGATTCAGGTAGATCCATCCAAATTACAGGTAATTCAGACCCTTCCTATCCATAAAACACAAACTGATGTAAGAAGTTTTTTAGGACATGCTGGATATTACAAAAGATTTATCAATTTTTTTTCTAAAATAGCTTCTCCTTTGTTTTTGTTACTTATGAAAAATGCTGAATTTAAGTGGACTGATCTTTGCCAGAAAGCATTTGATGAACTCAAGCATCAGTTGTCTACAGCTCCTATTCTAAGGGGACCTGAATGGGCACTTCCCTTTCATATATCCTCTGATGATTCAGAAACGGCAATTGGAGCTGCCTTGGGACAAGAAGAAAATCATCTTCCTTATATTATATATTTCATTGGTAAGAATATGACCCCTGCTGAGCTTAATTACATAGTTACCGAAAAGGAATTTTTAGCAGTGATTTATGCTATTAATAAATTTCGGCATTACATTAATGGTTACCTTACTTTTGTTCATACTGACCACTCGGTTATTAAGTATTTAATGAACAAATCTGTCACAAATGCTCGAGTTACCAGGTAGTTATTATTATTACAAGAATTTGATATTACAATTGTAGATCGACCAAGTAAAGAAAATGTAGTTGCTGATTTCCTTTCTCAGATAAAAACTGATGATAATGCTCCAGTAGATGATTCCTTTCTTGATAAGTATTTATTTGCAGTATCTTCTCATTCACCTTGGTATTTAGACATTGCCAATTATCTGGTTGCAAGGAAGCTACCATCACACCTATCACATCGGGAGAAAAGAAAGATCATTCAACAAAGTGCTCGATATAGATGGATAAGTGGGTGTCTATTCCATACAGGACTTCATCATGAAATCCGAAGATGCATTAGAGAAGATGAGGTTTATGATATACTGAAGGCTTGTCATGATGGCCCTTGTGGAGGGAATTTTTCTGATAAGAGAAAAACACATAAAATTCTCAGAATGGGTTATTATTGGCCCTCACTTTTCAAGGATACGAAGAAATATGTTAGGGCCTCTGATAGCTGTTAGAGAATGGGTCAACCTAATCATAGAGATGAAATGCCATTGAATCCCTAGGTAATACTTGAACCCTTTGAAAGATGGGCTCTAGACTTTATAGGATCCATCAATCCTCCATCCAGTCAAACAATTTACATATTGGTTTGTATAGATTATATGAATAAATGGGTGGAAGCTAAGGCACTTATTAGAGCTAATGAAGAATCTATTTTAACCCTTCTATTTGAAGAAATATTTGTTAGATTTGGAGTGCCTAGAGAGATAGTAACAGATGGAGGACCTCCTTTCAATTCTCATGGTTTTAAAGCCACGCTTCAAAAATATCATATTCATCATAAAATCACTACACCTTACCACCCCCAAGCCAACGGTCAGGTGGAAAGTACAAACAAAGTCATAGAAGCCATTTTAACAAAAACAGTGAAGGAAAATAGGAAGGACTGGTCTCAAAGGCTGCCTGAGGCATTATGGCCTTGCAGAACTACTTGGAGGAACACTACAAGATTTTCTCCTTATGAATTGGCTTATGGTAAAAATGTTATTTTTCCTGTGGAATTTGAAATTAAAACCTTAAGAATTGCTTTAGCTATTAACCTTGATTTGACTGATGCACAGATAGCCAAATTGCAGCAGCTTTAGGAATTGGATGAAAAGAGGTTAGATGCCATCCACCAAACAAGTATGATTGAACATCAAAGAACTAGGTGGCATGATAAAACTGTTAAGCATAAGTAGTCCCAAAAAGGTAATTGGGTTTTATTGTATGACTCTCGGTTTGAAAATTTTCAAGGGAAATTACGAACAAGATGGCTAGGACCTTACGAAATAGATATTGTTTTCCCCAATGGAACAGTAAGGCTTCTAACAATTGATGATTCTAGAACACCATTATTAGTAAATGGGTATCAACTTCATCTCTACTAGCAGCCCATTTCTAAAGAGGATTTTAAGGCCACCTGCATGGCAGATTCACATTATATCTTTTTGGGGGAGTTTGCTGCCCCTCATTACATTTAATTTCTGCATTATATTCTTTTTAGTATTAGATTAGATTTCTTAAATAATAATCCCTGCCAAGGGTTGGCATGTTACAATTTATTATTTTGCAAATCTCAGGGAGGCTGGTCGAAAAGAACAATCTTACTATAAGAAGAAGTAAGCTTCATTTTGTGAAGCATTCTCATCTCACTCCAGTTCACAATTCATTCCCCATTTCGATCATTTTCCCTTTCTATGTCCCCCATTATCTTTCAGCAACATCTTTCCCATTTTTATCACAAGTATTTTCCAACAACATATTCCCTATTTTCCTATTTACAACAACATTTTTCTTCACTATTCTCATTGTTGAAACACCAACCTTCCCATTTTTCCCATTTCTGAAACACCAACTTTTACCCATATTCCCTGTGGCTGAAACAACAATTCTTCTCAAAGAATGAATATATATTATTTTCCATTGTGAGGACCGTCTATTGCATCATTCTTATAGCTTTGTTCTTTCACTACCTTCTCCTATCATTATACAAGCCTTTCATACAATTACCCTCATATTTCAAAACCCCTTTTCCATAACCATTGATGATCTATTAGCAACGTATACTATACTTTCCAAATATCAATCAAAGGTAAACATGAGGTATGTATTTGTATGTGTAAATATTATTAAACTATAGTCAAATGAGAAGATTATGATATTATTACCATGATCTCCGTACATTTAAAACTCATTATTCCAGCCGTAGTTGGGGGGAATATCAAAATCATCACGCCATCATTTCACAACACGCCAATCACCGTCGTTTTTTTACCCACGATTACGTCTTATCACCCCGTCTTTGTCCTATTATTCCATGATCTCATTTGCAAAATTTACTCTGTCTCGGGTGCGGTAACTCGGTTTGTCACTGTGCATTTTACTGAAGCTGGTAACTATGGGAGGACCTGCTATTCGACATGAGCCCAGCTCGATAGCCTTATTAGAATTACACCCAGAGGTATATCAGATTTTTCAGCGGGCTAGTTGGGTGGATTATTTTCAAAGGCTCCAGGGATTTGATCCACAGTAAGTCCCTGAATTTGCAAGTAATTTACAGGATGGCTACTCTACTGTTCAAGGAGTTCGAATTCCAGTCTCAGAGGATGATATAGCACAGGTTTCAGGCCTACCGGCCGATGGCATCCGATGTTTTAGTCATAAACACATCATTTTGAACGCATAGTAGGACTTTCTTTTGCTAAGAGAGTAGGTCGAGCCTAAAGGCAGGGGTGTCGCACTTCATTCATTACCACCTCCATGGCCGACGGTTGCAGAACTTGTCAAGCACTACCTCACCTGTGAAGGTCATTACTAGTTAGTCTATCAGCATGATTTTGTCTTGTTAAATCATTTGAGACATGGTCGACTGTTAAATATGCCATATTATCTACTTGGGTGTCTAAAGAATATGTCACATTACTGTATGAATGCGAAATACCCACTCCTTTCCCTCACCCATCATCGTCTTGTTCAACTATTAATTCAGAGGGGTTTTGCTCAATAGAATCCTCCTCATCTTAACAACCCACCCCTAGAACCCCAGGAAGCTGCTGAAATTCCTCAAGCAGCAGCCAAAATTCCCCAAGTAGACACTGAAACTCCCGAAGTCCCTCCTGAAATTCCTAAACAAACTTTTGGAATCCCTCAGCAAGTTGAAAATCCTTCCGAACAACAACCACAGAGCATTCCTGACCCTCCAGAAATGCCACCACCCGCATCAACTAATCCAATTGACCTTCCCACCACATCAACTCCATCCCATAATTTAGCAGAATCATCTAGTCCCATTGTCCACATTCCTAGTGATGATTCTGACGATAACCTTCCCATTGCTAAGCTAAAAAGAAAAAGGCAAGATAAGGCTGCTTCCTTACCAAAAATACAAACAAGGGCCTCAAACAAAGAAGCCACCATCCCTGATAACCCTTCCCTCTGAAGAAACCCATTCACAAAAGGAAAACTATTGCTCTCCCTGCCTTTTTACCTCGAAGATGAATGAGGACCCCTACTGAAGCAGCAACTGTTATTACCATTCCAAATTCCCCGCCTATTAGCCTAAAACCCCATACTCCACCATAGTCCCAAGTCCCTAAATCCTTACCTGTCTCACCCTTGAGTGCTGAAATGCAAGGTGCCCAGGATTTTGTGACATCCTTTCTTTCAGAAAATGTAGCTGCCACACAAGAACCAGCTACTGATTCAGCAACTACCACACAAGAACCAGCTACTGATCCACCAAATTTAGATACCCAAGATGATGTACAGCATGTAGCTGCCCCACAAGAACTAGCTACTGATTCAATAGTTGCCACATAAGGACCACCTGCTGATGAACAGAAAATAGACAACCTAGGTGTAGTTGCCCCACAAGAACCAGCTACTGATTCAGTAGTTTCTACACAAAAACCAACTGCTGATGAATAAAACATAGACAACCAGGATATTGCACAAGTAGTAGCTGTTACACAAGAACCAGATACTGAGTCAATAGCTGTCACATAAGAACCATCTGCTGATATGCAAAATTTGGATGCTCAGGATGATATAGCCGTTACAGAACCAGCTGATGATTCAGCAGTTGTCACACAAGAACCACCTACTGAGGCTACAAAGGATGAAGCTTCTATGGAACAACAGTCCTTTCATCCACTGGAATAAGCTACTGAGACTGTGACTATTACACAAAGCCCAATCACCTTGGCTTCCCTTCTACAGGAAAACAAGTTTCAAAAATCAGAACTCAAAGTTTACAAGCAGGAGTTAATAACGACAAGGGAAGCCTATGACAGAGAGCTTAATTTGTATACTTTGGCTCATGCAACGTCTACAACTGAGAGGAGTACAGAGAAAGACCACTATAATGAATATATGTGAAGCCAATGTGGTAATATTTATCATCAAGCCGGTTATAAAATAGTTGAAGTTCCACTGCCTGGAGCCACCCCTGCATCTACTTCTATTGCAATTAAAAAGGAACGCCCTTGTGTTACACAAGAACCAGCAGGGCCTGCAAAGATTTTTGAAAAAGAGGTTAAACCACAAATACATTGGCCTACGGTGATTGTTAAAACTAAAAGTCCTGTACTCCGGTCTACAAAGACTGTCTTTACTCAAACTGAACCCCGGCCTACAAATACTGTCTTTACTCAGACTGAACCCCAACCTACAAAGACTGTCTTCACTCAGACCAGTAGCACTCAAGCACAGATGGATAAATGGAAGAAGGAATATGTTATGTCGCAAGAGAAAATCTTGCGGGAACACAAAGAATCATGGAAAAATGACATATATGCAAATTGGGAAGTTTTGGAGCAGTCTCGTGCCCAAAACAAGGAAAACAAACAATTAAAAACTAGATTGTCTCTCATGTTTGGTTTGGTTCAAAGATTACTGGCCACTAGGAAACCATCCTCTAATTACTCTCTATTTCTCATAGAACGCTTAGTGTTCTTCCAAGTAAAGGCAATCAGAGATGGGCGACCTCATGAGGTATCTACACCCCAACAGTTTGTCAAAACTTTCAAAGAGGCATCAACCAGTGAACAAAATTTACTTTGTGAATTGTATCTTCAAAACGAAGTCATTCCTGAGGATAGGAAACTCAATCTGAATCCTCTGGTGGGTGATATTCAGATCAGGGCCTTTGTTTCTTTCTTTTCCAATTAGCTCATGTGCCAGAACGCCTTCTATGGAGTATTAAAGAAGGTATGTTTTCATTGACTATTTTGCCATCTTTTCTTTAGAACTCGTAACATCTTTGCATCATGAACTAGGTAGATAATGGGAAATCATGAAAAAATCTATAGATATTTATGTGCAACATAGAAATGCTAATAATTGTTATTTCATATGCAGGAAAAGGAAAAAACTAAAGATTGCCGCTCCAAGGAAAAAGACAGGGCCAAGCTAACCGTCGTCCCTTTGGCAGGGAACCATATGCAAACAAACGATCTAAATTAAAACATCTCAGCCAAGGAAAGGAAAAGGAGATATCGACTCGGCACAAGAAAACAACTGGATAACTGAGGATTAACAACTTGACGAATCCCTTAGGATCCTTTGATCCTGAGGGATCGCTGCTTAACTATTTTTGCATCCTTGATATCTCCACTTTAGCTGGTATAAGTAGGGGAAGCATTGCTAGCCCGAGGAGGAGACTGTTAATTTGCCATGAAACATTTCTCTGTACTTGAACTTTGATCATCGACTCTTGTTGAGAAGAGACTTACTCTAACTCTCTTTCAATGCTTTTGTTATTCCATCTGTGATTCTGGAATATCTTCAAGCGATGTATCCCTAGAGGCTAAGGGCCCTACCTTGGTGGAACACTTGCTCCTATATCATTATCTTTAGTTCGTGTGTGGTTTGTATTATCAGCTTTAATTGGTAATCTGGTGTGTTTTGTTATCTTATATCACAACTCTGTTATATTTTATATATCATTCTCTGCAACAGGAATGTCGTATCACGCATTCTGGTCATATAACGTATTGTTGTTCCTTTAAAGTCATTAATGTAACATCGTTGTTCTTTACAGAATGCTATTACTGTTTAATTGCAGAGTAACCAAGCTATAACCTTCTTAAATTGGTATTCTTGTATTCGTCTATGGTTTATACTTTATACGATTGTTGTTCAATTGACATTGCTATTCCATTATGAATTGCAACCGTTACCCTTTCTAACCGGGATCAATACTTGTGGTATCAGACTCAGATTACTATTTTCTTAATATTCTTGTGCGTTGTGTGTATTATTCATTTCAGCACCATAGGCTCTAAGCGATGTTCTATGTTTTGTTGGTAATTGGTTGTCGTTCCATTTCTATTTGCTGTCCGATTTACCCTTTGAGTAAGGATTGACATTTGATTTCTGTAGGGTGAGATTGTTGTACTTGTTTCTATAGATTAATGTGATGCTGTTCATCAGACTTAGTTGCTGCTACATTTTCTAGTTGCTGTTCCATTTCTTAATTGCTGTTCCATTTCCTGTTATTTGCGTTATTGATTGCTTTGGTGTGTAGAACGATCTGAAACTATATTGGGCATTGGCATTTGTTGTCTAGTCCCCAGATTAACGATCTATTCCTTGATTACTTTTGGTTACATCAGTTTCCAAAGGGATGAGTTGTTGTTACTGGACATTGACTGATACATTGCTTAGTTTTCCAAGTGCATGATTTAGGTTTCAAAGTATTTTGTCGTAAGTAGATTTTCTTTCAAGCATCCATCTGCTCTTGTATTTTCTTGAGCACTATACTACTAGCATTACTCTGACAAATGACAGCCTCAAACTAAGTACACTCTTTGAGATAACAAATCGTTCCTAGATTGACAAGTTAATATGAGGTAATTAGAGGTGAAAAAGACCCTTTTTACGGCTTGACATTTTGGCGTCGTTGCCGGGGAAGAGTGTAGCCATTTGTTTCTTTTTTGGAGTAGTGTAAGAACCTATTAGGAAAGAGCTGGGTTTTAAAAACGGAAGCTAAGAACCTGCGTAAGGAGCATGTAATAGCCCTGCTCAAGGAAAATTTTAAGAACCCCCCTAAATTTATAAATATAATAAATTGGCAAATCTCCATGGTATATAGGAAAAATGGAAGGCGATTTTATCAATAATATAATATGTATATATAATTTTTTGGCGAATCTCTCACCAAGCATGGTGAATATTTTACTTAATTATAAAATCTTGTAATATCTTGGCGATTATTTCACTAAATAATAAAAGTTTGTAAAGTCCTAGTGAATCTTAGCATAGGCTGCATGCTGGTTTAATTCTCCCATTTAAATAGGCTACATTCCAGGTGAATACCATGGGTCAATACCATGTGCCATTTTGGTGAATACCATGGGTCAATACCATGTGCCATTTTTATTTTTATTTTTATTAGAATATTTTACTCAATTATAAAATCTTGTAAGATCTTGGTGAGTCTTTCACTAAATAATAAAACTTTGGAAAGTCCTAGTGAATCTTAGCATAGGCTACATGCTGGTTTAATTCCCCCATTTAAATAGGCTACATTCCAGGTGAATACCATGGGTCAATACCATGTGCCATTTTTATTTTTATTAATTCTGATAGTAGGGTTAATAATGGTTTTTTGCATGGTATTAATAACAATCTAGTCCATGGTATTTGTCCCATAGTATTTTGGCCATAGGTTTCATCTAAATATAACCCATTTTTTGAGTGTTCGTAAATATAAGGTGACTTATGGAGTAAATATAAAAAAATGTTTTATTTGTTTACCATACCTCTCGTTTATTTATATTTTTTATTAATTTACCATACCTCTTTTACAAATATGGTATTTGGCGCATAGGATTCACTTAAATAAAACCTCTTTCTTGAGCCTTATAAATAGAACGAGGGTTATGGACTAAATATAAAAAGAGGTTTTATTTATTTACGATACGTCTAGTTTATTTATATTTTTATTTATTTACCATACCTTTTGAGTAAGTATAAAAAGACCTTTTATTTATTTACCATACCTCCACTTTACTTATATTTTTATTTGTTTACACCCTTACATGTATATAAGGTGACTTATGGAGTAAATATAAAAAATGTTTTATTTATTTACCATACCTCTCATTTATTTATATTTTTATTAATTTACCATACCTCTTTTATAAATATGGTATTTGGCCCATAGGATTCACTTAAATAAAACCTATTCTTGAAAATGGGCGAATGGAAGGTTGTAAGTTCTAATTTCAAGGGCTAAATTTACCTTTTTTACCCTCTCCCTTAAAATAAGGTGGGCTATTTGAGGTGATTTGTAAAAATGTACTATGATACAAAATATTCGCCCACTAAAAATTTAAAACCCCTTAATTTCGCCAAAGGGTGAACATTCGCCCCTAAAATTATCCTTGGCCCTGCTCCCCTACCCACTTTCATGCAGATTTGTTGTTGTTTTGTTTGGGTAGAACCTAGCATTTGATTTGTGTGCATGACTAAGCAGAAAAAGCCAGAAAAGAATGCCAAACCTCTACCCAAGCCTGATAAAGCTAAGGGGTTGGTGACGCTTGGCCGATCGACCTTTATAGACGAAATTTTTAAGAAAGAAGAATCTTAGCCTTCAGTAGGACCTAGAAAAGTTACTTCTAGATAGCTTACTAGTTCCCTTCAAGACACAAGATCACCATCTGTAGCCTTTGTTGAGGTGCATAGTCAAACCGAAGAGCAATATTTTCAAGAAATTGAAAATTCTAGCCCAAACGTATTGCAAGAAGGGAACCTTAGCAATCTCTGTGAAGGAAGGGGAGAAACAGGAGAAGAAGAAGAACCAAAATCTCCTCTTAGAGTAATTCAACCATTAAGCAGCCCAGATAAGGGAAGTGCTGAAAAAATCATTTATAACGAAATTCAAGAACCCGAATCCCCTCAGACATTAGGCACTCTCATCATCCCAGATAAAGAAAGTGTTGTCAAGGCCATTCCCATTAGAGCCATTCCATCTCGACAACCTAGGAATACCCTCCTAGATATCCCAGAAGGCTATTGGCATATATTTGATCAAATGGCCCAGAATCATCTTAACACCCAAATCCTCTACTCTGCAATACCCCATTGTGGATACTGCAACAAATGCACCTATGAAAGCAATTCCCCTCCAGCATATCCCTACATTGCATGGCCTTACATCAGAAGATCCGGATGCATTTCTGTTTGAATTCGACATGCTGTGTAGAGGATATGACTATACCACCGATCCCCAGAAACTAAAATTATTTCCTTCTACATTAAAAGGAGTTGATTTAAGATGGTTTATGGGATTAGGTGGTGGTGTTATAAATAATTGGGATCAAATGAAAGAGTCTTTTCTAAAAAAGTATCAGGACTATTGCAGGTCTTGAGAATTAAAAGATGAAATATTTCAGATGGTGGCTAAACCAAATGAAACATTGGAAGAGTATGTTGAACGATTCCTGTATAATCTTCAAAGATATCCTCATGCATCATTACCTTTACCTGATAATGTATTAAAAACAACATTAATTAGGGGAATGAAGGAACAATGGATTGAGACATTCAACATTATGGGGAAAGGAGATATTTATCAAGAAAAATTTGCTGACATTATTGATTTATGTATCAGGAGTTCGAGAAGCAGCACAAGACTAAAACCAGCAGAGCATGATCGATTTGTAAGGGATAATAGAATTTCGGCAGAAGGAGTAACTCGTGCAGAAATTGGAAATTTATTAGAAAATTTTAAAACTAACATATTGGGAACACTGACAACACAACTTGATATTATGCAGGCTAAACAGAAGGAAGCAGAAGTAGAATAGAATTTGGCAATCTTCTGTCCCAGATGCAGAAAGAAACATAGCCACAAGGAGTGTCCATTAGATGAAGTTGAAGTTTGCGCCATTTGTACAAAATACCTCTCCACAGAGAGCTGCCCCTCACTTCTTGGATTGAAAGCAGTATACAAGGAAGAAGCAGAAGAGCCAGAACCAGTGTATCTACTTAATCAGTGCCGTCAGTGGTAGCCGCGACAAACAAGTATGTTTTCAGACCCAGCTTCTTCTTTCCAGCCTCAGCAATACCATGCTCAATAATATAATTCAATGTGGCAAAATAAACCTCCCTTCCCGAATTGGTCACAACAATCATTCCCTTCATCATCTCCATGGCTGAATCAAGTGAGCCAACCCAATTGGCCAAATTTTCCCTATACCCTACCATATTGGCAAAACAATGTTTTTCCACCGCAATGGACTCCTCCTACTTCATAGAGTCAAACCTGGCAGACAAACTGGAAAAGGCTGATGAATTGGCCAGTAGGGACTATCCCGCTTCCTCAACCTACACTGCCAGCTCTACAACAAAATCCCCAGTCTAATTTAAGGCCGCAACTCCTAGCCCAACCCAAACCCAATCCAAATAACAGACCGATCTAGACCATTCAAATAATCGAAACACCAGAGATAGTAACCGATCTAAAGGAGTGTGATGACCTTCAATTAATATCTGGGCGTATCATTGAAACAGAGGGAGATGAAACAGTTCAAGTTGAAAATCAGTTACCTGTAGAACAACTGTTACAGGAAGAGGATGTGGCCAGACAACAAATTTAGGATCTAGCAACCACATCTTCTCATCCATTCCCAGAACACTTAATTATACCTCGACCTATACAACATCCTGATTTTGACATTCTGGGAGAATTACGAAACCTGTATATAAAAATCACGTTCCTCGAAGCCATTCAAGACATTCCGATATATGCAAAGAATATTAAAGAACTATGTATAAAGAAACCAAGGAGGAAAATAAAAAATAACCCAAAAGTCCAAGTAGTTGGCACTTTATCTCAATTATTATCAGGAAAAGAAACACCAGTTAAATACGAAGACCCAAGAAATCCAATAGTAACCATACAAATCTATGGTCAAACCTTCTCAAATTCCTTAGTTGATCTAGGAGCTGCAATTAACATCTTAACAACCACTACTTGCCAAAAACGGGGCATTACATCGGTCGAACCGACCTCCACTTTATTAGAACTTGCTGATCGATCTGTAGTTAGGCCAGAGGTCACACTACAGGATGTTATGGTATCTGTTGATTCCTGGGAATATCTGGCCAATTTTCTGACAATAAACCCTAAAATCCGACTTGATGGACATATTTTGATCTTAGGCAGACCTTGGCTCGCAACTGCCGATGCTTATATTGGCTACCAACAAGGTAATATGACCATTACTAGGGGGACAAATATTAAGAATCTAGCTTTATATCCCCGAGTGCAGCCAAGTGTCACCATAATAAAAACTAACAAGCACCCTGTATCATACCTCACAGAAAATATTAGATCTCCATTAACCATACAAGAGGTCATCAATTTCAAAGACGAAACAGAAGATGATGCCATTAATAATTTCATTAGCCAAGCCGAACCCAGATCCCACGTACAATGTCACATGATAGAAGCGACATTTGATAATGAATTGGAAGAGGATCTTCTTAAAGATATGCATGATCAACCACTACCTACTACCTTTGTCTCGAATAGAAAAATTGTGGAAATTGAACCAGGAAAGAATTTAAACATTAATGCCAACCTGACTTTAGAACAAGAAAAGAAACTCATCCAGTTATTGAGGAAACATAAAGAGGCATTTGCATGTGACTACCTTGATATGAAAGGAATTGATCCCCAGTTATGTACACACCACATTTATATAGAGAAGGATGCGAGACCTGTTTGCCAACCGCAAAAGAGAATTTATCCTCATCTAAAAGACATTGTAAAAGCTAAACTCCAAAAACTTTTAGATGTTAACTTCATCTACCCTATCTCTGATAGTAAATGGGTCTCTCCGCTTGTTGTGGTACTGAAGAAGAATGGAAAGTGGAGGATTTGTGTAGATTATAGAGAACTAAACAAAGCAACACAAAAATACCACTTTCCCCTTCCATTCATTGATCAGATATTAGACACTTTAGCAGGAAAGAAATTCTTTTCTTTCTTAGATGGCTTCAGTGGATACAATCAGATTCAGATTGCCCCTGAAGACCAAGACAAAACTACTTTTACTTGTCCTTGGGGAACATTTGCCAACAGAGTTTTACCTTTTGGCTTATGCAATTCTCCTGCCACATTTCAAAGAGCTATCCTCAGCATTTTTTCAGACCTAATAAATGAGGGGCTTGAAGTCTACATGGATGATTTTACACCATACGGAGATGATTTTGATCCAGCATTGGACACAGTGGGAAAAGTCCTGCAGCGCTACATTGCCACCAGGCTTTGCTTAAGCCATGAAAGATGCTATATGTTGATGACTGAAGGACTTATTCTAGGCCATTACATCTTAGCAACTGGCATACAAGTAGACCCAGCCAAAATCCAAATAATTTTGCTAATTCCCACCCCTACCACTCAAACAGAGGTACACAATTTTCTTAGATTTTCTAGTTATTATAGAAGATCTATATAACATTATTCAGATATTGCTGCACCTATATATGCACTAACAGGTAATGTTGACTTTCTTTGGACAGAAAAATGTGATCGTGCTTTTCAAGATCTGAAGAAGCTTGTCTCGACAGCTCCAGTCCTTCGTGGACCAAATTGGAACTTACCATTCCAGATTTTGTCAGATGCCTCAGATACAGCTATTGGAATAGTCCTTGGGTAGGAAGAAGATAAAAAACCATATTTAATTTATTATATTAGCAAGAATTTATCTCTTGCTGAATTGAATTAACTGTTACTAAAAAAGAATTTCTAGCTGTAATACATGCTATCAATAAGTTCAGGCATTACATTACTGTATATCCTGTTATTTTATATACAGATCACTCTGCCATAAAATATTTAGCAAATAAACCAATCACAACTGGTAGAGTAACTAGATGGCTGATTTTATTGCAGGAATTTGATATTACAATCAAGGAAAGACTCGGAAAAGAAAATCCTGTAGCTAACTTTCTCTCGTGAATACCAAAACCAGTTGATGCAGCAGTAGTTGAAGATCAATTCCCAGATGAGCATTTGTTTGCTATCACTGTCAAAACACCCTGGTATGCTGATGTTGCGAATTACTTAGCAGTAGGTAAATTACCAAAACATATGACCCCCAATGAGCGAAAACAGATTGTCCAGCGAAGTGTTGGATTTTCCTGGATTGGGGGCTACCTATTCCATACAGGAGCAGATATGCACATTAGGAGATGTGTCTGGGAGGATGAAATTTTTGATATCTTGAAAGCTTGTCATGACGAACCATGTGGTGGACACTTTGCCGATAAGAGAACTGGACATAAGGTGCTACAAATAGGATATTACTGGCCTACGATCTTCAAAGATGCAAAGAAGTTCGTTCAAGCTTGTGACAGTTGTCAAAGAGCAGGACGCCCTGGTCAGGTCGATAAAATGCCCATGAACCCACAACTAGTTATTGAACCATTTGAGCGATGGGCACTTGATTTTGTTGGTCCAATTAACCCATCCTCGAATCAGAAAACATATATTATGGTGGCAACAGAATATGTCACCAAGTGGGTTGAAGCAGAATCATTACCAAGAGCTACAAAGGACTCTGTCATACAATTCTTGTTTCATATATTTGTGCGATATGGGCTTCCAAGAGACATAATTACAGATGGTGGACCACAGTTTGCTGGTAATAAGGTTGCTACAATACTTAAAAACTATCATATCCACCATAAAATTACTACTCCATACGACCCACAAGCAAACAGTCAAGTAGAAAGCAGCAACAAAATAATAGAAGCTATCTTGACAAAAACAATTGCATCACATAGACGCGATTGGGCTGCAAGACTACCAGAAGCCTTGTGGGCCTACAGAACAACATGGAGAAGCACAACTAGCTATTCGCCATACCAATTGGTGTTTGGAAAGTAACCCATTTTCCCCGTAGAATTTGAAATCCAAACACTGCGAACAACACAAGAAGTCGGCCTAGATCTAAACAAGGCACAGATTAATAGATTACAGCAGATCAATGAGCTAGATGAAATTAGGCTCTCTGCCCTTCAACATATTGCATTAATCCAACAGCAGCGAGCTAAATGGCACGACGTTCTCATTAAAAACAAAGTCTTCTGCGAATGAGACTGGGCGCTCTTATACTATTCCAGGTTTCAGGATTTTCCCAGGAAACTTCAGACTCACTGGCTAGGGCCATATGAAATCCAGAAGGTACATGATAATGGAACCCTAACTCTAGTCACTATTGATGGATCTAGGCATACCTTTAAAGTAAATGGCCACCGAGTTCGATTATACCGAAAACCACTTACTCGAGAATCCTTCTGTCAGCAACTACGCGAGGACTCGGATATGAAAATTCTACAGGGGGAAGAGCAATTTTCCTCACCTGTAATTCATTAAGTAGTTCACCTTTTTACACTTTGTACATAATTTCTTTGTTCTGTATATATTTTTGTATTTCCATTGTTTTTCCGAAGAAATAGCACTGTCATTTTCACTGTTCCTTTTCTAAAAAGACAACATTTTTGTTTGTTGTTCTTTTTTGAAAAGAAAAGCACCTTTGTTTCAGCTGTTTCTTTTTCTTTTTTTCATTTTTTTGTTCCTTTTTCAAAGGAACGACACTTGAGTGTTCTACTGTTCCTTTTCCAAAGGAACAACACTTTTGATCTTTGCTGTTCCTTTTCTAAAGGAACAACACTTTCGATTTTTGTTGTTCCTTTTCTAAAGGAACGGTATTTCTGTGGTCTGCTGTTCCTTTTCCAAAGGAACAACATTTTAATGTTTTGTTGTTCCTTTTCCAAAGGAACAACACGTTTGTTTTTTGTTGTTCCTTTTCTAAAGGAACAACACTTTCGATTTTTGTTGTTCCTTTTCCAAAGGAATGGCATTTGACTTTTTTTGTTGTTCCTTTTCCAAAGGAACGACATTTGACTTTTTTTGTTGTTCCTTTTCCAAAGGAATGACATTTGACCTTTTTTAGATGTTCATTTTCGAAAGGAACAACACTTGTGATTTTTATTGTTCCTTTTCCAATGGAATGGCATTTGGGTTTTCTGCTGTTCCTTTTCCAAAGGAATGACACTTTTTTATTTTTTCTGTTCCTTTTCCAAAGGAACGAAATTTGCGTTTTTTCTGTTCCTTTTCCAAAGGAATGACACTATTTAGCACTTGCGTTTCTGTTGTTCCTTTTTCAAAGGAACGACACTTTTGGTTTTTTGCTGTTCCTTTTCTAAGGGAACGACATGTTCGGTTTTTGTTGTTCCTTTTTCAAAGGAACGGTACTTGGATTTTTGCTATCCCTTTTTCAAAGGAACATCACTTGTATTCCTTTGCCCTTCCTTTTTCAAACAACAACATTCTTTTACTCCTTCTACTCATGCCTAAAGATCCCTATTGTTACTCTTGTTTGAGGTCTTTTGGAGCATAGCCATACACTCATGCAATGGATACAAAGCTAGAGCATACTGAAATTAGAGAATTATATAAACTGCTATTTTTACAAGAAATTGTTGTGAATTGATAACGAGGAATGAAGAAAGGACACAATTATTTATTACTTTTGCTATCACTACCCTAATAATACTGACATGATTGGTCATCTTTATCATGCTGGTTCTTTTTAAATTCCCATAATCTTCTTTGATAATTATTAAAGAATAAGAAAAAAGGGTTTATATTTTTCTATTGAGATGTTAAGAATTCTTCCACCATTCCTACTCTTAAGGAGGGCCGAACCAACCTTTGTGTATAAATGGGAAAGCATGTTATAAAAATAAAAAAGACGAATGCTTTGAATTGTCAAATGCAGGATAGGGGGTTTCATCAAGAGCCAGCCTACCATGATCATAAGGAAGAAAGTGAAGTGGCATTCCCACTATGGCCACCACACCAGGGATATGGTCCAAGAGGCACATCAGAAAAAATAAAGAGTCCTTGGAATAGGAGGTCTCATCATGAGCCAGCCTGTCGACGTTTCACTTTCTCCTAGTGAATGGAATTATGATTTAACTGGTTACCAAGCCAACATAATGACCTCCATTTTGACATCGAATAGAACTTCCTATGCATACACAAAGGATCATGGTTCCATGGGTGAAACAAACAACTTTGCCAAGGTTATGGAAAGCTGTCGGCAACAGAGCTCTGTTATTGGTATTGAAGTCACATTTCTTATATACCAATTGTCATCATTAATAGCCTTCTCGGTCTTATACCTTTGTAATCTATCAAATAGGATTATGCATATCCCTTCCCTGAACCATTAAACGCATGAAAATCCATTAAAACCAATCATGACGGAAAAAGTAGACAATGACCGCATTACACTTGTTATGCACGTCAGCGGTCCTATCCTCCTAGCCTCGCATCATGTAACTGCATTTTCTTATTTATTAAGCAATCCGATTATATACCTCGATTTCAGTAATTTGCTACTTTTGTAAACATGGCATCATTGCATACGATGTTCCTTTATGACCCTGTACCAGAACAGACCGGCCTGTCGCTCCTTCATTTGACGGCCAGGGATGACCTATCACATTACGGGGGGGGGCTGATTTCATAATTTTCTGACATACGTGTTAGGATATCACTCGTCAAATTCTTACTTGGGAATAGCAAAGCTTAATGGTATCTCATTTTTCAATTTGCATGCTATTCCTAAGATATTTTCATTTGCAATAACTAGGAAGATTTGAATGAGCCTTGCAATTTTACTATTTTCTTCTGTGTTTCTAACAGTTCGAATAGCTTGTTTTTCCATTGCCGTTTATGTGTTTGTACAGTGAGCTAAAGCATGGGAGGAAGGTCAATTCAAAGAGAACCACAGGTATTGACAGTTTCCGACGTTGCACGGGAAATCCTGGCAAAGGCAGGATGGTTAGTCTATCTTAATCGCATTCAGGAATCCAACGAGACCGTGGAAATAGAATTCTTGCAGAATTTACAAGAAAATCACTCCATAGTAAGTTGAAAACATATAGCAGTTACTGATGACGTAATTGCAGAGGTCTCAGGACTGCCAGCCACTGGACCTGCGTGGACTCTGAAGAAGGAGAGACTACAAAAGATCATGGAGATCTTCCAGGATGAAGGCCAGAACCTGACAGTCATAGGAAAGGGAGTCCTACCAGCAGCATTAGGAGAGCCGTGGGCAGAATTAGAGAGGATCATCTAGAGCTACATCACCTGTGAAGGCAGGAAAGACGTGGTAAGACCATGACACCTTAAAATCTTAGTTATATTAAAAGAAAAATGCTCTATGAACCTACCTGCATTTTTAAATTCATTACTGCATGATGTTGCCCGAAGCATGAAAAAGTCACAACATGTGGAATCAATGGTGAGTCACCATGGGTTGATACGGCTGATAGTTAGCCATAGTTTGGCTCAGTAGTAGAGCAGCCGGGAAGAACTAATTGCTATAATAGATGGGGCACTGACTCCGCCAACCCGAAAATGCAAACACACTGCCAGTACACCAGGTAAACCATCAAAACGGAGAAAATCAGTTAGATTGGCATGGATTAGAGGAAGATTGGGAAATCCCCAAGGAAGTACCAACCAACCTGTGGAGATAGATGACTCAGGGGATGAGAAACCCCCGCAATTGGAAGGAGAAGAGAATGAGAAAGAAGTAGAAGGAAATGAGGAAGGAGAGATAGAGGAAGAGACCGAGCAACCTGAGCAGGTGGAGGCGGAGGTAGAACAACGTGAAGAGAGTCCACTGCAAAATCCATTGCAAGAGGATGAATTGGCCAAAATTCTGGCCAATATGGGCGAATATGGCCAGCCTCTCAGCCCACCAGGTCTCTAGACTGAGGAAGAACCGAAAGATAATTCTGCTCAGGATAAAAATGCACCCGAGGAATTGTGCGACAAGGAAGAAAATGAAGAGAATCATTTTGTCCATGATGAAAGCATGACAGGAGGAGGAAATGATGAAGACATAGAAGGGAAACAATCCGCCCCCAGCCAGACTACACCAGAAGAATTGCATGAAGAAGAAGGGGTGGACAAGGAAGTTACCCAGGAGGTAAGAGAGCCAGCTAGGGTTTCTACTCCTAAGCATCCTGAACAAATCATCGAAGGTGCACCCCAAGAGGAAAACCAAGGAATTGGACAAGATAACAGTCCATGACTGAGTAAACAGACAACTGTTCCTTCTAAGGAAGCATAAGAAATCAAACGATTACGAAAAGAACATCAAAGTTTATTAAATGTGATAGCTCGACTTGGGCAGCAAATCAGGGTTTTGAGAATGAGAAAGAGAGCAAAAAGAACTTCAGGGGAAAGACATGCAGCTACTCCGGTGAGGCCCCCCAAGAAAAAGATTCGAAAGACCCCTATACATTCTGCTGTTCAAATTGTTGTCGACGCTGTTCAAATTGTTGTTGGAACACAGTCTGTTGTTCAAACCGCCGTTGAAGAACATTTTGCTGTTCAAACTCTTATTAAAGCACAGACTGCCATTCGAAAGCAAAAGGAACAAAATCCCACTGTTGCTCATGTTGAAGTACAAATAGATGATACATTGGCCTATGACAAGGAAGTTCAGACAGAGGCACAGTCTTCTGAAAGGATACAGACTATAAACACAAGGCGATCCAATAGGAAGATTCAAGTAAATCTTCCACTGGCCACTACTGCGTGGGACAATGATCTAAGGACAGTAAACCTACGAGAAGTTTTGATGCAAGCACAGTAAGCAGTTGAAAAACTCACAGAACATATAGTTTCTCGAGAAAAGTATGAAGAATTACAACAATAGCTGAGGATTGTCAATTTATCCGAAAGCCAAGCCTTTGAAGGATGGCGAAAAGAACAAGAAAAAGTTGCAAAGGTAACTCATAGATTAGATGTAGTTATCAGACGGATGGATACCTTATGCTCTTTTTACACTGATGTCCTAGCATGTAGAGCCCCTGCCAAGAATTATGCCTTGTTCTTAATGGAACGATATTTGCAATTGAAAATGAAGGCTGTCAAAGCAGGAGCCCCTATACAAATTAATACCATTGATGATTTTATAAATTGTTGTAAGCATTATGGAGTGAAGGTTAAAATATTACTGTGTGAATTCTATTTGCATAACCTTGTACTAGACCAGGACACAGAGAAAAACCCTGGCCCTTTCGTTGGGGATATCCATTTGCAGGCGTTTATTTCATTTGGAGTTAATCAAATCAATTGGCTTAAAGCCTATGATGCCTTCCAAAGGCAAGAAAATGGATTAAACTTATGGGTAAGAGCTGAGCCTAGAGATCCATTACAGTTATGGAACCAACATAGGAGCCTTATGAGGACTCCGGGTGTGATTGACGCGTTAAAACCCATTCATATAGCAATCAATCGGCAAGGGATATAATACTTCTTTACCATTAAGGACCTTGCCATTGCAGCTGCTAAATTTTGATATCAGACCTCTAATCCGAACATCCAACTTAGGGAACCATTTAATTACGAGAACTTTAAGTTAGCCGCTGATCGTTTGAACCTCTATGGCGAAATTATCTTGAGGGCAGGGCCATCTTGGTTAGGATATAGGTTTCAAAGTCCGATTATTTGGCACCCTGCACCTAGATACCAAGCCCTGTATGAGATGCCTGAGGGTCAAACAGGCCATCTTTTTGAACACCTAGTTAGGCATCATGGCTGTAGGCCACCACATGAGATCCCATCTCCAGCCTACTCTCTCACTGCCTTACATGTCAACTACAATGTTTTCATGAGGGCATGAAAAAGGGTAAGCAGGGGGGTGTGTGGAGTATTAAAGAAGGTATGTTTTCATTGACTATTTTTCCATATTTTCTTTAGAACTCGTAACATATTTGCATCATGAACTAGGTAGATAATGGGAAATCATGACAAAATCTATAAAGATTTATGTGCAACATAAAAACGCTAATAATTGCTATTTCTTATGCAGGAAAAGGCAAAAACTAAAGATTGCCGCTCCAAGGAAAAAGACAGGGCCAAGCTAATCACTATCCCTTTGGCGGGGAACCATATGCAAACAAGACGCTCTAAATTAAAACATCTCAGCCAAGGAAAGGAAAAGGAGATATCGACTCGACGCAAGAAAACGACCAGATAACTGAGGATTAATAGCTTGGCGAATCCCTCAGGATCCTTTGATCCTGAGGGATCGCTGCTTAACTATTTTTGCATCTTTGATATCTCCGCTTCAGCTGTTATAAGTAGGGGCAACATTGCTAGCCCAAGGAGGAGACTGTTAATTTTCCATGTAACTTTGCTCTGTACTTGAACTTTGGTCATCGACTCTCGTTGAGAAGAGACTTACCGTAACTCTGTTTCAATTCTTTAATATAAATCTGGTTGTTGTTCCATCTGTGATTCTGGAATAACTTCAAGCGGTGTATCCCTGGAGGCTAAGGGCCTGGCCCTGATGGAACACTTGCTCCTGTATCATTATCTTTAGTTCGTGTGTGGTTTGTATTATCAACTTTAATCGGTAATATGGTGTTTTTTTTATCTTATACCGCAGCTCTGTTATATTTTATATATCGTTCTCTGCAATAGGAACATCGTATTGTGCATTTTGGTCTTATAACATATTGCTATTCCTTTAAATTCATTAATGTAACATCGCTGTTCTTTACAAAATGCTATTGATATTTAATTGCAGAGTAACCAAGCTGTAACATTCTTAAATTGGTATTCCTGTATTCGTCTATGGTTTATACTTCATACGATTGTTGTTCAATTGACATTGTTGTTCCATTATGAATTGCAATCGTTACCCTTTCTAGCTGGGATCAATACTTGTGGTATCAGACTCAGATTACTATTTTCTTAATATTCCTGTGTGTTTTGTATATTATTCATTTCACCACCATAGGCTCTAAGCGTTGTTCTATGTTTTTTTGGTAATTGGTTGCCATTCCATTTCTATTTGCTGTCCGATTTACGCTTTGAGTAAGGATTGACATTTGATTTCTGTAGGGTGAGATTGTTGTACTTTTTTCTGTAGATTAATGTGATGTTGTTCATTAGACTTAGTTGCTGCTACGTTTTCTAGTTGTTGTTCCATTTCCTGTTATTTGCGTTATTGATTGCTTTGGTGTGTAGAACGATTTGAAACTGTAGTGGGCATTGGCATTTGCTATCTAGTCCCCAGATTAACAATCTATTGCTTGATTACTTTTGGTTACATCAGTTTCCAAAGGGATGAGTTATTGTTACTAGACCCTTGACTAATACATTGCTTAGTTTTCCAAGTGCATGATTTAGGTTTCAAAGTATTTTGCTGTAAGTATATTTTCTTTCAAGCATCCATTTACTCTTGTATTTTATTGAGCACTATACTACTAGCATTACTCTGACAAATGACAGCCTCAAACTGAGTACACTCTTTGAGATAACAAATCGTTCCTGGATTGACAAGTTAATGTGAGGTAATTAGAGGTGAAAAGACCCTTTTTACGGCTCGACACCTTCCTTTCAGCAAGGCATAATGAAGAAAATCGCCTTCTGTGGATTCGACCTAAGCCACAGAATGTTGCCATTTTCGTTGCTGAATATCATCAGTTTTTAAGGCAACAAGGGATGACCGAGCATATTAGACAGTTACAGGCATCAGTCTTAAAAGACTGCCAACATTATGTCAAAGCCAAGGGAGCTCTTGCCTTACAGGCAAACAACTTATTTTGGGAACAGTCACCTAAGGAGAGGAAGGAATATCATCCCTTTAACCCTCTCAATCTTGAAACAACAATCTCATGACTCCCTAACTATGTCAATTGCATCCAATAGTGTGCTGAAAAATGGCTAGAATATCATTTTCATTTCCTTATTCTATGGCTGCCAGCACAGGAATATAAGGCTTACTTCAGGTTGTCCAAAAAGGAGGAGGCAACAGCATGGCAAAAATTATAGCATGCTTATGGTTTCAGAGAACTGGCTGATAGCACGTTCTACACCTACTACCTAAGTAATTTGCATTGCAAGTCCCAGTACTCAGACTCAGATTCAGAGTAAAAGTTGCATGAGGACATGCAACTCTTTCAGTTGGGGGGGATGTTAGGACCTCACATTGTCCCTTTTTGACCATATATTTTTCTATTATGTCATCCTTTTCCAACCTATATTTAAAGATCATATTATCATTTTAACCCATTTTTCCAAAAGGTATACAATATTTCTTCTCATTACTATATGTTTGATTATTTTACATATAATTACATTACCTTTATAATTCATTGATTGGAATGGATAGTTGCTGAAACAATTATCATTGCAGTCTACGTTGCTGAAACAGCCGTGATTTGAATTCTAGATTCGACAGCAACAAAAGAAGATCATCGAAGGAGCTGCTACATTGGCTATAATGATCACATTCTAAAGTCAGCATTACCATAACCATTGTAACAACATTTTTTTAATGCGAAAACTAATTTCCCTATTTTGGTATATTGGGTTAAAGATAACGTAATCAATTGTAATATATGTCTCCTCTTTAAAGAGAGGAGACATCTACATTAGAGCGGGGGCAGACGAATTGTGGGAAGGTCTAGCTGAAGGAACATAACTGAAATCTTTTTTTTGTAACATGACATATTGATGGATGAATAAAATACTATTCTGAATATTTCTTTCTAGTTCTCGTTTCCTAGGGAATCTTGTGAGGAAGACAGGGCCCACCTTCATCACAAGATTCACCCATTATATTTCTGCAGTGTGTTAAGTATGTTTCTTATCCATACCTTGTTAAAAGTTCTATTTACCGGATGTTTCTTATGCATTATCGCTGAACTCTGTTTTTCTAATTGATTGTTGCACTATCTAGTTCATTTACAGTTAATTCATGAGAGTTTTATTGGCAATTGAGTTTGCAGAGTGAGTTGGAAAGCATGGTAATCAGAAACAGGTGTTGAAGATTCCTTCTTTGGGAATAGGGTCATGTTCTCTGTTATAGCATAGCTAGTGCTTTTCTTCGCAGATTGATTCCTTTTTCATTAGATTACTCTTTTAATGAAATTAAGCATTCTTTGGTAATTGTCTGCAATAGACTGTTTTCGCTGTAACTCAGAGTGGAGCTTCGGTTTGCTTAGAGCAAGTTGTGACTAGTTTATTTATTACTACAACTTTTATTGCTTTTGAGATTGAGCACATACAGTGCGTAGTTTCCTTTGAAATAAACAAACTTCCCTGGGTTGAAAATTTATGTAGCACTTAGTTGTTTGAATTAATAAGCAATTAAAGTGACCAACATACTCTAATGAAGGGATTTAAAACATTGTCAAAGGTAAATTTTAATGGTAAGTCTTATGCCTTCAATCACCTTTTTCATTTCATTTCAAATTCTCAAAAATTTAATATTGATGAGGTCGTTCTTGGCAGGATTTTCACATATACTTTGACAGGCCAAGAAAAGGACTGTTGTCTTTCACTTCTAGTTTCCTTAGTACATAGCTGGGATGAGTTTGCAGCAATGTTCCTTTAGGATTTTCAACGATACAACTACAAAAGGGTCTGCAAACAACTACTTGAATTACATAGGATAGAAGGTGAGTCCTTCGATCAAATTTCAGTTAAATTTAAATTAAACAACGTAAACTTTGAAATGAGAACTAATACGATTACTTGTTTTGTTGAGGTAGAAAAAAAATCAATTGATTTTGAAAAGTGGTGATGCAGAATACATATATATATATATATATATATATATATATATATATATATAGCATAGTTTTTGACACTTTAAATTTTTTATGTACATTAGCTTTTAGAATGTTAGTGATTTGCATGTTGATTTTAAAAAGTGTTGATTCTGCATCATGCCCTTTTTTTAAAAGGCTTATTTTTTTACCTTAAATTTTCTAATGTATTAAATGTGAATAATTATTTTCTAAATTTAAAAATTTTTGAAGTGGTCTTCTTCTTCATATTTTTTTGTTTTTCTTTTAATAATTTTTTTTTGTAGTGAGGTCTTTATTTTTTGCATAGTTAAAGAAGAAGGTCAATATTTTAAAGTTTCAATATTCTACATAGTTATATATCGTTAATTAGTTTTTCAATGCACATCAAATAATTCTCTAAAAAATAATAATTTTTAACAATTGATATAAAATAAACATTTTGAACATAAATATAACTAAAAAATTACACATTTGATAACTTTTTGCTAGAAATGACATGTCAAAATCACATTTTTATAGGAAAAATTTAACAAAAAATGCTTAAATAATAGTTTTTTTAATGAATTTCATGTCAAAAAATAATAATAATCACAGTTTTTTTCAAAAAATAATGATTCACATAAAAATTAAAGTGAAAATCAGATACACAAATATTGAACATATAACAACATGAAATGAATACTTATTCTTCTCATAAAATGTCATAGTCAAAACATTACAAGTATAACTAATTAATAGCTACAAAAAATGAGCTTGATTTCCAAGCATAACTTAAATTTAATCAACAATATCACTTAATCCAAACTCTTCATCCTCTAGAGTTTCATCATTATCTTCTTCCACAATATTTTCTGCTTCATTTTGCTCAGTTTCCTCTTATGATGGATCTTTGATGTCTGTGAATCTCCCAATGTATGCCTTTCCAGCCATTCCATCTAATGGTGGTTGAGGTTCCTTTGCCTTTTTTTATCACACTTGATTCATCAAAATCCCCTTTCCTCAACGTAATTTCTTGCATTGCATCTGAAAGAAATTGAAGAGCATTAATTATTTGTTGAATAAACTGTACTGGGCCTTTTTCAATGACAATGTAATTTCTTCATTTTTGTATAAAACATGCTAGTGTTGTACCTAATTATCAAGCACAAAAGAAATAATGAAGTAAATTAGTATAATGACATATAAATTAAGAAATAAGATATTGAAATTCTTTTCTCTATAATAAAACTTACCTGAGCCTGAAAATAAATTCAGAACCCAATCTCCTTCATTTGAACATAAGCCTATAAGATAGTTAATCAATGAATGTGGTTTTTGATAAATGTTAATTACCTCTCTTTTTGTTTCTTTATATTCATATGTCAGTTTTTTCACAACAACATCATAAACGAGTACTTGGCTATGACTCTTTCCATCTACCCGATTAAGAAGCATAGACTTATAACTATCATCTTTTGTCCAACTATCAATATGGATGAACTCACAATCATTTATAATTGGTTTATCTTCACCGTTAAGAAGATTTGACTTTTTCCTATAACATGAAATAGTAAAATTTCAATTAACTTGTACATAAATTTTTTAACATTAATCAAACATACAATTTCAACGTCTTACAATGTAAGTTGCATCGTTGAGTTTGTTTTCCCCTTAAAGCTTGTCAATAAAATTGCCAATTGTGTGTCTGAATGAAATGTGACAAATCTCCATAATGGTGATGATGTGACTTCTACAAATCCCGCCACCACTCTACTAAGAGCTCGATAAGTATAAGGATCACTATCATAGTCAATGTTTGGGATATTGAAACCATGGGGAATATCTGCAATAACTAGGGAATAATCTCTTTTAGGTATGAGTTTAGCAATGTATTCACAGTCACCTTGTATTACTTGATATTGAATAGTGTCAAGCCCATTCCAAATGAAATGAGTAAGAGTTGGATTAAGTTAAAAATTCCTAAGCACTACTTTCTCAGTCTTTCGATCTTAATTTTTTCAATAAATCTTCTGAAACTACTTGGTGCTCCATTTTCATCCTTCCTCATATTTAATAAAATAAACAAATATATGTATATGTTATAAAATAAAAAATAGTATATAGATGAATAAAAATGAATGTATAAATCAACATACTTTTTTAAATGCAAGATAAACATATTTTAGTGTTGATGTAGAACTTGAATCTGGGTAATTGTGTATAACATCATCCCAACTATCTTCATTCAACAATTTAACCATTTGTTTTTTTATTTTCATGTAAACTTTATGACTGAATAGATAAAGTAAAAAAAGTTAATATAATGATATGTATAACAAATACTATGAAGAACAATATGTTATATTTCAAAGAAAATTATAATCTAGAAATAAGTAAAAATAATTCAACAAACTTACTTTTGAAATTCCTCACACATGTTGTGCAATGATAATTCCCTTGACTTCACACAAGATAATATTGCTTTGACAATTTTTTCATCCTTCACTCATTGCAATTCTCTCCAAGGTGTGATAGTCATATCTTCTAGACGATGCTTCATTTCAAGACCTGATTTACTGCTGTTACATATCACTAGTTTAGACTTTTTGACCTTCTGGTTTTTAATGCCAATGTTCTCCCACATGCTAAAATTCTCATTAATCAATTCCCATATCTCTCCAGTTCTAAATTCCAACTGGAAAAGCTTATCAATACTTCTGAATATATCATAATGTACTTTGTCGCCTTTTGAATTGATTTTTTCCTCAATTTGATAGCCTATTTCCATACAACATTCTTTTTGAAATTCTAGACTAACATTTATCTTATCCCCACCACATTTTTCTTCAAATTCATTATGAATAAATCTAACCCTTTGGATGAAAGTCATAGACATCATATACTCATTATTTGTATTATGATCCCACTCCAATAACTTTGCTTTTGTATCTGATAATCCAAAATAAATGATACATTTCATTGTTTCAAAATGTGGGTTATTGGGATATTTCTCCATCAATTGCATTTGAGCTTCTACAAAATGGTTCCCCCCAAGCAGATAATAATTCTATTCAAAACATTTTGACTTATCAAATGCTTCTTCGTTCGGAACTTGAACTGGATCAACAAGAAGCACATAATCAGCCACATGAGCATATGGATTGTACCTCATCAATGTCTTCAAGTTGCGAACATGCCGGTGGTGTGGCTTTCTAATTTGATATTTAAATTGTCCTTCACTTGGCTTATATATTTCTCTCACATTAAGCTAAAATATAAGACCACCCTCAATTAAGTTTGTCTTTGTCAAGTTATGTCGAATGGCATTTTGTTTTGTTTAAATAATGTCATCCTCTAAATCAGCTCCTCGTGTAATAATTTCCCTACTTTCTTTTGAATTTTCACTAGGATATTCACTGTTGGCCTTGACTATTTGACAATGATCAACTTTCATTTTCTTCTTCCTCTTTTCTTCTAGATAAGTAAGATTCTCATCATCAACTAGAATAGAGACATTCTTGGGAATTTTTACTTTTGGTTTTTTATGGCTCTTCTCCATTCTAACATCAATTCTAATCTCATCATCAGTAATGAAAACATATTCTTCAGCATCAGTTTCAACTTCCTCATCTTCAAAAGTAACATGTCCACCTTTGCTAGATTTATCCACTATAAACATTCTTTGATAATCCCTTGAATGTAGTTTTGTAGCATCATGAATTACTACTTTTTGCTTGTTTGCCATATCTTCTTCTGACCCTGAGTAGAAACTATTGATAACATTCATAATATATTACTCTATGAAATAAATTCCTCCCAACATAATTGAAAGATTTTCAATAAAATTCTTTCAAACAAAATATCATATGTTAATAAAAACTAAGTTATAAAAATATAATGATACAGTTACAATAACAGAAAACACATATTAAATATAAATAACAATACTTACGATATCTTGCGCAATCTCATTTATGATTTGTTTACACATATTTGTAGATTCCTCTGTTGTGTCATACATTGACAATGATAACTGATATTTAATCTTGTCAGATGACTTGGGAGGTTCTGTAAGTACATTTAAATAAATTTAGTGTCCGGTATCAAACAGATGTCTAGTACTTTTCCCAACACCTCATAAAATCCACTATCGTTAGGGAGATCAACATATGGATATATCTACAGATATTTTTCTCCTTCTCTATCTTTCACATACCATACATGTTCTGTATGATTCACTTCTTGTGATTTCTTCTAGTAAGAAATCATCTTCTTATTGTTTGAGGCACTTGATAGATTTGTAGTTATTAGCTCATGTTTGGTTCAGTTAGTAATGTTTTTTAAGGATCTACTTTTATTTTTAGCAGTCTTTGGTCCAGAAATATTCACAGTAATCTTCCTTGATGCCATTTTCTTGCAAAAAATATACACATATATAAATCAGTGACTTACAAAAAAGAAATAGCTTAAGTAAAAAAAATGAAACGAAATCTAAAAACAATAAATAATCATAAATAATTTTTAAAACATAACCTTTTAAAGAAAATTAAAAATTAAAAAAATGGCTTGCCACCCCTGTGGCCCCCTCCCAACCCATCCCTTGTGGCCCAATGGGCCTGTGGGGGTGGAGGCCCATTGGAACTGTGGGGGTGTAGGCCCGATTCTAAGAATCGACCCTCACCCTTGGTGGGCTGGAATGCGGGGGTGGGTGCCACAGGCGGGCACGACTCAGCCCACCACGCCCACTGCGGATGTAGTGGCCTTATGCCTTCCATGGGGCTGTCGAGTAAGCCTGGCTCATATAAATTTTTAATTTCTAAGAGAAATCTAAATTTCATTAATAAAAGGTTAAATATTATTTTACTAGAATATGTTTTTGGCCTGGCATTTTACCCGAAGATAACAACCTAGCTGACACATAACTACTAGTAAACCTATGGGAGATTAAGACCTGCACATGAAAAAAGGGAAACTGACATTTCAAATGCGATAATATTCCATTGAATATGTTGTCGATAACAATGTAGTTGCTCCACAAAATTTCTCCAAGTCTTTTAACGAACCTCAAAAATCCATGTGATGTGAGGAATAGTGATAATGAAATTTATGTTATAGTGGAAATTACAGAATTGTTTTACCGCATAGTGAATGTGGTTTTAATTTTTTTATAAAAACTTTAACATATAAATATTGTTATGGCGATATAGTAATTTATGATAAAGCAAACATTACATAATTGTTTTACCGCATGGTGAATGTGGTATTATTTTTTTTAATAAAAACTTAACATATAAATCGTGTTATGGCGATATAGTAATTTCTTTTAAATGTGTGATAGAAGATATAATAAAAATTAAAAGAAATATTCAATAATGCTATATAGTTTAAGTAAAAAATAATTTAGGTAAAAGATTTAGTTTTCAATTTTACTTTAAAGATTTAGCTTAAAAGATTAATTTCATAAGAAAATTTTAGTTAACATTTTTCAATAAATTGTAGAATAAAATTTTGGAGGAAAATACATGAAATGAAATTTTTGGATGGAAAATTTTTGGTGAAAAAATTTAGTGGGAAACTTTGGATGGAAATTTTCATTCTTTAAGGTATATATTATCATTAGGAGAGAGTGAATTTGTATCATTCAACCTTTTCTGTTTAAAGGCATGGATTCTTCTGATAGTGAAGTTTCACTTTGTGAAGCATCAACATCTTCGTTGCGTAACAACTCTATTCATATTGATGAAGATAATGGAAATTATTTCACTATGAATAGAGAGTCATATATTCCACTTAGTCCTAATCCTAAGGACTATGAGACCAGCACTGATGAAGGGCAGGATGAAAAATTTAAAATAAATAAAGAGCTATGGTTCCCACTTAGTCCTAATCCTATGGACTATGAGAGCAACAGTGATGAAGAGCATTATGAAGATTTTCAAATGAATAGAGAGTCATGGTGTTCACTTAGTCCTAATCCTATGGAATATAAGAGCAGTAGTGAGGAAGAGCATTGTTGGCTATCAATATGACATAATTTCACATATGAAAATAATGAGCATGCCACCAATCATGGCATCAAAGGGATCTCAATTCAACCATACATGACTATAACATGAGTATCATGTCAACATGACTAGAAAGGGATCTCAATAACAACATGAAAGAAGTACATCTCACAGATGATTCCACATCACATCAAGCAAGAATCATGAAACAAGTAAGAAAAAAAGATCCCAAATCAAACATCAAATAAGGATCTGTGCAGCATAATGCATCTCATAGCAAAAGAAGTACATGAACACACTTCATATACCTCACATCCTGGGGGGGCCATCTGAAGAAAAGGATGTCAAACTGCTGAAGCTAGCCGTACCATCAATCGTGTGGTGTTAGATCTCATGGAAATGACTGCTCGCACATTGAATGATGACACCTGCACTCCACTTTGAAAAGTGGCCGAACAATGAAATGATAAAATGGAAAATATGAATGCACCATCAAATTTGTGGCATCGAATAGGGTAAAATTGACTGTCAAATTTCTGAATTCTGAGAAAGTGGAAATCTTGGGCTGCAAGAATCTTTTAGATTCCCCCTAAATTCCTCAAAGACTCCGTCCTCTGGGTCATCTGAATATCTGCTTCTCGATCAAAATTCGGTCTACGCCATTAGGTTCGTGCCACTGAGAGGTGTAAGATCAACATAAAATTTGTCCAATTTGGACACTGGTAAAATTTTGCCCTCCTGAGAATTTGGCTCAATCATGGTTATGCCTGCTCTTTTCTCAGGTTCATGGTTCCACTTGCAAAATTAATAAAAAATTATATGTCTCAGTCCACGTGCACTCCTCCGCTCCTCCATGTTGGGCGCACTAAGAAAATGATAGGTTTATATGTAAAAAGTTGGGCAGATACAACAAGGAATAGGCTGTTGGCCTATTGGTTAAGTGCAGAGGTGACTATGCAAGAGGTCGAGTGTTCCAACCCCACCTCTGCCAAAATTTCACAACATATTTTTATTTTTATTTTAAAATGGTGCGTGGTTTTGATTTGGTGGTTATGCATGATGTGGGTGCATTTAATGTTGTAACCATTTGAATGTGCATTTAATGTTTTTGGGGTTGGTACCGTTACATTTTGTGTTGAATCCGTTTCATAGTTGGGCACGTTTTGGTTTAGTGTGTGGGTTGGGATGCCCATGGAGCGGGCCGACCACGTGGCTAGGCAGGTTCGATTCTCACCGGCCCAAAATTATCATGGCACATGTTTTGTTATATGGTGGGTGGGGGCCTGGGCTGGGTCCACCGGAGGTGGCCCACCCACAACCCAGTACAATGTTTTTTATGGTGGTGGTTTAGGGGGCCAGTGGGGGTCATGGCCCATCGGCCAAATTTTAATTTAAAATACCATCGCCCACCACCCAAATTTATATTTTTTTTGGTTTTTAAAACTATAGAGGTCATTTTCAAATATTTCGAAAATAAGGGATATTGGGCAATTTAGCGAGGCCACAATTTCACCCGTTTTCGAGAGCCAGATTCCATGCCTAGGACTCGCTCAATTTTTAGGAAACTTAAACTTGACCGACAACCCAACTTTGACCAAAACTTTGATTGGCTTGTTCTCCCTCAGACGAGCTCAGGTTTGAGTGTCCCTCACACCATTGGAATCAGGGTGATGAGCACTTCGATCTGGTGCTAGTTTGGAAACAATCTAACCACTTTGAATTTTGACCCTTTCTAAGTCCTCTGGGACTTCTGCCTGTGTCTAAAGCCACTTGGGTTAGTCCCTGGCCCAGGTTCAATGTTAAGTAGCCAAGAAAATACCTACAATATTAGCCCTTTCGGCATCAATCCATGGAGCGCAGACTAAAGTCTCACCTGAAGCACTATCGGCGGATGCAGGAACCAAGTTTCCACACCCTGAGATGGTTGTGATGTCAATTATATGCCCGAATCCTTCCTTCGTGCAGACCGATAAGCCCTTTTAGGGCTTATCAAAGTATTTCTCTTATTTTTCCTTGAAGCCTCTGCGAAAGTCTTTGATCGTCCATCGTGGACCCTAAATAGATAGATCAGGCACTTACGTGCCCATGTAATTACTCTTCCTTTTGTATTTACTTAGATTCTATTAGTTTCATACTGTCTTAACAGGTAATTATAATTATCATGCGTAAACAGATATTCTTACTTGCCTTCATGCATCAAAGTAGTATTAAAACATAAATCTAGTATTCAACATAACATAATTGCATGCAATTAATAGAAGTGAAATACACAGGTGATTTCAGAATACTTCTCTTTATTGATAATCCAAATTTTCAGTACAAACTCTGACTACCCTGCACACACAACTGCAGGGGTCCACAAACTCAGCTGCAGAATTCTACCCTAGGCCTCTACACACTTAGCTGCAGAACCTCTTCCTACGCTAAGACTCTTCTCTCTTAGCTCTCACAGATCCATCAACTTACTCAGAAATCTACCAAAAACCTATGAACTACCTTAGAATCTTCTAAGACTCCCTTTTTATACAATCCCATGGCCTGCGGACCAAGGGTGGATCTTATCAAGCCGAAAAAAAATATCTAAACTAAGGGCATAAACCATTTTTGACTTCTTACATCTTCGCGCTCCACGGCCAGAAAATGTGGAGAGTTTACATTCTTTAAACAAAACTTGGGCCTTTAGCCCAAAAATTGGGCTTTTAACCCAAAATTGACCCTAGGGGACTCGTTCCCAACAGGCCCCCAATACAAATATGGTGACTCATCCCCGAGTCACTCTACTGGCGTGGAGATCTTGTTGCGAAGACCTCCCAACTCCACTTGTACCACTATGACTTCGACAATGCACTGTGTTGCCGCTTACTTCACCAGCTGCTCCATCACTTGCTCTGCACCATCTCCCTATATTTTCTGTTGTGTCACCTACATACTAGCCAATTTCCCTTCAATGGAGGTAGTGAGTACATAGGCCTCCTCTAGCCAAGGCCCCAATCTAGCCTTGAGTACTGTCTCCTTGCATTGAGATACATCCACCTGTTCTTTTAGTGCATTTTCTTCCTGCAGCTTCACCAACCTTTGTGTAATGGTGATAGTGTGCAATGTCGCTTTAACCTCATCATATCTCTACTATAGCTCCCGTGCCTCTATTTCTAGCCTCTGCACAGTGGGATCCTCCTGTAGGTTGGTGACTACTTCGAGCGACTGCTCGAAGATCACATTGCACTCCTTCACAACAACATCTATAGCTGCTACTGCATCTTTGACAATGGCCACACGCTGCTCTTTAACCTCTGGTGGAGTTGAAGGTTGGGCCCTCAACTCGAGATTTGTAGTTTTAAGGTTCAGTTCAAACTGAACCTTAGCTAACTCTGTTCTCGCTTCGTGCACTTCGGTAGCGAGCTTCCAGATTCTCACATCCACTGGCACATCTTCAAGAATATCCAGCTCTTGCACAGTCCTGCATGCCTTAGAAGATCAATGGTAGAATTCTTCTGTGCAACCAACTGAGCGTTGTTCACCTTCTGCTCACTGATGACATTCAAGGCACACTGTTCTCGAGCCTAAAGTTCTGCGATCACACCATCTTGCAAGGTGTGAAGGGCTTCACTTGGAAGCATGGCCAAATTTAGCCCAACCCTCTTGAGGGCACTGATAGTCGCCATGTCAGCTTCTTCTTTTGCATTCAGCACTCCATTCAGTAGCACTATGGCTCGAGGATCTAGTGTGGGCACCATTTTTGCTACCTCCAATGTTCTAGGAGCCAAACTAGTTGATGTTACGCTGCTTCGCCCCACACTGGTCTATACCTGTGACGCCTGAACCTGGAGCTGATGCAAACCTGTTTGAATGGCACCCAAGGCCTGTTGCTGTTGCTGCTTGAACTACTGCAGTAGTTTCGTGGTTGCATCCCTCACCACATCGCAAATGTCATTCTAATCACCCTCTGTCAAGGTGATTGGGTCGAGGGACATTTTGTTGGCCTTGGACTTCTTCCACGGCCCTACTTGCTCCTGATCCCTGTTGCTCTTAAACTAGAATGGGGTAGTCTCCGGGTCTGCTCCTCCCTGGTCAGATCACTGCTCTTCCTCTTCTGTCTTCGAGCAAGGAGATTTCTGACAACTATCAGAGTCATGCTCCTCCTCTTCTTCATTCCCTTTTGTCTACTTTTTGGTAGCGTGCTCCGCTTTGGCTTTGTCCTTAGCCTCTTTCTTCCTCTTCTCAGCCAACTATTCCATATTTAATCTGACCTCTTCCTTCTTATGCTTCGATGTAGACTTGCTAAACCCCACTATCAAGTTTGAGGCTGTGCGCTACTTTGATGGCCAATGGTCTAGGACCGCTTCGATCGCGTCATCTAGGGTGAGGTATGGAAGGTCATACCACTTTTGCTTAGGGTACTTCCACACACGCATGGAGACACAGTGGAAGTCCGCCTTGAACTTCACATACTCTGCCAACAGGTCGAAGACAGTCGGTGACAACCGTGGTTTGCGGTTGATGGCCATGTTGATACTCATCTCCATCAAGATCCAAATGATGTTGCTATCCTTGACCCTTTGGGGTCCTTGGTGGCCCATAGTGAATTGAACTTCACTTCTTCTAGTAAATCCTACGTGACGGAGGAAACTGACTATCCTTTGGTAACTCCCATGTGACCAATACTATGGATAGTAGAAGCCATGCATAGTGAAAGGTTTTTCTATGGTCCTACACCTCTCTATAGTTCGCGAGTCTCACTACAGAGGTAGCATGCCCAGTTGAATTGTACGTCCTCTATGCACTGGGCCGCTAATGATACAACTAGTACTGACACTTCATCTGCACGACACTTTCTCATAATTTTCTCTACCAGGATCTTGGTGGCTACTTTGACTATGAGGTCAGTTGTTATCACTCCTCCAGATCTATAAGGCTGAGGAAGAGTACTCTAGTTGAGGTAACCACATACCAATATTTTGACTTGGTAGCTAGCCCTACCAAGCTGCAGAGGGTTCTCTCCACAAAATCACAGCTAAGAGGGATGGATGAACTAGGGTTTTAGGCTAGTTATGATGTGCAGAAGGGTTTGATTGTTTGAATTGGGTTGTTAGATGAGGATTAGGTCAAAGATACTAGGTCAGGGAAAATAAGGGTATGATTGCAGACACCTGATGGAGCAAGGTAGGTAGACACTCAAAGACTTTAATGTTCATGAGTGAGATGGATCAAAGTGGTGAGATGCTAGAAAGAGAAAGACAAGCATGTATTCTTTCTAAACTGAAGAAAATGGACAAATTATGAAGATTTCCCCAAAATAGAGCGTGTAAGATGTATTATGCTCATCAACTTGAAAATCAAAATATCATAGAAGTGAAATGAAGCATGAGAGTACAAAACATTCAAACATATGCAACATAAGAAGAAACTATGTCAAAATGCCATACCACATGTATTCCATCAAAATAGCTGCAACTCATTCATTAAATTCTGCCAAATACTGATTACACTAGTGTCTCTGATCAATACAACAACATCTCACTGAGTCCAACTTTTGAAATGTGTCAAGAAATGATAGATATATCCATCAAACAACTTCTCCCATCCTCAGGGGTTGAATCCATGAGCTAAGGAGTTGTTCCACCAAAATCTAAACTAAAACCCAGAGTGTAGGGAGGGCAAACTGACTCATCCCTCATTTTTTGGAAACTGATTCATTACATCACAAAAAGAGTTTTCACCTAATGTATTTACCCTAGGTAACTTTAAAACATCATTATTACATTTACATCCATCAATTACATTGGTAAAAACATGATTTGTCAAGGTGAAACTGTCAAAACTGAGAAAATTTACAAAATGATGAAACTCAGAAAATTTGTGTCAAAAGCGTAGTGCTACTGTCAAAAGCGCAGTGCCAGCCTCCAAAACAGGGCAGAAACATGATTTTTTGGGTGTTTTTTTACCCTTTGACTGCCTAGTCGACCCAAAAATGCTTAGAAAAGTGGTTTTCCTGACTGTATTTGGCCTTCTAAATCCAATGGTGGTGGCCATTTTGCATTTAGATGTCTCTAGCAAAAGTGAAGTGCCCTTTTGGAAATGTGACGAGTGCAAAAACTGCCAAAAATGCAAAAAAATCCAAAATCTTCAAAATTGCTCAAAAGACTTCAAAATTTGATCTGTGGAAGGCTGACAAGGTATGTTTAGGCAATGAGTGATTCCTTGGCAAGGATTTGAAGCTTGTCTTCCTTATTTTGCTTGGCTAGGGTGTTAAGTCTTCTTTTGACCTTTTGGAGCTTGGACCTTGCAATTTGATTTTTCTCGAAGTAATGTTTGGCCATATTTCTTTGTAAGTCATTTTCCCTCTTTTAATTATTCAAGAGCTTCTCAAGATGCTCATTTACCCTTTCAAAACAATATTCGCGCTCCTCATTTGTCATGATGGCAAACTGTTCATTCAAAGGGCTGCCTCCTTTGTGTGGCCTCCTCTGTTCTCTGTCCTCTTTTCAGCCCTCTAGTCCTGGGCCTCTTTCTTGTCATTTTGTCTTATTATACTTATCTATCCTCCTCTTCCACATACTCTCTGTCTTCCTCCATAGTGTTTGGTTAAGAAACCCTAGGTATAAGGTAGGTGGGAATGGGAAGTGGAAATACATCTAGGGAATAGGGATATGGCTATAAAAATTTGAGGAGATGAGGGGAGGGATTATGGATCTATGGGAGGTGATAGGAGGTGAAAATTTCAAGGGAGTTGGGAATGATAATTAAACTATAGGTTTATGGTAGAGGCTGCCTAGGAATTTTGGAAACCTGGGTCTTAGGGTTTTATGGGAAAAGGGTTTAGGGACTAGGAAATGATAGTGTACGGGTAGGGAAGGGTTTAATAGTGATGTAGGAAGCTGTTGTAGGGTATATGGGAAGAAAATTTTGGATTGGGATGGATTTAGGGTTTTATCACTTGCCCAAGTGCCAATTTTTCTTAAGAACAAAAACACTAAAAAAAATGTTGTTTAGGAGTGCAAAGAGGTGGAGAATTTGTGCGACTTACTTGGTAGAAGAGAAAAAAAGACTTTTTTGAAGTTTTGAGAGAATTTGGAGGCATTTTGGTGCTTTGGCAGCTCACTGGGAAAAAGCGTGGTGCCTTACCCAGAAGCGCAGCGCTTGTGTTAGAAAAGGCAATGACCACAACTCTAAGAACAACGCCTCCCTCCTAAGCACAGTGCCAAATTCAAATAAACTTTTGAGTGCCTTCCCGAAGTCCAAATTGAGCACATGATAGCGCATTGGAAAGGCCTCTCTCTTGGCTACACAATGGACCTACCGATAACTGAAAATGATCAAGTATAGCCCCTCAAAAATCAATTCTCCCAAGACTAGTTAAAAAGTGCAGAATTGGGGTGCAAAAATGCAGTGTGCTCTTGCCGGAAACTTTTGGAGGCCTTACTCAACTCCAAATTGAGCTCATTATAGCTCATTGGAAAGCTCTTCCAATGTAGTTGTCATTTGAATTTGACATTTTGATGCTTGGCATATGGAAATTTGATTTGGTAGCTTGGGAGTTATGAAATTATTACAAATTGAATAACATAAAATTACATAGTGAAAATATAAAAATTTATATTTGAACTCAAAATTAGATGCTAAAATAAGCATTTATCTTTACAAATCATCTTCACATGGTGAAGAGATTTTATTTGATCACCCTTTACTTGTTGGTCTTATGTGATGGAATGGAGTTTTATTGGAACCTTGGAAACCCTAATGACCTAATGAAACCTTGAAAAACCCTAAAAGACCTAACGAGACCTTGAAGAACTGAATTTCAAGATGACATGATAACCTCATGACTGATACAAATGGCATGATAAAATTAACATTATGGATGATTTACAATCAACAAGATATGAATGTATGCCAACAAGTAATCACATTTATGGAAGAGTGATGTTTTTGGACTAGGACTACCATCAATGACTAATTTTTTATGTGACCTAGTGGAATGATAAAAAAATTCTAAGTGGGACCCTTAAAATGATATGAAAGAGGATTTTTGATCACTGATGGCAGGATGCAAATACTGATACTTTCATTAGTTATACTAGAAATGGAGTAGCCACGCAGCTTCTTGACGAGCTTAAATTTTTCCTTCATTTGCTCGGCGAGGTTGCGCTCACCTATCTTTTTGCTAAATTCCATGGCCAGATTTAATCCTAAATGTAGTAGTTGAGTCATCCTATGGATCAGCATGTCAGTCATCAATATTGGTTCTTCCAACCACAGGCACCCATCATGCACCAAGCACAACAACTGTTTGATCACTATCATGGTTATGGGTGCACGGTTGTAATGCGACACCCATAGCATGTTTAGCAGTCTTGCCTTGTCCACCCCTTTTATCCATTTCCTTGGCTTCAGGGTGGTCACACCAGTGTCCTTATAGAAGACACAATGCATGAACTGATCAATTGCTAAGTGGGAAGTGCTCTGTATCGGCCAAATTCCAATCCTCTAGTTTTAAAAGGGGGACACATGCCAGGCGCAGTTCGTGAAATGTGATCTTGTCCGACATCAATGGTGTATGCAGCGTGACCTTTCTCTCATCAATTTCCTTGGAGACCTTGCCTTACCTCAGTGCGAAGGAATGTGTTCGGGTAGTTTAGAGATAGGGTCGGACCCTTCAACGTCAATGTCCTGGGCCCCCATGTCAATGTCGTCCCCACCCATATTTATTTCTTCAGTTCCTTCTTCAGGTTCCAGGTCAAATACATTTCCCTTCTCCTCCACAATGGACTTTTCCTTCTGCGGGTGTTTTTTGGGTGATGCTCACATCGGCGGTGTCACGTTTTGCTTATATTTCTTCATTTTCGGACCCTTTTTGGTTAGTGTAGGACTCAATGATTTGGGTACCTCTGTAGGTACTTCAACACTTGCTATCTCCAGGGTAGCTTCCTCAGCTGCCTTTGCTTCTCCATCACTCACGGTTTTTGCAGCCATTGACATGATACTAGACAAAAAATACTGTGTTTCCTTTGGCAACTTCTCAAACACTGAACTCGTTATCAAAGTTTCAACATACTCATGGTTCATATGCGCCTGAGAGCTCAACACATCAATTCTCAAAATAACAAGTGTTTTTTGCTGGGCAGCCACCTATAATTTATAGGCATTTTCGAATTCAAATCCAACTGTTTCCCCCACAATTCATTAATAAATGCTGGATTGGCGGCAGATTTTCAAAGACCTTGCCCTTAAATTCAGACTTAAATGCCATCCTCCCACTCCATTTAGCCATTTTCCCTCTGTCAAGTCATGAATAGTGACCATAATGGTCACTTTCTGGCTTCCCTGCGTGGTCCCTTCTTTGATAGCAAAACTCCCCACATGTTTTTGCTGACACTGTGACATTCCTTTGTTCTACGCAGTTGCCCAATCGCACAGCTCCATAACCTAGGCAATGCAGTTTATAGTCCTGCGCCTCCTTTCAGCTACCTGGAGTGCTAAGACTGTGCTTCCATCATGTAGTCATCTAACCGGATCGCCAGTGTATGGCTTTAATCGGCTGCCATTCACCCTCCCTGGGAATGGCTCTCCATTCAACTTTACTAGCTGAACTACTCCACCATCGGTAATCTCCTTGATGACATAGGGCCCCATCCAATGCATCTGAAATTTTCCTAGAAATTTATCAAACTTGCTATCATATAATAAAACTAAATCATTTACCTTGAAGGTGTGTAGTTTGATGTGTTGATCGTGCCATTCCTTTTCACGCTCCTTTTGGACTTGTTGATGGAATCCAACTAGAAATCTATCCTCTTCAAGCTCTGTTAGCTGTGTGAGCCTCTCCTCCAGGGCTCCATGATTTTCCATTCCTTTGAATGCCACTATGTGCAGAATAGGTATAATGTATTCCATCAGCATCACAGCTTCTACGCCATAAACTAATCTAAATGGCATTTGTCCAGTCAACTTCTTGCAAGTTGTTCTATAAGCCCATAGCACCGCAGGAACACACACACCCCAGTCATTTCTTTGAGCATTGCAAACCTTTGTTAGAGTTCTCTCCAATATTTTATTAAACACTTCCATCGTCCCATTAGCATGTGGATGATATGGCATGCTCTTCTGATGGTAAACCTGAAATTCCTCTGTCATCACGCTGATCGCCCCATTAAGAAAATTCATACCGCAATCGCTCATTAAAATTTTTGGATAGCCAAACCTTGTTTGCATGTACTCAAAGATGAATTTTACTAATTTTGTGCTTGTAGAGTCTTCACATGCTGCGCCTCCACCCATATGGTTAAGTACTCAGTCGTAGTGATGATCTACCACGCACCTGTCTTCTTTCCTGGAGTCTGAATTGGTCCCACAAAGTCAATCACCCACATCTTGAAGGGATGTAATGATATCTATGGATTCAATGGAAACTCATCCGTATGCAAGGTTTGCCAGTCTTTTGGCATGTGTCACATTCCCTAGAATATGCTTTTGAATCCTTATGCAAGGTCAGCCACCACAACCTAGTGCGCAAAATCTTTTGCGCTTTTGATTTTCCTACATAATGACCTCCTGCGGCTTCGCCATAAGCCTCAGGGAGGATGTTGTTTCATTCAAACTCTAGCACATAACGTCGCAATATTTCATCTGATCCCATTTTGTACAAGTGCCCTGCAATGACAGAAAAGTCTTCCGCGCGCACCACTAGTTCCTTCTTTTGTTGACCTGAATATCCTTCTAGAGCCATTCCTGTCGTCAGGAAGTGTATAATATCTTCAAAGTGGTTGTTGGCAACCTGCACTACAAAGAGATGCGCATTAGGCAATCCTTCCTCCAAATTAGTAGGCTCTTCTCCAGTTTCAATACGTGACAGATGATTCGTTCCTGCATTCAATTGTCCTGGTTTCACAATGACTTCAAAGTCATATTCCTTGAACAACAACAACCACCTGCATATCTTCCCCCCCAACACAAGCTTGTTGAATAGGTATCTCAATGAAGAATGGTCTGTATACATCTTAAAATGTCCACCCAACAGATAATGCCTAAACTTCTGGACTGCATACACCATAGGTAATCCTTCACGCTCTGTCGTGGAATGACTTTTCTCAGCTTTGGACAGCTTCCTATTTGCAAATGCTATAGGGTGATCCAAGTCCCCTTCACTAGCCTGTGTCAGTACTGCTCCCAGTGCAATACATGACACGTCCACATGCACATGAAATTCCTTCTTCCAATCCGAGAAGACTAGGATTGGTGCGGTGACCATTTTCTCCTTTAGTGCATCCAAGCTCTTCTAGCATTCTTCATTCCAATAGAACGTAACATCCTTATTTAATAGTTTTTCCATCGGTGCGGTGATTTGAGCATATCCCTTGATGAGTTTCCTATAGTATCCCATTGCGCATAGCTTTTTCACACTCCTTTGTGCTTCCAAATTGATTATGACCGCGATCTTCACAAGGTCTACCGTCAAGCCTTTTCTGCATACCACATGTCCCAACAAGATCCCAAAAGGGACATAAAACAAACATTTCTTTAGATTGAGTGCAATCTGGTACCTCTGACATGTATCTAGCATTAAGCACAGACTTGCCACATGGCGCTTTACCAATCCAAACATTGTCCAATTGTCAAAGTACACCTCCAAAAATTTGTGAATGAAATCCTTGAACGTCGTGATGACTATGCACGAAAAGATCATCGGCGAGTTCTTCAGCCCAAAAGGCATCACCGTATACTGGAAGCATCCCCATTCAGTCACAAAGGTCATCTTACTTCTATCCTTCGGCGCGATCTTGATCTGATGGTACCCAGAGAACCCATCAGTGAATGAATATGCTTCTTGGCCACCAACATTATCTAGGACCTCATCAGTGAATGAAGTTGGGAAGGGATCATGCATGCAGGCATCATTCAACTTCCTGAGATATACGCATATCATTATTTCCTCCTTATTCTTCTTTTCCTGAACTACTATTGGGGTCACCCAATCAGATTCTTCCACCGGTTGAATGATACTTGCCGTGAGCATCTTATCTAACTCTAAGAGGACCCTTTCTTTATACTTCGGATTGAGGCGATAAGGTCTTTGCTTCGCAGGTTTGGCGTTCGGTTTTAGGGTGATCTTCATGACACCCAAGTCTCCTATTATTCCTTTCATATTTGAAAAATTCGTGGGGAATAGATCCTGATATTTGCGAAGTAATTCAACGACCTTACCTACCGTCGCGTAGTCCCACTAGTCCCCAATCTTTGCAAACTTCGGCTTTGCCTTCGTGCCAATGTTCACCTGTCTAGTTTTGAGTGGATTGGTTATCTTGGGGTTCTCTAGTTGTGGTCCTTCAACTTTGTGGTGACCTTGAGTCTCTGGAATATTAATATTCCTTGGGTCTTCATCTTCTTCTTCTGCTGTTACATTATAGCACTCCCGTGCATGGCTCAGTTGGGTAGTCCAATCAAGTTGAATCAAATCTAGAGGATCCTGTGGTATTCTGAAAATTGCTGCCTCAACCTCCTGCAATGCTTCATCGATTCTTTCAAACCCATTTTCAAAGTTGAACGTCATAAAAAATCCTTGGCGCAAAACATCCCATTTTTCAGTACCATGGCAGAGTTCTGTCTCCAATTACCAATTCATCAGTATAACATCCAAGGTGTGACAAAACATATGTACCCACTTCGACTGAGGCTTTGCTTCATATGCTTCAGTCCATTTGGCCAAATGGTCGTGTGGATCATTTCTCCCATCATATTTTTCTATTAACCATACTTGTGGGTGACCAAACTGCACTCTCATCACTTTTCTTGATATGTGCCAATCATCAAAACTGCCCTTGTGAGTGCCCCACCATCTCGCAGGTGTAGCGCATAGTGCCTAGTCCAGGGCCTGGAAGCGATGTTTCTTTGGTACTTCTATCTCAAATGCATCCAAAAAGTGATCAACATTAGTTAAACCATCATAGTAAGGTAGGTTTCTTACCTCTGATGATACACAGTGCAAGGACTTGGTCATCATATTACAACACAGCGTAGATACTTCATGCAGTTGATTCTGCCAGTGCTCCAATTCTTCGTCTGAATCTAATGTGCAAGAAATTTTGTGGTCCCATACAATACATCCATCTGCTATTGGATTCACCCAATCTTTATCTCGCGCCGCTATCTTGTAAATTTGGTCGAAATCATCATCACTTTCATAATCACGGGCCGGTTTAGTATAATGCGGTCCTTCTACAGGGTCTAGTGGCACCACTACACAGAGTGATTTCTTCTCAAATATCATCTTCTGCGTCTTCACATTGATAACCCCATTCATGTCAGTGGCCAAATCGATCCCAAGGAGCGCGGGGTGGGGATTGTTGTCATCCACAATCTCTATCACTTCAAAATCATCTAGTGTGCTCGCACCTTCGATATCAACTGTTACCCCCTGCAACCTCCCCATTTGGATGATTTTTTGTTGATTCGACATCCTTAACTGAATCAGAGACCACTGTAGCATAGGTCTCCCCATTCTTTCCCATGTCTGTTTTGGCAAAACGTTCGTGTCGAACCCTAGGTCCAAGATAACTTGGTCCATTTTGTATTATCCTATCTGCACATTGAGTCTCATCTCACATCAGTTCTTGCCTTATGCTTACCAAGCTTTCTAACTATGTGTGGTTTGTTAGTAATGTTTTCCTTTCCAGTGCACCTATTGATTAGCTCCTACAGTCCCTTCACCGCCTTGCTATCACGTAGCAGTTTCATGCAGGTCTCCAAGAACGTGGTAATCATGGATGGGTCCATTTCTTCAGCCAGTTTCTCTTGACTTCCTGAGGTAGAGGCCTCAGAAAAACTTTTCTTCGCTTCCATAAGTGTTTATTTTGTGCATTCCAGATCAAACCCAGTCTCCTTTTCGGGTGCTTTGTGGACCCACTCACCTTCTTTAGGTTGCTTCCCCTTATCCTCACTAGTCGTTGCCCCACTCCGCAACAAAATATTTACCTTACGGTCTTCCTCGTGAGGCTGAGCCCTCATCATCTATAGGTTCTGACTCAGTTGTTGAGGCTACATCCCCTTCTTGCGTATCTTAGCTAACAATACAAGGCAATCCTCCATTGCATGATCAAACTGAGTACAATAACATTATGACAGTTGCATCAGATTTAGGTAGTCTCTCGCATAGTGTCTTGGTCCTCCACAATTGTAACAAATAACCTCCCCTCGACCTCTACCAGGTCCTCCTCCACCTTGACCTTGTCTGTGCCCCTGATACTCGCCTCACGATCCTCCAGTGCCTTGGTCCAGAGGCCGCATTTCTTCTTGCAGATTGTATGCAGGTGTCTTGTCCATCATTAATTCGTAACTCCAGAAATTGCGCTCATCATGACCCACTAATTGACAGAAGTTGCAGAAGAGCTGTTGCGGTGTCTGTATGAATTTCTACTGCAAATGGAAATTGTCTATCGCATGTTTCCTAGCTACCTGACAGATTGCACACCATAGCGTAGGCCTTGTACTTGGCCCTGCTGTAGATTCCAGCCTCAGAGGCATTGACCCCCCTACTGCAACAATAATCTACGAAAATTGGACATTGATCTTTGTCATGCCCATGGATTTTGCACTTTAGGCACCACACTTCTTCGCGAACCTCTTTCCGAGTTGTTCTATCTTTTTTTCAGGGTCTGCATTTCGAGGAAAAGGTTCTACAACTGTGCATGAATCTACTAAACTCCCATATTAGCATCCTACATTGGTGTCTCATGCAATCTCATCACGATTTCCAAAGCTTCCGCCTGGGTCCCAATCTTCTGTTGTGATAGTGCAACCCTTAGATGAGGCAGGAGCGAGGCCACAAACCATTTGCGATGCTACCCATCGGTCAAATTCATGTTAGCCTCATGGATCGTACACTTCAATCTCTGATCCATATCCTAGAGTGTCTCACCAGGCTTCATCATGATCTCTTTGAATCCAACAATTGATTGCGCTTCAGACTTAGGTATATTGAACTCCTTATTTAGCGCAGTTTGGATATCTTCCAACGTGGACATCAGGTTATCCGTGTAGTACTTAATGTACCAAGTTAGTGCGCGGTCCTATAAAGCACTAACCAAAGTCGCTTTCTTCATTTGATCATCCGTGATACCCCGATCTTCCTATACATCCTTCATGACGAACCAAAAATGGTCTGGATCTTCATTTCCCATGCCCTTGAACACAGGTAGCTTTACGGAGTTCCCCATATTGAATGGTGGCAGAGGTGGCGGTGGTGTGGGTGAGGGTGTAAGCAGTGGAGGTCATGATGGAGGTGGTGTGGGTGGATGAGGTATTTGCAGGAAACCTTGCTTTATCAACTGAATAACACTGTGCAGAGAAGCTTGTGCTACTCCCTCGTCGTCACTTAGAGGAGGATCAATAAGTGGGCTATATTCAGGGCCTTTTCTTCCTTCGTCCTAGCAAGTCCTTCCACTTCATGTAGCCCCAAACATCAAGGTAACTACATAACCTGCTTTTCGCACAATAGCATCTTAATCCAAGTATTTAATGATTTTAAATACTTACCTCATGTCCCTTTGAAGAAGCGACGCTCTGCTTCACTGTAAATGACCAAAGTATCGACTGTGAACTATGTCACAAATCCTCCTATGATACGATCAAGCCAATGATCGAAAATGCATGTGATCCTATCTTCAGAGGCTTCCAATCTCTGCACTAACTCCAGGGTCCAGAAAATCAAACTGTTAAGCCTCAACCTTCCTTGGTCGTCTGCCAACTTTGGAATCCACTCGTATAATTCAACTGGGAAGGAATAGAAGAATATTTCGTGTATCTCTATGTACAAATATCTGTCCAACTACTATTCTTTCATCAATCATGGATTCCTGTTTTCCTGTGCCATGAATTCGTTGATCTTTCTATCCAACCAATCTTCAATCTCTTTCTTAGTTGGATTCCAATGATACGACATCACACATCTCGTTATGCAGATCCTGGCCTTGGCAACATAACCATTTCTTGGAATGATGGGACCTGACCTAGGTTGAACGTTAAGTAGCCAAGAAAATCCCTACACTACTAGCCTTTTCAACATCAATCCGTGGAGCGCGAACTGAAGTCTCACCCTAAGCTGTATGGGGGGATGCAGTAACCAAGTTTTTGCACCCTAAGATGGTTGTGATGTCGGTTATATGCCCTAATCCTTCCTTTGTGTAGACCGATAAGCCCTTTTAGGGCTTATTAAAGTATTTCTCTTATTTGTCCTTGAAGCCTCTGCAAAAGTCTCTAATCGTCCTTCGCGGACCCTGAATAAATAGATCAGGCACTTCGTGCCTCTGTAATTACTCTTCCTTCTGTATTTACTCAGATTCTCTTAGTTTCGTACTGTCTTAATAGGTAATTATAATTATCGTGCGTAAACAGATATTCTTACTTGCATTCATATATCATAGTATTATTAAAACATAAACCCAGTATTCAACATAACATAATCACATGCAATTAGCAGAAGTAAAATACACAGGTAATTTTAGAATACTTCTCTTTATTGATAATCTAGATTTCCAGTACAGACTCTGACTACCCTACGCACATAGTTGCAGGGGTCCGCACACTCAGTTGCGGACTTTTACATTAGGCCTCTACGCACTCAGCTGCAAAGCCTCTTCCTACACTAATACTCTTCACTCTTAGCTCTCACAGACCCATCAACTTACTCAGAAATCTACCAAAAAATTATGAACTGCCTTAGACTCTTCTATGACTCCCTTTTTATACAATCCCATGGTCTGTGGACCAGGGGAGGATCTCATCAGGTCGACACAAAATATATAAACTAAGGGCAGAAACACTTTTTGGCTGCTTACATCTTCACGCTCCGCGACCACAAAATGTGGAGACTTTACATTCTTTACAAAAAAACTTGGGCCTTTAGCCCAAAAACTTGGGCTTTTAACCCAAAATTGACCCCAGGGGACTCGTTCCCAACAAGCATGATGAATAATTTCAAATAAATAGAGAGTCGTGGTGTCGAATTAGTCCTAATCCTATAGAATATAAGAGCATCAGTGATGAAGAGCATGATGAATAATTTCAAATAAATTAAGAGTCGCAGTTTCCACTTAGTCCTAATCCTATGGACTCTGAGCGTAGCAGTGATGAAGAGCATGATGAAGAATTTCAAATGAATAGAGAGTCACAATTTCCACTTAGTCCTAATCCTATGGACTATCAGAGCAATAGTCATGAAAGTGAGGATGAAGAATTTCCAATAAATTGAGAGTTGTAGTTTCCACTTTGTCCTAATCCTATGGACTATGAGAGTAGCAGTGATGAAGGCCAGGATGAAGAATTTCCAATAAATCGAGAGTCAAATTTTCCACCTAGTTCTAATCTTGAGGACTATGAGAGAAGTAGTGATGAAGGGCATGCTGATGAATTTCTAGTAAATATAGAGTCAGATTTTCCACCTAGTCCTAATCCTAAGGACTATGAGAGAAGTAGTGGTGAAGGGCAAGATGAAGCACTTAGTCCTAATCCTAAGGACTATGCGATTAGTAGTGAGGAAGGGAAAGATGAAGCACTTAGTCTTAATCCTAAGGACTATGAGAGCAGCAGTGATGAAGGGCAGGATGAAGAATTTCTAGTAAGTAAAAAGTCACATTTTCCACATAGTCCTAATCCTATGGACTATGAGAGAAACACTAGCAATGAACATGACGAAGAATATCCAATAAACATGGTGTCAAATTTTACATTTAGTCCTAATTCTAAGGACTATAAGGGTAGCACTGAAGAAGGGAAAGATGAAGAATATCCTCCAAGTCAGTATTTCAAAAGCACAAATTATCATAGTGAGGATAATATTCCTCATAATGATGATGGAAATGCTTATACAAATGATGATCCAATGATGGAGATGTTGCCAACAAATATTGTATCTAGGAGTAGGAGCAAACCATTTCATATCAATCCAAGATGTTCTAGTTATACAAGGGGTAGAGAAGAATATCTCACGAGAAGAAGTTCTATTAGTGCTCTCATTTCAAGTGAATTTTTTCAAAAGTATTGCTTGAAACCTGTGGATTTCAAGTTTGCATTGGAGAAAAGGAAGAGATATTTGTCAAAGAATAAAAGCATGCAAAATTCATATTTTGTGGGGTGCATGCAATCTACATTGTCAGGTTATGATTATCATATTGGGTCTTTACTTATCTGTTGAAAGACTTTAAAAATGTTTCATTCAATGGGTAACTTTCGTCTATCAAGAATCCAAGAAAATTTGGTAAAGGATCCCACATTTTATTCAGAAGTACATCATAAACGACAGTTTGGGCGATTATCAAATACTGTAATTTCATGGATGAAAGACTTCTTTTCAAAGGATGGAGAGTGTATGCCAAATAAAGAGACAATACATATTCCAGATAATTTCTCAAGATGAGAAATCTACAACTTATACAAATAATATGCATAAGGTGCTGAAGGAAATGGTCGATTTATTAAATATCAATATTTTATGAAGATATGGAACAAATAATTCAACAATGTCTATATTCCTAAGAAGACAAGGATGGGGATTTGCAGTACATGTGCTTATCTTAAATAAAAAAGGGATAAATGTGAAGGGGAAGAAAGAGGTAAGCATTCATAACATTAATTTTTAAAATTGTATAGTCATCAACTATGAAAACATATTTATTAATGACTTTCTTTTATGTTGTGTAGATTTCGTTTTCAAAGTTCTTCAAGAGCATCGCAAACAAAAAAAAGTGAAAGGAAAAATTTGTACAAGTATCAAAAGAAGCGTTATGATAATCGAAATAAATATTTTGGTTTGATAATTGATGGTATGGCCTAGAAGAAAACACTTCAACCGCATTTTGTTCACACACCCAAAAAATTACAGGACGAAAATGTTATTCAATATCACTTGGTCAATTGTATGGTCTTCAATGGGAAAATTTTGCCAAGGGTATACTTCATAGCTCCAAATATTCATAATGATGCAAATATGACAATAACCATAATTCATGAAGTGCTTTCTCATTGGTCTTGTAATCTTCCCGAATTTTTGTATCTACAATTGGATAACACTTTTCGTGAAAAAAAAATCAGATTATTTTTGCATATCTAAACATGCTTGTTGAATTGATAATTTCTCAAAATGTAAAGGTTTTTTTCCTTCTTGTTGGGCACACTCATGACCATATTGATAAGATGTTCAGTCGTTTTTCAGTCACATTGAAGAGGAAGGATGTTGGGAGCTTGCCGTCATTAATTGAATGCATTAAGAAATCATACATGCGAGAGCCTATTTTTGATGTGATGGAAGAAACTTTTGACATGTGATGGGTTTATTCTAGGATCACATGGTGAGGAGAAATGCATTGAGAAACTTAATGACATTAGCTTGCAACATCAGTTCATATCAAAAACATTGATGGGAAAACACTAATATGGGGCAATAAGTATTCAACTACTGCAGAATGGGTGTCATCATCATGTTTGGCATTTTGAAGTTCATTCGAGAACATACAATATTTGTGTAAAATATATTGTTCTTACAATTAGTTTCTGAAGTTCATAATGCACATAGGAATAATAGAGATATAAATTATTTTGATTGCCTGGAAGAAATTAAAAAATGTATGAGATATACATATGAGTACTTTGATATTGTTGATTCAGTTTGGTGGGAGTTTTTTTCAATAATCAAAGTGATTTCATTTCAAGAACAACAAATGAAGATATACCTTTGAAAACTCCATTTATTTGGCTATAAAATGTGTCAAATGAACATGAGGAAAGAAACATTGTTAAACAAAAACAATCTCAAGGTATTATTAATTCTTCACATGTAGAGGAAAGAGAAATGTATATTGGTTCTAGAAGATCTCGTGCACAACGTGAAGCCATGGAAGACCTTTACATGGGTTCAGTATAGGATATTGAGGGTTGCATGATCACAGTGCTAGGAAATGGAGATCCCAATGGCTATCCATTATCGGTTGCTAAGGTTATAAAGGTCATTACAGAAAATGAAGATGTTGTAGGTGTTGAAGTACATTGGCATGCCACAAATACACACCCATTAAATGGTGTGTACAAGCCAGAGATGGTAGTTTATAAAAAAATGGCGAAAAGAGAAAAAGAAAGGGTACAAATATAAATCGCCGTCGCACAGACCTCTTAAAATTGGAGGGTGTTGAAATAGTTGTTTATGACTTCAATTTAACAATGAGAGGAACTCTTCGCTTCAAAACGATAGAGATTATGAAGAGGTTGTTACCAGAAGAAACAATGATGGCATGGGAGTCTACTAAAACCAGTCGTGGATCTAGAATAATTTTGAAACCTGAAATGGTGGGCATGCATGTGGACTCAGATGGGGCACTAGTTGATGAAAGAGAAGAATATGGAACATCTTCATCTGCATCCAGTCATTCATCTAAAGATGTGAATTATGATGGCGTGCAAGAAAATATGAGTGATTTTGAATAATTGTCTAACACAATTTATATAACTAATGTTTGCATCGTATCTTGAAATAAAAATTTTGATTTCCATATGGTGTTAAATGAAGTTATGAGTCATTTTTATGTTTGTTGAATTATATGTTTTAATTATGATGATTTTTATTGTTTAGAATATCTACAATGCAACAATAACTTAGAGATATGATTTATGTTTCATTCAATCTACAAGTATTTACATTTTGATTAACTTAGTCATTTAATTTGTTCATAATGTCATGGTTTAAATGTGTTGAAAACTTAGATTTGTTTAATTCTATGGTTGAAAATTTTCCATATATTTTTTATTTTTATTTATTTATTTATTTAATGTTATGGTTGAAAAAGATTAGAATTTAGCGATCTTTAGTGTCATGTTATTATATGTTTAACAACATGGATGAAAACTGATGGAATTTTAATGTGTTTCAGATCCCATTATTTTATCTTTATCGTCATTACTAAAACATGTTGAAATTATACATGGGAAAGAAAAGTGTTATTCTACCAAAAACATTAGTGTGTTTTTTCCTAAAAAACAATTGTTTTTTGCACAAAAAAAATTGGTTTTACTGCCACTTTTTAAATATGTTGAAAATTAAGCCTAAAAAAAAACTTCGTTGTAGTATACACACTTTTCATTTTTAGCATTGTTTTTCATATTTTTGGGGGTTTTTTGGCTAGAGTTCCCATTTTGATTTTATAGTTCCCGTTTCAAAGTTTACATTGTTATTGAGATTAACATTCTTTAAATCCAATGACTTACCTCCTGAACATCAATTAACAAGTTGGTTTAATTATTTAATTTCTCTTCCTTGTAATTCTAATGAAGAATCACATACCAAGGAAGACACTAATAAAGTTATTTATGACAACGAAAATATTGAACTTGATTCTTCTTCATCTTCAAAAACTATTTTAATTTATTCTCAATCCTCAAATGAATCTGTTTTTGATAGTGAAAAAGATAAGAGTTCAAACATTTCCCCTCATAGTCATAATGATTTCAATGGTTATAAATCAACTTCGATTTCTCAATCCTACAATGATAATGTACCTTCTTGCAGTTTTAATATTGAGGATAATAATGATTTTAAATTCATAATCATTTGTAAAAAGGAAATCTCTGTAAACAAACTTCCACTATGTTGTAACATAATTTGTAACATAGATATATATTACAATTACCTTTCTCTCATTCTTTTTAATTTCTTTCTTTGTTCAATTTTATTTTTGATTTTGTGTACACACTACACTAGCATCTTGAGCAACAAAGTTCCACTCTCGTCAAATGCATTAATTAGTACATGAAATAATCAATTTCAAAATTTCAATCATCTATTTCAATTTATTCTTAGGTAGAGGTTCTATCTTACGATTGGACAGATGATTTTAGATTTCCAAATGAATTCTACATGAATGATAACACTTGAGAGTACACCTATACATTTTGACCAGCCATGCATTCTTTTCAGAAATCTTCCTCATTTCTATCCACTCGATTCTTTTGAAAATAAGATTTTTGATTTTTCTTTTTCTTTACAACAACCTTTCATTTGCAAAGATTTAACATTTAATACCGGCTTTCTATTTATTCTTTCTTTGAATTCTTTTCAAACATCTGAATCACATCCTTATTTTGATGATCCTATAAACAAATATTTGGAAAAGTCTCAAGGGAAGTATTTTGTAAATAATTTTATTTTTATTTTTTCGTTTTTAAAAGTACATAGTGTGTTTCATTTTTGTTTTAATGTTTCAACTACAATTTTATTTTTGCTAACATTTTTTATTTGCATGCATGCAGTAGATAAGGAACTTAAATGGTTGCACTGGAAGTTTGATCTTACTTAGTCATAATCTACTTTTTAGATTAGGATTAGGAATAGATTAGATTTATTTTTGTTAATATTTTGTAGATTGAATAAAAAGATGATTTTAAACATTCTTAAGAAATACATGGAAGAAGATGAATACTAATGAGGTAAACTTATTATCAAATTCTTCCAAGTATGCATTTGCATTTTTATTATCATCTATTAACATTTTTATTTTAGTTTGTTCTTTTCTGCTTTAGTTTTATTTCTTTCATATATTTTTGTTGTTCTTTTTGTAGGTTTTGGTTTGATCCAGCTTTTGCGAATAAAACAATTATGATAAAAATAGCATTTTTCAAGATCTACTCAAGAAGATTTTCTTAACTTAAAATTTTTCTTATCATTTTTGTGATATGTTTTAAAGCAATATTTGAGTAAGGAAATAAATCCCTGTTAAGATCTCAAATGAAATTTTTAATCACAACTCTTCATTAGTTTGTTTACAAAAATATTATGAATAAGAAACTCATTAAATGAGACAAAAATTTGCTTGAAAAATAAATAACAACACCTTAATTCCTTATGCCAATATTTTTCTTTTATCTTGTTTGAGTTATACCTATTTCATGATTTCTCTTGCAATGGTTTACTTTTATTTTAGTTTGTTTTGCATTTCTCTTCACTCTTGCTTTTGGATTTAATCTCACAGGAGCATCCTCTTTTTCAAAAATCCCTTTGAGTGTGCTTTTGGTGATATTACCAACCTTTTAGTTGGGAAGTACCTACATGCCACCTTTGGTCTTGTTGTCACTCATTGCTTTATCAACCATTAGTTTCTTCAAATGCCAAATAGCAGTGAAGTTTGGTAGCTAATTTTTGAGCCACAAAAGATATTAGAAATAAATCAGACCCTCTCCATTGCCTAGTTATCGAAAAGAGCTTTCGAATGGTATATGGAAGTCCAAAAATGGACTCCTGGAGAAGAAGTTGGAGCATGTTGAAGTTAACCATGAGAAAGATGGAAAAAAAAGAGAGAAAACCAAAGGAGAAAGGTAAATCACAATCAGAGGTCCGAGCAAAAATCAAAATCCCACATCCCACAGGTCCCATAGTACCATGATCCCGCAGTCCCGTAGTCCCGCAATCCCGCGATCCCACAGTCCCATGATCTTGTAGTCCCACGATCCTGCAGTCTTGTACTCTGATGATCCCGTAGGCCCCGCGTCCCACATATCGGCCTTCCTACAGTTTCACATCTCACAGTCCCACATTATAGGAAATCAGGGATGTAAAGGGGGCCGCCACTTGAAAAGCCCTGCGAACTACCGATTTTGCAATATAGTGTTACTTCACGGGGGGAGGCCGAGAATCATTCAGAAAGGAAAAGCATGAAAAAACAAAGGCCAAATCGCCCCCTTCTCTCTTAAACACGTGGTATTGGTGCATCCGTATATTGAAATATCAGTGATCGACATATCAACGGAGAAAAGGGTTGCCACTTTAAAGACTGTGGGGGCCAATTCTGCGATATAGTGTAAAAGTTCTAGGAAAGGCCAAAAACCAAATACAAAGGAATTTCATGAAAAAATAGGATCAGGTCACCCGCTTCTCTCTCCTCCACGTGGCATTGGCATATCAGCGATCGGCAGATTGGAATATCGATGGAGCAAAGGGTTTCCACTTTAAAGACCGTGTGTGTGCCGATTCTGCGATACAGTGTAAAATTGCTAGGAAAGGCCGAAAACAAAATACAAAGGAATTTCATGAAAAAACAGGATCAGGATACCCCCTTCTCTCTCCTCCACGTGGAAATATGGCATATTGACGATGGGAAATCCCGCAATCCTTCATTATCAGCGATCAGAGGGGTCACCACTCTAAACCATGGAAAAATGTTGATCTTGTAATTTAATGCAAAGTTGCCGAGGAGGGCCAAAATTAATTAACAAAGGAAATGCATATGAAGACAGGGTCGAGAAGGCCTTTTTCTCTCTCCTCTAGGGGGCCACATGGCGGCATATGATTGGTCCTCAAAGCTAACATGGTAGTTGACGTCATCAATGATGTGTAGTATGGATGACAAGTGGTAGTACAGAGGACACGTGGTAGTTTGGATGCTGACGTGGCAGATGACATATGTCACTTAGTTTCAGCATTTTCAGGGGTGAAATGGGGCCATTTGTGGGTGACATGTGTCACCACTCATAGGGTGACACATGGTAGTGATGAAATCACCCCGTAAATCAGCGATTGGTGATTGCATGAAGTAAAATCTTATTCCTCCGCCAATACTCCTCCCTAGCTGTGATTGCGACAAGGACAAAACCCCCTGTTACATAATATTTTGTCACACCTCCTGCACTTCCCTGTGACATACCTCGAAGTGCCCGAAACATGACCATTATGTAGTCTATTCATTCATGTATGCAGCTCAGATCCCTCCTAAGAGATTTATTGGAAAATGCCTTGAGCTTTCCCTGAAGAAATAGCTCTAAAAACCCTAAATTGAAAATCATCGCTCTTATGAGGCTTAAAACAATGATGGTCACATGTTGCATTGTACTTTACCAGTGACAGAATCGCTCTGTTCCCTTGCATACCTACAATTATCCCAAAGAGGTAATTTTCACAAAGAGGAAGAGAAGTTTTGTGATCTAGAAGCTTCTAGAGCGACAAGCTAGAGGTTGTTTGGAATAGATGAGGTCGAATCCTCCCAACTTGGCCTCTTGGTATTATCCCTGTGAGCTACCTCCTTGAGATGAGGGCCCAATCCTATCTTTGGAGAGGTCCTAACTCCCTTTCCCAGCCTATAAATTCATCCTCTCCCATTACCAAATGGTTTTTCTTTGTCTATTTTCACCCTTATGCTAAGATTGTGCCTAAAGGCTATTCATTTGACTTGGAGAAGGAGTGCTTGGAGAGTTCTTGGCTTGGACTTGGATTACCACTCAAGGAGAGCCTATAAACATCAAGGCTTTGGTTGTAAGCTTCCCTTCATTTTCTAATAATATACAATTACTAGTTCATCTTCCCAAAATGTATATGTTCATGTATCATTTAGCTTGAAATTCCTTAATCAGTTAAGTAGGTTGCTATTGGATTTTATATTTGTTTCGGCATACCTTGTTGTGTATTGACCACTTTTACAGGTGCATAAACACTAAGAGAAGCAGGAACAAGCCCATGATACAAGTGGTTCAGAGTCCTCAACAAAGGAAATCAGAATAACATCAAAACGAGGTAGGTCATCTCCTTTGTTCTTCTTTTCAATTGTAACCTAGGAAGATGTCTAGTTGATTGTCACTTCAGTTTCTAGACCCACTCATTAGGCTAGAGGGATCATCCCTGTCTGTAGAGAGGATTAAACTTGACAACAAAATGGAGACTCCGTTGGGGAGCCTATGATCCTTTTCTTTCAATTATTCACCTTGTGTTTTGACAAGTTTGATCAACCATTCATTCCCAAACTTCATAATTTGTCTGTAGTTAGTCTCACTTTCTAGTAGATGCTTGAAGGTTGTTGATTTGAGTTGTTCTTGAAGATTTTTTGTTTTTTCTTTGTTTTTGTTTCCAGTCACGTTTTTGTCCCTCACAGTCACAATGGTATTGCGGATGTGTTCATTACAGTAGTGATGATCGTTTCTTTTCTCTTAACAGGTGCGATGATAGCATAAGTTAAAGAACTTTAGGGTTTGTCTTCTTGTCTTCAGTTATTTTTTCCTTCTCCCAGTGATTTCCCTGTGTTATTTTAGTTGAATGTTTTCTTGTTTGATTGCAATCACCTCTTAACTTGGTTTAAGTGTTTGAATTTTGATTAGCCTTTTAGGGTTTTTGAGGTGTATATTTCAGTTCACGATTACTTGGTACTCCTTTTTCCTAGAGTTACCTGAGTGGTCATTTCGATCTTTTCTGACTCTTTAAATTTGAAAAGATCATTGAGCACTTGTCCTTTCAAGCTCACTAAACCATTGAAAGTGAATAGAGTCACCTTTTCTTCCTTTTATCGACTCTTAAAATACGAAAAGGAAAAGTTTTTGTTTCTAAAAAAAACTGCCCATGATAAACATGTCGAACCCAAGCAATTGCTTCTTGGACCAATATTGAGTAATTCCTTGTTAATTTCAAGATTGTTAATAAATCCCTCAATGAATATCCTTTCCTTTTCTACTCTTGAGAGGAAGTCATCATGGCTGAACCATTGAGTTCATCTCATACTTCCCCTTCATTTTCTGATACTGAAGGGTCCTCCCAAGGAGTTCATCGGGAGCTTCCTCAGTCACTTGAAGATCAAGGTTTTGAACTTGGGATTTTTCCAAGTATCCAACACCTGCCTTCTTGTCCACCTCCACCAGATTCTTAGTCACCACAAGAATCTGATCTTGAGATCCCAGACAATCCTATTCAGACTCCTGAGAGTCCGCAGACTCCTGAGAGTCCATAAAGGCTTGTTATTTATTTGTCGAATTCGTTATTCAATTATTTTGTGCTATCTCCTCAGCATCCTTACGATCGGCCTGGTATTCCTTTGGAGTTATCTCCTCGCACATCTCGAGTTCCTCGTCACCAGTTGTTTCCATCTATGGAGTCAGAGGGTGAAATCCCAACCTCTTCTCCAAGTCATTCAAAAGTTTCTGCTACCCATAATCCTCATACGGATGATGAACAAGGGTATTTATTTCCTCCATAGGGCTTTCCTTTTATAGGAAGAGTCCCATCTCACACCCTTCCTGAAACTAGTGGACCCATGTTGCCACCTAGTTATAGAATCCTAGCTTAGTTCGTTTCAGGTACCCCTAGTGCTTCGTCATTGTATCAAAATCCCATTTGGTCTTCAAATATTATGCCTACATCTGGTCCATTCATTCCAAAGGCGAACTCTCGAACTTCTGTACAAACTGCAGTCATGTAAGTTCATGTTAAACCTACGATTCCATCACAACTTGTCTCGTCATTTCAACTGACTCTTCCAGTACAACCGACTGTTTTAGGTTAGGTTTCAGTTAGTTCTTCTACCCCTCCATCAAATGGAAAAAATGTACCAGCGCGTGGGGGGCAAGATCCAAATACTCCTCTTATGTCAGGTGAAACCAATGTGATTGGATTACAAACTCACATGGTTGGAGTTAATCAACCTTATTATGGTAGTATTCCCAACCCTTCTGGGTCAAGTAACATCCAATATCAACAGCTTTATATGGCTCAGTTTCCACTCTAACAGGATTTTGTCCTATATGGTTTGCAAGCCTTGGTTAACTCGTCTTACATTCCTCAAGCAAGATCTTATGTCTAGCCTGGTCAATCTACTATTCCTGGTGGATATGGTCAGATTCAATTCGGAAATTACCAATACCCATAGGGTATGTCCCAAGGAATTGTCCAACAACCCTTGCACTAGCATGAACAAGCTTTGTAGTAGCAAGGGCAACCTTTGAAGTAGCCAAGGGAAACCTTTGCAAGAGCAAGGGAAAACATTGTAGCAGCAAGGGAAACTGTTATAGTAGCAAGGGCAATCTTTTCCACATTCTCAGCATCCTTTGCAGCAACAAACTCAGTTTGTTCAGCAGTCTACTCAACCTTTGTACTTACAAGTCCAACCTTTGCAATAGCAAGTTCAACATTTACAGCAACAAAGTCAGCCTTTGTAGCAACAAGGTTAACCTTTGCAGCAACAAGCTTTATATGTGTATCAACAAGGTCATCCCTTTGTCATGCGGAAAGAGTCGTTAGTGCGGACACAACCGACCTCCCTAGAAGCAAAAGCTTTCTAGTGACAAACAAAACAAATAAAGCTACTTTTCTCTAAACATGCATTGCAAATACAAGTAATCAGGGGATCTTTAACATACCTCTAGTCCAACGCTTTGTAGTAGTCCAGCCTTGCCGATCCGGATGAGCTCCTCCTACTCTTCGAAACCTGCATTCACTAACAAGCCAAAAGATTAAATAGCACCTGATAAACTCATAAAACAATACATATCTATCATATAGACCAAGGAGTATATGGAACAAACCATGAATAACAATCTGTTGAGAAAAATAAGTTCATTTGCATTAAAAGGTAACAAAAGGAACCATTACAACCTGAGCCTTGGTGTTGTGCAAGTCCCTCCTAGGGTCCAGCAAGAGTTTTCCTTTACTTTGATCAGCTCACCCACTCTCAAATAAGGCTAGGAAAGGATGGGAAACTCTCCTCTCAAGCTTTAGAAGGGAGTCCTAATTCCAGCAACATCTACCCTTAGGAATGTTCAGCTTTCAACTTCTCTCCCTTTGGCCCAATGCCTGTATTTATAGTGCTCTAGAGGAAGTTATTCAGGTCCACCATCAATGGGATAAGCCCCTCTTTGGATGGGATATCTCCCCTCTTGATGGGATAAGTTCCTCTTTGGTAGGGATACATGAACCATCTGTAGGCGCTCCATACACATCAAACAAGCTTCTAGAAGGCTCTAGAAATGACCACAAGTAACTTTTTTGGAGTGAAACTTGCGCCTTTTGACCTTTACAGGAGTACACACCCATTGCTTTACATACAGAGCGTACAAGTACGCAGTTATTGTGAAATTGGAGTGCGTACACGCATGTAAGGCTAAGAGAAACTGCGTACCCAGAGATATATAGATTTTTAATGACTTTCTCTCTTTCTTGAAGTTTGACATGGAGAGCAGAGGTATGAGGCTTGCCAAGGAGGATAGTATGACAGTTGATGGAGGCATACTAACTGCAAATAGTCATGGTGACTGGTGAGCTCCAGTATTGTAGAAATAATGCTACAACTCCTGGGGCTTCCTGTCTCTTAATTTTATCAACCCGGTAGTTCGTACAAACTTGGAAGCGACGGTGCTGTATGCACAAGTACTAGCTCTTGTCGCATCTCTCACTTGGTCAGCTGGCACAAGTCCGCTAGGGCTCAAGCCAACTTCTATAGGCTCACAGAAGAAGCTTTATCAATGATGGACGAAAGCTAGCTCAAAGAAGACTAATCTACTTGGCAAAAATGAACTGAAAGCAAATCAAAACATGGAAACCCTAGGAAACCCTAATTTAACTAGTCTAACCTCTATGATGCAAAGAATGTGAAGGAAACTTCTACCAATGATGCCATTACTTCTAATAAGTGAAAATGCATGAATCTAATCTACTTGCAGCTTAAAAGACGTGTTTTTGTATTTTTTCTTTAAGTGGATGGAGTGATTGTGTTTTTGTGCTTATTAGGGTTTGGTTGTGCAGATGTGATGCGGAAGGAAGGAAAGCTTGGGAAAGGTTGGGGAGGCTAGGAGAGGTTCCCAAAGATCCTTAGCATCAGTCCACAGAGGTTCCTCACGTTCAGAGGCTCAGCAACCGAGTGAGTGGCCTCCTACAGGATGTCTGCAGGGGATTCTACAGGAAACGCACAGGTTTCTACAGGAAGTCTACAAATTACTACAGGATGACCTACCGTGGGTGTTTGAAGTGATGGTGGAGTGATGGAATGGTAGGGGGAGATGTGTAAGGTAGGAATAAGGCTGGTGATGGCTCAGGAGTGGAGAAGTAGGATGGAGAACGAGTGTGTGACGTGGGTTGATGGATGAAAGGTTATAACAACGAAATGTCTAAAGGATGGAGTTACGTGAGGAGTGGAGGAGTTTAGGAGATAACAGGGCGGAGCAGAGGTCGAGGATGTGGTTGTATGCATGATCAAGACGAAGAAGGAGGTAAGAAAATGATGAAAAGCAGTGTAAATGAAACAAATGCTTATGACTGTCACCAAGATGAAAATTCATTAACCTAAACTACCTGAACTCAATGAACAGCAAGATAAAGCGTGTAAAGGAATGTGCATGAAGTGGTGATGAAGGTGTATGGTGCAAGAGTGAAGTGCATGGAAAGATCTATCATAAACGAGACTATGTTGCAGCATGTATAAAGTGAAGAACTGCGTATTTTTGTGGCTGGCATAGGCTGCACTCCAATCTCCAAATAGAGATGGCAGTGGAGACTTTCTCAACCCTTTTTGCTGGAGCTCCAATGTATTATCAACCTGCTAATCTAACTAAACAACCGAAAGCAATTCAACCATAAACTAGTCCTATCTATGCTCATGAAAACGACTAAATTCCCAAACTGTGAATTCGAATTGCATGTGAAAATAACCAAACTCAAAGTGCTGGACGAAATGCAAACACATTACAACACTGAGGAGATCTATTGCTCTCAGGTTGGGCCCTAACCTGAGAGCTATAGATCCTTGAGAAAACTCAGAACTAGATCAAAATCTGCCTTCTTTATTCATAATCTGATATCATGCCAAATTAGCTTACAAAAAGGAACAAAGACCGAGCTGTGCTCAAAAATTACAATAGTAATGCGAAAGTTTCAACAACCTATCAAAGGCTACGGCCTCCATACTTATGAAAAACGATCATCCAACAAGTGTCCTTGATTTTAGGAGCTCGGCTGTCCAACTGAAGTTTAACTTGCTGATCCTGTAGGACAGTCATAATTGTTGTTCCTGTAGAACAGTTATAACTGTTGTTCCTGTAGAACAGCTGGCTGCTTCTAAGCTCGGTGGGGAGATGGATTGGAGCTCGGAGTTCTTGGTGGGAATCACGAGGAAGGTCCCAAGACTGTGGACATCCTCTCCTAAAAACCAGCAGTGCCACCTCCTTGTCTCCTTGTCTCCTTTTCACGTGGTCTTTTCTCCCTTTTAATGCAAAAACCTGAGATCATAATGCATTAGTCACGTAGATAAAGTGTCTACCCTTCTTCCTACAAACAACAAGAATAAACTAAGAAATGCATGCATAAGCAGTAAAAAGTGAATGGCTTGACCAAAACAAGTAGGCCAAATGAGCCCAAATTATACCAAAAATTGGGGCTCATCATCACCCCCCAGCTAAACTATTTGCTCATCCTTGAGCAACTTAGTCCAAGTCATATTTCATTGCTTTCACTGCTTCTCTTGCATCCCAAGGCTCTGTGGTAGGGTCCTCTCCGTAGATGTGAAACCCTGCTTTTCTATTTACATCTTCCCATTGTTGACTGTCATCTTCCTTTGTACTTCGTTCAGTCAATCCTAGCAATAGCGGTGGGCTGAGCTTAAGGACAATCCAGCTGGCCTGGAGGCTTTGCATGGACTTCTTGTAAAGGTCAACCCTTGCGAAAGCTTCTCTCATTCGGATGGGGGTATGGTACTCCCGGATTTTCAAGCTATGGGCCATGGTATTCCATCTGCGTGCACAAGCCTGGGCAACACTTTCTCCCAACAACCTTTCCATGTCTTCAAAGTGAGCTATGGCCTGGGCTTGTTGGTCCATAAACTTCAAGGAAGCTGTGGGATCCGTAGCCAACTGTTGGTGGGTTGAGATGAGTGCCACCGGGTCCTCTAGTTCCGGCCTAATGAACAGTGGTTCGATCACTTCTCGGTTCATGACCGATTTTGCTTCAGCTTCTCTTTGATCTTCATGGTTTAACCATGAGGTGAGGGCCATCAATTGCATATCACCCAAGGCAATGTTGGGATCCCATGAGACTTCATTAGGCAAAGCCAAGTTGTGGAGGTAAAACTCTGCCAATTTGGCTTTGTCTTCTGCCGAACTAGTAGTGCATAATTCAGAAAATTGTTGTGGGTTTTCGATGTGTGCAATACCTCTTTGGGCCAAGGTGTTTATTTGGAATTGAAGCCATTGATCTTTTAAAAACAATCCATAAGATTTTGCGGGCGTTCTGCACTGAATTGCTTCCATGGCCCAACTGGCCATGCAGGCCAATTGTTCTTCCTTTTGTAGCAGCTGTTCCTTTAAGGCTTGCACTTCAATTCTTGTCTGTTGTTCTGCCTCCTGTAGAAGTGTCATTGGCTCTTCAAGACTGGTGGTCAGCTCCTTTTTGCCTTCTTGTTCATTTGTGATGTCCTTGGAGGATGTTCCTGCCCCTGTCTTTAGTTCTTGTAGCTGCAACCGTAGCTTCTGATTTTCTTCCTGTAGAAGTGCCTGCTGGCAACTAGCCACATGTTTAGCCATGGTGAATTCACTCCTGACCTCCCTGAGTTGATCCTGTAGAGGGCCTATGTCTGCCACACCCTTTGATTTGGCGATCTGCATCCATGTGTGGGAACGGACTCTTTCTTTCTCTAGTTCAAAAAATAGAGGCACGGTGAATTTCTGCGGTATGATTTTGCCCGCCTCTAAAAAGGTGTAATATGAATTCAGATTGGGCGAAGGGCTAGGTTCTGGTATGTGTTCTCTTGCTATCTCTTCAGGCAGTTCTGCCTCACCCTCCCTTGGTGATGAGGGTCCTTCTCCTTCCCTCTTTTCTGTTTCTTGTAGCCGGGCCAGAGTATCCTGTAGAACGTTTTCGGCTTCCTGTAGCTGAGTTTTTTCTAACTTTTCCTGCCAGGTATTTTTCTTTGGACTCCCTTTCTCGTAGGTGACTGTGACCTTGGAGGGTGACTTTTCTTTGGGAGAAGTAGGTGTATCTTCGATGACGATCGGGCTACTGGATTTGGCCTGTGGCTTGCCCGTCTTTATCCTAACACTTCTCCGAGCCTTAAAGTACAGAGGAGTCTCCCTCTTCCTTTTGTCTTTTGGCTTAGGTGGCGTATTGAGGCCAGCTAATACAGCTGTTGCCTCCCGTGCCAAAATATCCACCTCCTTTTCTTTGGCTTTTACCTTTTTGGGGCTTCCTGTAGAAGCCTATTTCTGCAATTTCGGGCTTCCTGTAGAAGCCTTTTCCTTCAGCACTTTTGGGCTTCCTGTAGAGGACCCTTTCTTGACCGGTTTTGGGCTTCCTGTAGGAGCCTTTTCCTTTAGCAGCTTTGGGCTTCTTGTAGGAGCCTTTTCTTGAGTCTTTGGGCTTCTTGTAGAAGCCTGTGTCTTTGTTTTCGGACTTCCTGTAGAAGTCTGTTCCTTAGTAATTTTCGGGCTTCCTGTAGAAGCCTGCTTCTGTCTTCCTGTAGGTACAGGTGTCTCCGTCTTTGCTTGCTTGCCTGCCTGAATTTTGCTTTTTGCTTTGGTTGCAGGTGCTGTTGAGGTACTTGGGCTGACGTGGACTACCTCAACTTTGTCCATTCTGCCTTTCATCCTCTTTTCCCTTGCTGACAGGATTGGTGTGCCACCCTTTTCTTCGTCCTTCTTTTCCTCAGCCACTGCTTCCTTGTCTTCACTGCTGGAGGAGCCACTATCTTCAATCAACATTTTAATGTCCCCATCTCGTGTTAGATTCCTAAATGACTCCCAGGAGAGGGGAACTTTATATGAGTGCAGTGCATCTTCCACAAGCAGTTTTATTAACCCATGGTGGGCTATCTGATCAGGTATTCCCTCTCTTAGCTTTGTAGCACACTCCATTAGGGACTGCAGGAGATAATGAGGGATGCTCAGTTTTTGCTCTACAGGAAGGTCAATTCGGTGCCTCAACTCAGTGAGTAGCCGAAAGTGATATGCATACACGATGCTGAACCGGCCTTCAAAAGTAATATATTTCATGATTTGGAAACTGACTTCATTCCAAGGTGGTGATAAACTCGTTCTTCTCACCCCGTTTTTATCCTCCGAGAATTCTTCCTCAGGTGGAAAGAATTCTTTCTTTGCTTGCTGGCTCTGCTTTCGCTCTTCTTTATCCCACGACAGACCCATGGGCAGTTCTGTGATCCGACTTATATGCTCTGGGGTGAGTTGGAGGCTCAGACCTCTGAAGCTTACTGTGGCCAGTGTCTGAGATTTAGGTTTCAATGCCTGCAAGAATTCCTCAGCTACTTCATCATCGTAGCCCTGCAGCTTATCACAAAAAGGCATCCATTGTGCTCTGGTGAAGAGCTCTACCACTGCCGGGTTTCTCCTTAATTTGGAGGAATCTGTGGGTTCCCGCCTGAAAAACCCACCCAGCATGATGAACACGAGGGTTTTGACTAAAGGTGACAAATGCAAAGGAGATTCAGCATATTTCAGGCAGAGCATGCATACAATTCACAAAACACAGTCTAATTATACTGCTATCCTGTAGAAGCGATAGTATAGGCACAACAATCCGATATTTTTATGACCAGACTGTGAATAATGATCTTGCCACCTTTGAAAGCCAATTGCGGAAGGAGTTTCAGGGTTACCTTTTTTCTGCCACCTTTTCTTACGTGAGGAATTCACCTTCCTGTAGAACCGCGTTCCTGTAGAGACTGCTTCCTGTAGGACTGCGTTCCTGTAGAAACTGTTCCTGTAGGAGCAGTGTGCAAACTTCGGGGAGGACTGTAGTTGGCCAGCGGTCGAGAGGTGCTTCACCGGTGTTCTGGTAGCCGAAAGCTCCGCGTATCAACGTTTAGAGGAAATCAGAAGAGCCACTCGAGTTTTGAAGTGGAGGTTGATGAATACATGCGCATAATCTAGCCGATTAGATTTTGAATCGGCGCAGCTCGTGGCGCGGGGGGTGAGCTGTCCCCGCCGGACCGTTGGGCGACGTCACCCATCATTCACCTGCACATTCAGTCGCTGCCGCATTCATTCCCACAGATCTGCCTCCGCCCTTTTCGGTTAAACTCGTTTCTCGGTTGACGGGACTATCTTCCCGTGCGTGCTGCGTATTCTCTTTGTCGTGGCTGCCACCCAATTATCTGACTATACCATAACTAGCCGACGTGGCCAGTCAACTGGCCATACGGTCGCTCAACCATTCATTTCTACGCCATGCAAAACAAATCAAAGTAATACTCATGCGATTTGGTGGAAGGAAGGGTTGAGACACTTACCTGCGCGCGGCTGCACACGATTTTTTGGTTTTTGGACGACGGGGAGCGGATCTACCTGCTGCATGCGGCTTACACAGTCCCGGAGGCTCATGGTTACAGGATGCTGGCGATGGAGTGGATGCTCTGGTTGCCTGCGCCCGTGTTTTGCTTGCAGAGGGCGGTGCTGTGAATGGTGTCCACTCATGCAGGTTTGACTGTCACAGGATTCCCGCGGGGTGCCTTGTAACAGTCTCGCCTCCTTGGGTGCATGCTGCACGACGATGGATAGAATCTTCTGATCGCGCTCCCGGAGCTTCTGATGCTCGACATGGATGTGGTATGAGCTCTCGGTGCTTGTTTTTCTTTGACAAATGGCTTTACCACGAGAACTCATTGATCTGGTTTGCTGGTGCAGGGATCTTGGTTGCATGGCGACGAGGATGGTGGAGCAAGGTAACAACAATGTTCAGGAGTGCCAACAGTGGCATGCATGCATCCTACCCATTCCTCAGCCGCTAGATCTCCGTTTGAAACAAATTTTTGGCCGTCCCAAACTTCTACAGGAAGTTTCCTGTAGAACACAGAGCTTCCTGTAGAAATTTTGCACTTTCCTGTAGAAAATCCGCGCCTTCCTGTAGAAAGACTGCGTCCTCCTGTAGAAAGACTGCGCCTTCCTGTAGAAGATTCAAACCATGATAAAATTGCACATACCTTGAAAAACATGGGTGCTCTTGGAGGAGGTACTGATGAGTTTCCTTGACAGCATGATAAGGACCCTTGGCTGTGATTGAAGAGGCTTCTTCTCCTCCATAGAACATCTGCAACCTGCATGCAATTTTCATATTGTGCTTATTATTTTTATTTTTTCTTTTTTTTTTTTTTTTTTTTTTTTTTTTTTTCTTTTGAAAAGATAACAGGGGCGCCCCCAAAGAGGTTTTCACCCTTGCTACCTGCCCTGAGTGCCTCAGAGAGGTTTTCACTCAAGGATCTTTTTCAACCTTTTCTCTTTTTTTTCTTGAAAAAGCAATAGGAGCGCCTCAATGAGGTTTTCACCCCTACTACCTGCCTTGGGCGCCTCAGAGAGGTTTTCACCCAAGGATCTTTATTTTTTCTCTTTTTTTTTTTTTTTTTTTTTTTTTTTTTTTTTCAGATCTTCTTTCAGGGTGTGCCAGAGGCAGAGGCAGAACCCCTCTCTATGACCAATACAGATTTCTCCATAGTTTTGATAAACTCTTGTCTTGAGAGAGGTCTCCTATAGATCTTCAATCGATGCCCATTGACAAGCATGGGAATGGCTTCCTCATCAATGGTTCGAATGAGGACAGATCCATTGTCATGGCATTTCTCCACTGTATATGGTCCTAGCCATCTGGTTCTCAGCTTCCCCTTGAAGTCTTTGTATCTGGAATCATACAACAAAGCGCAATCTCCCGGCTGAAATTGCTTGTCATGGAGATGTTGGTCATGCCACACCTTCCTCTGAAGTTGAACCACTTCTGAGTGAAGGAGGGCCTGCATGCGGTGCTCATCCAGGCCATTCAGCTGCAGTAACCTTTCTTGTTGTGCATGGCTGAGATCTAGGTCCAGCTGAGCTGCCATCCTCAAAGTGTTATACTCAAACTCAATGGACAACAAAGCTTTCTTCCCATAGACCAGCTCATAAGGTGTGAAGCCGGTGGTGGTCTTCCAAGTGGTGTTGTAAGCCCATGTGGCCTCAACCAGGCGATCTGCCCAATCTTTTCTGCTACTGCTCACCACTTTGGTCAAGATCCCTTCTAATGCTCTATTGGTGACTTCCACCTGCCCATTTGCTTGAGGATGATAGGGAGTGGAAGTCCTATGCTTGATCTTGTGATGAGCTAGGAGATCTTCAACCAGGTTGGAGGTGAACTGGCTCCCTTGATCGGTGACCAGCTCTCTTGGATAGCCAAACTTATAGAAGATGTTCTCTCTTAGGAACTCGGCCACCTTCTCTTCTGTTGTTGCTTTGATTTCTTTAGTCTCTGCCCACTTTGTCAAGTAGTCAGTACACACAATGATGTAGGATCTTTGCCTTGAAGAGGGGTTGATTGGGCCCACAAAGTCCATGCCCCACTTCTCAAATGGCTCAAGAGTCACTTGAGGTTGGAGAGGCATCTCATCCCTTTGGGTCGGTTTCCCCATTCTTTGGCATTGGTCACACTGACTGACATATCTTCTGACATCTTGATGAAGTGTGGGCCAATAGTAGCCTGCCTGCAGGATCTTGAAGGCATTTCTCTTTGCTGCAAAATGCCCTCCACAAGGCCCATCATGACAAGTGAGGAGGATATCAAAGACTTCCTCCTCCCTTACACAACGCCTTAGGATCTGATCGGGGCCAAGCTTGAACAAGTTGCCCCCGATCCAAGTAAATGAGGCACTTTTTCTGATGATTCTGCTCTTCTCTTTTGAAGAGAGGTGCGGAGGGAACTGAGCTGAAACAAGGTAGTTTGCTATATCAGCAAACCATGGAGAGAGTACTGAGATAGCAAACAGATTCGCATCAGGCATCTGGTCATCCATCGTCCCATCTTCATCTGCAGACAGATCCAATCTAGACAAAAAGTCAGCAACAACATTTTCTCTACCTGGTTTATCAACAATGGTTAGATCAAACTGCTGCAATAAAAGTAACCATCTAATAATACGAGCATTCACATCTGGTTTATTCATTAAATATATAATAGCTGCATGTTCAGTATGTACAAAGGTCTGGTAACCAGTAATATAATGTCGGAACTTGTTCAATGCATGGACCACAACCAAGAATTCCTTCTCGGTTACAATGTAATTCAGCTCAGCTTTGGACAAGTTTTTGCTAACAAAGTAAATGGCATATGGAAGTTTCTGCTCAACTTGTCCTAAAGCTGCACCTATGGCTTTGTTCGAGGCATCAGTGTGGATGTGGAAAGGTAGGGCCCAGTTTGGACCTCTCAGGATTGGGGCTGACACCTTCTTGTCCTTCAATTCATTTAAAGCCTTCTGACAATCGTCAGTCCATTTAAACTCCACATCTTTTGCCAACAAACCAAACAATGGCGAGGCTAGCTTGCTGAAATCTTTAATGAATCTCCGGTAGTATCCTGCTAATCCCAAGAAACTCCGGACATCCCTTACCTTTTGAGGAGGTGGAACCCTCTTGATGAGAGCAATTTTGTTAGGATCCACCTGCAATCCTTGGGAAGAAATGGTATGGCCTAGCACGGTCCCTTTAGTCATCAGGAATTCACATTTTTCAGGACTGAGGGACAGGTTCATTTCAGTGCATTTGGTTAGGACTTTCCCCAGGTTTGACAAAGCTTCCTGGAAGTTGGCCCCATATGGAGTAAAGTCATCCATGTATATTTCCACTGCATCATGGACCAGCTCCGAGAAGATGCTCAAGACAGCTCTCTGAAAGGTAGCAAGAGCATTGCATAGCCCAAAGGGAAGGACTCGGTAGGCAAAGGTACCCCAAGGACAAGTGAAGGTGGTCTTATCTTGGTCTTCCGGGCTGATTTGGATTTGATTGTACCCGCTAAACCCATCCAGGAAAGAGGAGAACTTCTTTCCTGCCAGTCCATCCAACACTTGATCTATGAAAGGTAGAGGGAAGTGGTCCTTCTTGGTAGCTTTGTTTAGCTCACGGTAATCCACACAGATTCTCCACTTCCCATTCTTCTTGGGAACCAACACTAAAGGGGACACCCATTCACTATCTGAGATGGGGTAGATGAATCCGGCATCCAACAGTTTCTGCAATTCTTCCTTGACAATGTCCTTAAGGGCTCGATTCATTCTCCTCTGAGGTTGCCTAACCGGTTTACAATCCTCTTTGATGTATTTATGATGGGTACAGACCGAAGGATGGACTCCTTTCATTTCCTTATAGCTCCAAGCAAAAGCATCTAGGTGGTTGGCCAATAGACTACACAGCTCCTTTTCCTGAGAAGGAGATAAGGAGGAGCTGATCTTCAATGCTTTCTCAGGGCCGAACTCCACATTCTTAACTCTGGGAGTGACAGGGTTGGTTGTACAAAGATCCACTAAGGTGCTAGCTTGGGCATCCTCCACCAATTTTTCTAAGGGTAGTGCACTGGAAGGTGGGTTTTGGATCAAGTTCTCGATCAAGTCATCCTCGGTTGGGGGGTTTCTTCTAGTGGTATCTAGGGTACACAGAAGTGTTGAATACACCTCGTCTTCTTCTCCTTCCTCCAACTAGAGTGGTAAATCATGCTCTAAAGAGGGTTGGGCAGGAGGGTATAGGACTAGCTGCTTGGACATGGGACCATTTTTGATGGTCATGTTTCCTGCCCGACAACTTATGTAAGCATCTGCAGTAGCTAACCAAGGCCTTCCCAAAATGAGAGGATATCCAGTAAGCTTGGCCTTTGGTTGCAGAACCAGGAAGTCTACAGGGTATTCCCAGGAATCAATGGAGACCATGACATCCTCCACAATCCCTTCAGGAGTCACGGTGGAGTGGTCTGCTAATTGTAGTACTGTCGAGGTCTTCCTCAAGGAACCCTGAAGATTGAGTTTAAGCATGGTATCCCTGGTCATCACATTGATGGCCGCCCCCAGATCAATCAAGGTGTGGGGGATAATGGTGCCATTAATGTGAACATCTACTACAAGACTTCCAGGATCTAGGTACTTTGGGCAGATGACTTGTCCTAGCATAAGGTCAGACAGTTGCCCTATGACATTGATAGTTGAGGCATCTTTCTTCCGTCTGCCTGGGTGTTTGAAACACTTATCCTTAACCAGCTTGTTATATATGGGCACATCCTTGATGGCTTGGAGAAGTGGGATTTTTACACACAACTGCTTGAGCTCACCCAAAAGCTCATCTTCTTCTAGGTTAGGTTGTGTGGTGGTTGTTAGTCTCTCAAGAAAGGGTGGAATAGGCTTTGGTTCACTCTCCTGATGGTCTTCCTCATCCTCTGGGGGAGGAGGTTGGCGATCTGGAAGAGTCTTTCCAGATCTAAGATTGATCTCCTGGATCTCCACAGCATAGGTAGGGCATGAGGTTTCCCCAGTGTATACCTGCTGGGCCTGTCTATTGTTGGGGTTCGGGTTCGGTTGAGCAGGCATTTGAGGTTGCCTTGGAGGAGCAGGAGGTAATGGTTGAGGTTGCACTGGTGGTGGAGGCAAAATGGCAGAAGGAGTGTTGTATTGGGGCCTCCACCCCGACTGAGGTGCATTCCATTGAGGCTGTGGCTGGGTATGTGAGTGATATGGATGAGAAGTAGGTTGAGTGGGGTACTGAGGTGGATAAGACCATGGAGGAGGCATGGACCATGAAGGATGAGCAGGGGGACCCCAGGAAGGCATAGGAGTTGACTGGTTGGGGTTGTAATAAGCTTGAGATGCCCCTTGCATCCCCTGCTGATAAGGTCTAGATCCTTGTGGCCTCCTTTGGTTGAGGTAATAGAGAGGCTCTGTGGGAGCTTCGGTCCCTTGGTACATGGCTTTAAACCCAGGTAAGGTTGGACACTGATTTGTGGGATGGTCCTCCTCACAAACGAAACACACTTCAACCGAATGCAATGGACATTCGTTCTTAGGGTGCCTCCTTGTGCACCTAGGACAGAAGACAGCCAAGGCTCTCTCAGCCTCTTCTTTCTTTTGCTGAATCCTGAATGTATCAAGCTGCATGGCAATGGTTTGTCTCACCTCACTCTTAAGATCTTCTAATTGGTTTGCAAGCTCATGTTTGGAGAAAGGGACACTAGTGGAGAGGTGGTTTCCTCTACCTCGTTTCCGAGCTGCCCTGGAGTGGTTTCTAAATACAGTCTTGATGTCCTCATAAGGCAGTTGGTAAATGTCCCCCCCAGCTAACATGTGAAGGGTATCTAAGAGGTCTTCAGGGACTCCTCGGAGTAGGACCAACTTGAGGGATTCAGGGTCAAGTGTGCACCTGGCCCACTTATAGCTTAGTTGGAACCTCTCCTCATAATCTTCTAAGGACTCATCATTTCCCATGGACATCCGAAAGATTTCCCCCTTTGTTTCCTTGGACCTACAGTAATCCCGGTACTTGGTGTTGAAAGCTTGCTGCATCTGAGCCCAAGTAGTGATACTATTCCCAGGTAAACCCATGAACCAACGTAGTGCTGCATCCTTGAGAGTGGAAGGGAAAAGTTTCAACTTTTGCTCATCTTCAGTATAGTCATAGGTTCTACAAAGGACAGAAAACTCAAACAGGAAGGTATCTGGATCTTCAGTGGTCAACCCATGGAAGTGAGGTAAGGCGGAGGGGCTAATGTTTTTCATTTTCATCTCTCCATTGGTCTCTCGGATGGGGAAGGCACCTTCTATTCTCTCATCTTCTCTTCTATTGTCAGCCATAGCTTCAGATGGATTGGTCTCTAACTCTTCTTCTACTATAGGGTCTTTGGATATCTCAGGTTGTTTACCTATAGGTTCTTCTGGGTCACTGTCACCAAAGAAGAGAGAAGGGTGACTCAGTGATGTGGTGGGGGTGTTTGGTAGGAATTTGCCTGACCTATCTCGGTTCCTACGAGGCATGAAATGGAAAAGACTTTCTTTTTCTTTTTGCTTGCTTTTGCTTTGCTTTTCTTTTGGTACCTGCAAAACTGAGACAGATTGATCTACAACTAACTATGAAAGATGCAAAATTAACTGAAAGCAGGAAAGAACTAATCTACTTTGCTCAAATGAAATTGCAGAAAGGAAATGCTAGTCTATGAAAGCAGGAAATGCTAATCTAGGAAAGCAGGAAATGCTAATCTAGGAAAGCAGGAAATGCTAATCTAGGAAAGCAGGAAATGCTATGCTACTTTTGCAGAATGGAAATGAAGTAAACTACTTAGCAGAAAGTTGTAGTAGAAAATAGAAGAATAGCAACAATCACCAATACTTTGCCGCTTCCCCGGCAATGACGCCAAAAAGATGGTGAGCTCCAGTATTGTAGCAATAATGCTACAACTCCTGGGGCTTCCTGTCTCTTAATTTTATCAACCCGGTAGTTCGTACAAACTTGGAAGCGACGGTGCTGTATGCACAAGTACTAGCTCTTGTCGAAGCTCTCACTTGGTCAGCTGGCACAAGTCCGCTAGGGCTCAAGCCAACTTCTATAGGCTCACAGAAGAAGCTTTATCAATGATGGATGAAAGCTAGCTCAAAGAAGACTAATCTACTTGGCAAAAATGAACTGAAAGCAAATCAAAACATGGAAACCCTAGGAAACCCTAATTTAACTAGTCTAACCTCTATGATGCAAAGAATGTGAAGGAAACTTCTACCAATGATGCCATTACTTCTAATAAGTGAAAATGCATGAATCTAATCTACTTGCAGCTTAAAAGACATGTTTTTGTATTTTTTCTTTAAGTGGATGGAGTGATTGTGTTTTTGTGCTTATTAGGGTTTGGTTGTGCAAATGTGATGCGGAAGGAAGGAAAGCTTGGGAAAGGTTGGGGAGGCTAGGAGAGGTTCCCAGAGATCCTTAGCATCAGTCCACAGAGGTTCCTCACGTTCAGAGGCTCAGCAACCGAGTGAGTGGCCTCCTACAGGATGTCTGCAGGGGATTCTACAGGAAACGCACAGGTTTCTACAGGAAGTCTACAAATTACTACAGGATGACCTACCGTGGGTGTTTGAAGTGATGGTGGAGTGATGGAATGGTAGGGGGAGATGTGTAAGGTAGGAATAAGGCTGGTGATGGCTCAGGAGTGGAGAAGTAGGATGGAGAACGAGTGTGTGACGTGGGTTTATGGATGAAAGGTTATAACAACGAAATGTCTAAAGGATGGAGTTACGTGAAGAGTGGAGGAGTTTAGGAGATAACAGGGTGGAGCAGAGGTTGAGGATGTGGTTGTATGCGTGATCAAGACGAAGAAGGAGGTAAGAAAATGATGAAAAGTAGTGTAAATGAAACAAATGCTTATGACTGTCACCAATATGAAAATTCATTAACCTAAACTACCTGAACTCAATGAACAGCAAGATAAAGTGTGTAAAGGAATGTGCATGAAGTGGTGATGAAGGTGTATGGTGCAAGAGTGAAGTGCATGGAAAGATCTATCATAAACGAGACTATGTTGCAGCATGTATAAAGTGAAGAACTGCGTATTTTTGTGGCTGGCATAGGCTGCACTCCAATCTCCAAATAGAGATGGTAGTGGAGACTTTCTCAACCCTTTTTGCTGGAGCTCCAATGTATTATCAACCTGCTAATCTAACTAAACAACCGAAAGCAATTCAACCATAAACTAGTCCTATCTATGCTCATGAAAACGACTAAATTACCAAACTGTGAATTCGAATTGCATGTGAAAATAACCAAACTCAAAGTGCTGGAACGAAATGCAAACACATTACAACACTGAGGAGATCTATTGCTCTCAGGTTGGGCCCTAACCTGAGAGCTATAGCTCCTTGAGAAAACTCAGAACTAGATCAAAATCTGCCTTCTTTATTCATAATCTGATATCATGCCAAATTGGCTTACAAAAAGGAACAAAGACCGAGCTGTGCTCAAAAATTACAATAGTAATGCGAAAGTTTCAACAACCTATCAAAGGCTCCATACTTATGCAAAACGATCATCCAACAAGTGTCCTTGATTTTAGGAGCTCGGCTATCCAACTGAAGTTTAACTTGCTGATCCTGTAGGACAGTCATAATTGCTGTTCCTGTAGAACAGTTATAACTGCTGTTCCTGTAGAACAGCTGGCTGCTTCTAAGCTCGATGGGGAGATGGATTGGAGCTTGGAGTTCTTGGTGGGAATCACGAGGAAGGTCCCAAGACTGTGGACATCCTCTCCTAAAAACCAGCAGTGCCACCTCCTTGTCTCCTTGTCTCCTTTTCACATGGTCTTTTCTCCCTTTTAATGCAAAAACCTGAGATCATAATGCATTAGTCACGTAGATAAAGTGTCTACCCTTCTTCCTACAAACAACACGAATAAACTAAGAAATGCATGCATAAGCAGTAAAAAGTGAATGGTTTGACCAAAACAAGTAGGCCAAATGAGCCCAAATTATACCAAAAATTGGGGCTCATCAGTGACAAATTTTAGTGTAACAGATTGCCCCCTAAAGTGCGAAGCCTGTAGTAGATTAGGGTTTCATATCATCTAGGAAGGGTGAAGTACTTTATCATTTCAAGGATTATCTTGTGGAGAGCCCATTCGGAACCTGCAAGTATTCAACACAAAATACATATATAAGATCATATCATCACTGAGGTAGGCATTCCCATACTCAGATTGAAAACTTTAACTAATTGACTATCTACTGCTCTGATACAGGAATGATTCTGTAGTACATCATAATCATAGAATTTTGTAGACACAGTATGGACGCAGCCATCTGTTTATGATTAGTCTATTGTACAATGAATACAAAACTCCTCGCAGCTTGGATGGTGGAAACTAGATCGAGGGTCTTCATTTCTACTTCCCGAACAGGTACGATTCTATCCATGCGAATAAATGAGTTGATGTCGAACATGGTAGAAACCACTTGATTACCAGTCAATGATGTAAACTATTAACAAGCGTGATAGAGACCACCAGTGATGTCAATGGTTCTCAAAGTACCCAGTACAATCCATGAGATGTGAATGAATGAGTTGATGTCGAACATTTCACGGAATCCTTCGATCGAAAGTCAATGATGTAAACTGACGTCAAAGGCGAGAAACCTGCCATTGATGCATGCAGACTTCAAGGTACTGACGATTCCTAGGTCATCTTTCTAGATAATGTGCTGATGTCGATAGAAAGCGACCCGTTACAGGCAAGCCCACAACACGAAATCATAGATCAAGTTGAAGAAATATAGCTGTAAGGACTGACTCAGGGATGGTAAAAATGGATGACAAGTATTTTGCAGATGAATGTTTATTGCAGAGACCTCTTGAACACATAACGACATGACAGATGGCTTGGTGACATTTGACCCAAATTTAATACCCGGCTAAAGACTTTCAATGTGGTTTGATCAACTGTGAGGCAAAGGATTTCCCAACCCAGGTGAATGAAAGTGTCGTGTTCAAGAGCGGTAATAAGGCTTCTTTTGAGATAAAGGATAACAAAACAAATGGGTTCATTTTTCTCTCTTTTCCCCCACCATTTCTGGCAAGTACCTCTTTATTTTTTACAAGCTTGAGGAGGATAACATATGCTTGATTATAAGCTCATCCTTCAGATGAGTCCAACTTAGTTTTGATTCGAACCCTAAGAAGGAGTGGTCTGTTCCTGTTTGTAATCGAACAGGTCCTTTACTGTGAAATTTTAACGAGTCCAGTATAGGAGAAACTCGGCGTTTTTCATTTTTAGAGAGTCTGAAAAAACTAAAGAAGACTCCAGGCTGAACTTTTTTGTAAAGTTGTGTCTCCCAAGCCCGAAAAAGTATAAAATAATACTTGAGAGAACCGCTTAGTCTTGCGACCAAGGAGTACTTTCATGATTAGTGCCTCTGACCTGAAAAGTAAAAAGCGATCAAGGACATGTCGTTTTATTTCGGTATCGAGTTTGAAACGACAAAAACCCGGCAATCTTTTCCTGTTTTTACGGTCAGAAAAGAGCTGTAAGGGGACCGTCTTTTAATTCCATTTTAACGAGTGTAAAAGAAACGCTTGACAATATTTTCATATTTTAGGAGTCAGAAAAGGGCTTAAAAGATGACTCTGATGTTTTGGTTTGTGAAAAATGATAATTTTCCTTGAAAGTCCTATTGTCCTGCACAAAAACGACACATTACTCATACCTGTTTAAGATAAGCAAAAATGCATTGAGAAATATCCTTCCATGGTGAAAAATAAATAAATTTAGCATTCATTTATCCAAAAAACCTATAAAAAGACTTTTTACCATGTCATTTTTACCATTTTACTGTTGAAGGAGAGAAAAGGGCTTTTAGCAAGAAACTTCCCATGGACTTTGCGGAGAATCCGACCGTCGGAATCGAGTGTCGTCTCTTTCAGGTATTTCACAACATCCTCCTCTTTGTTTTCATCCGTTTAGAATTTCATTTTAAGCCCCATTTTGATTTTTTGAGGGCTTTGGGGTTTTAGGATCCGCCTTTCGAGGTACGCAGGTTCCCCATGGGTGACCTGCGTACCCCGAAATTTTTCGTTTATGGGAAAATGGCGGGAGTACGCAGCCTGCCTTCAGAACAGCTGTGTCCATACGCTCTGTTTCTGAACGCGGGGTGCGTACTCTGCGCAAAGCAATTTCAAAACCCCAAATCTCAAAACCTAACCATCAAATTTTGATTTAATGAATTCTAATGAATGTTTTCTGGTGTGTAGATTGCCCACCATGCTTGATTGGCGCGAAAGAGAACATGAAGATGTCGATTTGGCTGCAATAGATCATCAACCCTCCATTGATGCTTTGAAGGCATGCGGTCTCTACAAATACTGGGCCATACCTGGCATGAGGGCCTAGGTGCGATTCTTAGAATGGCTGGTTGAAAGGTGGAATGTTCAGGATCAATGCTTCTACATCGGAGGGCACCAGCTCGAGATAGAGCCCTCTGACATATATTTTCTCACTAGCTTGCCTAATAGGGGCGAGCAATTGACTCTGTCCGGGACTAGGCCGGTGGCCAATCCCTTGCTAGCCTCCGGCTAGAGTGGTGCAACAATCAAAACCAGGAGAAAGGGATAGAAATCAAATACATATCCATGCCCGAACTTATGGTAATTGCCTTTGCAGTTACCAGACTCTGTGGCGCAGCCGCCTTGCACATTGCCACCGGGTCCCAAATGCGGATGGCGATAGATTGCTACCGAGGCACCATTTTCAATTGGTGTGATGCTGTGTTGACCAATATGAAGGGCCAACTGACTAGGGCAAAGAATGAGCAATTAAATACCTTTGGGTATGGGCCTTTAGTTGTGAGCTTTTCCCTAGAGAGGGTTCCGATGCTGATCCCACAGCATCTCACTGTTCCAGCTGGGCCTCCTCGGGAGCCAAAGTTGATGCGATGGGTTACGGTGATGGCTCGGCATCCTGATGAGGGAGCGGGAGTTGTTCGATTTCCTGCGGGTTACTTTCACTGGTTGGAGGACCAGGTCTTTGCGATTCAGGACTTTCCTTATGCCGGAGTAGATTTTCGCGGTGATCTGGACATGGTTCTTCCACAGGGAGAACAATGGGACGACATAGGTATTTCATTTTCACAAGTTTATAATTTTTTTACCTTTTATTTGTTTTTATATCGTCTCAAAACTGACAGTGACAAATTTCAAAATGCAGATGTAGGTCCACAGCGTCCGGCCAATCTCCGGCCATTCGAGAGGAGAGTACCAGTTGCACCAGCACCGGCCCCACAGGATGCGGCCGCAGAGACCTTAGCCGAGCTGGAATAGGACCTAGAGCGTCTCACAGCAGACATACCAGAGACGACTATAGATGATATTCCTATCCGACTTCAGCGCTATGTGCTCGCAGTCCCAGGACCTTTCAGGAGGTTCCTGTGTAGCGTAGCGCGGGCAGTGGTCTCGTATAGAGAGCACCATCAGTGATTGGCTAGTCACTTTTTGTAGACACATATGACATTTTTGGTTTTTTGTACTTATCATTTTTGCCGATCATAAGGTGTTTTTCAACCTATGATCGAAGACGATGTATATTTTTGACACACTCCTATCTATATATATCATTATTACCGGCTTATCTTGTTAAACATGTATAATGAAATGTTTTTAAATTTACATTTATGATTATTGCAAATGTCTGTCTAACATTCGAGAAGAAATTGCATCTGCTAATGTATTTAATGACCTTGGAATATGCTGATATTCAATGTAATCAAACTCACGTTCCAAGAGGCGCACTCTCAAAAATAACCTTAATAACACTGGATTTCTAATGGCATATACTCTATTAAGCTGTAATACAACGAGTTCAGAATCTAACCTCACCATCAAACTCCGAATCCCAAATGAAATAGATTCAGATAATAACTCAATCACTGCACTGTATTCTGCAATGTTGTTTGTTGTTTGACCGAGGCTCACCCCATGCATAGAAACTAACTCGTCAGAGGGTGAATAGATAACCCAAGCTGCGGAAGAGATATTCCGTGTACTACGACAAGCACCATCAGCAAATCCAATGTACGTTTGGAGAGGCGTAGACATCTGCAATATCAAGAGAAAAACCAAGATAAGCCAGAATAACGACGAAAAACACACTCTCTAAGCTAAGCACATTGTCTATACTAACAAACACACCAGCTAGAAAGAAAAACTAACCTAACTAAATCTCCATACCCATCATTTAAGCATAATACCTCTTTAGGTAAAGTCCATTTCTGGGCTTACCCAAAGAGTCCTCATCAAAATCTACTAGCTCATAGGCCCCTTTTGCTAGCTTTCGCTTGACAATGTATGGCCCATGCCACATAGGAACGAATTTACCAAAACCTAATTTATCGTTAGCTTGATCATATAATAGCACTAGGTCTCCTTCCGAAAAATTACGAGGGGTCACGTTGCAATCATACTGAGCTTTCATCCTTTTTGCATGAGTCTCGATTGCCAATGCACCGTCACGTCGAGTCTCATCTAATTTAGCTAAGTATAATAGACGCTTCTCCTCTTCGGAAGTAGCTGGAAGTAATTCGATAGCCATTTGAAGTGATGGGATTTCGCATTCAATGGGCAACACTGCTTCCAAACCATAAACTAGTTGGAAAGGAGTGAACCCTGTTGATGTTTTTACTGAAGTTCGGTACGCCCAAAGCGCTGAAAATAACATGTTGTGCCAATTTGACCGATGAATACCAATGATTCGTCGGATCATGATAACAAGAACTTTGTTGATGGACTCAACCAAACCGTTTTCTTGGGGATAATAAGGAGTAGAACTATCATGACGCAAACCAAGCTGGCTTGTAAGTTCTGTCATCATAATGTTTCGAAAATGGCGCCCATGGTCAGTGATTATCGCTTGTGGGACACCAAACCTAGCAATAATATGATTGAATACGAAAATCGCAGCTGTCTTGCCGTCAGCCTCGAATGTAGGCATCGCCTCGGCCCACTTAGTAAAATAATCAACCGCAAGGATGATATACGCATGCCCCCCGGCCGAGTGAGGGTTACATGTAATAAAGTCGATACCCCATTTAGAAAAAGGACCAACGGCAATTATAGGGTCGAGAGGAGCAAGTGGTGCGCGCATCTTGCGATCAAACACTTGACAGTTGTGGCATTTTCGGACCGCAATGATACAATCTTTAAACATGGACGGCCAGAAGTAGCCATCACGCAACACCTTCTGAGCTGTGGCATACCCAGACATATGACCGCCACACGCTCCAGAATGACAGTCATTCATAACCCTTTCTGCCTCTTCATGAGTTAACCAACGACGAAAAACTAAATCCGCCCCACGACGATAAAGAGTATCTCCAATAATTTTGTACTGTTGGGACTGGAATCGAATTTTTCGGCGTTCCGACTTTGAAGCTTCGGGCCGAAAGGATTGGGTTTGGAGATAGACAATTATATACCCATACCACGGATCTAAAGTTCTGATGAGAAACAGAGATTCGTCCGCAATGGGTTCCTCTACCACAGTTTCCGTGTCAGCACGCGGGAAGTCACACATCAATTCCAAAAAAACTAAAGATTTCTTAGACTTAGATTTTTCAAACTCCAAGTCGAACTCTTGTAAGATAACAATCCATTTAGAGTACTTGCCCCCTAGCAATTGTTTAGTCAAAATGTAAATCATAGGGTTGCAATCCGAAATGACTGTAGTTTTACGGAGAAGAATGTAATGACGAAAACGCTGGACAACCTGAACAGCTGCCAGGGCCAATTTCTCCACATGCGAATATTTTAGCTCAGTGGGATTTAACGTCCTACTAAGATAATATATCACATGTTCCGTGTCGAATTCATCTTCCTGTACTAAGACCATTCCAATAGTGGAATGAGCGGCGACGAGGTACAAAAAGTAATCCTGGTTGTAGTTGGGAGGATGCAGCAACGGTGCATGGGTCAACACGTGCTTTAGCGCATCAAAAGATTTCTGAGCTATCTCATCCCAAGAGAATTGAGCATTTTGTTTCAACAACTGGGTAAAACCTTTGGTAATCTCGGCATAGTTAGGAATGAATCGGCGTAAAAAGTTTGCTTTCCCCTGCAAACTTTGGAGTTAGCGCAAACTCGAAGGAGGAGGCAATTTGATGATAGCTTCGACCTTCGAGGGATCGACGCGAATGCTGGCTTTTGAAACTACAAATCCCAGCAATCGTACCACTTCGATGCAGAAGACACATTTGTGTGGGTTCAACCGTATACGATAATGCCTACACCTCATAAAAATTGCGCGTAAATGGACAAGGTGATCAGCTCGACGTAAAGAGTGAGTGGGCAAGTCATCGAGATACGGTTGCACAATGTGCTTGATGTCATGAAATGCATAATACATCGCCCTTTGAAAAGTGGCTCCGGCATTCTTAAGCCCAAAAGGTAGTTTGCAATAAGCAAATGTCCCCCATGGACAAATGAAAGCCGTTTTTGGTTGATCGGCAGGTAGAATATTGATTTGGTTGTAACCAGAAAAACCATCCATAAAGGAAAATATTTCACTGCCGGCACAATCATCAATTATTTGATCGATATAGGGCGTGGGATAGTTGTCCTTGGGACAAGCACGATTGATATCCCTATAGTCGATACATATTCTTATTGTTCCCTGCTTCTTGTTAACTGGAACAATATTCGATACCCAATCCGTTAACGGGATCGGATAAATGAAACCTGCTTTCAACAGCTTCTCAACTTCTGCTTTAATTGCAGCCGCTTTCCGAGGGTGGATCTGACGCAGACGTTGCCAAACGGGTTTAGCGTCCGGTAAGTCTTGATCTCATGAACAACAATGGAGGGATCAATTCCTGGCATTTCCTCATAGGACCAGGCAAACACGTCACGGAATTCTTGAAATAGGGCCTTGTATGTTTGAATTTCGTCATCGGAACACGAGGCACCTATATGAATGTGTTCAACAATTCGAGGCTTCACTGAAATGTCAATGGGAATAGTGCGAGAAACATTTCCCAAATTCAGCTCTGAATCAGGATGTTTCATAGGACTCTGAGCGTCTTTGACATATTCAGCTGTAAAAATTGACGAGAAATCGTTTTCAAAACGATCATCCTCAGGTAAAAACGAAGATCTATGATGGAGATCTTCCCATGGTAAGTTGTCTACGCACCAGACTTCACAAAGTTGCTCGTCAGATGACACAACTTCGGTAAATGTTATTAACTCCGAGGATGACGCGAAAAGGGATTCCTCGCGGACCACATTCATTTGGTCGATTTGGGTTGAACTTGAGTCGGAAAAAGACTGCACGTCCTCATAAGCAATTTTATATGAACTCAAAGGCATTGCATTACCGAATGAGTCTATCTCAGATTCAGATGGGACAATCCAAGGATCATCGTAAATAATAGTGTCTGAAGTAATCATATGAATGGATGCGAATGAAGGGTCTGCGTTGATCGGAGGAAAAGGAAAAGTTCCCAGTAAACCGGAATCTTTAACTAATCCTACGCCAACATCCTTATAAGGGATAGTCGTTTTACCGACATGCTGGATACTCTCTGAAGAGGCTGGGTCAGATGAAAAATAAGCCAGCTGGTCTATTGTCACGATCTTGCCATTATGTGGAAACTTTATGACTCTGAAGACCGATGAAACGACCGCTGTCATAGCGTAAGACCAACTTCGACCCAAAAGAAGGTTGTAGTCTAGAGGGCCATCAACCACCTCCACATCTAGACTAACGGTTTTTCCTTCAACCCCTATAGGCAAATCCTGTAAAATGCCAAACGGATGGAACCCACGGCCATCAAAGGCCTTAAGAATAGTCGGGGATTGGTTCAGCGAAGGAGAACCAAGCGATCTCCAACACTGAATCGACATAATACACGTGGAAGCTCCCTCATCAATTACAGTCCGATGAATAGGCCTGTTTTTTACTATCACTGGAATATGGAAAGCCATCTGATGAGGGAGACGCGGTGTACTATTTTCTAGATCAAAGATTATCAGGTTCGGGTCCTGAACATCAACAGCTCCTATAGCCGACAAAAGTAATTTTCGCTGTGCTGGGCATGATTGCAGCACTTCTAAAGCTGACATTGCTGAGGGTGAAACAGCTAAATCCTCAACAATGTTGTAATTCTGGGCCGCTCTCGCATGTGGATTGAAAGCAGACCTTCGAAGTACACCCTTGGCGGGCGGTTTTATTACTAAGTCAGGGTTAGGTTTCTCGATCTGTAGTGGATCAGAACTGGGAGCTGAGATTGATGGATTTGAACGAGAAGATTCTGCTTCTTTCGACCCATCAACAGGACTTTTACTACCATAATCGTGAGATCGAGTCGCAATCCTTACATGAGACATCATCAATATGGGTTCTTTAGTGGCACTCGAGGAAGAACCTATCATCTTACTCTCTTGCTTTGGAAATGGATCTTTCAAAACAGTAGGAGTTGAGGAACCTTTGACGATTTTCACAACCTCGGCCCGATGGGGGCAATCTCTTGTAAAATGATCCTCTTCACAAATTAGACAAGGATATCGAGGTTTTCGCTTTTCGTCATTGGATTCCGACTTTTCTGTTTTCTCCTTTGGAGTCTTGTCTGCTTTACCCTTCTTCTTACCCTTCTTTTTCCCACCGTTTTTTGATTTAGCCGTAGATGACTCTACAGCGTGAATATCGGCAGAAACTTCAGGAGAAGACTCTCCTGTCGGGGAATCTGGTAAGGTTATAATGGGCGAAGAATTCTTTGAAGATTTCTTCTTGCTTTTAGTATTTACCGTACCAATCATGCCATCAGCAGCATGAGATCCCGAAGGAGCAGCAGCGATTTGATTTGACTTTGGAAGATCTGGGATCTTTTCATGTAACGTACCTGACTGAGTGTAAACTAAGTCAAGGTATTGCGCTTGAGCAATTACTTGCTCCTCAGTAACTACTCCGGCCTTAGCTACATCTTCAGTAATCTTCGGTAATAATGATTTAACAAACCATTCAGCTACGATTTGGTCCGGAATAAAAACTTTCACTAACCGCTGTCGACATCTCCATTCATGGATATGATCGGAAATATAAGTGGAGGTCGACTGTTTTAATGAAGTTAATAGCTCCGTGCCGTTATCGTATCTGACCGGTAACTGAAAATGAGTTAGGAACGAGGTAGCTAACTGACTAAAATTGTAAAAAGAGGCCCGTGGTAACTCAATGTACCACTTGGCCGCGAGACCAATGAGCGTACGCTGGAAAAGACGTAAGCGGATCGAATCATCCGAAATGGAATTTGAAGCACACCAGAGGTGGTAAGTCATCACATGATTGGACGGATCCTCTCCAAACTTACCTTCGAACTTGGGTATATCACTGGGCAACTTATTTGGCATTGGCGGCCAGAACGGAAGATATTGTATTGGATCGTTCGTTAGGCGCGTCAAGTCTGGTAAATCCAAATTTGCGATAAACGGTAACTGCCGATTAGGATCCCTAAAACTCTGGGTCACAAGACGAGTCCCAGGAGGAGGATATCCAGGATAACTTGGAACAGGAATCGCATTCGGGATATTATATCCTCCTGGAAAACAAGGATTAACCGGACCATACTGGGGTTGCTGAGGTTGTTGATAAGTGTACCCAGGATATGGTTGATACTGGTAAACTGGCTGTTGGACAGCAGGCCCGTATTGGTACTGTCCCTGGTACGGTTGATAAGCGAATTGTGGTTGACTAGTGACAACCGTACTTAAACCAGGTTGTCCTGCAGGCATCTGAACCGTAGTTTGAATCGTAGATCCAGACAATGGTAAAGATGTCTGAGGAGTAGTTGCAGAGACAGTAGAAACCGGAGCTGTTGATACTCCAGAAGCAAGTGTGGTGGAAGGAGCAGATGTTGTGGTAGTTGCAGCAACCGTTGTTTGAGATGGAGTACTAGGTGCAATTGGCGGCTGAGTAACTACCGAAGTTACAGAAGTTTGAACATTAGAATGGACTGGTTGCTGGGATGGACCAGCAACTAAAGGTTGTCCAGCTTGAGATGACAACTGTATACTTGGCTGCAATACCTGTTGAACTTGCGATGGATCCCACACTATGTTCATTCCAGGGTATTGACCCATGACACGTTGAGGATATTGAGATCCATAACCGGGTTGAGGATAGGATTGATAACTGAAAGGCACAGTTCCCGTACCTTGAACATATGACTGACCTTGAGGTGGTTGATAACCTTGACTTGAGTATTGACCTTGAGGTTGATAACCTTGAGGTAAATACTGATACTGGGGTTGACCTTGACCTTGAGGTTAATACCCTTGAGGTAAATACTAATACTGAGGTTGACCTTGGGGTACATATTGAGGCTGGGGTTGACCTTGAGGAATGTATTGTACTATGGGTACATACTGTCCTTGAGGTTGCCCCCCAGACACAAGTTGTGTACCTTGAGGTTGCCCACCAGGCGTTAATTGAGGCTACGCCCTAGGCGGTAATTGACCACCTTGAGGTTGAGAACCGGGAACTGAACCTGACATCATGTAAATGTCTCCTACACCCAATGGTTTATTACCATTGTTTCCAGCTAATAAACCATGATCAATGGGTTAAGGAGATGCTCCCACAAAGGTACCAGAAAGTGACTGATACCCGGAGGGAACAGAAGGACCGTCGTACAAGAAAGATTCAGGAGATTGAGTGAACACGGACGACTGACCAGACATATTTACAGGAGTATAAATACCTCCAGGTGGAAAAGGAGTTCGAGGTGGAGAAAAACTTATCTCTGAGTTGTCTAAATAATTGGTTAACGAAAGGTACCAAGTAGTACTTCTAGGAGGACTGTAAAAGATAGATTCACGCTCCCTTGGATCAATAGTAGGTTGATCTTCAAGGGTAGATACGCCTAATTCTTCCTCTGGAGCAAGTTCTTCAATAGCTATCAAAACAGCAGGAAGATGTTCGGTGATGACTCTTTCTACCCTAGGTGAATCAGGTGCACTAGAAGTTGGAGTAATAGGTTCAGATACTTCAGGTTCTTCGCCTATATCACTAGTAGATGAAAAACTACCAGCAAGCTCGGAAACTACAACTGCTTCAGGATTATAACCTGTTTCTAGACCTTGGTAATCTGGATGGACTACCAACGACGATTCTCCTTCTTCAGGTGAACCTACTTTACTGCCAGTAGGAGTTACAAGGACCTTTAAACCTTCGTAATGACTCGGGACGTCTTGAGGAGGCTCACCCCGAAGTCTACGGGATTTCCTCAACAATTCGGCCACCGAAACAATCTCAGGAGACTTGCCCCAAAGTCGACGGGACTGTCTCGGTAATTCCGCCACAGTTAAAAACTTTTTAACTACTGCACACACAAACAAAGTAAAATCTCAAAGCAAACCACCTAAAGTCTCTAAAGAGCTAAACAAATTTGAATCACACGCCTAAAGAATCTAGGGCGTCAAACCATGCACAAACAGTAGCCTTCCGGACCAAAAACACTAGTTGGAGATGAAACCCAACATCGTCGAATTCATTACAGAAGTGGTGGGCGGAACAGTTACCCCGGCAACCTGCTTAATGAATAGACCGGCACAAGTTCCTCCACTTTAACCGTCTCGAGTGAAGTGAACCCCCCGGAAAATCCAAGTGAGTCTAGCCGACGTCTGCTCCAGGTACAGTGGGATCTTCCCTCCACCGTCACCTCGGTAGAATCCTAAAGATAATGGTTACTAAGGTTACCAACAGCAACAAATGCACCTGGGGGAATAGTCTACACTCCGACAGCAAGCAAGGGCAAAGTATCAAGCTCAATCCCCTTGCCGGCTCCTTGACAATAATCCAAGGTTTACCGACAAGTGACCCCTGGCTCCTCGACAATGGTTAATCCGAGGTTTACCGTTTGTAATACGTGCGTGTCTGGCGTCGTTCCCAACGAGGGAGGATTGATCCCCTCACTGGTTCGGACACGAGCTCGTGCTTCTCCTTTAAGAGGAGCTTTCCCAGAGTACCAATGAAACAGTTGGATTTATCCTACCACAAGATGAGCTACTTGTTTGGTTTTGCTGTCTTGGAGAGTTAATTACTCTCCTACTCCAAGACACTAGCCTGATCTATATTGGTGTTTCAGAGCCCCAGTAAATAAAAGTTACTAAGTTGATTTTACTTTAAGCGTTAATTTTATGGCGTTTTTAAGACAAAAGGTAGTGGAGATGAAACTGGTGGTGTGTAGACTCGACCGAAATCCACTAAAAAAATGCACTTAGGATGATTTACACTAATTTTTCCTTTTTCAATGAATTTCCTAGCTAAGAGAGTTGGAGAATGCAAATTCGAAATAAAAACAACTTTCTTGGCAATGAAAACAAAGAAACAAACTCTTTTTCTTTTCAAAACATACGACACATGACCACTATTCACTTCACGAAAATTCCTTTTCTTTCAAAGACACAAATGCTACCAAAGCAAACTTTCTTTCAAAAGATATTTTTGTATTTTTTCCTAATTAATAAAGCATGTAAAACTTACTTTAACAAAAATCAAAGTTAAAAAAGCTATGGCAATCAAATCAACTCAATTTCACTCAAAATCAAATCTAAGAGAAATAAATATAAAAGTAAATCTAACGAGTCAAAAGCTTACTAAAGATGATTCCTGGATGTTTTACTCAGTCAAAATGTAACTAAGGACTAATGAATGCAGAACCAAAAACTAGTCAAAACAAAAAATCAAAATATTTTTGTTCTTTTCTCAAGAATAAAATTCAAAGTTCAAATAACAAACTTTTCTGAGATTCGCAAAGAGAAGACACAAAGGCAGGTCTCTCACAAGGGAGATTTCTATGACAGGCCCGACTCCTAAGAGGACTGAACAAAACCAAGGAGATCCAAAGTTTGACAACCTCTAACGCCAAAGTCACTACAGGACCAATTAAAAATCAAACCCTAAGGCAAAATCCCTATGAATTTTACTAAAACCCTCGACACTAACAGAACAAGCTTAGGTGAAGATTTATGGCAGAAAACTAATGGATCTGGGCAAAAAAACAAATTAAAAACAAAAAGTAAAAGGCAAAAAAGAAGGAAAATGAAATTTTCTTAGTTTTGACAGGGGTACGCAGGTGACCTATTTGCATAGGTGCGGGTACGCTCTGTGCACAAAGCGACAGTGCGTACAGGTACGCGCTGTGCTCAACTCAGAAGCTGCGTACTTCGAGCAAAACAAAGAAAAACTAAAATCTAATTTAACCCTAAGCTAGCCCACCCAAATACACAGTCAGACAACCAAAAACCAGAAAACAAATAACTTTTCTCAGATCAAAAGTTCATACAAAGGAAAAAACATTCACATTAATGGATTCCCCAGTGGAGTCGCCATTTTGTCATGCGGAAAGAGTCGTTAGTGCGGACACAACCGACCTCCCTAGAAGCAAAAGCTTTCTAGTGACAAACAAAATAAATAAAGCTACTTTTCTCTAAACATGCATTGCAAATACAAGTAATCAGGGGATCTTTAACATACCTCTAGTCCAACGCTTTGTAGTAGTCCAGCCTCGCCGATCCGGATGAGCTCCTCCTTCTCTTCGAAACCTGCATTCACTAACAAGCCAAAAGATTAAATAGCACCTGATAAACTCATAAAACAATACATATCTATCATATAGACCAAGGAGTATATGAAATAAACCATGAATAACAATCTGTTGAGAAAAATAAGTTAATTTGCATTAAAAGGTAACAAAAGGAACCATTACAACCTGAGCCTTGGTGTTGTGCAAGTCCCTCCTAGGGTCCAACAAGAGTTTTCCTTTACTTTGATCAGCTCACCCACTCTCAAATAAGGCTAGGAAAGGATGGGAATCTCTCCTCTCAAGCTTTACAAGGGAGTCCTAATTCTAGCAGCATCTACCCTTAGGAATGTTCAGCTTTCAACCTCTCTCCCTTTGGCCCAATGCCTGTATTTATAGTGCTCTAGAGAAAGTTATTCAGGTCCACCATCAATGGGATAAGCCCCTCTTTGGATGGGATAGCTCCCCTCTTGATGGGATAAGTTCCTCTTTGGTAGGGATACATGAACCATCTGGAGGCTCTCCATACATGTCAAACAAGCTTCTAGAAGGCTCTAGAAATGACCACAAGTAACTTTTTTGGAGTGAAACTTGCGCCTTTTGACCTTTACAGGAGTACGCACCCATTGCTTTACATACAGAGAGTACAAGTACGCAGGTATTGTGAACTTGGAGTGCGTACACGCAGGTAAGGCTAAGAGAAACTGCGTACCCAGAGATATATATATTTTTAATGACTTTCTCTCTTTCTTGAAGTTTGACATGGAGAGCAGAGGTATGAGGCTTGCCAAGGAGGATAGTATGACAGTTGATGGAGCCATACTAACTGCAAATAGTCATGGTGACAAATTTTAGTGTAACACCCTTGCAAGCCTAAGGTCAACCCCTGTAGTAGCAGGGTCAATATCTTCAGGTTCAACAACCTTACAACCCATATGCCACGTATAATGCTTATCAACGGCCTATGGTAGGTCAATATCAAACCTACCCTGGAGAAAATCCACCTTATGGTCAGGGTAATCCTCAGTGGGGGAAAAGTCAAATCCCATATGGATAAAAGCATCCACTATGGGGGAAAAATCTTACCAGCAAGGATGGAAACCACAGTTTGGGTGTCCTCAAAGACCCTATATGCCGTTCAACACGCAATTTCCTTTTTTTACTATGTTGGAGCTGCCTGATGTCTCACGGCTCACAAATGATCCTATTTTTCATTTTCCTTACTCGCCTCCGGTTCCAACTAAAATTTCAAGTGATTGTCTCAAATTCGTAGGAAATTCTAAAGAGGACCCGCAAGCCCATGTGATGAAATGTCACTTATGGTGCTCTTCAAATTCATATGTTGATGATTCTATCCATCTTTGCCTCTTTCAGAGAACCTTAACAGTGCTACCGCAAAATGGTATATCGAGTTGCCTCGAGCTACCTGTCATGCGAAAAGAGTCAATTTTGCGGACAAAATCGACCTCCCTAGAAGCTAAGGCTTTCTAGTGACAAACAAGACAATTAAACACTATCTTTCCCTAAATATGCATTTAGAATACAAGTAATCAGGTGTTCAAAACATACCTTTAGTCCCACACTGTTTGTAGCAGTCCAGCCTCTCCGATCCGGATGAGCTCCTCCTTCTCTTCGAAACCTGCATTCACTAACAAGCAAACGATTACATAGCACCTGAATAACTCATAAAATAAAACATATTCATCATAAAGAACAAGGAGTATATGAAACAAATTATGTATAACAACTTGTTGAGAAAAATGAGCTTAATTGTATTAAGTGGAAACAAAAGAAACCATTACAACCAGTGCCTTGGTGTTGTGCAGGTCCTTCCCAGGGTCCAGCAAGAGTTCTCCTTTACTTTGATCAGCTCACCCACTTCCAAATGACGCTAAGAAAGGATGGGAATCTCTCCTCTCAAGCTCTATAAGGGAGTCCTAATTTCAGCAGCATCTACCCTTAGGAATGTTCAGCTTTCAACCTCCCCTCCCTCTGGCCCAATGCCTGTATTTATAGTGCTTTAGAGGAAGTTAATCAGGTCCACCATCAATGGGATAAGCCCCTCTTTGAATGGGATATCTCCCCTCTTGATGGGATAAGTTCCTCTTTCATAGGGATACATGAACCATCTAGAGGCGCTCAATACACGTCAAACCAACTTCTAGAATGCTCTAGAATCGACCACAAGTAACTTTTTTGATGTAAAACACGTGCCTTTTGACCTTTACAGGAGTACGCACCCACCCCTTTACAGACAGAGCAGACAAGTACGCAGGTATTGTGAACTTGGGGTGCGTACACACAGGTAAGGTTAATAGAAACTGCGTAACTAGAGTTAATTAACTTTTTAAGGACTTTCTCTCTTTTTTGGAGTTTGACATGAGGAGCAGAGGTATAAGACTTGCCAAGGAGGATAGTATGACAGTTGATGGAGCCATACTAACTGCAAATAGTCATGGTGACAAATTTTAGTGTAACAGATTTCCCCCTAAAGTGCGAAGCCTGTAGTAGATTAGGGTTTCATATCATCTAGGAAGGGTGAAGTACTTTATCATTTCAAGGATTATCTTGTGGAGAGCCCAGTCTGAACCTGCAAATATTCAACAAAAAATACATATGTAAGATCATATCATCACTGAGGTAGGCATTCCCATACTTAGATTGAAAACTTTAACTAACAAACTAACTACTGCTCTGATATAGGAGTGATTTCGCAATACATCATAATCATAGACTCTTGTAGACACAATATGGACACAGCCATCTGTTTATGATTAGTCTACTGTACAATGAATACAAAACTCCTCGCAGCCTGGATGGTGGAAACTAGATCCAGGGTCTTCATTTCTACTTCCCGAAAAGGTACGATTCTATCCATGCGAATAAATGAGTTGATGTCGAACATGGTAGAAACCACTTGATTACCAGTCGATGATGTAAACTGTTAACAAGTGTGAGAGAGACCACCAGTGATGTCAATGGTTCTCAAAGTACCTAGTACAAACCATGATATGTGAATGAATGAGCTGATGTCGAACATTTCACGGAATCCTTCGATCGAAAGTCAATGATGTAAACCGTCGTCAAAGGCGAGAAACCTGCCATTGATGCATGCGGATTTCAAGGTACTGACGATTTCTAGGTCATCTTTCTAGATAATGTGTTGATGTCGATAGAAAGTGACCCGTTGTAGGCAAGCCCACAACACGAAATCATAAATCAAGTTGAAGAAATGTAGCTGTAAGGACTGACTCAGGGACGGTCGAGATGGATGACAGGTATTTTGCAGATGAATGGTTTATTTGCAGTGACCTCTTGAACACATAACGACACGACAGATGGCTTGGTGACAATTGACCCAAAGTTAATACCCGGAACCGGTTGAAGATTTTCAATGTGGTTTGATCAATTGTTAGGCAAAGGATTTCCCAACCCAGGTGAATGAAAAGTGTCGTGTTCAAGAGTGGTGATAAGGTTTCTTCTGGGACAAAGGATAACAAATAGGATTATTTTTCTCTCTTTTCCCCCACCATTTCTGGCAAGTACCTCTTTATTTTTTACAAGCTTGAGGAGGATAACATGTGCTTGATTATAAGCTCATCTTTCAGATGAGTCCAACTTAGTTTAGATTCGAACCCTAAGAAGGAGTGGTCAGTTCCTCTTTGTAATCGAACAGGTCCTTTACTGTGAAATTTTAACGAGTCCAGTATAGGAGGAACTCGGCTTTTTTTCAATTTTAGAGAGTCTGAAAAAACTTAAGAAGACTCCAGGGTTGAACTTTTTCGTAAATTTGTGTCTCCCAAGCCCGAAAAAGTATAAAATAATACTTGAGAGAACCGCTTGATCTTTTACGACCAAGCAGTACTTTCATAATTAGTGTCTTTGACCTGAAAAGAAAAAAGCAATCAAGGGCACGTCGTTTTATTTCCAGTATCGAATTTGAAACGACAAAATTCCGGCAATCTTTTCTTGTTTTTACGGTCAGAAAAGGGTTATAAGGGGACTGTCTTTTAATTCCGTTTTAACGAGTGTAAAAGAAACGCTCGGCGATCTTTTCATATTTTAGGAGTCAGAAAAGGGCTTAAAGATGACTCTGATGTTTTTGTTTGTGAAAAATGACAATTTTCCCTGAAAATCCTTTTATCCTGCACAAAAACCAACACATTACTCATACCTGTTTAAATATAGATAAAAATACTTTGAAAAATATCTTTTCATGGTGAAAAATAAACAAATTTAACATTTATTTACCCAAAAAACCTATAAAAAGGGCTTTTACCAATTCATTTTTACCATTTTACTGTTGAGGAGAGAAAAAGGGATTTTGGCAAGAAATTTCCCGTGGAAATTGTGGAGAATCCGACCGTTGAAATTGAACGCCGTCTCATCAGGTATTCTACAACATCCTCCTCTTCATTTCCATCCGTTTAGAATTTGCTTTTAGGCCCTAGTTTCATTTTTTGGAGGCTTTGGGGTTTCAAGGTCCGCTTTTCGGGGTACGCAGGTGCTCCACTGGTGACCTGCGTACCCCGACATTTTCTCAGTTGGGAAAATGTCGGGCGTACACACCTTGCCTTAAGGGAACCTGTGTACGCACGCCCTGTTCCTAAAGGCGGGGTGCGTACCCCGCAAAACGAATTTTTAAACCCAAATTTCTTCAAAATGGACCAAATTTTTTTGATTTCATTGATTCTAACAGATGTTTTTTGGTGTGTAGATTGCCCACCATGCTTGATTGGCGTGAGAGAGAGGACGAACATGTCGATTTGGCCGCCATTAATCATCAACCTTCCATTGATGCTTTGAAGGAATGCGGCCTTTACAAATACTAGGCCATACCTGGCATGAGGGCCCAGGTGTGTTTTCTAGAGTGGCTGGTAGAGAGATGGAACGTCCAGGACTAGTGCTCTTACATTGGAGGGCACCAGCTCGAGATAGAGCCCTCAGATATTTATTTTCTCACTGGTTTGCCCAAGAGGGGCGAACACTTGACTCTGTCCGGGACTAGGCCGGGTGGCCAGTCCATCACTAGTCTCTGACTAGAGTGGTGCAACACGCAGAACCAAGAGAAGGGGATAGAGATCAAAACTATATCCCGCCCTGAACTTATGGTCATTGCTTTTACAGTTACCAGAATTTGCGGGGCTGCCGCTTTACACATTGCCACTGGATCCCAGATGCGGATGGCGATTGATTGCTATCGGGGCACCATTTTCAACTGGTGTGATGCTGTGTTGGCTAACGTAAAAAGCCAACTGACTAAAACCAAAAACGGACAGCTAAAGACCTTTGGTTATGGGGCTTTAGTTGTGAGTTTTGCTTTAGAGAGGGTTCCGATGCTGATCCCACAATATCTCACTGTTGAGGCTGGGCTTCCCCGAGAGCCCAAATTGACGCGATGGGTTGCGGTGATGGCCCGTCATCCTGATGAGGCACGGAGGTTGCTCGATTTAGACCGGAGTACTTTCACTGGTTAGAGGACTAGGTCTTTTCGATACAGGATTTTCCTTATGCAGGAGTTGATTTTCGTGGAGATCCGGACATGGTTCTTCCACCGGGAGAACAATGGGATGACACAGGTACTTCATTTTTCACAAATTTTTAAATTATCTACTTTTTTTGGTTTTTATATCATCTCAAAACTGACAGTAATAATTTTCAAAATGCAGATGTAGGCCCACGCCGTCCAGCCAATCTCCGGCCTTTCAAGAGGAGACTACCAGTTGCAGCGGCACCGGCCCCACGGGATGAGGCCACAGAGACCCTAGCTGAGTTGGAACAAGACCTAGAGCGTCTTACCGTAGACATACCAGAGACTACTATAGATGATATTCCTATCAGGCTTCAGCGCTATGTAGTCGCAGTCCCAGGACCTTTTAGGAGGTTCTTGTGTAGGATGGCGCGTGCAGTGGTGTCGTATAAAGAGCATCACTAGTGATTGGATGGTCATTTTTGTAGACACATGTGACATTTTGGTTTTTTGTACTTATCATTTTTGCCGATCATAAGGTGTTTTTCAGCCTATAATTGAAGACGATGCATTTTTTACACACTCCTATCTATATATATCATTATTACCGGCTTATGTTGTTAAACATGTGTGATGAAATGTTTTTAAATTTACCTGTATGATTATTGCAAATGTCTTTCCAACATTCGAGAAGCAATTGCATCTCCTAATGTATTTAAAGACCTTGGAATATGCTAATATTCAATGTAATCAAATTCACGTTCCAAGAGACACACTCTCAAAAATAACCTTAATAACACTGGATTTCTAATGGCATACACTCTATTAAGCTGTAATACAATGAGTTCAGAATCTAACCTCACTATCAAACTCCGAATCCCAAATGAAATAGATTCAGACAATAATTCAATCACTGCACTGTATTCTGCAATGTTCTTTGTTGTTTGACCGAGGCTCACCCCATGCATAGAAACTAACTCGTCAGAGGGCAAATAGATAACCCAAGCTGCGGAAGAGATATTCCGTGTACTACGACAAGCACCATCAGAAAATCCAATGTATGTTTGGAGAGGCATCGACATCTGCAAACATCAAGCGTAAAACCAAGATAAGCAGAATAACGACGAAAAACACACTTTCTAAGCTAAGCACACTGTCTAAACTAACAAACACACCAGCTAGAAAGAAAAACCTAACCTAACTAAAATCTCCATACCCATCATTTAAGCATAATACCTCTTTGGTAAAGTCCATTCCTGGGTTTACCCAAAGAGTCCCCGTCAAAATCTACCAGCTCATAGGCCCCTTTTGCTAGCTTTCTCTTGACAATGTAGGGCCCATGCCACATACGAACGAATTTCCCAGCACCTAATTTATCGTTAGCTTGATCATATAATAGAACTAGGTCTCCTTCCAAAAAATTTCGAGGGGTCACATTTCGATCATACTGAGCTTTCATATGTTTTGCATGAGTCTCGATCGCCAGTGCAGCATCACGTCGAGTCTCATCTAATTGAGCTAAGTATAATAAACGCTTCTCCTCTTCGGAAGTAGCTGGAAGTAATTCGACAGCCATCTGAAGTGACGGGATTTCGCATTCAATGGGCAGCACAGCTTCCAAACCATAAACTAGTTGGAAAGGAGTGAACCCTGTTGATGTTTTCACTGAGGTTCAGTACGCCCAAAGCACGGAAAATAACATGTTGTGCCAATTCGACCGATGAATACCAATGATTCGTCGGATCATGATAACTAAAACTTTGTTGATGGACTCAACCAGACCATTCGCTTGTGGATAATAAGGAGTTGAGATATCATGACGCAAACCAAGCTGGCCTGTAAGTTCTGTCATCATAACGTTTCGAAAATGGCGCCCATGGTCAGTGATTATCGCTTGTGGGACACCAAACGTAGAAATAATGTGATTGAATACGAAAATTGCAGTTGTCTTGTTGTCTGCCTCGAATGTAGGCATCGCCTCGGCCCACTTAGTAAAATAATCAACCGCAAGGATGATATACGCATGCCCCCTGGCCGAGTGAGGGTTACATGTAATAAAATCAATACCCCATTTGGTAAAAGGACCAACGGCAATTATAGGGTTGAGAGGAGCAGATGGTGCACGCATCTTGCGGTCAAACACTTGACAGTTGTGGCTTTTCCGGACCGCAGTAATACAGTCTTTAAACAAGGACGGCCAGAAGTAGCCAGCGCGCAATATCTTTTGGGCTGTGGCATACCCAGACATATGACCGCCACACGCTCCAGAGTGACAATCATTCAGAACCCTTTCAGCTTCCTCGTGAGTTAAACAACGTCGAAAAACCAAGTCCGCCCCACGGCGATAAAGAGTATCTCGAATCATTTTGTACTGTTGGGACTGGAATCGAATTTTCCGACGTTCCGAATTTGAAACTTCGGGCCGAAAGGATTGGGTCTAGAGATAGATGATTATATCCCCATACCACGGATCTAAAGTGATGATGAGAAACAAAGATTCGTCTGCAATGGGTTCCTCTGCCACAGTTTCTGTGTCAGCACGCGGGAAATCACACATTAACTCTGCAAAAACTAAAGATTTTTTAGACTTAGATTTTTCAAATTCCAAGTCGAACTCCTGCAGGATAACAATCCATTTGGAGTACTTGCTCCCTAGCAATTGTTTAGTCAAAATGTAGTTCATAGGGTTGCAATCTGAAATGACTATAGTTTTACGGAGTAAAATGTAGTGACGAAAACGTTGGACAACTTGAACGGCTGCCAATGCCAATTTCTCCACATGTGAATATTTGAGCTCAGTTGGATTTAATGTCCGACTAAGGTAATATATCACATGTTCCGTTCTGAATTCATCTTCCTGAACTAAGACCATTCCAATGGTGGAATGAGCAGCGGCGAGGTACAAAAAGTAATCCTGGTTGTAGTTGGGAGGATGCAGCAATGGTGCATGGGTCAACGCGTGCTTGAGTGCATCAAAAGATTTCTGAGCTATCTCATCCCAAGAGAATTGAGCTTTCTGTTTTAGGAACCGGGTAAAACCATTTGTAATCTCGGCGTAGTTAGGAATGAATCGGCGTAAAAAGTTTGCTTTCCCCTGCAAACTTTGGAGTTGGAGAAGACTCGAAGGAGGAGGCAATTTGATGATAGCTTCTACCTTCGAGGGATCAACGCGGATGTTGGCTTTTGAAACTACAAATCCCAGCAATTGTCCCACTTCTATACAGAAGACACATTTGTGTGGGTTCAACCGAACACGATAATTCCTACACCTCATGAAGATTGCTCGTAAATGGACAAGGTGATCAGCTCGATGTAATGAATGAGCGGGAAAATCATCGAGATATGGTTGCACAATGTGTTTGATGTCATGAAACGAATAAGACATCGCCCTTTGAAAAGTGGCTCCGGCATTCTTAAGCCCAAAAGGTAATTTGCAATAAGCAAATGTCCCCCATGGATAAATGAAAGCCATTTTTGGTTGGTCGGCAGGTAGAATATTGATTTGGTTGTAACCGGAAAAACCGTCCATAAAGGAAAATATTTCACTACCGGCACAATCGTCAATTATTTGATCAATATAGGGTGTTGGGTAGTTGTCCTTGTTACAATCTCGATTGATATCCCTATAATTGATGCATATTCTTATTGTTCCCTGTTTTTTGTTAACCGGAACAATATTCGATACCCAATCTGTTAACGAGATCGGATAAATGAAACCTGCTTTCAACAGCTTCTCAACTTCTGCTTTAATCGCAGCCGCTTTTCGTGGGTGAATCTAACACAAACGTTGCCGGACGGGTTTAGCGTCCGGGTAAGTCTTGATCTCATGGACACCAATCGCGGGATCAATGCCTGGCATTTCCTCATAGGACCAGCCAAACACGTCGCGGAATTCTTGAAATAGGGCCTTGTATGTCTGAATTTCGTCATCTGAACACGAGGCACCTATATGAATGTGCTCAACAATTCTGGGCTTGACTGAAATGTCAATGGGAATAGTGCGAGAAATGTTTCCCAAATTCAGCTCTGAATCAGGATGTTTCATTGGAGCTTGAGCTTCTTTGACATATTCAGCTGTAAAGATTGATGAGAAATCGTTTTCAAAACGATCATCCGCAGGTAAAAACGAAGATCTATGATGGAGATCTTCCCATGGTAAATCGTCTACACACAGGATTTCACAAAGTTGTTCATCAGATGACACAACTTCGGGAAACGCTATTAACTTCGAGATTGACATGAAAAGTGATTCCTCACGGACCACATTCATTTGGTTGATTTTGGTTGAACACGGGTCGGTAAAGTATTGCACGGCTTCATAGGAAATTTCATATGGACTCAAAGGCATAGCATCACCAAATGAGTCTATCTCAGATTCAGAAGGAACGATCCAAGGATTGTCATAAACAATGGTGTCTGAAGTAATCATATGAATAGATGCAAACGAAGATGAGGCGTTGATTGGAGGAAAAGGAAAAGTTCCCAGTAAACCAGCATCTTTAACTAATCCTACGCCAACATCCTTATAAGGGATAGTCGTTTTACCGACATGCTGGATACTCTCTGAAGCGGCTGGGTCAGATGAAAAGTAAGCGAGCTGGTCTATTGTTACGATCTTTCCATTATGTGGAAACTTTATTACTCTGAAGACCGATGAAACGACCGCTGTCATAGCGTAAGACCAACTTCGACCCAAGAGAAGGTTGTAGTCTAGAGGGGCATCAACCACCTCCACATCTAGACTAACGGTTTTTCCTTCAACCCCTATAGGCAAATCCTGTAGAATGCCAAATGGATGGAACCCACGGCCATCAAAGGCCTTAAGAATTGTCGGGGATTGATTTAGTGAAGGAGAACCAAGCGATCTCCAACACTGTATCGACATAATACACGTGGAAGCTCCCTCATCAATTACAATCCGATGAATAGGCCTGTTTTTTACTATCACTGGGATCTGGAAAGCCATCTGATGAGGTAAACGGGGTGTACTATTTTCTAGATCAAAGATTATTAGGTTCGGGTCCTGAACATCAACAGCTCCTATAGCCGACAAAAGTAATTTGCGTTGTGCTGGGCATGATTGCAGCACTTCCAAAGCCGACATTGCTGAGGGTGAAACAGCTAAATCCTCAACAATGTTGTAATTTTGGGCCGCTCTCGCATGTGGATTGAAAGCAGACCTTCGAAGTACACCCTTGGCAGGTGGTTTGATTACTAAGTCTGGGTTAGGTTTCTCGATCTGTAGTGGATCAGAACCAGGAGCTGAGGTTGATGGATTAGAATGAGAAGATTTTGCTTCTTTGCCATCAACAGGACTTTTACTACCATAATCTTGCGATCAAGTCGCAATCCTTACATGAGACATCATCAATATGGGTTCTTCATTGGCACTCGAGGAAGAACCTATCATCTTACTCTCCTGCTTTGGAAATGGATCTTTCAAAACAGCAGGAGTTGGGGAACCCTTGACGATTTTCACAACCTCGGCCCGATGAGGGCAATCTCTTGTAAAATGATCCTCTTCACAAATAAGACAAGGATATCGAGGTTTGTGTTTTTTGTCATTGGTTTCCGACTTTTATGGTTTCTCCTTTGGAGTTTTGTCTGCTTTATTCTTCTTCTTACCTTTCTTCTTCCCACCGGATTTTGATTTAGCCGTAGATGACTCTACAGCGTGAATATCGGTGGAAACTTCAGCAGAAGATTCTCCTGTCGGGGAGTCTAGTAAGGTTATAATAGGAGAAGAATTCTTTGAGGATTTCTTCTTGCTTTTAGTATTCACTGTACCAATCATGCCATCAGCAGCATGTGACCCCGAAGGAGCAGCAGCGATTTGATTTGACTTAGGAAGATCTGGGATCTTTTCGTGTAACGTACTTGACTGAGTGTAAACTAAGTCAAGGTACTGCGCTTGAGCAATCACTTGCTCCTCAGTAACTACTCCAACCTTAGCTACGTCTTCAGTAATCTTCGGTAATAATGATTTAACAAACCATTCAGCTAAGATTTGGTCCAGGATAAAAACTTTCACTAATCGCCTTCGACGTCTCCATTCATGGATATGATCGGAAATATAAGTGGACGTCGATTGTTTTAATGAAGTTAGTAACTCCGTGCCATTATCATATCTGACCGGCATCTGAAAATGAGCTAAGAACGAGGTAGCTAACGGGCTAAAATTATAAAAAGAGGCCCGTGGTAACTCAATGTACCACTTGGCCGCGAGACCAATGAGAGTATGCTGGAAAAGACATAAGCGGATCGAATCATCCGAGATGGAATTAGAGGCACACCATAGGTGGTAAGTCATCACATGATTCGACGGGTCCTCTCCAGACTTACCTTCGAACTTGGGTATGTCACTGGGAAACTTATTTGGCATTGGCGGCCAAAACGGAAGATAATTTATTGGATCGTTCGTTAGGCGCGACAAGTCTGGTAAATCCAAAGTTGCGATAAACGGTAATTGCCGATAAGGATCCCTAAAACTCTGGGTCACAAGACCAGTCCCAGGAGGAGGATATCCGGGATAACTTGGAATAGGAATCGCGTTTGGGATATTGTATCCACCCGGAAAACCAGGATTAACCGGACCGTACTAGGGTTGTTGTGGTTGTTGATAAGTGTACCCAGGATATGGTTGATACTGGTAAATTGGCTGCTGGACAGCAGGCCCGTATTGGTACTGTCCCTGGTACGGTTGATAAGTGAATTGTGGTTGACTAGTGACAACCGTACTTAAACCAGGCTGTCCTACAGGCATCTGAACCGTAGTTTGAATCATGGATCCAGACAATGGTAAAGATGTCTGAGGAGTAGTCACAGAGACAATAGAAACCAGAGCTGTCGATACTCCAGAAGTAAGTGTGGTAGACTGAACAGATGTTGCGGTAGTTGCAGCAGTCGTTTGAGATGGAGTATTAGGGGCAATAGGCCCAGACTGAGAAACTACCAAAGGTACAGAAGTTTGAACATTAGACTGGACTGGTTGCTGGGGTGAACCAGAAACTAAGGGTTGTCCAGCTTGAGATGACAACTATACACTTGGCTGCAATACCTGTTGAACTTGCGATGGATCCCACACTATGTTCATTCCGGGGTATTGACCCATGACAGGTTGAGGATATTGAGATCCATAACCGGATTGAGGGTAGGATTGATAATTGAAAGGTACATTTCCCGTACCTTGAACATAAGATTGACCTTGGGGTGGTTGATAACCTTGACTCGAGTACTGACCTTGGGGTAGATACCCTTGAGGTAAGTACTGATACTGGGGTTGACCTTGAGGTATAAATTGATACTGAGGTTGACCTTGGGGTACATATTGAGGCTGGGGTTGACCTTGAGGAATGTATTGCACCACGGGTACATACTGTCCTTGAGGTTGCCCCCCAGATGCAATTTGTGTACCTTGAGGTTGCCCCCCAGGCATTAATTGAGGCTGCCCCCCAGGCGGTAATTGGCCACCTTGAGGTTGAGAACTGGGAATTGAACCTGACATCATGGAAATGTCTCCTACACCCAACGGTTTATTACCATTGTTTCTAGTTAATAACCCATGTTCAATGGGTTGAGGAGATGCTCCCGCAAAAGTACCAGAAAGTGACTGATACCTAGAGGGAACAGAAGGACCGCCGTACAAGAAAGATTCAGGTGATTGAGTAAACATAGATGACTGACCTGACATATTTACAGGAGTATAAATACCTCCAGGTGGATAAGGAGTACGAGGTGGAGAAAAACTTGACCCTGAGTTGTCCAAATAATTAGTTAACGAAAGATACCAAGTAGTACTTCTAGGTGGACTGTAAAAAATGGATTCACGCTCCCTTAGATCAATAGTAGGTTGATCTTCAGGGATAGGGATGCCTATTTCTTCTTCTGGAGCAAGTTCTTCAATAGCTATCAAACCAGAAGGAAGATTTTCGTTGATGACTCTTTCTACCCTAGGTGAATCAGGAGCACTAGAAGTTGGAGTAACAGGTTCAGATATCTCAGGTTCTTCGCCTATATCACTAGTAGATGAAAAACTACCAGCAAGCTTGGAAACTGCAATAGCTTCAGGATTATAACCTATTTCTAGACTTTGGTAATCAGGATGGACTACCAACGAAGACTCTCCTTCTTCAGGTGAACCTACTTTACTACCACTAGGAGTTACAAGGACTTTCAAACCTTCGTAATGACTCGGGACGTCTTCGGGAGGTTGGCCCCGAAGTCTACGGGACTTCCTCAACAAATCGGCCACGGTTACAATCTCAGGAGACTGGCCCCAAAGTCTACGGGACTGTCTCGGTAATTCAGCCACAGTTAAAAACTTTTAACTACTGCACACGCAAACAAAGTAAAATCTCAAAGCAAACCGCCTAAGGTCTCTAAAGAACCAAACAAATTCGAATCACACGCCTAAAGAATCTAGGGAGTCAAACCATACACAAACAGTAGCCTTCCGGACCGAAAACACTAGTTGGTGATGAAACCCAACATCATCGAATTCAGTACAGAAGTGGCGGGTGGAACAGTTACCCCGGAAACCTGCTTAATGAATAGACCAGCACAAGTTCCTCCACTTTAACCGTCTCGAGTGAAGTGAACCCCCCAGAAAATCCAAGTGAGTCTAGCCGACGTCTGCTCCAGGTACAGTGGGATCTTCCCTCCACCGTCACCTTGGGTAGAACCCTAAAGATAATGGTCACTAAGGTCACCAACAGCAACAAATACACCTGGGGGAACAGTCTACGATCCGATAGCACGCAAGGGCAGAGTATCAAGCTCAATCCCCTTGCTGGCTCCTTGACAATAATCCAAGGTTTACCGACAAGTGACCCCCAGGCTCCTCGACAATAATCCGAGGTTTACCGTTTGTAGTACGTGCGTATCTGGCGTCATTCCCAATGAAGGAGGATTGATCCCCTCACTGGTTCGGACACGATCTCGTGCTTCTCCTTTAAGAGGAGCTTTCCCAGAGCATAAATGTAACTATTGGATTTATCCTACCAGAAGATGAGCTACTTGTTTGGTTTTGCTGTCTTGGAGAGTTAATTACTCTCCTACTCCAAGGCACTAGCCTAATCTATATTGGTGTTTCAGAGCCCTAGTAAATAAAAAGTTACTAAGTTAATTTTACTTTAAGCGTTAATTTTTATGGCTTTCCTTTAGGACAAAAGGTAGTGGAGATGAAACTGATGGTGTGTAGACTCGACTGAAATCCATTAAAAAGATGCACCTAGGATGATTTATACTATTTTTCTTTTTTCAATGAATTCCCTAGCTAAGAGAGTTGGAGAATGCAAAATGGATATAAAGACAACTTTCTTGGCAACGAAAATCAAAGAAACAATCTCTTTATCTTTTCCAAAGCATACAACACATGACCACTAATTATTTCACGAAAATTCCTTTCTCTTTTCAAAGACTTCAAACGCTACTAAAACAAACTTTTCTTCAAAAGAGTTTTTTTTTGTATTTTTTCCTATATTAACAAAGAATGTAAAACTACTTTAACAAAAATCAAGTTTAAAAAAATCGATGATAATCAAATCAATGTTACCTAAAAGCAAATCTAAGAGAAATTCACCTAAAAGCAAATCTGATGAGGCAAAAGCCTATCAAGTATAATTCCAGGATGTTTTACTCAGTTACAAGTCAACCAAGGACTCGTTCATGCAGAATCATAAACCAGTCAAAAACAAAAATCAAAATCTTTTGTTCTTTTTCTTAAGAATGAAATTCAGAACTTTAACCAACAAGCTTTCTTGAAATTCCGCAAAGAGACAACACAAAGGTAGGTTTCTCACACAGGTGGATTTTATGAAAGGTCCGACTCCTAAGAAGACTAAAAAGACCAGGGAGATCCAAGGTTTTACAACTTCTAAAGCCAAAGTCACTACAGGACCAATGCAAAAATCAAACCCTAGGGCTAGAACTTCTATGAATTTCACTAAAACCCTTGATAATAATGAAACAAGCTTAGATGAAGACTTCTGACAGGTAACCAGTGGATCTGGGCAGCAAAAACAAATTATAAACAAAATCTAAGAAGCAAAAAAGGAAAAATTGAAATTTTCTCAACTTTTGACAGGGTACGCAGGCAACCTGTGTGCACAGGTGCGTGTACGCTCTGTGTACAAAGCTGCAGCGCGTACAAGTATGCACTGTGCTCAACGCAGAGACTGCGTACTTCTAGCAAAACCAAGAAAAGTAAAATATAACTTAACCCTAAGCTATTCCACCCAAATTCACAGTCAATCAGCCAAAAACCAGAAAGAAAACGACTTTTCTCAAATCAAAGTATCAATCAAAAGAGAAATCAATCAAATCCATGGATTCCCCAGTGGAGTCGCCATTTTGTCATGCAGAAAGAGTCAATTTTGCGGACAAAACCGACCTCCCTAGAAGCTAAGGCTTTCTAGTGACAAACAAGACAATTAAACACTATCTTTCCCTAAATATGCATTTAGAATACAAGTAATCAGGTGTTCAAAACATACCTTTAGTCCCACGCTGTTTGTAGCAGTCCAGCCTCTCCGATCCAGATGAGCTCCTCCTTCTCTTCGAAACCTGCATTCACTAACAAGCAAACGATTACATAGCACCTGAATAACTCATAAAATAAAACATATTCATCATAAAGACCAAGGAGTATATGAAACAAATTATGTATAACAACTTGTTGAGAAAAATGAGCTTAATTGTATTAAGTGGAAACAAAAGAAACCATTACAGCCAGTGCCTTGGTGTTGTGCAGGTCCTTCCCAGGGTCCAGCAAGAGTTCTCCTTTACTTTGATCAGCTCACCCACTTCCAAATGAAGCTAAGAAAGGATGGGAATCTCTCCTCTCAAGCTCTATAAGGGAGTCCTAATTTCAGCAGCATCTACCCTTAGGAATGTTCAGCTTTCAACCTCCCCTCCCTCTGGCCCAATGCCTGTATTTATAGTGCTTTAGAGGAAGTTAATCAGGTCCACCATCAATGGGATAAGCCCCTCTTTGAATGGGATAGCTCCCCTCTTGATGGGATAAGTTCCTCTTTCATAGGGATACATGAACCATCTGGAGGTGCTCAATACACATCAAATCAACTTCTAGAATGCTCTAGAATCAACCACAAGTAACTTTTTTGAAGTAAAACTCATGCCTTTTGACCTTTACAGGAGTACGCACCCACCCATTTACAGACAGAGCGGACAAGTACGCAGGTATTGTGAACTTGGGGTGCGTACACGCAGGTAAGGTTAAGAGAAACTGCGTAACCAGAGTTAATTGACTTTTGAAGGACTTTCTCTCTTTTTTGGAGTTTGACATGAGGAGCAGAGGTATAAGACTTGCCAAGGAGGATAGTATGACAGTTGATGCAGCCATACTAACTGCAAATAGTCATGGTGACAAATTTTAGTGTAACACTACCTATGATGAATTTAACTTTCTAGCTATGGCCTTCCTCACCCATTTCCAATTGCTGGTTCGATATGAAACTGGCACTCATTTGCTCACATCCCTTAAGCAATATACTGCGACCCACATTTCTAACCATATCCATGAATGGAGACTTCAGCTTCTCTTCATCAAATTCAAGATTGCTGATGAGTTGTTGACTGAATGGTTCACAAAATCACTTGTTAACAAGATTTCTAAGGATATTGCTATGGGTGGATGTGTTACTAAAGAGAAAGTTATTACCCGTGCTCAGTATCTATACTTATTCTATTCGCAATATGGCACATTCTATGATATGTTGCCTGATTCTCCGAGACCATATTTGGATCTAACAACATCAAAGTCTCTTGATGTACCACCTATTGATGGTGTAATTGGTTCCATGTCTCAGAGTTCCATGAAAGCTTCTTCAAAGCAGAAATATGTTTCAAACACTGGTTCCAATAATCCTTCGAAAAATTCATCAAGTCCTAGTAAAACCTCTAAGGTACATGTTGTTTAGTCTATCGCAGCAGATAAGGCCTCCAAAGGTAAGAAAAAGGGAAAAGGTAAAGCCAAATCCAATGCCCCAAAATAGGATCCACCAAAATCATTTGCTAATGATGTTTCTAAGAGGAAGCCAAAATATCCTTTCCTCATCTGTGAGGAGGATCATTACACCAAGAATTTTCCCCGACGTTCTGAAGTTAACTACCTGTTGAAAGGGACTTTGACTATTTTAAAAGAACCTTTTCCATCTCAGCAGACACAGTTGGTAGACCAGCTGCAATCCTCTACCTCCTCTGGTTCCTAATTTTTCATGATGCAAGTTTCATCACCTATTTTGATTTCTACTTGAACAAAATACTATCAAACCACGCATAAGCAGATGGTGGATAAAGAAGTCACCAATATACCTTCTACTTCTACTCCGTCCAGTTCTGGTCCACTCCATATTGAGCGCACTAACAATGAATTCGTAATTCGACCACCTCCCAAGGGTGTAATTTGGAAATCATGTTATAATCCGAATGTAAGAGCTACATAACACTACAATATTTTTGAGGATTTAGCTCAAGCACCTTCAGCCATGTTTGCCTTGGAAGTACTCCAAACCTGTCCAATGCAACGAAAGTCATTGTTGTCTGCTATAGGTGCTATTGATCCTGTCGATTCGAGTATGACTACCTTTGATCTTGAAAACCATGTTCCTCATCTTCCTCTTTAGATTGATTTTCTGATACAGGTTCTTATTAAAGGAAATATGATCCATCGGATTCTTATTGATGAAGGTGTTTCCACGTGCATCATGTCTGTTTCATGTTGGAAGGCCATTGGCTCTCCTTCTCTTAACCAGTCCCTAAACATTGATGGCAGAGGCTCACATCCATATGGTATTCTCACGAACTTAACAATTACATTGGAAGGAAAGACCGTTGAATTAGAAGTGGAAGTTGTAGATGAAAATCTCAACGACAACATTCTTCTCCAGTGAAGCTGGACCCACGCTATGTTTTGTGTGGTTTCTTCTTTTTTTCCAGGTGCTTCATTTTCCACACAAAGGAAAAATTTTCACCGTCAACCAACTATCTTTCTTCTCTTCTGGTTCCTCAAATGGAAACATCCCTTACATGGGAAATATTGAGATTCCTTATGAGAGTGTGGGGGCAAGTCTCTTCAAAGACTCTGTTTTAATGGGCACTTTTACTCTCCCACCTTCAAATGTTACTTCAATCAATATGATCTCAGTTTCTAAGGATCCTTCAATTATTCCTACTCCAAATCAAATAGATTCATTTGGAAATTCTATGCATCTAAGTCCATTGGAGAAAAATTATCAAGAAATTGTCTTAGCTTTGATGGCTGCTTCAGAAAGTCATATTGTTTTTAGTATGAACCTGGACACTTATGTGCCATCTCCTTTGCTTGTTTATTTGGATTCTCCAGATCCTTTGAACGAGACATTCCCCACCGATGATAATATCTTTGAGTTCATGTCTCTGGACGAAACTCCTTGGAACGGTCGCCATCACCGTTCTTCGTTTCTTCACAGCCTTAGTCATATGCCTTTGTGTCTTGAAGCGTTTTTTCTCATTGCCCTGTGCCTCCCCTTCAGACACCTATCCTAGTGCATGAAGTCACGTCAGAGGGAAATATGGGAAACATCACTCCTACTATGGCTCTCGATATTTCCATTAAACCTAGAATTGTCGAGAACATTCATATTGGGGTTTCCTATTCTCCAGATGAGATCAGGGTTTACACTCAACTTTTCAAATAATTTCAAGACGTCTTCGCATGGTCATACGAGGAAATTCCTGGTATTGATCCAACAATAGTGGTGCATGAAATACCGACTTATCTTGGTGCCAAGCCTGTTCACCAATGGCTTCGTCCCATGCATCCTTGAAAGGCTACTACTATTAAAGAAGAAGTGGAGAAGCTTTTAAAAGTTGGTTTTATTTATCCCATCCCATTGACAGATTGGGTGTCCAACATTGTCCCTGTTGCTAAAAAGCAGGGCATGATCCGTGTTTGTGTTGATTACCGCGATATCAATCGTGCATGTCCAAAAGACAATTATCCCACTCCATTTATTGATCAGATCATCGATGAGTGCACTAGGAGTGATATTTTCTCGTTCATGGATGGTTTTTCTGGCTACAACTAGATCAACATTTCATTTGTTGATCAACATAAAATGACCTTTATTTGTCCCTGGGGAACTTTTCTTCTAAAAAGCTTCCTTATGATTTAACAAATGTTGGCGCTACCTTCCAATGAGTAAGGTCTTATGCGTTTCATGATATTCGACATAGTGTTTAGCCTTACCTTGACGACTTACCAACCCATTCTTCTAAGTGTCATGACCATCCAGATCACTTAAGATGCATCTTTCTGCGATGTCAGCATTAGAACATCCGTCTCAATCCACACAAGTGAATTTTTTGCATTGAATCTGGTCGAATCTTGGGTTTTGTGGTATCCCTCGAAGGTATCCGAATTGATCCTTTAAAAGTTGAGGCCATTGTTAACTTACCCCCCTAACCTCATTGCTGCAATTGCAAAGCCTGCAAGGAAAGGCTAAATTTCTTCGTCGATTTGTTCCTAATTACATTGAACTCGCCATAGGTTTCACTCGCTTACTTAAGAAGGGGATCCCTTTCATTCGAGATGAACTTTCCAAAAAATCCTTCGATGCTTTGAAAGACACACTTGTCAGTACTCCTTGACTAGATCCCCCTGATTATCGACGTGATTATTTCCTATATCTGACTGAAATTGATACTACTATTGCTATGGTGTTAGTTCAGGATGACAACAATGTCAACGAGCACGTGGTTTATTATTTAAGCCAAAATATTCTCAATACTGAGTCTCAATATGCCCATGTCGAGAAGCTTTCCTTGGAAGTAGTCCATGTTGTCCAAAGATTTTGACACTATATCCTTTTACAGAAAACCACAATGATTTCTGATTGCAACCCCATGACCTATATACTGACTCATCAGTTACTGGGGGGAAAATACTCCAAATGGATCATTATCCTGTAGGAGTTTGATTTGGAGTTTATTACTGCCAAATCAAATAAATCACTCATTTTTGCTGAGTTGATATGTTCCCTTCCGTCTGCAAGCACTTATATTGATTTCACTGAGAAAATTCCCGATGAAACTCTGTTTCTGATCAACACTCTCGACCTGTGGTATGGAGATATTATCATTTATCTTCAAACCCAAACCTTTTGATCTAAGTTGTCTTGATCTGACCGACACCGCATCTGGCATCAGTCCCAACCCTATCGGATCCTTGGTGATACATTGTATCAGGTCAGTGTGGACTCTGTTCTTCATAGGTGTCTCACCCTAGAAGAGGCTGAACAGGTCTTGAATGATTTCCACTCTGGTGCCTGTGGTGGTCATATGTCAGGCTATGCCACTGCTCAGAAAATCTTTCGTGCTAGTTATTTCTGGCCTTCTATCTTCAAAGATTGTATTCTACCTATTCAAAACTGCCATTAATGCCAAATTTTCAACCGCAAATAGCGAACCCCACCCGCACCCTTCCACCCATTATTTACCATTGGCCCATTCACTAAATGGGGAATTGATTTCATGACATGTAACCCTTTCTTGACCGGGGGACATGGTTATATAATTTTCGTTGTCTACTATTTTACTAAATGGGCCAAGGCAATGCCTACATACAATGTTGACGGTATCACTTCTTCTCAGTTCGTCTTTAACCATGTCATCGCATGTTTTGGGGTTCCTCAAGCCATTGTAACTGACCATGAATTACATTTTTGTCAGTACATGATGGAAAATATGACTGCTTAGTTGGGCCTTCGTCATGATAGCTCAACTCCTTATTATCCACTGGCCAATGTCCAAGTTGAAGCAGTTAATAAAGTTTTAATTACTATACTTCAATGTACCATTGTGAAGCACAAAAAGGAATGGAATTTGATATTATTCTCATCACTCTGGACTTACAGAACTTCCACTAAGACGGCCACTGGATTCACTCCTTTGCAGCTGGTGTATGGTTTAGAGGCAACTCTTCCAATCGAATGTGAAATCCCTTCGCTCAAATTAGCGATCGAACTTCTTCTGAATACATCGCATGTAGAGGAATGGCTACTGCATCTTAAGAGGCTTCATGACACTCATCGCATTAATCTGATGGCCATCATAGCTCAAAAGAAATGTGTCAATGCTCATTTTGACCAAACCGTTTCTCCCCGCACTTTTGCTGAAGGCAACTTGGTCCTTCTTTATGATCAGGCCAATGATAAATTGGGAGTAGGAAAGTTCCAACCCATGTGGCATGGGCCCTACATTGTTAAGCGTGTCTTACAAAATGGTGCCTACGAGCTATGTGATTATGATGGAAATGCACTGTCACAACCCCGCAATGGGTTGTATCTGAAGAAGTATTATGCGTGAAATTCATGTAATGACTTTTGTAGATTATTGATTCAATTCATTAGTGTGTGTTTTGAGTTTTTGTGTGTTTGTTTGCTTTTCAAACATGTGTTTTTCTGCTTACCCTATGTTCCACTTGGTTTGAAGATGTTGTCAAGACATTACGTTGGTTTTGCTGATGGTGCTTGTCGTAGCACACAGAACCTGTCTTCCACAACATGGGTACTCTATGACCCTAATGGCGAGCTGATTAACTTACAAGGTATATTCCTTGGTTGAACAACCAATAATATTGTTGAATACAGTGCAGTCATTAAGCTCTTGTAAGAAGAAGATTCTCTTGCCATTAGGGATTTAGTTGTCAAGTTGGATTCACAGCTTGTTGTGTTACAGTTAAACAATCATTACTCAGTGAGAAATCCAGAATATTGTGTATGTATCTACGTGTTAGATTGCTGGAAAGAAATTTTGATTTCATCACATATCAAAATATTCCATGTAATTTAGATACATTAACAGATGCATTAGCAAATTTTGTTCTTGGTAGGCATTTGTGTAATTTATAAAACTAATCATATTATGGACACATAAGTAGAAAAAAAGCATGCATATTATATATATATATATATATATATATATATATATATATATATATATATATATATATATATATATATATCGCATCTATTAGAGTGTTTACATCAAGATATAAAGAAATAGAGTGTTCTGGGACACCTGGCTTTCAAAACCTACAAATGTGTAAAAGAGCTAGAAAGGATATCAACCTGCACGGTGCTCATGATAGCACGAGACTGCTCTAATCACTCATCCTAACAGCCGACGTAGTCTTGCAAATACTCCCATTGTGTTTATCTGTCAACACAATGGAACCTCATCAATAGTGGCATACTCTAAGACTCCTCGAGTTATCACCCCCAGGTTGCACTCCATTTTAGCTATGGGGTCTGCCCCTTCTTCATAATCTGTGCCCACTATCTAATGAGAAACTCGTCGTGATATTGGTGACATGCTAGGTGGTCTCCCTGGTCCCACATCTGCACATTTATCACAAGTTGACTCTCATTTTACACTTTTACAAAAAAAAATCATAAAACTTGAAAAATTCCAAAACACAAGTTTTTACCTGCATTAGTCCATTGTTCTCCTGGTGGTAGAGGTAGATCTAGATCCCACTCGAAATCCATACCAGCATAAGAATATCTGTCTACTATGAATAGTTGGCATTCTAGAAAAGCGAAAAATTATGGTGGATAATGCATACACTGACCCGTTCCTCCTCGAGGCATGAGTTGACTCCATCTCACTAGTCTTAGATCTCGAGGGGAAAGATTCGATACCTCTTCCCACTGATACCAGAATAAGGGCACTCTCTCTAAAAATAAGGTCACCGGTATCGATCCGAACCTAAATTTCATCAGGTGTCCATGCTTCCCCTTGGTTAATTGTCTTTTCATATTTTCCAGAAGGCCTCCACACTAGTTAAATATGGTGGGAGTCAAACATGCAATAACATACTGGAACTGGGATTTTGAAGCCTCATGCAAGGCTTGTGTGCCAGATACATGCACCATAGTGAACAAGATCATTCTCAAGGGAAGGTTGTTGGTGATTGTCGTTGTCTTCACCTTCCCTCCGTTGGTCATTTCGGCACCTGAACAATGCCTCTGGATTAGAGTTCTTGTACTCTCACCCCCTGGGCGAGATCCAAAGAGTTGGATCGCTTCTCCTCTTCGGGATAATCCTGTGATGAAGTAGATATCTGCCTCCTCAAGTTCTAGTTCCTGGCCTTTTATGATGAAGATCTCTCGATCTACATCCCAAAGACTGATCAAATAGGGCAACAATTCCATCTGGGCCCTTAACCCTGTGGTCCTGAAGAACTTTAGCAACCCACAGTTCCTTAGAGCATTGATGCATTCAAGATCCTAAGCTGCTTGGTGGTCTTCAGCCTCGTGGCCCTTTATTTCCATTCCAGAACTATGATCTCCTGAAAAACATCATTTAACACTAATTAATCCTTTTTGATGGATTAAAATCAAATATTTTTGTTTTTACAAAGATAGCGCTATCATTGTGTGGGCCTTTAGGCTTGAGACCGATCATCATGAGTCCAATGACCATACCCGCGCTGATTGCTGATGCCCTAGAAAATTGAAAACCCTCCCTTATAGCAATAAATTACTGTTAAAAACACATAAAAAGGTGATAAAATGCCAGAGCAAAGATGGGCCTCTTACCTGTTGGAGATGGTTCTTGAAATGGCACTCTGGATCTCCCATAACGACAACTTGAAAATCGAGAAAGCTAGGGCACAAATTCACTTTCAAAAGTTACTATCGTAAAATGGTATTGCTTTTGGTTATTTATAAGTTTTGCAAGTCATTTTTGTCAATATTTTTATATTACTTTATTATTTTTTCTCCATATAAATGATGGGTGTGTTTCTTTGTGCAGTTACAAGTACCTTTAGGTGAATAGTGATCATTATTGGTTGATTCTTGCAAGTTTTGTTTTATCTCTTTTTCGGACTCATTAAATAAACAAAAAAGGAACCCCCCTGGAGTCATCTTTGAGCTCTTTTCTGACACTCAAAATTGAAAAGATTTCTGAGTACTTGTCATTTTGAACTCTATAAAGTAAATGAATTGACGTCACCTCAGTATACGTTTACCCCTTTTTCGGGCTGGGATTGACTATTTATGACAAAGGTACACCTTGATCGACATGGTCAAGAGGTGACCTCGAATATTGTTTCTACCTTTTCAGATTCGAGAGACAAATTACGAAATGGGACATGATGGAGTTTTCTTTTTCATATCTTTTTCAAACTCTCTAAATGTGAAAAAGATACTGAGTTATTCTTACATTGGACTCATTAAAAATTTACGACGAAAGACCCATCACCATGATGAGACCAAGCTTCTCCTTCCTTGGGCTTGTAAAACTTACTAGGATGGACCGAGCTTCTCCTTCCTAGGGCTCGTAAAACTTACTAGGATGGATTCATTCGAAGAATGAACTTACATCAAAATAATATGCTATCCCCTTCAACCTTGTGATAAAAATATTTGGGGTACTCGCTAGAAATAGCGGGGGAAAATGAAGATGAAACATCCTTTGTATAGGCAGCATGTCGCTCTTTAACATGACACTCTTCTGCTCTCGTGTTGGGTTTGGGATATCCTCACTCAGTTACTTGTCCTCCCAGGTTTGGGTGATCCATTTTTGCTTCTCATTTGACTATTCCATTTTTTCATTACGACCTTTAGTCCTATGTCAGGTCAGATGCTACCACACTCTAGAGTCGTGTCGCCAGTGTTCAAGTGAAGTCCAGTCTATAGTTATTTACCTATATAATGTTTGAGTCATTGTTACAGTCTTAAATATTATTTCACTTTATTCCTTGTTTTGTGTCGATGATGGGGGATTCATCATTTCCATCCTTCAATGACTCGCTCCCTATTGACCTCAACTCATTATCCAGGAATATGACTTAGAAACTCCCTTTCAGTACCTTAAAGCTTGCATGCCTTAATGGAAAGTTCTTCACATCCGATGAAAGGTCTTCATCATTGGCTTTCGATTAGGTGATTCCATGAGTGTTCAACTTCCGCTTCATTATCACATTCAAGGATTGCATTGTTGTACCTTGAGATCCATTGTCATTATTGGTGGTTTCTCTCGTACCTGTTAACGGTCCACATCATTGGCGAGTAATCAGGGGGTTTTCTAGCATGTTCGACTTCAATACGTTCATTCGCATGTTGGAATTCGTACTTTGATCAAGTCGGGATGGAGCACAAGACCCTAAGTCTTGTCTAATATGACTCAGGCTGCATGGAGTTATATGTTATTCATGATTGTACACATGTTTTTGCTATATGGATGGTTGTGACCATACCATGGGACTTTACATTTATGATGATCCTTCTCATTTGGATGGTTGTGTCCATGCCATAGATTCATGTCTTGATCCAAGATATGTATATGTATATGTATATGCATCCTTGATTTGCAGGTCTCTTGACAGTGTGTGTCCTCGTCCTTGCAAAATCTCGTAAAGCATCTCAGCCATCACTCCTCATTCTGCCTTCATGCTTTAGGGGGCATCTGTTACACAATATTTTGTCACACCTCCTACACTTCCCTGTGACATACCTCGAAGTGCCCGAAACATGACCATTATGCAGTGCACTCATTCATGTATGCAACTCAGATCCCTCCTAAGACATTGATTGGAAAATACCTTGAGCTTTCCTTGAAGAAATAGCTCTAAAAATCCTAAATTGAGAATCATTGCTCTTATGAGGCTTAAAACAATGATGGTCGCATGTTGCATTGTACTTGACTAGTGACAACATCACTATGTTCTCTTGCATACCCATGATGATCCCAAAGAGGTCATTTTCCCAAAGAGGATGAGAAGCATCGTGATCTAGAAGCTTCAAGAGCGACGAGTTGGAGGTTTTTTTAGCATAGATGAGGTTGAATCCTCCCAACTTGGCCTCTTGGTCTTATCCCTATGAGAAACCTCCTTGAGATGAGTGCCTAATCCTATATTTGGAGAGGTCCTAACTCCCTTTCCCAATGTATAAATTCATCCTCTCCCATTCCCAAATGGTTGGTCTATGTCTATATGCACCCTTATGCTAAGATTGTGCCTAGAGGCTATTCATCTGACTTCGAGAAGGAGTGCTTGGAGAGTTCTTTTATTGGACTTGGATTGCCACTCAAGGAGAGCCTATCAACATCAAGGCTTTGATTGTAAGATTCCCTTCATTTTCTAATAATATACAACTGTTGGTTCCTCTTCCCAAAATGTATATGTTCATGTATCATTTAGCTTGACATTCCTTGATTAGTTAAGTAGGTTTATATTGGATTTTCTATTTGTTTTGGCATGCCTTTTTGTGTCTTTATCACTTCAACAGATGCATAAACACTGGGAAAAGCAAGAACAAGGCCGTGATACAAGCAGTTCAGAGTCCTCAACAAAGGAAATCAAAATAGCATTAGAACGAGGTAGGCCATCTCCTTCGTTCTTCTTTTCAATTGTAACCTAGGAAGATGTCTAGTTGATTGTCACTTCAGTTGCTAGACCCACTCATTGGGTTAGAGGGATCATCTTTGTCTGTAAAGAGGATTAACCTTGACAACACCCTCGGATGTGATAAGTTATTGTAGTCTATTTCATAAAGATTTCGTGTTCAAGATATGAGCTGGTGCGATGTAAGGGGGAATCAAAGGTGATTCAAGTTATAAAGGAAAGGCCCCCCAGATAACAGTTGAGAGACTTAGTGCCCGAAGGGCTTAGCACTTAGTCACAACACACAGTCAGGTGATATGAATAAGCAGAAAGGGGCTGAAAGCATGGGGGCTAAAGGGCATTCAAAACTCACCTATTTTAGTATTAGTGCAGTGTTAAAATCCCGCACCTGACAGTCTTCTCTGTTACACTGTAATATGCAACCTCAAGTAGATCAGGGAACTAATTGTGTTCAGCAGGATGTTTAAGGCTGAAATGATAGAGTTGGTCCCGACAATAGCTTTGACAGTGAATCATGGGGGTTGGCACATTCAAACTAGGTATGAGAACATTCATGAGAAAACTATTCTGCAACATGCCTACAAAGTCAACGCCGAAATAATTTAGAGGAGAATAGACAGTAAACATGCCAAGAAGCATGGGAAGCACACTATGAGAGAGACAGGGCCTCATCTAAAGTTTTCATAGTGAAAACAAAGGACTCCTTCCTCCATTCTTCCTCCTGTTTCTTTTTTTACTTTCTGTAGTTTTCTATTTCCAAGAAGGATTCAATACTGATTGTAATCTTTAGGTAGTAGAGCCTTACAAGGGCCGAGCAAGCTAGTCTAGGAGACAACTAGAGCTCTAGCTTAGAAATATTTTTTATTTTAACTCAATATCTCCACCCCTTCTTATAAATAGGGGGATGACATTCATAAGAAAGGTTCCAGAATTTCTCACCATTGGGTCAGAACTTTGTGATACCAATTTGGCTCATAAATATATAAGAGAATGACTTGTATTTCAGACTATATTACTCTACACAGATAGATCTTTCAAACTAAGCAAGGAAATGGTGGTTATTCCCCCTTCCAAGTATTACAGTATGTTATCTTCCTGTTTAATTCCATTATGTTCATATTCTTCTATGCATTCATGCTATAATAGCTGCTAGAAATGATTTCATGCTTCCATGTAGATCCATGTGTGTTGATTTATTAATTCATATGCCTGAATGAAGGGCTGGAATTATATCTTTAAACTTCTCTATATGAATCATAGCACCCATCCTCTCTTTAGTCTAGTATCTTTGCTTGTAACTCAAGCAAGTGTAGAATTTCCCATTGCTTGCAGCTCTATGTGTTCACTATAGAATTCTAGATGTTTTTGGCTCTATATGATGAGTTATGATTTATCCTAATCCTCTCTCATTTACTCAACAAAGCCTATTAAGTTGTAATCCCCTTTGAAGTAATTAGCCTCCGATGTTCTATGTGGTACTTCTGGGAACTGTGTGTGTGAGGAAGTACCTGAAATACATAACTCATACCTTTGGAGGAATGAGCCAAGCCCCCTTATTATCTTTCATTACGTGACAATTGGAGTGATGCAAACCCCTCACGTATAACCTTTCATGCACTCCTCTACTTAAGATGTCCTGGGCACTGGTCTAGAATCAACCCAAAGGTTGTCTCTAGGGGGATTTCTATCTCTCTTGCAGTACATGTGCTACTGGTGTGATATGAAGCGACAACAGGTCTGATACATGGGAACATTTTTACTCTCATTAAATTAAATTCATTGGAAAAAGGAAGAACATAGGGATAATTATTAGATTTCTTTCTTTCATATTCAGATTTAAAACTCTTATTTTATTCTCTTTCTTTATCATTATGATAATCTCTAACGTTATAACATAAGAGATAATCTTGTTTTACAACAACCTTTATCATAAACAACTCCTAAAGTAGCAAAGGCAAAAGAAATGGTTTAGTATTTTATCACTCTTCTATGTCATCCCAATCTCTTAAGGAGAGGATTTGTCCCCCCATCTATGTTAAAATCATCAGAGTGTCAAATAAACTATATGTAATATCTGGAAGATAGGGGGTCTCCTTACAGAGCCAACCTACCATGATCATGAGCATTGATCATAGTGACATTATCATATCTGGTTACCATGCCAAGATAATGGCTTACAACAACTTGTTGTAAGACAAGAGGTCTCATCACGAGCTGACTTGTTCATTACTATCAATACTTGTGAATGGCATTGTCGAAATATGGTCACCAAGCCAGGACAATGGCTTTCAGAGTAATTTAATAAATAAAAATAATAAAAATAATAAAAAAATAGAAATATATTTCCTTTAAAATATCAAGCAATAGATGGGATACTGACTTTTCCTTGGGTTAAAAGGTAACCCTATCGAGGCTATGGACACTTGCTGGCAACATTTGGTTCTACTTGTGATAATAAGAGTTCATCTTTTTACTAAACTCAATTAAAAGCTTTTGTTCTTTAGTTAAAGTTTTTATCAATTAATGACTGTTGTAGACATGATTTTTCTTTTATCATCAATATTGGAGGTGTACAAGATGATAAACTTCCACTATCCTTTATAGAGATTTCATTAAAAATTATGAATTTTAGCATTTTGTTTCATTTAACTTTATTCCTTTTTCTTTGGGATTTCATCATTATTTTCAGAGATTACTGGTTCTTCCCATGTGTCACCATTGTTGTGGTAAGAAAACACAACACCCCCATTTTGATTTTATTATTATCCTAATAACTATGGGGACCTTTTTATTTCTTTTATCATCATTTTTTATTATTTAAGTTTCTTTGATTAATAAAACTTTGTTTTAAATTTTAATTAATTAGGATTAATCAATAAATAGCCCGTGAGATCAAGTTCATTTTATAACATATGGAAATGATCCTTTTAATTTGCAATATTGAAACAAACATATTATAAACCAAAGTTTGACCATATTATAATATAATTGATGGGAGGATCCACCTTCCACATCATTACTTTCGCTCCTGAGTGTCGGCGATCAGATATTTTCAACTAAGCAAGATCCAATACAACACTCCCTGCAATCTCCGATAACAGATATAACCTCTTTCTCTGACCTCCGATATTCTCTCCATCACCGATATGCCAATCCATCTGATCTCCAATCTCCAATAATAATATTCCCCCAATCTCCGATCTCCGATAATCATATCCCTCTGATCTCCAATATCCGATAATCATGCCCCTCAGAACTCCAATCTCCGATATTCATATCTCTTTGATCGTCGATATCCTAATGCGCCTTCCCCTCCAACTTTTGATATGTACCAATCTTTGATATTTCATACCTGATATGATTTAATATTTGGTTTAATTTTGATACCGTGTTCGTTTGTATATCAGAACTTTTGGAATGGAAAACATCTAAAATCTTCAATAAGACCTAATCTTCTGATCTCTGATATGGTTGCAGATCCGATGGGATTTATCACAGTGATTTAATAAAATATCGCATCCTCTCCTCATCAGAACTTTCCATATATCATAAGCTTTGTAGAGTGTTCCATGCTAAAACTCTGATAACTCAAAACCTCTCATATCTATCCGTGTTTGCCACTTGTCACGCTTTCGTTTCTTCATTGCTATAGAGTTCTTAAAAGCCACTATTATAAGGTTCTCAGGCTATCTGTTGTGGTTTTTCTTTGCGATTGGTTATGATTTGGGTTATTTCCAATAAAACGTTTATCATTTATGTTATTTGAATTACAAGGATAAACCTAGGGTCAATTATGGAAGATCTTTGACTTCATATCGCAATCGAATAGATGATCCACTACAACGCTAAAGAAAGGCAAAGACTATTGTAAAGGTCGTTCAAGGATTCTATTGGAAACTTCCCTTTATCTCATTTGAAGACTGTTCATATCTAATCCAAATGAAGCTTCCGAGATATTCTAAGTTCATCTTGTCATTCAAAAAAATACAAAACCTCCAGATTCATCTACTTTTTATTTCTCGTTTGTTGATAGACCGAAGGGATCTGTTAAGTTTGAAACTTTGTATAAATACCTATCTCTTCAATAAGACCAGGGAGGTTGTGATCGCACATAGGGGGCTCTGTAATAATTTGATTTTTGCTTTCACACTATTGTAGAGCGCAAAGAGTTTTATTGTAGATATTGTAGAGAAGTTATGGCTCTATTATAAAGGGACTTCACACTATTTCAAACAGTTTCATTAAGGGTTAGAGCTACACACGGAACTGTGGTAATAAAATTTTGACATGATTTTAATTAATTCTTATTCTTGGGTACTATTACTAGAATGCAAGATTATTGTCTCGCTATTAAATTTTCAATGTTGGTTCTGATATTTATTCTGAACAATATTATGTGACTATTGTAGTGGCTACAACCACCTTCCAAAATTTTTTCTCGCATGGAAATTTTAGGGCCTACCTTGGATCTTGCGATCGATAATCCTTGGTCACTTGTTGGTAAGCTGATGATTTCAAGCTTCCCTCCTTGATCTTAAGAGTTGTCCACGTTCTCATCTTTATATAGCATGTGTCATCATTGGGCATAGGGGTTGTTGTTTGTCATGCAAAGGGAACGTTGTCTTTCTTCAAGGGAATTGTATGCATATGAGTGGTTGTCATCACATAGACATGTTTCACACTCACTTCACAAAATCTTGTCATGAACATTGTTGAATCAAGAAAAGGTATGTCTTATGCATTTTGGATGGCCTACATTGTGTCACTAGGTGTTTGTGTGCAATCACAATCAAGTCCTATCAATGTTTACATATGTTTCATTGATCTCACACTTAGCCATGTTCACAAGCAACCTAGTCTCATCCAGCTTCCCAGAACTATGTGCTTTGCTTCTAAAACCATCAAGCTTACTCCCTTGCCTACTGAAACCCTACAACGTGCAGAGACACCAACCTCCCTTACTTACTGAAATCCCATAGCCCACAGAGACCCCAACTAACACTCCTCTCCAAAAATGCATAGAGTATTCAGGTAGCTAGCACTGCTCTCCAGAAATGCACAGATAAGTCCAGCTGCATTGCACTCAGAAATTACACAGAGGTGTCCTCCTAAGACCCCTATCCTATAGCAGTGCCTTGAGCCTCAAAACTGCATTGTGTTGTCCAAGATGCCTTATCTGTATTGCATGCAAAAACTGTGCAAACGGGACTCCCAGGGCCTCATTTCGACAAAATTCACTATCCGCTGAAATTGCACAGATATACCTGTCAATGGCTACAGGAAAATGTGACATGCTAAAATCGCTTCCAAGGAGTTGAGGAGAAGGACCAAGGAACCACGTAATGGAAAAGATCAGGACTACAAACAAGCTCCGTTGGATGCAAGACCATCTTGAGGGTAAGTATGGTAAGTAAATAACACCTTCCAAAGTACACCTTTTAGTTGAGTTTGCAGGACAACTTATTAATCTCATATCATCCTGTCCTATGTAACATGCATGTACAAAAACCTGAAAGGTCATTGTATGTGTTTCCTCTACATGTCTTGCTTCCTTTTCACTTGCTTGACCAACTGTTGTCTTTGACATGTTGATTGCTATGTCATTCTTGCGACCTCTTTCTGGTGATGTTGAAGGTTGTGTTTGAGTTGTGTTCGCTATGTAAACATCTATCGCACTAACACACAATGTGGTAAGAACTGTCACGCAAGTGTTGTCATGGTCATTCGAATGTCTATCTCAAGTGTTGCGCTTGTCACTCGCACCTATCGGTCAATCACACTAATTGTATGTTGTCTTGATGGTTCGAGGTGTCTTGTCGTCGAGTCATGTTGAGTGTGTGTTCACAAGGTCATGCATGCACAAGTTCACTCTCTCACACACTTAGTCATTTTCCTGAAACTTTTTTGACCAAACCTTCCTCCAAGAACCAGACCTTCACTAAGTTTCACTGCACATTCCTAGCTCTCAGTGAACATCTACTGCTACCCAAAATTGTGGAGAGCTTGAGGATGCTTCCCAGGAAGTCTACACTGCGTAATCTTGGAGTCGACCTGACTAAATGTATGCCAGAACAGCGCAGAGGTTCTTCAACAAGACATCTTAATTTGTGCTTCATGCAAGCAAAGAAAACAAGCCTCCAATTGGTCAATCAGAGAGTTTGATCGGGCAATGACCCTGAGCCTCACTCCTACAAAAAATTGTGTAAAAGCTACCAAGCATGCCCACTTCCACTACCTGAAGAAACTGCACAAACATACTGGATAGACACTCACTTCCTATCACTGCACTGCCCTCAAAATTTTCACAGTTGTTTCCAGCCAGTCACCCTGTCAGCCAGCCTACTGCTGATCCTGAAAACTATGCAATTTTCATGAGAAATCTCTCAGCTGCCCAACATCCTGCTCAGCTTAGAAACTGTGCAGGGATGTTGAGCAGGCCAGCCTCCCAGCTCTACACAATGTTTTCTGGCAATTTCCTGTAGACCGCTGCCAGCTCCCCATATAAATTATGTAGATTTCACTGACAGTCTCCCTTTGCTGCTTGCATTGTCTCCCTAAAACAATTGCGTAGATCTTCCCTATAGCCGAGCCAGATCTCGCAGAAAGTCACTGTTAATCTGAATTTCCCATCTCAGCCTCCTAGTGACCTTTGTGCAGTTTCCATGGAAAGTGCCCGAAGCCTACATCTTAGCTTGAAACCTTCCTTACACAATTGCAGAGCCTTGTTCTCTCTCCTGATCACCTGCATCCGAAAGCGAAAGAAAATGCATCATGGTAGACTAGGATAATTTTGTATTTGATGGTGTCTCTTCGTGAGTGATTATAGATACAGGTACATGTATGAGACATGGCGTGACCACGAATTAGATGAAAAAGGAGTGCATGCAAGGAGACTTGTTCACGAACGGACGAACACATGAAGCGTGCCAAAGTACACGAAAAGGAGCAATGTGCACATGAAACATCAAGAAAACACCAAGACCATCGAAGACTTCGCACACCTTGCCATGTGGAGGTAAAGCTAGGATACACTAAGAGCTCGTCCATCACCCAGTAGCACTGCAGCTCGACATGCACACTACCTGAAGCATGAACATACCAGCTCTATCATGTCGAGTCATGTCATGAGTCATCTCTGCCACATCGCTATTGTGGTCCACAATGTTGTAATAAATGTAATATAATGTTTAAGTCCAAGAGACCCACATGCAAATCTAAAGAGTCATGTAAGTCAAATAGTCATGAGGGAAGTCGAACTCACAAGGGCTAGTTTTACCCTTGGCTATAAACACCCCTCATTTGTACATGCAAAATAATTTTCACCTTGGATCCTCCCATATAGCCTTGAGAATCTGTAATCTTTTCTTTGAGGATTGAGGAGTGGATCCAACACCCAACTATCGGGGTTAGTGATGTCATGGTGTACCGATGTGTCTTGGAACTTTTGCTTAATTCATAAGCCTGTTAACATGCCATCACGTTTTCACACATGTATTGTATTCGTTTGAAATATTATTCTTTGGATGCCTGTAATGCATGTTTCTCTAACTTGTATTAAGATAGTTGAACTATTTTGGTTGTTTTAGTACATATTCTATTGACAATGTGTTGTATTAGGTGTTAGTGTTGTCTCGCCCGTGTGGGCTATCCCACCGGACACTCAACAAATTCATTCTTATAAAATTGTTATAATGCCCGTCAAACTCATGTGGACTATTCCGCTGGGTTTTGTACATTCTATCTATTCGCCTTGTGTTTGTGGTTGCCGCATCCGTGTTGACAACTCCACTAGAAGTTGCACATGTCTTGTTATGTTGTGCGTCTCTAGCAGAGTTGGGACTATTCCCTTTCAACCTGAGACTCACTTCCACCCTCTCGCTCTGCAGTGAAAGAACTTTGACACAAGAGACACTAAGCACTCCAGGCACGTGAACCTCGTTGTTTGAAGACAAAGTAAACCACTCTAATGTGTTGACATGCAAGAGCTAGGGGACATCTTTAAGATAATGGTAACCAAGACATCGTACCGGATGGGACTCCTACACCAAACTATGTGAGGTCTAGTTGGGACTTCATATCGGAGAGATCCCCTGAATGCTGGTAGGTCCAGCACCATAAACATTTCTGGTGCTAGAAGGAGGGCCAAATGACAAGTTGAGTCCTCACAATCTACTTTTAATCTTCTCATACTTATCATGAATAAACACATAATTTCTCTTTCGAAGTGTATGTCTTATGGAAACGACTTTGAAATCTCGGAAGAGCTTTGGAATAACTTGTCACATAAAACATACGATGGTGGAGGCCAAGTAGCCTTGGTCAGACACGTGGTTGGAATTGTAGGCTCTTGTGAAAGACATGAAATCTTTGAAGACTACATGACCTGCATGTTGTTCACATACATGCTTCAAGGGCATCCATTGCATTGGTGTGCCACACTGCCCGAAAAATGTATTCACTCTCTCCCTCATCTAGTCACAGAGATAGACCATGCTTTCAATCATTTTGACCGTAAAACACTCAATAAAGAAATTCTGAAATTATGGAAAGCACCTGATGAATTTGTTGAGAAATTTCACACACACTTTTGTAATCTTGCATACCAATTTCCTAAAGATGAAATTGATTGGAAATTCTTCGATGGAAGATTTAAGTATATTCTTTACATATCTGAAAATACAGAATTCTTAGAATCATTCAAACTCCTCACAGCATACCTGGGTGTTAGAGCTACCAAATCTAAGACGAATGAGGTCACTATCACAAGTGATTATTCTTCTCATAAAAAAACTCTAGCTCTACAGCGTGAGGTGGGAGAAGGTGCGCGCACATCTGTTGAACTGTCACATCCTCCTACCCCACTTGTTCTTGATATATGCACAAATTTTGCTTGCAAGCCTGCTAGTTGTCATGTGGATTCGTTCCTCAACCTCCGTCCCCATGTTCCATTGATCCTCTAGATTGTAATGTCTTGTGTTCTTCCATTCTGGACTCCACCTTTTTTGTGAACGAGGAACAAGTTGTTGACAGAGTTGATATTGTGCAGCCCACCTGTGCTATCATTCATGATGTGTGTGTGCAGGAATCTAAGAATCCACGGTGAAGGATGACTCCCTTTTATCTGTGCCTCATCCGCTCTTTCTTGACATCCCTTATGATTCTACCATTGTTGATTTCCCCTGTGAAAACTCTTTTCCGGATGTTTCTACTTCTGATCATTCATAGGACACATCAAATGTCAATCTGTCATTATGTTGCAGAGAGGACACATATTCCTCTGAAAATCTATCCCATCTATCATCTATTATTTCTAAAAAAACATAGAGGGTGAACATCTTTGCTTCTCATCTACCCCTCTACATGCTTCATCAAATCATAAGGATGTCGACGAACATCCCGATCTGATCATGGCTATCGTGATCTTTGTACTTCTTCATTTCATCGCGATGTTGATTCACTTGTTGTTAATATATCTAAGCCACTGGTCTCCGATGATCTACCTATTGATGGAGTGGAAACCCCGCAGGCTATCAAGGCACTTTAGCCTGGGCTGATGGTTATGTCAGGCCCTCGTTGTCCTTAGGTTAGTTCCACTTCCAATCAGAAAATTTTCGAAACACCCAAGCCTCATCATCACTCTCTGATTCACATTGAAGATCAACCAAACACCCATATTTCTCTTCCTCCACCTGAATAACATTATCCAATTGCTCAAGGTTTGGAGGAATCTTACACAACGAGCACACTTCCAAAGCATAAGTTGTTGGTATTTCTCATGTTCGCTCATATGTCATAGTCCAAAGAGTGTGTATGTTTACTATCTGCATGCAGTGTGTTGCAACACCATGGTACATCTACAGAATTTTTGTTTTTTGCATTCACTCTTTTCTATTATGTGGATGTTTTAAAACTCGAAGTGTGTTCGTCTTTGTTGATCTATATTTCTAGTTCACTGGTTTACATGCATATATTTCTTGTTAACCATAATTTCACCAACATGGGCCAACCAATGCGGTGGTGGCTGCATTGGAAATATCACTTCATGTGAGTAGGCCCATGCACTATTTAGGGTAGGAGTAGGAGTAGTCTTTTCTTCTTACTTGGCTTTGCTTTCTAATTTACGGGTTTGTTTTCTTTCTTACCTGGTTTGGTTTGCTTGCTTTCTTGCTTTTCTTACTTCTTTTGCTCTCGCTTTACTTCTGCTTTTTGCTATCTTTGCTCGTTTGTACCCGTAGGTTAGCCTCTCATGAAACTGTGTTTGGATCTCGAGACAAGTTGGGAAAATCTAAGAGGACCTATACAACTATCAACACTTGGTTATCTATTGTCCTATCTCTTTATGAAAAGATTTTTGTCTTCATTTTATGATGCCTTGATGGAAAATACGTTTTGTTCAGAGTGAGTCTTAGTGAAAACAAAAAGATTGCACTCTAACTAGCACCACCTACTCTTCAAGTAGATTAGTCGGTTGTTTTGGGTTAACCCTTGTCAGCTCAGTCAAGTAGAGTAAGGTGAGGGGGAAAAACTTAACAAGTATGTCAAAGGTATACATAACATACTTCTCTTAAGGAACAACCTCTTTTGCTCTCAATAAGTTAGGATCCCTCTTCTGCCTCTGAAATAAATAAGTGCCTACACACAATTCTTTGAAAAATGAAAAAATGAAAAATAAAATATGAAAATTATGAAAAAATGAATAAGGCGAAAGAAGAGAAAGGCTTCCTGCACAGAGAGGTGTTGCTAGTAACTCCATGGGGGTACTGACGAGGCTCACTGGAAATGGAACGATGCTTGTGTTCCTGTGTAGCTCCATCAGGGTACTATCTAGGCCTGTTGGCAACGGAGCAACACCAGAGATGAAACTTAAAATCTAACAGCCATATTTCTTGTGTACCAATATACCCCTCATCCCCAACTAATATAACTAAGTTGAATTTGCTTGGAATGTGTGTTGACCGATCAAGAGCATGGCAGGTGCTACATCTTTCAATCAAGCTAGTGTGGCAACCATGATGATCAAAGAATCGAACAATACTTTTGGAAGGGTTAGACTTGATTTTCACGAAACAAGGACCATTCAAAGAGTTGTAGTTATACCAGTGTGTCACCAAGTGTTGTAGCGGCTACAACCACCCTCTAAAATTTTCTCTCGCATGAAAATTTTGGAGCCTACCTTGGATTCTCCAATCAATCATCCTTGGTCACTTGTTAGTAAGTTGATGATTTCAAGCTCCCCTCCTTGATCCTAAGAGTTGTCCGCGCTCTCACCTTTATGCATCATGTGTCATCATCTGGCATAGGGGTTGTTGTTTTTCATGCAAAGGGAAAGTTTTCTTGATTCAAGGGAATTGTGTGTGTGTGAGTGGTTGTCATCGCATAGACATGTTTCACACTCACTTCACGCACTCTAGTCATGAAGGTTGTTGCATCAAGAAAAATATGTCTTATGTTTTTTGTATGTTCTATGTTGTGTCATTAGGTGTTCGTGTTCGATCACAGTCAAGTCCTATCAATGTTTACATATGTTTCACTGATCTCACACTTAGCCATGCTCCCAAGAAACCTAACCTCATCCAGCTTCCTGGAACTGTGTGTTTTTCTTCTGCAACCATCGAGCTTCCCCCCTTTCCCGCTAAAACCCCATAGTGCATGTTACAAAATTATATATTTCAGAGCAATGGAACACATAAAATATTGTAGAAATATAAACACATAAAACAAGAGAGGCACAGATATACATGGTTCACCCAGTTTGGGCTACATCCATGGAGAAAAAACCAGTCCTTATTTTTATATTATCCAGCAAACTGAAGAGATACAACCTAAAATAGATCCACTGTAACTCCCTCTTCACTCTCAATCTCCTCTCTCTTCCTCACTCAGAATACAGATCTGCATAGATGCAATAAAATTCCCTCATATATAGTGAGGGGTTGCCTTCTAGGGCAAAAAACTCTAAATTAAACATAACTTCTACCATCAGATCTTGGCCTAATGAACGGTCTAGATTGAATAGAAATTACTATACTTTTACAAGGAAATTTTACATCTATTCTTAGCTTCGGGAGCACTGCCAAGGGGGGGCTCCCAAAAGGTCATAGCCACCCCGCCCCTAGACCCCCCCTGCAATGAATATTTTACGAGTGGCGTTGCCGCCCCATTTCGAACAAGGGTCCAATGAACCCCCCATTAGGGGGGGCTCCCAAAATGTCGCAGCCACCCCGCCCTTGGACCCCCCTGTAATGAATATTTTATGGGCGGCGTTGCCGCCCCATTTCGAACTGGGGTCTAATGCGGTGATACCTTTGAATACAAAATATAATTAGGTTCCACACCCAACAATCTCCCACTTGGAGACTGATTATAACAACTCCACCGCTGCTTCATTTGCTAGACAATGACTCCACTTTTGACCTGGCTATTTCTCTCTTCTTCATCATACTTGAAGACCAATTGAAATTGAGAAGATTCTCAGTTTCTCCCTGGTTACAACTTTTGTTAACATATCTGTAGGATTTTGGCTAGTGCGTATCTTTTCTAGCTTCAGCTATCCATCTTCCAATGTTGATCATATGAAATGGTACTTGAGTTGTATATGCTTAGTCTTGGAATGAAATGCAGAGTTCTTTGCAAGATGTATGGCACTCTAGCTGTCACTGTATAACTTGCCCAACTCTTGCTTCTTACCCAATTCATCTAGAAACCTTTGTAACCAAATCATTTCTTTACTAGCCTCTTTAGCAGCAACATACTCTGCTTCTACTATTGAGAGTGCAACAACACTTTGTAGTTTTGAAACCCAACTAATAGCTATTCCACCTACAGTAAACACATACCCTGTTGTTATAATCCGAATGTAAGAGCTACATAACACTACAATATTTTTGAGGATTTAGCTCAAGCACCTTCAGCCATGTTTGCCTTGGAAGTACTCCAAACCTGTCCAATGCAACGAAAGTCATTGTTGTCTGCTATAGGTGCTATTGATCCTGTCGATTCGAGTATGACTACCTTTGATCTTGAAAACCATGTTCCTCATCTTCCTCTTTAGATTGATTTTCTGATACAGGTTCTTATTAAAGGAAATATGATCCATCGGATTCTTATTGATGAAGGTGTTTCCACGTGCATCATGTCTGTTTCATGTTGGAAGGCCATTGGCTCTCCTTCTCTTAACCAGTCCCTAAACATTGATGGCAGAGGCTCACATCCATATGGTATTCTCACGAACTTAACAATTACATTGGAAGGAAAGACCGTTGAATTAGAAGTGGAAGTTGTAGATGAAAATCTCAACTACAACATTCTTCTCCAGTGAAGCTGGACCCACGCTATGTTTTGTGTGGTTTCTTCTTTTTTTCCAGGTGCTTCATTTTCCACACAAAGGAAAAATTTTCACCGTCAACCAACTATCTTTCTTCTCTTCTGGTTCCTCAAATGGAAACATCCCTTACATGGGAAATATTGAGATTCCTTATGAGAGTGTGGGGGCAAGTCTCTTCAAAGACTCTGTTTTAATGGGCACTTTTACTCTCCCACCTTCAAATGTTACTTCAATCAATATGATCTCAGTTTCTAAGGATCCTTCAATTATTCCTACTCCAAATCAAATAGATTCATTTGGAAATTCTATGCATCTAAGTCCATTGGAGAAAAATTATCAAAAATTGTCTTAGCTTTGATGGCTGCTTCAGAAAGTCATATTGTTTTTAGTATGAACCTGGACACTTATGTGCCATCTCCTTTGCTTGTTTATTTGGATTCTCCAGATCCTTTGAACGAGACATTCCCCACCGATGATAATATCTTTGAGTTCATGTCTCTGGACGAAACTCCTTGGAAGGGTCGCCATCACCGTTCTTCGTTTCTTCACAGCCTTAGTCATATGCCTTTGTGTCTTGAAGCATTTTTTCTCATTGCCCTGTGCCTCCCCTTCAGACACCTATCCTAGTGCATGAAGTCACGTCAGAGGGAAATATGGGAAACATCACTCCTACTATGGCTCTCGATATTTCCATTAAACCTAGAATTGTCGAGAACATTGATATTGGGGTTTCCTATTGTCCAGATGAGATCAGGGTTTACACTCACCTTTTCAAATAATTTCAAGACGTCTTCGCATGGTCATACAAGGAAATTCCTCGTATTGATCCAACAATAGTGGTGCATGAAATACCGACTTATCTTGGTGCCAAGCCTGTTCACCAATGGCTTCGTCCCATGCATCCTTGGAAGGCTACTACTATTAAAGAAGAAGTGGAGAAGCTTTTAAAAGTTGGTTTTATTTATCCCATCCCATTGACAGATTGGGTGTCCAACATTGTCCCTGTTGCTAACAAGCAGGGCATGATCCGTGTTGGTATTGATTACCGCGATATCAATCGTGCATGTCCAAAAGACAATTATCACACTCCATTTATTGATCAGATCATCGATGAGTGCACTAGGAGTGATATTTTCTCGTTCATGGATGGTTTTTCTGGCTACAACCAGATCAATATTTCATTTGTTGATCAACATAAAATGACCTTTATTTGTCCCTGGGGAACTTTTCTTCTAAAAAGCTTCCTTATGATTTAACAAATGTTGGCGCTACCTTCCAATGAGTAAGGTCTTATGCGTTTCATGATATTCGACATAGTGTTTAGCCTTACCTTGACGACTTACCAACCCATTCTTCTAAGTGTCATGACCATCCAGATCACTTAAGATGCATCTTTCTGCGATGTCAGCATTAGAACATCCGTCTCAATCCACACAAGTGAATTTTTTGCATTGAATCTGGTCGAATCTTGGGTTTTGTGGTATCCCTCGAAGGTATCCGAATTGATCCTTTAAAAGTTGAGGCCATTGTCAACTTACCCCCCTTACCTCATTGCTGCAATTGCAAAGCCTGCAAGGAAAGGCTAATTTTCTTCGTCGATTTGTTCCTAATTACATTGAACTCGCCAAAGGTTTCACTCGCTTACTTAAGAAGGGGATCCCTTTCATTCGAGATGAACTTTCCAAAAAATCCTTCGATGCTTTGAAAGACACACTTGTCAGTACTCCTTGACTAGATCCCCCTGATTATCGACGTGATTATTTCCTATATCTGACTGAAATTGATACTACTATTGCTATGGTGTTAGTTCAGGATGACAACAATGTCAACGAGCACGTGGTTTATTATTTAAGCCAAAATATTCTCAATACTGAATCTCAATATGCCCATGTCGAGAAGCTTTCCATGGAAGTAGTCCATGTTGTCCAAAGATTTTGACACTATATCCTTTTACAGAAAACCACATTAATTTCTGATTGCAACCGCATGACCTATATACTGACTCATCAGTTACTGCGGGGAAAATACTCCAAATGGATCATTATCCTGTAGGAGTTTGATTTGGAGTTTGTTACTGCCAAATAAAATAAATCACTCATTTTTGCTGAGTTCATATGTTCCCTTCCGTCTGCAAGCACTTATATTGATTTCACTGAGAAAATTCCCGATGAAACTCTGTTTCTGATCAACACTCTCGACCTGTGGTATGGAGATGTTATCATTTATGTTCAAACCCAAACCTTATGACCTAAGTTGTCTTGATCTGACCAACACCGTATCTGGCATCAGTCCCAACCCTATCGGATCCTTGGTGATACATTGTATCAGGTGAGTGTGGACTCTGTTCTTCATAGGTGTCTCACCCTAGAAGAGGCTGAACAGGTCTTGAATGATTTCCACTCTGGTGCCTATGGTGGTCATATGTCAGGCTATGCCACTGCTCAGAAAATCTTTCGTGCTAGTTATTTCTGGCCTTCTATCTTCAAAGATTGTATTCTACCTATTCAAAACTGCCATTAATGCCAAATTTTCAACCGCAAATAGCGAACCCCACCCGCACCCTTCCACCCATTATTTACCATTGGCCCATTCACTAAATGGGGAATTGATTTCATGACATGTAACCCTTTCTTGACCGGGGGACATGGTTATATAATTTTCGTTGTCTACTATTTTACTAAATGGGCCAAGGCAATGCCTACATACAATGTTGACGGTATCACTTCTTCTCAGTTCGTCTTTAACCATGTCATCGCATGTTTTGGGGTTCCTCAAGCCATTGTAACTGACCATGAATTACATTTTTGTCAGTACATGATGGAAAATATGACTGCTTAGTTGGGCCTTCGTCATGATAGCTCAACTCCTTATTATCCACTGGCCAATGTCCAAGTTGAAGCAGTTAATAAAGTTTTAATTACTATACTTCAATGTACCATTGTGAAGCACAAAAAGGAATGGAATTTGATATTATTCTCATCACTCTGGACTTACAGAACTTCCACTAAGACGGCCACTGGATTCACTCCTTTGCAGCTGGTGTATGGTTTAGAGGCAACTCTTCCAATCGAATGTGAAATCCCTTCGCTCAAATTAGCGATCGAACTTCTTCTGAATACATCGCATGTAGAGGAATGGCTACTGCATCTTAAGAGGCTTCATGACACTCATCGCATTAATCTGATGGCCATCATAGCTCAAAAGAAATGTGTCAATGCTCATTTTGACCAAACCGTTTCTCCCCGCACTTTTGCTGAAGGCAACTTGGTCCTTCTTTATGATCAGGCCAATGATAAATTGGGAGTAGGAAAGTTCCAACCCATGTGGCATGGGCCCTACATTGTTAAGCGTGTCTTACAAAATGGTGCCTACGAGCTATGTGATTATGATGGAAATGCACTGTCACAACCCCGCAATGGGTTGTATCTGAAGAAGTATTATGCGTGAAATTCATGTAATGACTTTTGTAGATTATTGATTCAATTCATTAGTGTGTGTTTTGAGTTTTTGTGTGTTTGTTTGCTTTTCAAACATGTGTTTTTCTGCTTACCCTATGTTCCACTTGGTTTGAAGATGTTGTCAAGACATTACGTTGGTTTTGCTGATGGTGCTTGTCGTAGCACACAGAACCTGTCTTCCACAACATGGGTACTCTATGACCCTAATGGCGAGCTGATTAACTTACAAGGTATATTCCTTGGTTGAACAACCAATAATATTGTTGAATACAGTGCAGTCATTAAGCTCTTGTAAGAAGAAGATTCTCTTGCCATTAGGGATTTAGTTGTCAAGTTGGATTCACAGCTTGTTGTGTTACAGTTAAACAATCATTACTCAGTGAGAAATCCAGAATATTGTGTATGTATCTACGTGTTAGATTGCTGGAAAGAAATTTTGATTTCATCACATATCAAAATATTCCATGTAATTTAGATACATTAACAGATGCATTAGCAAATTTTGTTCTTGGTAGGCATTTGTGTAATTTATAAAACTAATCATATTATGGACACATAAGTAGAAAAAAAGCATGCATATTATATATATATATATATATATATATATATATATATATATATATATATATATATATATATATATCGCATCTATTAGAGTGTTTACATCAAGATATAAAGAAATAGAGTGTTCTGGGACACCTGGCTTTCAAAACCTACAAATGTGTAAAAGAGCTAGAAAGGATATCAACCTGCACGGTGCTCATGATAGCACGAGACTGCTCTAATCACTCATCCTAACAGCCGACGTAGTCTTGCAAATACTCCCATTGTGTTTATCTGTCAACACAATGGAACCTCATCAATAGTGGCATACTCTAAGACTCCTCGAGTTATCACCCCCAGGTTGCACTCCATTTTAGCTATGGGGTCTGCCCCTTCTTCATAATCTGTGCCCACTATCTAATGAGAAACTCGTCGTGATATTGGTGACATGCTAGGTGGTCTCCCTGGTCCCACATCTGCACATTTATCACAAGTTGACTCTCATTTTACACTTTTACAAAAAAAAATCATAAAACTTGAAAAATTCCAAAACACAAGTTTTTACCTGCATTAGTCCATTGTTCTCCTGGTGGTAGAGGTAGATCTAGATCCCACTCGAAATCCATACCAGCATAAGAATATCTGTCTACTATGAATAGTTGGCATTCTAGAAAAGCGAAAAATTATGGTGGATAATGCATACACTGACCCGTTCCTCCTCGAGGCATGAGTTGACTCCATCTCACTAGTCTTAGATCTCGAGGGGAAAGATTCGATACCTCTTCCCACTGATACCAGAATAAGGGCACTCTCTCTAAAAATAAGGTCACCGGTATCGATCCGAACCTAAATTTCATCAGGTGTCCATGCTTCCCCTTGGTTAATTGTCTTTTCATATTTTCCAGAAGGTCTCCACACTAGTCAAATATGGTGGGAGTCAAACATGCAGTAACATACTGGAAATGGGATTTTGAAGCCTCATGCAAGGCTTGTGTGCCAGATACATGCACCATAGTGAACAAGATCATTCTCAAGGGAAGGTTGTTGGTGATTGTCGTTGTCTTCACCTTCCCTCTGTTGGTCATTTCGGCACCTGAACAATGCCTCTGGATTAGAGTTCTTGTACTCTCACCCCCTGGGCGAGATCCAAAGAGTTGGATCGCTTCTCCTCTTCGGGATAATCCTGTGATGAAGTAGATATATGCCTCCTCAAGTTCTAGTTCCTGGCCTTTTATGATGAAGATCTCTTGATCTACATCCCAAAGACTGATCAAGTAGGGCAACAATTCCATCTCGGCCCTTAACCCTGTGGTCCTGAAGAACTTTAGAAACGCACAGTTCCTTAGAGCATTAATGTATTCAAGATCCTAAGCTGCTTGGTGGTCTTCAGCCTCGTGGCCCTTTATTTCCATTCCAGAACTATGATCTCCTGAAAAACATCATTTAACACTAATTAATCCTTTTTGATGGATTAAAATCAAATATTTTTGTTTTTACAAAGATAGCGCTATCATTGTGTGGGCCTTTAGGCTTGAGACCGATCATCATGAGTCCAATGACCATACCCGCGCTGATTGCTGATGCCCTAGAAAATTGAAAACCCTCCCTTATAGCAATAAATTACTGTTAAAAACACATAAAAAGGTGATAAAATGCCAGAGCAAAGATGGGCCTCTTACCTGTTGGAGATGGTTCTTGAAATGGCACTCTGGATCTCCCATAACGACAACTTGAAAATCGAGAAAGCTAGGGCACAAATTCACTTTCAAAAGTTACTATCGTAAAATGGTATTGCTTTTGGTTATTTATAAGTTTTGCAAGTCATTTTTGTCAATATTTTTATATTACTTTATTATTTTTTCTCCATATAAATGATGGGTGTGTTTCTTTGTGCAGTTACAAGTACCTTTAGGTGAATAGTGATCATTATTGGTTGATTCTTGCAAGTTTTGTTTTATCTCTTTTTCGGACTCATTAAATAAACAAAAAAGGAACCCCCCTGGAGTCATCTTTGAGCTCTTTTCTGACACTCAAAATTGAAAAGATTTCTGAGTACTTGTCATTTTGAACTCTATAAAGTAAATGAATTGACGTCACCTCAGTATACGTTTACCCCTTTTTCGGGCTGGGATTGACTATTTATGACAAAGGTACACCTTGATCGACATGGTCAAGAGGTGACCTCGAATATTGTTTCTACCTTTTCAGATTCGAGAGACAAATTACGAAATGGGACATGATGGAGTTTTCTTTTTCATATCTTTTTCAAACTCTCTAAATGTGAAAAAGATACTGAGTTATTCTTACATTGGACTCATTAAAAATTTACGACGAAAGACCCATCACCATGATGAGACCAAGCTTCTCCTTCCTTGGGCTTGTAAAACTTACTAGGATGGACCGAGCTTCTCCTTCCTAGGGCTCGTAAAACTTACTAGGATGGATTCATTCGAAGAATGAACTTACATCAAAATAATATGCTATCCCCTTCAACCTTGTGATAAAAATATTTGGGGTACTCGCTAGAAATAGCGGGGGAAAATGAAGATGAAACATCCTTTGTATAGGCAGCATGTCGCTCTTTAACATGACACTCTTCTGCTCTCGTGTTGGGTTTGGGATATCCTCACTCAGTTACTTGTCCTCCCAGGTTTGGGTGATCCATTTTTGCTTCTCATTTGACTATTCCATTTTTTCATTACGACCTTTAGTCCTATGTCAGGTCAGATGCTACCACACTCTAGAGTCGTGTCGCCAGTGTTCAAGTGAAGTCCAGTCTATAGTTATTTACCTATATAATGTTTGAGTCATTGTTACAGTCTTAAATATTATTTCACTTTATTCCTTGTTTTGTGTCGATGATGGGGGATTCATCATTTCCATCCTTCAATGACTCGCTCCCTATTGACCTCAACTCATTATCCAGGAATATGACTTAGAAACTCCCTTTCAGTACCTTAAAGCTTGCATGCCTTAATGGAAAGTTCTTCACATCCGATGAAAGGTCTTCATCATTGGCTTTCGATTAGGTGATTCCATGAGTGTTCAACTTCCGCTTCATTATCACATTCAAGGATTGCATTGTTGTACCTTGAGATCCATTGTCATTATTGGTGGTTTCTCTCGTACCTGTTAACGGTCCACATCATTGGCGAGTAATCAGGGGGTTTTCTAGCATGTTCGACTTCAATACGTTCATTCGCATGTTGGAATTCGTACTTTGATCAAGCCGGGATGGAGCACAAGACCCTAAGTCTTGTCTAGTATGACTCAGGCTGCATGGAGTTATATGTTATTCATGATTGTACACATGTTTTTGCTATATGGATGGTTGTGACCATACCATGGGACTTTACATTTATGATGATCCTTCTCATTTGGATGGTTGTGTCCATGCCATAGATTCATGTCTTGATCCAATATATGTATATGTATATGTATATGCATCCTTGATTTGCAGGTCTCTTGACAGTGTGTGTCCTCGTCCTTGCAAAATCTCGTAAAGCATCTCAGCCTCACTCCTCCTTCTGCCTTCATGCTTTAGGGGGCATCTGTTACACAATATTTTGTCACACCTCCTACACTTCCATGTGACATACCTAGAAGTGCCCGAAACATGACCATTATGCAGTGCATTCATTCATGTATGAATCTCAGATCCCTCCTAAGACATTGATTGGAAAATACCTTGAGCTTTCCTTGAAGAAATAGCTCTAAAAATCCTAAATTGAGAATCATTGCTCTTATGAGCCTTAAAACAATGATGGTCACATGTTGCATTGTACTTGACTAGTGACAACATCACTATGTTCTCTTGCATACCCATGATGATCCCAAAGAGGTCATTTTCCCAAAGAGGATGAGAAGCATCGTGATCTAGAAGCTTCAAGAGCGACGAGTTGGAGGTTTTTTTAGCATAGATGAGGTTGAATCCTCCCAACTTGGCCTCTTGGTCTTATCCCTATGAGAAACCTCCTTGAGATGAGTGCCTAATCCTATATTTGGAGAGGTCCTAACTCCCTTTCCCAATGTATAAATTCATCCTCTCCCATTCCCAAATGGTTGGTCTATGTCTATATGCACCCTTATGCTAAGATTGTGCCTAGAGGCTATTCATCTGACTTCGAGAAGGAGTGCTTGGAGAGTTCTTTTATTGGACTTGGATTGCCACTCAAGGAGAGCCTATCAACATCAAGGCTTTGATTGTAAGATTCCCTTCATTTTCTAATAATATACAACTGTTGGTTCCTCTTCCCAAAATGTATATGTTCATGTATCATTTAGCTTGACATTCCTTGATTAGTTAAGTAGGTTTATATTGGATTTTCTATTTGTTTTGGCATGCCTTTTTGTGTCTTTATCACTTCAACAGATGCATAAACACTGGGAAAAGCAAGAACAAGGCCGTGATACAAGCAGTTCAGAGTCCTCAACAAAGGAAATCAAAATAGCATTAGAACGAGGTAGGCCATCTCCTTCGTTCTTCTTTTCAATTGTAACCTAGGAAGATGTCTAGTTGATTGTCACTTCAGTTGCTAGACCCACTCATTGGGTTAGAGGGATCATCTTTGTCTGTAAAGAGGATTAACCTTGACAACACCCTCGGATGTGATAAGTTATTGTAGTCTATTTCATAAAGATTTCGTGTTCAAGATATGAGCTGGTGCGATGTAAGGGGGAATCAAAGGTGATTCAAGTTATAAAGGAAAGGCCCCCCAGATAACAGTTGAGAGACTTAGTGCCCGAAGGGCTTAGCACTTAGTCACAACACACAGTCAGGTGATATGAATAAGCAGAAAGGGGCTGAAAGCATGGGGGCTAAAGGGCATTCAAAACTCACCTATTTTAGTATTAGTGCAGTGTTAAAATCCCGCACCTGACAGTCTTCTCTGTTACACTGTAATATGCAACCTCAAGTAGATCAGGGAACTAATTGTGTTCAGCAGGATGTTTAAGGCTGAAATGATAGAGTTGGTCCCGACAATAGCTTTGACAGTGAATCATGGGGGTTGGCACATTCAAACTAGGTATGAGAACATTCATGAGAAAACTATTCTGCAACATGCCTACAAAGTCAACGCCGAAATAATTTAGAGGAGAATAGACAGTAAACATGCCAAGAAGCATGGGAAGCACACTATGAGAGAGACAGGGCCTCATCTAAAGTTTTCATAGTGAAAACAAAGGACTCCTTCCTCCATTCTTCCTCCTGTTTCTTTTTTTACTTTCTGTAGTTTTCTATTTCCAAGAAGGATTCAATACTGATTGTAATCTTTAGGTAGTAGAGCCTTACAAGGGCCGAGCAAGCTAGTCTAGGAGACAACTAGAGCTCTAGCTTAGAAATATTTTTTATTTTAACTCAATATCTCCACCCCTTCTTATAAATAGGGGGATGACATTCATAAGAAAGGTTCCAGAATTTCTCACCATTGGGTCAGAACTTTGTGATACCAATTTGGCTCATAAATATATAAGAGAATGACTTGTATTTCAGACTATATTACTCTACACAGATAGATCTTTCAAACTAAGCAAGGAAATGGTGGTTATTCCCCCTTCCAAGTATTACAGTATGTTATCTTCCTGTTTAATTCCATTATGTTCATATTCTTCTATGCATTCATGCTATAATAGCTGCTAGAAATGATTTCATGCTTCCATGTAGATCCATGTGTGTTGATTTATTAATTCATATGCCTGAATGAAGGGCTGGAATTATATCTTTAAACTTCTCTATATGAATCATAGCACCCATCCTCTCTTTAGTCTAGTATCTTTGCTTGTAACTCAAGCAAGTGTAGAATTTCCCATTGCTTGCAGCTCTATGTGTTCACTATAGAATTCTAGATGTTTTTGGCTCTATATGATGAGTTATGATTTATCCTAATCCTCTCTCATTTACTCAACAAAGCCTATTAAGTTGTAATCCCCTTTGAAGTAATTAGCCTCCGATGTTCTATGTGGTACTTCTGGGAACTGTGTGTGTGAGGAAGTACCTGAAATACATAACTCATACCTTTGGAGGAATGAGCCAAGCCCCCTTATTATCTTTCATTACGTGACAATTGGAGTGATGCAAACCCCTCACGTATAACCTTTCATGCACTCCTCTACTTAAGATGTCCTGGGCACTGGTCTAGAATCAACCCAAAGGTTGTCTCTAGGGGGATTTCTATCTCTCTTGCAGTACATGTGCTACTGGTGTGATATGAAGCGACAACAGGTCTGATACATGGGAACATTTTTACTCTCATTAAATTAAATTCATTGGAAAAAGGAAGAACATAGGGATAATTATTAGATTTCTTTCTTTCATATTCAGATTTAAAACTCTTATTTTATTCTCTTTATTTATCATTATTATAATCTCTAACGTTATAACATAAGAGATAATCTTGTTTTACAACAACCTTTATCATAAACAACTCTTAAAGTAGCAAAGGCAATAGAAATGGTTTAGTATTTTATCACTCTTCTATGTCATCCCAGTCTCTTAAGGAGAGGATTTGGCCCCCCATATATGCTAAAATCATCAGAGTGTCAAATGAACTATATGTAATATCTGGAAGATAGGGGGTCTCCTTACAGAGCCAACCTACCATGATCATGAGCATTGATCATAGTGACATTATCATATCTGGTTACCATGCCAAGATAATGGCTTACAATAACTTGTTGTAAGACAAGAGGTCTCATCACGAGCTGACTTGTTCATTACTATCAATAATTATGAATGGCATTGTCGAAATATGGTCACCAAGCCGAGACAATGGCTTTCAGAGTAATTTAATAAATAAAAATAATAAAAATAATAAAAAAATAGAAATATATTTCCTTTAAAAGATCAAGAAATAGATGGGATACTGACTTTTCCTTGGGTTAAAAGGTAACCCTATCGAGGCTATGGACACTTGCTGGCAACATTTGGTTCTACTTGTGATAATAAGAGTTCATAGTTTTACTAAACTCAATTAAAAGCCTTTGTTCTTTAGTTAAAGTTTTTATCAATTAATGACTGTTGTAGACATGATTTTTCTTTTATCATAAATATTGGAGGTGTACAAGATGATAAACTTCCACTATCCTTTATAGATATTTCATTAAAAATTATGAATTTTAGCGTTTTGTTTCATTTAACTTTATTCCTTTTTCTTTGGGATTTCATCATTATTTTCAGAGATTATTGGTTCTTCCCATGTGTCACCATTATTGTGGTAAGAAAACACAACACCCCCATTTTGACTTTATTATTATCCTAATAACTATGGGGACCCTTTTATTTCTTTTATCATCATTTTGTTTTATTTAAGTTTCTTTGATTAATAAAACTTTGTTTTAAATTTTAATTAATTAGGATTAATTAATAAATAGCCCCCGAGACCAAGCTCATGTTATAACATATGGAAATGATCCTTTTAATATGCAATATTGAAACAAACATATTATAAACCAAAGTTTGACCATATTATAATATAACTGATGGGAGGATCCACCTGCCACATCATTACTTTCGCTCCTGAGTGTCGGCGATCAGATATTTTCAACTAAGCAAGATCCAATACAACACTCCCTGCAATCTCCGATAACAGATATAACCTCTTTCTCTGACCTCCGATATTCTCTCCATCACCGATATGCCAATCCATCTGATCTCCAATCTCCAATAATAATATTCCCCCAATCTCCGATCTCCGATAATCATATCCCTCTGATCTCCAATATCCGATAATCATGCCCCTCAGAACTCCAATCTCCGATATTCATATCTCTTTGATCGTCGATATCCTAATGCGCCTTCCCCTCCGACTTTTGATATGTACCAATCTTTGATATTTCATACCTGATATGATTTAATATTTGGTTTAATTTTGATACCGTGTTCGTTTGTATATCAGAACTTTTGGAATGGAAAACATCTAAAATCTTCAATAAGACCTAATCTTCTGATCTCTGATATGGTTGCAGATCCGATGGGATTTATCACAGTGATTTAATAAAATATCGCATCCTCTCCTCATCAGAACTTTCCATATATCATAAGCTTTGTAGAGTGTTCCATGCTAAAACTCTGATAACTCAAAACCTCTCATATCTATCCGTGTTTGCCACTTGTCACGCTTTCGTTTCTTCATTGCTATAGAGTTCTTAAAAGCCACTATTATAAGGTTCTCAGGCTATCTGTTGTGGTTTTTCTTTGCGATTGGTTATGATTTGGGTTATTTCCAATAAAACGTTTATCATTTATGTTATTTGAATTACAAGGATAAACCTAGGGTCAATTATGGAAGATCTTTGACTTCATATCGCAATCGAATAGATGATCCACTACAACGCTAAAGAAAGGCAAAGACTATTGTAAAGGTCGTTCAAGGATTCTATTGGAAACTTCCCTTTATCTCATTTGAAGACTGTTCATATCTAATCCAAATGAAGCTTCCGAGATATTCTAAGTTCATCTTGTCATTCAAAAAAATACAAAACCTCCAGATTCATCTACTTTTTATTTCTCGTTTGTTGATAGACCGAAGGGATCTGTTAAGTTTGAAACTTTGTATAAATACCTATCTCTTCAATAAGACCAGGGAGGTTGTGATCGCACATAGGGGGCTCTGTAATAATTTGATTTTTGCTTTCACACTATTGTAGAGCGCAAAGAGTTTTATTGTAGATATTGTAGAGAAGTTATGGCTCTATTATAAAGGGACTTCACACTATTTCAAACAGTTTCATTAAGGGTTAGAGCTACACACGGAACTGTGGTAATAAAATTTTGACATGATTTTAATTAATTCTTATTCTTGGGTACTATTACTAGAATGCAAGATTATTGTCTCGCTATTAAATTTTCAATGTTGGTTCTGATATTTATTCTGAACAATATTATGTGACTATTGTAGTGGCTACAACCACCTTCCAAAATTTTTTCTCGCATGGAAATTTTAGGGCCTACCTTGGATCTTGCGATCGATAATCCTTGGTCACTTGTTGGTAAGCTGATGATTTCAAGCTTCCCTCCTTGATCTTAAGAGTTGTCCACGTTCTCATCTTTATATAGCATGTGTCATCATTGGGCATAGGGGTTGTTGTTTGTCATGCAAAGGGAACGTTGTCTTTCTTCAAGGGAATTGTATGCATATGAGTGGTTGTCATCACATAGACATGTTTCACACTCACTTCACAAAATCTTGTCATGAACATTGTTGAATCAAGAAAAGGTATGTCTTATGCATTTTGGATGGCCTACATTGTGTCACTAGGTGTTTGTGTGCAATCACAATCAAGTCCTATCAATGTTTACATATGTTTCATTGATCTCACACTTAGCCATGTTCACAAGCAACCTAGTCTCATCCAGCTTCCCAGAACTATGTGCTTTGCTTCTAAAACCATCAAGCTTACTCCCTTGCCTACTGAAACCCTACAACGTGCAGAGACACCAACCTCCCTTACTTACTGAAATCCCATAGCCCACAGAGACCCCAACTAACACTCCTCTCCAAAAATGCATAGAGTATTCAGGTAGCTAGCACTGCTCTCCAGAAATGCACAGATAAGTCCAGCTGCATTGCACTCAGAAATTACACAGAGGTGTCCTCCTAAGACCCCTATCCTATAGCAGTGCCTTGAGCCTCAAAACTGCATTGTGTTGTCCAAGATGCCTTATCTGTATTGCATGAAAAAACTGTGCAAACGGGACTCCCAGGGCCTCATTTCGACAAAATTCACTATCCGCTGAAATTGCACAGATATACCTGTCAATGGCTACAGGAAAATGTGACATGCTAAAATCGCTTCCAAGGAGTTGAGGAGAAGGACCAAGGAACCACGTAATGGAAAAGATCAGGACTACAAACAAGCTCCGTTGGATGCAAGACCATCTTGAGGGTAAGTATGGTAAGTAAATAACACCTTCCAAAGTACACCTTTTAGTTGAGTTTGCAGGACAACTTATTAATCTCATATCATCCTGTCCTATGTAACATGCATGTACAAAAACCTGAAAGGTCATTGTATGTGTTTCCTCTACATGTCTTGCTTCCTTTTCACTTGCTTGACCAACTGTTGTCTTTGACATGTTGATTGCTATGTCATTCTTGCGACCTCTTTCTGGTGATGTTGAAGGTTGTGTTTGAGTTGTGTTCGCTATGTAAACATCTATCGCACTAACACACAATGTGGTAAGAACTGTCACGCAAGTGTTGTCATGGTCATTCGAATGTCTATCTCAAGTGTTGCGCTTGTCACTCGCACCTATCGGTCAATCACACTAATTGTATGTTGTCTTGATGGTTCGAGGTGTCTTGTCGTCGAGTCATGTTGAGTGTGTGTTCACAAGGTCATGCATGCACAAGTTCACTCTCTCACACACTTAGTCATTTTCCTGAAACTTTTTTGACCAAACCTTCCTCCAAGAACCAGACCTTCACTAAGTTTCACTGCACATTCCTAGCTCTCAGTGAACATCTACTGCTACCCAAAATTGTGGAGAGCTTGAGGATGCTTCCCAGGAAGTCTACACTGCGTAATCTTGGAGTCGACCTGACTAAATGTATGCCAGAACAGCGCAGAGGTTCTTCAACAAGACATCTTAATTTGTGCTTCATGCAAGCAAAGAAAACAAGCCTCCAATTGGTCAATCAGAGAGTTTGATCGGGCAATGACCCTGAGCCTCACTCCTACAAAAAATTGTGTAAAAGCTACCAAGCATGCCCACTTCCACTACCTGAAGAAACTGCACAAACATACTGGATAGACACTCACTTCCTATCACTGCACTGCCCTCAAAATTTTCACAGTTGTTTCCAGCCAGTCACCCTGTCAGCCAGCCTACTGCTGATCCTGAAAACTATGCAATTTTCATGAGAAATCTCTCAGCTGCCCAACATCCTGCTCAGCTTAGAAACTGTGCAGGGATGTTGAGCAGGCCAGCCTCCCAGCTCTACACAATGTTTTCTGGCAATTTCCTGTAGACCGCTGCCAGCTCCCCATATAAATTATGTAGATTTCACTGACAGTCTCCCTTTGCTGCTTGCATTGTCTCCCTAAAACAATTGCGTAGATCTTCCCTATAGCCGAGCCAGATCTCGCAGAAAGTCACTGTTAATCTGAATTTCCCATCTCAGCCTCCTAGTGACCTTTGTGCAGTTTCCATGGAAAGTGCCCGAAGCCTACATCTTAGCTTGAAACCTTCCTTACACAATTGCAGAGCCTTGTTCTCTCTCCTGATCACCTGCATCCGAAAGCGAAAGAAAATGCATCATGGTAGACTAGGATAATTTTGTATTTGATGGTGTCTCTTCGTGAGTGATTATAGATACAGGTACATGTATGAGACATGGCGTGACCACGAATTAGATGAAAAAGGAGTGCATGCAAGGAGACTTGTTCACGAACGGACGAACACATGAAGCGTGCCAAAGTACACGAAAAGGAGCAATGTGCACATGAAACATCAAGAAAACACCAAGACCATCGAAGACTTCGCACACCTTGCCATGTGGAGGTAAAGCTAGGATACACTAAGAGCTCGTCCATCACCCAGTAGCACTGCAGCTCGACATGCACACTACCTGAAGCATGAACATACCAGCTCTATCATGTCGAGTCATGTCATGAGTCATCTCTGCCACATCGCTATTGTGGTCCACAATGTTGTAATAAATGTAATATAATGTTTAAGTCCAAGAGACCCACATGCAAATCTAAAGAGTCATGTAAGTCAAATAGTCATGAGGGAAGTCGAACTCACAAGGGCTAGTTTTACCCTTGGCTATAAACACCCCTCATTTGTACATGCAAAATAATTTTCACCTTGGATCCTCCCATATAGCCTTGAGAATCTGTAATCTTTTCTTTGAGGATTGAGGAGTGGATCCAACACCCAACTATCGGGGTTAGTGATGTCATGGTGTACCGATGTGTCTTGGAACTTTTGCTTAATTCATAAGCCTGTTAACATGCCATCACGTTTTCACACATGTATTGTATTCGTTTGAAATATTATTCTTTGGATGCCTGTAATGCATGTTTCTCTAACTTGTATTAAGATAGTTGAACTATTTTGGTTGTTTTAGTACATATTCTATTGACAATGTGTTGTATTAGGTGTTAGTGTTGTCTCGCCCGTGTGGGCTATCCCACCGGACACTCAACAAATTCATTCTTATAAAATTGTTATAATGCCCGTCAAACTCATGTGGACTATTCCGCTGGGTTTTGTACATTCTATCTATTCGCCTTGTGTTTGTGGTTGCCGCATCCGTGTTGACAACTCCACTAGAAGTTGCACATGTCTTGTTATGTTGTGCGTCTCTAGCAGAGTTGGGACTATTCCCTTTCAACCTGAGACTCACTTCCACCCTCTCGCTCTGCAGTGAAAGAACTTTGACACAAGAGACACTAAGCACTCCAGGCACGTGAACCTCGTTGTTTGAAGACAAAGTAAACCACTCTAATGTGTTGACATGCAAGAGCTAGGGGACATCTTTAAGATAATGGTAACCAAGACATCGTACCGGATGGGACTCCTACACCAAACTATGTGAGGTCTAGTTGGGACTTCATATCGGAGAGATCCCCTGAATGTTGGTAGGTCCAGCACCATCAACATTTCTGGTGCTAGAAGGAGGGCCAAATGACAAGTTGAGTCCTCACAATCTATTTTTAATCTTCACATACTTATCATGAATAAACACATAATTTCTCTTCCGAAGTGTATGTCTTATGGAAACGACTTTGAAATCTCGGAAGAGCTTTGGAATAACTTGTCACATAAAACATACGATGGTGGAGGCCAAGTAGCCTTGGTCAGACACGTGGTTGGAATTGTAGGCTCTTGTGAAAGACATGAAATCTTTGAAGATTACATGACCTGCATGTTGTTCACATACATGCTTCAAGGGCACCCACTGCATTGGTGTGCCACACTGCCCGAAAAATCTATTCACTCTCTCCCTCATCTAGTCACAGAGATAGACCATGCTTTCAATCATTTTGACCGTAAAGCACTCAATAAAGAAATTCTGAAATTATGGAAAGCACCTGATGAATCTGTTGAGAAATTTCACACACACTTTTGTAATCTTGCATACCAATTTCCTAAAGATGAAATTGATTGGGAATTCTTCGATGGAAGATTTAAGTATATTCTTTACATATCTGAAAATACATAATTCTTAGAATCATTCAAACTCCTCACAGCATACCTGGGTGTTAGAGCTACCAAATCTAAGACGAATGAGGTCACTATCACAAGTGATTATTCTTCTCATAAAAAAACTCTAGCTCTACAGCGTGAGGTGGGAGAAGGTGCGCGCACATCTGTTGAACTGTCACATCCTCCTACCCCACTTGTTCTTGATATATGCACAAATTTTGCTTGCAAGCCTGCTAGTTGTCATGTGGATTCGTTCCTCAACCTCCGTCCCCATGTTCCATTGATCCTCTAGATTGTAATGTCTTGTGTTCTTCCATTCTGGACTCCACCTTTTTTGTGAACGAGGAACAAGTTGTTGACAGAGTTGATATTGTGCAGCCCACCTGTGCTATCATTCATGATGTGTGTGTGCAGGAATCTAAGAATCCACGGTGAAGGATGACTCCCTTTTATCTGTGCCTCATCCGCTCTTTCTTGACATCCCTTATGATTCTACCATTGTTGATTTCCCCTGTGAAAACTCTTTTCCGGATGTTTCTACTTCTGATCATTCATAGGACACATCAAATGTCAATCTGTCATTATGTTGCAGAGAGGACACATATTCCTCTGAAAATCTATCCCATCTATCATCTATTATTTCTAAAAAAACATAGAGGGTGAACATCTTTGCTTCTCATCTACCCCTCTACATGCTTCATCAAATCATAAGGATGTCGACGAACATCCCGATCTGATCATGGCTATCGTGATCTTTGTACTTCTTCATTTCATCGCGATGTTGATTCACTTGTTGTTAATATATCTAAGCCACTGGTCTCCGATGATCTACCTATTGATGGAGTGGAAACCCCGCAGGCTATCAAGGCACTTTAGCCTGGGCTGATGGTTATGTCAGGCCCTCGTTGTCCTTAGGTTAGTTCCACTTCCAATCAGAAAATTTTCGAAACACCCAAGCCTCATCATCACTCTCTGATTCACATTGAAGATCAACCAAACACCCATATTTCTCTTCCTCCACCTGAATAACATTATCCAATTGCTCAAGGTTTGGAGGAATCTTACACAACGAGCACACTTCCAAAGCATAAGTTGTTGGTATTTCTCATGTTCGCTCATATGTCATAGTCCAAAGAGTGTGTATGTTTACTATCTGCATGCAGTGTGTTGCAACACCATGGTACATCTACAGAATTTTTGTTTTTTGCATTCACTCTTTTCTATTATGTGGATGTTTTAAAACTCGAAGTGTGTTCGTCTTTGTTGATCTATATTTCTAGTTCACTGGTTTACATGCATATATTTCTTGTTAACCATAATTTCACCAACATGGGCCAACCAATGCGGTGGTGGCTGCATTGGAAATATCACTTCATGTGAGTAGGCCCATGCACTATTTAGGGTAGGAGTAGGAGTAGTCTTTTCTTCTTACTTGGCTTTGCTTTCTAATTTACGGGTTTGTTTTCTTTCTTACCTGGTTTGGTTTGCTTGCTTTCTTGCTTTTCTTACTTCTTTTGCTCTCGCTTTACTTCTGCTTTTTGCTATCTTTGCTCGTTTGTACCCGTAGGTTAGCCTCTCATGAAACTGTGTTTGGATCTCGAGACAAGTTGGGAAAATCTAAGAGGACCTATACAACTATCAACACTTGGTTATCTATTGTCCTATCTCTTTATGAAAAGATTTTTGTCTTCATTTTATGATGCCTTGATGGAAAATACGTTTTGTTCAGAGTGAGTCTTAGTGAAAACAAAAAGATTGCACTCTAACTAGCACCACCTACTCTTCAAGTAGATTAGTCGGTTGTTTTGGGTTAACCCTTGTCAGCTCAGTCAAGTAGAGTAAGGTGAGGGGGAAAAACTTAACAAGTATGTCAAAGGTATACATAACATACTTCTCTGAAGGAACAACCTCTTTTGCTCTCAATAAGTTAGGATCCCTCTTCTGCCTCTGAAATAAATAAGTGCCTACACACAATTCTTTGAAAAATGAAAAAATGAAAAATAAAATATGAAAATTATGAAAAAATGAATAAGGCGAAAGAAGAGAAAGGCTTCCTGCACAGAGAGGTGTTGCTAGTAACTCCATGGGGGTACTGACGAGGCTCACTGGAAATGGAACGATGCTTGTGTTCCTGTGTAGCTCCATCAGGGTACTATCTAGGCCTGTTGGCAACGGAGCAACACCAGAGATGAAACTTAAAATCTAACAGCCATATTTCTTGTGTACCAATATACCCCTCATCCCCAACTAATATAACTAAGTTGAATTTGCTTGGAATGTGTGTTGACCGATCAAGAGCATGGCAGGTGCTACATCTTTCAATCAAGCTAGTGTGGCAACCATGATGATCAAAGAATCGAACAATACTTTTGGAAGGGTTAGACTTGATTTTCACGAAACAAGGACCATTCAAAGAGTTGTAGTTATACCAGTGTGTCACCAAGTGTTGTAGCGGCTACAACCACCCTCTAAAATTTTCTCTCGCATGAAAATTTTGGAGCCTACCTTGGATTCTCCAATCAATCATCCTTGGTCACTTGTTAGTAAGTTGATGATTTCAAGCTCCCCTCCTTGATCCTAAGAGTTGTCCGCGCTCTCACCTTTATGCATCATGTGTCATCATCTGGCATAGGGGTTGTTGTTTTTCATGCAAAGGGAAAGTTTTCTTGATTCAAGGGAATTGTGTGTGTGTGAGTGGTTGTCATCGCATAGACATGTTTCACACTCACTTCACGCACTCTAGTCATGAAGGTTGTTGCATCAAGAAAAATATGTCTTATGTTTTTTGTATGTTCTATGTTGTGTCATTAGGTGTTCGTGTTCGATCACAGTCAAGTCCTATCAATGTTTACATATGTTTCACTGATCTCACACTTAGCCATGCTCCCAAGAAACCTAACCTCATCCAGCTTCCTGGAACTGTGTGTTTTTCTTCTGCAACCATCGAGCTTCCCCCCTTTCCCGCTAAAACCCCATAGTGCATGTTACAAAATTATATATTTCAGAGCAATGGAACACATAAAATATTGTAGAAATATAAACACATAAAACAAGAGAGGCACAGATATACATGGTTCACCCAGTTTGGGCTACATCCATGGAGAAAAAACCAGTCCTTATTTTTATATTATCCAGCAAACTGAAGAGATACAACCTAAAATAGATCCACTGTAACTCCCTCTTCACTCTCAATCTCCTCTCTCTTCCTCACTCAGAATACAGATCTGCATAGATGCAATAAAATTCCCTCATATATAGTGAGGGGTTGCCTTCTAGGGCAAAAAACTCTAAATTAAACATAACTTCTACCATCAGATCTTGGCCTAATGAACGGTCTAGATTGAATAGAAATTACTATACTTTTACAAGGAAATTTTACATCTATTCTTAGCTTCGGGAGCACTGCCAAGGGGGGCTCCCAAAAGGTCATAGCCACCCCGCCCCTAGACCCCCCCTGCAATGAATATTTTACGAGTGGCGTTGCCGCCCCATTTCGAACAAGGGTCCAATGAACCCCCCATTAGGGGGGGCTCCCAAAATGTCGCAGCCACCCCGCCCTTGGACCCCCCTGTAATGAATATTTTATGGGCGGCGTTGCCGCCCCATTTCGAACTGGGGTCTAATGCGGTGATACCTTTGAATACAAAATATAATTAGGTTCCACACCCAACAATCTCCCACTTGGAGACTGATTATAACAACTCCACCGCTGCTTCATTTGCTAGACAATGACTCCACTTTTGACCTGGCTATTTCTCTCTTCTTCATCATACTTGAAGACCAATTGAAATTGAGAAGATTCTCAGTTTCTCCCTGGTTACAACTTTTGTTAACATATCTGTAGGATTTTGGCTAGTGCGTATCTTTTCTAGCTTCAGCTATCCATCTTCCAATGTTGATCATATGAAATGGTACTTGAGTTGTATATGCTTAGTCTTGGAATGAAATGCAGAGTTCTTTGCAAGATGTATGGCACTCTAGCTGTCACTGTATAACTTGCCCAACTCTTGCTTCTTACCCAATTCATCTAGAAACCTTTGTAACCAAATCATTTCTTTACTAGCCTCTTTAGCAGCAACATACTCTGCTTCTACTATTGAGAGTGCAACAACACTTTGTAGTTTTGAAACCCAACTAATAGCTATTCCACCTACAGTAAACACATACCCTGTTGTGCTCCTATTATCTCTGTCACCTACCATATCTACATCAACATATCCCTGTAGAGCAATTATTGAACCACCAAAGCATAATTCTTGATTTGTGGTACCTCTTAAATACCTGAGAATCCACTTCACTGCCATCCAATGTTCTTTTCCTGGATTATTCATGTACCTGCTTACAACTCCCACTGCATGTGCAATATCAGGCCTTGTGCATACCATTGCATACATTAAGCTTCCAACTGCTAATGCATATGAAACTTTAGACATATGAGCCATTTCTTCTTGAGTCTTGGGACACGCCTCCTTACTTAATTTGAAATGGCTAGGCAAAGGTATACCAACTAGTTTTTCATTCTACATATTAAACCTTTTCAACACCTTTTCTATGTACTCACTTTGAGACAATGTTAATTTGCGATTCTTCTTGTCTCTAGTTATTCTCATACCAAGGATTTGTTTTGCAACAACTAAATCCTTCATTGCAAATGAGTTTGCCAATTTCCTTTTGAGCACATTTATTTCCTGCATGTTAGAACCTGCAATAAGCATGTCATGTACATACAATAACAATATAATATAGATGCCATCATTTAGCCTTTTGATATAAACACAATGATTAGAGTGACATCTAGTATAACCTTGTTCAGACATAAACCTGCCAAATTTTAGATACCACTACCTTGGAGCCTGTTTTAAGCCATACAAGCTCTTCTTCAACCTGCACACTAGTTTCTCCTTCCCTTTGACCTCATATCCTTGTGGCTGCTGCATATATATCTCTTCCTCCAAATCCCCATGGAGAAAGGTTGTCTTTACATCTAACTGCTCATGATGCAAATCTTCAGCTGCTACTAGACTTAGAATAGTTCTAATTGAAGTTACTTTCACAACAGGAGAAAATATCTCATCAAAGTCTATACTCTTTTTCTGTGCAAACCCTTTTACCACAAGTCTAGCTTTATACCCTTTTCATCCTCCATATTCTTCCTTCAACTTGTAAACCCATTTATTCTGTAATGTTGTTTTACCTGCAAGCAACCTGACTAAGTCCCATGTGTGGTTATGTGCTATGGAGTCCATCTCTTCTTTCATGGCTTTCTCCCACTTCTTGGTTTCTACCTGCACTGCTTCTTCATAACATTCTGGTTCACCAGAATCAGTCAACAATACATAATATAATGAAGGAGAGTATCGTTCAGGGGGTCTACTTATCCTGGTAGATCTTCTAACACCACTTTTTCAGTGTTTGGGGTGCTTGTTGTTGTTGTGGTTGTTGTTCTAGTTGTTGATCATTATGATTTTCAGGTGCCATCACTTTTCTTGTGATATCGTCAAGCACTATGTATTCTCTATTTTCTTTTTCCTGTTTGTTTTCCTGTCGCTGATCCTTATACAAAACCTTTTCATTGAATATGACATCTTTGCTCCTAATGATTTTGTGCTTTTCATAATCATAAAAGCAATAACCAAAATCATTAACACTATATCCAATAAAGGTACATTTCTTTGATTTTGCCTCAAGCTTTGTTCTATTTTCTTTATTAATGTGGACAAAGGCCTCACAACAAAAAGTCTTTAAAAAGAGTAGTTTACCTTTTTACCTGTCCATGCCTCGTCTGGAATACCACCATCCAAGGAATTTGAAGGCCCTCTGTTTATTAGATAAACAACAATATCTACAGCATCTACCCAAAATTGTAAAGGCAATCCTACATGTAATCTCATGCACCTTGCACGCTCCATGATTTTCATGTTCATGCTTTATGACACACCATTTTCTTGTGGTGTTCCTAGAACTATCTTCTCTGTATGAATTCCATTCTCTGAACAATACCTATCAAATTCTTTGCTGCAATATTCACCTCCATTATCTGATCTGAGACACTTCAACATTTTTCCAATCTCATTTTCAACCAAAGCTTTCCATTTCTTGAAAGTATCAAATACATCAGATTTATTTCGAATACAATAAATCCAAGTTTTTCTAGTTACATCATCAATAAAAGTAACATAATAATGACAACCACCAAGTGATGATACCTGAACAGTTCCCCATACATTTGTATGCAAAAGATCTAATTTTTCGATATTCTTTTATTTCCCAACTCTAAGGAATCTGACTCTCTTCCTTTTTCCATAAACACAATTCTCACAGAATTTTAAATCAACATGCTTCAAACCTGGCAACAAATTTCTTAAGTGAAGAATCTGCATCCCCTTCTCACTCATGAGCCCAAGCCTATGATGCCACAATGCCGTATCTTCTCCTGTATAGGTTAAAGCATTAATAGAATTATAAATACCATTGCATAAATACAATGTACCAACCTTTCCTCCTTTTGCTATTACCAGGGATCCTTTAGTGACCTTCCAGGTTTTATCTGTGAAAGTAGTTATGCAACCTTCACCTCCCAACTGCCCTGTTGAAATCAGATTTTTCTTCAGATCTGGAACATGCCTTACCTCCTTCAATAGCCACTGATTTTCATTTTGCTATTTTATGAAAACTGTACCTATTCCAATGATTTTACAAGGTTTATCATCACCCAATCGAACCTGTCCAAAATCTCCTTGAACATAATCATAAAAATGTTTCCTATTAGGTGTGGCATGGAATGAGGCCCCTTAATCTACCACCCAAGCATCAATAATATTTTCTAATGAAAGAATCAAAGCATATTGCAATACATCACCTGTTACATTTGCTTCATGATTAGTTTCTTGCTACGCATCTCCTTCTTTTCCCTTTCGAGACTTTCAATTTTTCCTCAGGTGTCCTTTCTTCCCACATTTCCAGCACACTATCCCCGATCTGGACTTGGATCTTCCTTTTCTTGACTTACTGCGATATCCTGGGCTCTTTCCTGTTTCCATTTTTCTTCCCCTAGTCTCTGCAGTCAAAGAATTACCTGATGTCTCACCGGAGCTTTTTTGTCACATTTCCTCACTAAGGATTGCACCGACAACATCATCAAACTTTAAAGTACTAGATCTAGAGACAGAGTTAGTAATGGCCATAACTAAACCATTCCAACTTTCTAGAAATGAGCACATAAATAATAGAGCCCTAACTTCATCATCAAAAGTTACCCCTACAGAACTTAATTGACTTGTAACTAGATTAAAATCATTTAAATGGTTTGCAATAGATCCACCTTTTGACATCTTCATGTTAAATAAACGCATCATAAGAAATACCTTATTTGAGGCCGAGGGTTTTTCATATAGTTTGGCCAATGTCGACATTAAACCCTCTGTTGTTGTTTCCTTTGAAATATTAACACTACCGATGCCACTAGGCACAACTGTATTTTTCAAGTGCTTTTCTGTCAAGAATATCGCATTCTGTGTCTGTCATACTTGTTGGCTTCTTTGTCTTTCCGCTCAATGGTAGGTACAGATCTCTCTGATATAGATAATCTTCCTTCTGCATCTTCCATAGCTGGTAGTTTTGGCCGTTGAATTTTTCGACCCTAAACCTACCATCTTTTGCCATTGCTCCCACTCGAACCAGGAACCCTTCTCTCCTACGAGTTTATCAGCCAAATAGAACTTCGGCTCTGATACCAGTTGTTAGAAAATTATATATTTCATAGAAATGGAACACATAAAATATTTTAGAAATATAAACACAGAAAACACATAAAACAAGAGAGACACAGATATACATGGTTCACCTAGTTTGGGCTACACCCACGGAGAAATAGCCAGTCCTTATTTTTATATTATCTAGCAAACTGAAGAGATACAACCTACAACAAATCCACTATAACTCCCTCGTCGCTCTCAATCTCCTCTATCTTCCTCATTTAGAATACAGATCTACATAGACACAATACAATTCCCTCATATATAGTGAGGGGTTGCCTTCTAGGGAAAAAGACCCTAAATTAAACATAACTTCTACCGTCAGATCTCCACCTAATGAACGACCCGGATTGAATAGAAATTACTATACTTTTACAAGGCAATTTTACATCTATTCTTAGCTTCGGGGGCGCTACCCCCAAAACCCCCCACCAATGGGGTGCTCCCAAAAGGTCGCAGTTGCCCCCCACTGAACCCCCCCCGCAGTGAGTATTTTACGGGTGGCGTTGCTGCCCCATTTCAAACTGGGGTCCAATGTAGTGATACCTTTGAATACAGAAGATAATCAGGCTCCACACCCAACAGTGTGCAGCGACACCGACCTCCCTTGCCTACTAAAACCCTGTATCTCGCAGAGACCCCAGCTAGCACTGTTTTCCAAAAATGTGCAGAGTAGTCAGGCACCCATCATTGCTCTCCAAAAATGCATAGAGAAGTCCAACTACACTGCACTCAGAAATTGCAGAGAGGTGTCCTCCTAGAACCCCTACCTTGCAGCAGTGCCCTGAGCCTAAAAAAATGTGCAGTGTTTTCCAAGATACCCTATCTGTCTTACATGTAGAAACTGTGAAAACTGGCCTCCCAGGGCCTCATTCCAACAATAGTCACTGTCCATTGAAATTGCACAGATCTACCTCTCAATGACTACAGGAAACTGTGACATGTTGAAATCGCTTCCAAGGAGTTGAGGAGAAGGACTAATGAACCACGTAATGGAAAAGATCAGGACCGCATGCAAACTCCGTCGGATGCATGATCATCTTGAGGGTAAGTACACCTCTTAGTTGAGTTTGCAAGATGGCTTGTCATTTTCATATCATCCTCTCCTCAATAACATGCATGTGCGTAAACACGAAAGGTCATTGTATGTGCTTCTTCTACATGTCTTGCTTCCTTTTCACTTATTCGACCAACTGTCATCTTCGGCATGTTGATTTCTATTGCATGCTTGCGACCTCGTTTTGGTGATGTTGAAGGTTGTGTTTGATTTGTGTTCACTATGTAAAAATCTAATGCACTCACACACAATTTTGTAAGCACTGTCACACAAGTGTCATCACGGTCGTCTGAATGTCTATCTCAAGCATTGCGCTTGTCGCTCACACTCGTCAGTCTATCACACTGAATGTATGTTGTCTTGATGGTCCAAGGTGTCTTGTCGTTGAGTCATGTTGAGTGTTTGTTTGCAAGGTCATGCATGCACAAGTTCACTCACTCACACACTTAGTAATTTTGTTGAAACTATGTCAGCCAGACCTCCCTCCAATAGCCAGACCTTCACTAAGCTGCACTGCATAGTCTCAGCTCTCAGTGAACATCTACTGCTGCTCAGAATTGCACAAAGCTTGAGGCTGCTTCCGAGGAAGTATTCATTTCATAATCTTGGAGTCAAACTGACTAAATGTCACCAATAATAGTGCAGAGGTTCCTCAGTAAGAAATCTCAAGCTGTGTTGCCCGCAAGCAAATCAACCAAGCCTCCAGCTAGTGAGCTAGAGAGTTTGACTGGGCAGTGACCCCAGGCCTCACTCCTTCAAAAAATTGCACAAAAGCTTCCAAGCATGCCCACTTCCATTGACTGAAGAAACTGTGTAGACGTGCTAGATAGACACCCCCTTCCTGTCACTGCACTGCCCTCAAAATTTGTGCAGTTTTTTCCAACCAGTCACCCTGTCAGTCGGCCTACTGCTCATCCTGAAAAAGGTGCAGTTTTCATGAACAGTCTCTTAGCTTTCCAACATCCCACTCAGCTCAAAAACTGCAGAGGGATGTCCAACATGCCAACCTCTGACCTTTATGCAATTTTTTCCAGCAGCCTGCTACTAGCTCCTCAGAGAAATTGCATAGTTTTCACTGCGAGTCTCCCTTTTCTGCCTGCACTCTCTCCCTGGAAAAATTGCACGGATATGCCCTATAACCAAGCCAAATCCAGTAGACAGTCATTTCTGATCTAGATTTCCCATCTTAGCCTCCCAGTGACCTCTATGCAGTTTTCATGGAAAGTGTCTGGAGCCTGCATCCTGGCTTGAAATCTACCTTGCATAGTTGTAGAGCCTTGTCCTCTCTTTGGGTCACCTGCATCTAAAAGAGAAAGACAATGCATCATGTTAGACTAGGATATTTATGAATTTGATGTCGTCTAGTCATCAATGATTGCAGATACAGGAACATGGATGAGACATGGAACACCGACGAATGGGATGAACAAGGAGCGAATGCAAGGAAACTTGTTCACGAATGGAAGAACACATGAAGCATGCCAAGTAGAAACGTGCACATGAAACATCAAGAAAACACCAAGACCATCAAAGACTTCACACACCTTTCCATGCAGAGGTGAAGCTATGATACACCAAGAGCATATCCATCACTCAGCAGCACTGCAACTCGACATGCACACCACCAAGAACATGAACAAAGCAGCTCTATCATGTCGAGTCATGTCATGAGTCATCTCCACCATATCACTATTGTGGGACACATTGTTGTAATCAATGTAATGTAATGTGGAAGTCCAAGATACCCACATGAAAATCTAAAGAGTCATGTAAATTTGAAGAGTCATGTAAGTTAAACAGTCATGAAGGAACACTAGTACAAAATGACTAATTAGTTACTAAAAAAATGACTAAAATTTGCATATAAACGACCATTTTTTAGTTGGTGACAAATAGTAGCTAATTTACAGTATCTTATAATGCGACCAACTTTTAGTTGTATTTAGCTTAGTCATTAATTGGTTGTCTCAATTTTATTGTCTAGTAACATATTTAGTCATAAATTTAGTCATTAATTTAATTATTGATTTAGTCATTAATTTCCACAATTAATGACCAAATACATAAAAAAATATACTACTACATGATCACTCAAGAAAACCAATTAATGACCAAAGAAATATGACCAAAATGTTGGTTACGTTATAAGATACTATAAATTAGCTACTAATAGTCATATATATGTAAATTTTAGTCATCATTTGAAACCAATTAATGACCAAAGAAATATGACTAAATTTTGGTTGTGTTATAAGATATGGTGAATTAGCTACTAATAGTCGTATATATGAAAATTTTAGTTGTCATTTGTAATCACAAATTTATCATTTACAACAGTCATTTATATTTTTTTGGTAGTTTCATATTCATTATATAAATAACTGATTTAGTAGTTTATATTCATTTCATTTACTTTCATTAATAATCATTATAAATGACTAATTTAGTTGTTGTATACTCATTTTATTTGCATTCATCATTAATCAATATTAACTATTAATTTAGTAGTTTTAGTTTTAAATTGATTTTATGCATAAATTATTAATCAATGTAAATTAATTAGTATGATTTTGTGACTAAATTAAAAAATGTCATAAAATGTGCATTTTCACTTAATATGAAAATGCAAAGTTACATATGTTAATTACAATACTAAATAATATTAAGTACACCTATAAATAATTTCAACCACAAATTATATTATATGAAATATACAATATGAGTTTCCAACTTAATATTGGTTGGACTACAATTTACACATGAAATATTGTTTTATCACTTCAAACCATTATCATTATTTTGTCAAGGCATTATAGGTGAAGTCACCAACTCTAAAAGCTTGACTGACATTTTTCACGATATCGTCTTTAAGGGAATCACTAGGCCAATTCTCTTCTCTCTCTTTCTACATTTGTCGCTTCAGTGTTTTTGTTCTCCTCTTTCTTCAATTCCTGCTTCTTACCTTCAATACTGAGTTTCTCTTGTGAAAATGAAAGAAGATACAATGCAAAGTATAAGACACGAAAGATGATGAACAATGAAATATAAACTAAAGTAGACTACAAAATATTTATATGACATATACCTCAACATCAACAATGTCAATGCTATTTTTCCCCAGAAAAGAAAGAAACTCGAACAAGTTATAAAGAAAGAAAATAAAATGTCACCGTAGGAAAGAATATATTACAAGAATATTATTTAGCCTTTAGGAAAAGCTTAGGCACAATCATGCCAACTAAGTTACATGATAAAAAACTCAAATTGTAAATAACTTTTGAAGGACATACAGAGTGTTTTGTAGTTGACTTAGTGATACAATCTTTGAAATTAATTTTGATTGGCTTTCCAGTTTTTTCAATATAGGATTTTGAACAAAAGTTATCTACTTAAATATTTTGCAAGGTTTGAAAAAAATTGCAATATTCCTTTTATAAATATTATAAATATGATAATGAGTATACCATGGATATACAGGAGGGAAATTAGTGCTAGGAGTGGGATAGTGGAAGGAAATATTATTGATTTCAAATAGAGGGCTAAGTGAAAGTCTTTGACAATTTTAGGGATGGATTAGCTATTGGTTATGAAGGAGTTAGTGATATGGCCTATTTTCTCTTTTAAAGCTCTAAATGACTTGAGTAATAAAGACTTTAGAAAATATTTTAGTTAGGTAGTAATGAGAATGATATATATATATATATCTATATATATATATATATATATATATATATATATATATATATATATATATGAATTTCTTATCAAAATAGATGAAAACATTAAAAAACAAAACAAAACATTTTCATTATTTTGAAGACAATTTAAACATAAATGTAAATAATATTTAAATTATTAATTTTTTCAATTTCAATTACATTTTAATAGTAACAAAAGAAAGTCGGGGGTTTGGAGCTCTGATGGCGGCAAGCTCTGCAACTCTGATACCTCCTGCAATTCCTGGCAAGTTCAGAGTCCTCAAACTCACGGACTAAAAGTACACCCTTTCATGGAAACCCAGTCAGGGGGGGGTGATCAACCTCCCCCACAAAGCGACAACGATAAGGTTGAAAACACGGCAGAGAAGGAAACCGCAGCTCAGAATAGGGACAATGATGGTTCGGAAAACCAGCGAGTAAATCAAGGGGACAAATCACCAGAAGCTCATTCTGCTACATGCAAACCGGTGGCAACGGTTCGCCCACGGGTTGAACTGCCTGGACATCGAATAGAAGCAAGGATTCAGTTTATGAAAGATCATGCCTTAATAGGAAAGTTCATTGGTCTGTGGCCAACTGAAAAGGCCTTAAGAAGCTGGATAAACGCAAAATGGCAACCTAAGGGGCATATCACACTGCAGCTGGGGCCGAAAGGTTTTTTCACAGCTATTTTCAACTGCTTGGAAGACAGAAACAGGGTCCTGGATGGCGGACCTTACTTCTTCAATGCGGCTGGTTTGTTTCTTAAAGGATGGGTGGAGCGGTTCAACCCAGACACGGTGGATCTCAGTTGGGCACCGGTGTGGATTCGCCTGTATTCACTCCCGGTGGAATATTGGGAGGAAGATTCCCTCAAAAAGATCGGAAACTCCCTGGGTGAGTTCGTCAAAACGGCAGAGGAAACGAAGAACTGCAAATATACTTCTTATGCCAGAATTTGCGTATATATGAATCTCAATCAGGCTCTTCCAGATGCGGTAAGCATTTCTCACTTTGACATTGAATGGTTACAAACCATAGACTATGAACATGTGCCCTTCCGTTGTCGAAGATGTCACGCCCTCGGGCATTTATTTAGAGATTGTCCTCTAACTCAGAAATCCTCCCCTGCGTCGGATCCGGAAGCTCCTAAAGCAGAGGGATTCATCAAGGTCTCGAACCGCCGAAGAGCACATAAAAAGCAGGCTCCCAAACCAAAAGTAGCACAATCCAACCAGCCAGGGCCATCCACAAGCAACAGCTTTGGCGCCCTTGCTAACCAGTCGGAAATTCCAGTGAATCTGCCGGAACCAGAACCCATGCACGAAGACCAATCAAAAGGGGGAAAACCTATAATTTCACCAGCAAGTACTCTAGGTAGGGAGGCATCGACCTCAGACAAACAGAAAGAAATCTTAGAGGGTGCACAGGATATGCAAATGGAGAACTCAAACCCAGAAGCTAACTCACAAGAGGAACCAATGGAAGAACCAGAGTACTCTCCCTTTATGGAGGAAGAAACAGAAATAATAGATATTGGAGATCTGGACCTTCCAGGTCTCGAAAAAGCCTGCACCACAAATAACTTTGACAATATTCCAGCAGGACAGCTTAAGAATCTGGAAGAAGTATTATCTCGGGCACAAAGGCAAAAATCTTTGGGAATACAGACAGGTGGTCCATGGGATGGCCGTCTCATAGCCAAAGATTTAAAAAAACGAGGAAGGAAAACCATTCTTCAGAGAACAATCAAGGTTGGGCAGATCTTAGTAGACTCCGGCAGGTATGCCAAGCTAACTAAGTATTACAGTCCTGAAAACACTCTTTCCAAATGAAGCTAATCTCTTGGAATATAAGAGGGCTTAATGGCCCCAGGAAAACCCGAATTCTCAAAAATATGTTAAAGCAAGAAAGCCCTCAGATTCTGTTCTTGCAAGAGACAAAGTGTGATTCCAATACACTTGACAAACTTGCTGCTAAATTCTGGCCTGGGAGTCATAACGTAGCAGTTGATGCAGATGGTGCCTCAGGAGGATTGGCCATCATATGGGACCACAGAGCGATTGAGCTCAACAATCTTCATGCACACCGGAACTTTCTCCAAACATCTTTTCATATTACAGGCACAAACCAACATGGACTTCTGACCAATGTTTATTTCCCGCAGGAAACACATCAAAAAGAGGAGATCTTAAACTCCCTCTCAGTTCTTAATCAAAACAGACCCCATCCACTATGGATTGCAGGAGGTGATTTCAATATGATTACAAGACTGGAGGAAAGAAGAGGAGGCAGATGCAGAAGTTCACAAGAAGGATCTCTACTGAAAGAGTTCATTCAGAACAACTGGCTCTTCGACCTCCCTTCCAATAATGGCATTTTCACATGGAACAACAGACAGACTGGCAGCCAGCAAATCGCTTCTCGATTGGATAGGTTCCTTCTCTCTGACAACGCCATTCATCTGGGGGGGGATTTTGCGGCTTCCATCCTTCCTTTCACAGGTTCTGATCACTGGCCCATCTCTCTTCACTGGTCTAGACCAGGGAACAATATCCGCAGGCCTTTCCGCTTCGAAGTATTTTGGCTGACTCATCCAGACTTTCATAAACTTATCAACTTTGAATGGAAAAACTTCCATCCTCCGCCAGGCTCCAAAATGTTCCAATTCCAACAAAAACTCAAGCACTTAAAAAGTAAGATCAAGGAATGGAATCACACTTCATTTGGCAACATCTTTCAGGGGAAAGCCAACATAGAACTGGAAATGAAGCAGATACAGCAGAAGATCATCACTGAGGGCAGATCAGAAGAACTAGCAGAACAGGAGAAATCCCTGGACTTGCAACTTGCCGAAAAGGAAAAGCAGGAAGAAATGTTATGGCGGCAAAAATCAAGAATAAAGTGGCTCAAAGATGGTGAAAAAAATACCAAATTCTTTCACAGCACCACAATTCAGCGCAGGATGCACAACAATATTGCGCATATTCAAAATGAACAAGGGGTCAGAATGGAAAAGCATGAAGAGATTGAGGCGGAACTCTTAAATCACTTCAAGAAGGTGCACAAAGAACCAAACATAGACCGCTCTCAAGCCATACAAAAAATTACAAGCACCATCCCCAAACTTATCTCAGAAGAGCATAATCAAATGCTCCTCAAGCCTGTTGATCTCCAAGAAGTGGAAACAGCTGTTCGTCAATTAAAAGCAGGCAAAGCTCCAGGACCAGATGGTTTCACATCCAACTTCTTCCATAGCTTCTGGGAGCTAATCAAGAATGAAGTTTGGCAGGTGGTAGAAGAGTCTCGCTCACTCCGATGGATGTTTCCAGGGATAAACGCTACTTTTATAGCTTTGATACCCAAAGTAGAAAAGCCTTGCAGACCGGATAAGTACAGACCGATAGCCCTCTGTAACATTATTTACAAAATTATCTCCAAGATTATAGCCTCTAGACTCAAGTTGCTGCTTCCGCTTATTATCTCGCCTGAACAGTCCGGCTATGTGGAAGGCAGGCAAATTACGGATGGGATTATTCTTACTCATGAAATAATTCATTCCTTGAAGATCTCCAAAAGGCCTGGTATGCTTCTCAAACTTGATCTTTCCAAAGCTTTTGATAGCCTAAATTGGAAATACATTGAAAAAATTCTTCTAGCATTTGGTTTTGATGCGGCCTGGGTACGTTGGATTATGAGCCTCATTTCTTCCACCTTCTTCTCTGTCCTAATCAATGGTATTCCATCTGAGACTTTTCACCCTACCCGTGGTATCAGGCAAGGTGATCCCCTATCACCTTTCCTGTTTATCATAATGGCGGAAGGTTTAGGGCGCAGTGTCAAGCACGCTCAGCAAGCTGGCCAGCTTAAAGGTCTATCCTTTCACAACTCCCCTGCTTTTACCCATCAACAATTTGTTGACGATAATATGTTGTATGGGCATCCCTCAGTCCAAGAAGCCAGACAGATTAAATCCCTTCTATCAGTTTTCTCAGAAGCCTCTGGAGCCTCTATAAATCACTCCAAGTCTCAAATCTTCTTCTTTCATACCCCCTCAGTTATCCAATCAGCCATCTTACGCATTCTCAGTTTCTCCTCTGCAAAACTTCCCTCATCTTATCTCGGAGCACCTCTTATCGCCTCTGGCTTAAAGCACTCTTCCTGGAGAACTCTTCTAGATAATCTGGAAGCGCGTCTCTCCTCTTGGACTCATAGATCTCTCAATATGGCAAGTCGTCTTGTTTTGATCAAAGCAGTTCTTCAAGCCATGCCCTTATATCTTTTTTCCATCCTCGCGGCGCCCAAGTGGGTCCTCAATGAAATCAAATCTCTTCAAAGATCGTTTCTATGGGGCAGCAGCGGACTTCATCGCAAATGGGCCCTAGTCAAATGGGAAACTGCTTGCCTTCCAAAGAAAGGAGGTGGCATTGGATTAAGAGACCCCTCTCACAGTAATGCTATCATGGGAGCTCGAATCTGGTGGAAATGGCTGTCAGGCCCTTCCACTCCTTGGACCAACTTATGGACGGCCAAATATGTGGGAAATTGCCCAAGGGAGGAACTCATCAGAATATCAGAGACTAGTAATGGTTCAATCATATGGAACTCAGCAAAACAACACAAGCACCTCATACAACAGCATAGCTTCTGGGAAGTGAAGAATGGTGATCAAGCCAGATTCTGGAATGATTCTTGGCAACAGATGCCCAAAATCAGGGACCTTATCTCACCAAATGCTCTCCTGGGACAAGATTTGCACTCCCAACAAACGGTGAGGAACTTTTGGTGCAATACCTCTCAGCAAGATTACAGAGAATGGCTCAAAGCAACCCAGTTCATGGCACAAGGGACGAGGCTAGACCAGCAAACCATGGATACAGAATTAACAAAAAGGAAAATACAACATTCTGAGGAGAAAGACATTCTCAGATGGGGTTATGAAGAAAGAGGAAGTTATTCCACTAGAGAAGCATATAATATTCTCGTCCAAGATCAAATCCGGCTGGATCCGCTATGGAGCAAAATATGGGATCCCCTCATCTGGCCGAAAGTATCTACTTTTCTTTGGCTCCTCTGTCACAAGAGAATTCTTACTTGGGAAAATCTGAGAAAAAGAAATTTCCATGGACCCTCTATATGCCTCAACTGCAAAAAAGAAGAGGAAACCATTGAACACCTCATGTACCATTGTCCGCTGGCCCACAAGCTTTGGCAAAAGATTAACTTTCACTGTCAAAAAGATGGAGGAGCCAATGGAGATATAAGGGCTACTATACGCAGCTGGGACCCCCACCCCTTTCAAAGTAAAATCTTGAATGTTCTCTGGAACCTCATCCCAGGCTTTGCAACATGGGCCATATGGAAGGAGAGGAATGGTCGAGTCTTCAAAAACCAATCCAGGCCACTGGAGGAGATATGGAAAGTCATCAATCAAAATATAGAAGAAACCTTAGCTCTAAAAACTTGGTACAAAGAGGACTTCCCAACTATTCCGCAGGAACAATCAATATGGAATAACTGGAATTTCAAAAGAAAGCAAGAACAGATGATCAAAGGAACAAAACCCGCAAAAGATCCCATAAATGTGAAATGGTCTCCTCCACCCAAGAACATATACAAACTCAATTTTGATGGCGCCTCAAAGGGTAACCCAGGTTCTGCTGGGTTTGGTGGAATTGTCAGAGATTACAAAGGAAACATTATATTAACCTACTTGGGATCCCAGGGGTGGGACACCAATAACTCAGCAGAACTAGAAGGGCTCTGGCAGGGGCTTCTTCTATCGCATGACAGGAATCTCTTTCCGCTCCTAATAGAGGGAGACTCACAAATTCTCATCCAGATGGTTTCAAAAATTTTACAGGGATCCCCTGCCTCCAAGATCAGCAACAGTTGGAGATTGTCTCAACGGCTACAGCACATTGAAAACTGGTTCACTACCCACAGAGCAATCTCTCTAAACCATATTCGAAGAGACGGGAACAAAGCTGCAGACCTCTTAGCAAATATGGGAGTGGACAGTGGGCAACGTTTACAGATTGGTTTACCTACAAACATTCTCCCTGCATCTCAGCTTCTCGACTTCAACAACCTTGTGCAGAAAGAAATGCCTGCGACTGGTAAGTTTACCCCGGATCCGGGTGGCGATACGCGGCATATCGGTCTTCATGCGTGAATTAATTACCCAGTACTGCCAGCTGCAAAGCAGCGTGGAATCCCGGGCTATTACCTCACGCGAGCTGCTCCTGCGCATTAAAACAGTCCTGGGTGAAGGATGGGCAATCAATGTCTGCATTGATCAGTGCATCAGGTCTCTCGTTATAATCATGCAGATCCAAGGTTTATTCTCCATGCTTGGTGTTCTGCAGTATGGTGACAGAACCTAGCCTGCGGAAGCTGCGGTTGATGGTGTCGTTTTGGCGCATTGCGGCAAGCTTGAGCCTTCAATTCCTCAGGGTAATCTCCTTCCTGCTCTGGTCTCGCATTCTCTGTTTGTGTTTAATAATTTTGTTGCTGGGTTTAAGTTCTGTCATCCGGCGGTCTTGGTTGATATCTCCAGTGGGCAAACCTCTGGCTTCTCCCAATTCGGTCATGTTGTTTTCTTAGCGCACTCCCCCTCTGAGTTTTTCTTTATTTATCTCACCATGGTGCGTTCTGGAAAGCGCCATCACTCTGGGGAGCGTAGGGAAACTAGTCGGCACCCTCCAGTCGCTCTGGCTGTGGAAACTGCGCCCTCCCCTGTTCATGAAACTGGCCCCTCTGTTGGTTCTGCCTCGAAGCCTAAACCCAATAGTGTGTTTCAAACCGCGCACTTTAAGTTCCAGAGTAATTTGCATAGACCCCTGATTACTACCCACATCACCCTCATTATCTCAGAAGAGGAAAATGTGGTCTCCCCCTTAGCCTGTATAGTCCCTGACCCGTCTCCTAGCAATGAGAATTCCTCAGATGATGACAGCATGGGAAATTGGGAAAAAGGAAAAGAGGAATAGGAAGCAATGCTCATAATTCCTCCTCCTACTGTTGATCCAGCGCCTGTTGATGAGAACAGGAATCCCGAAGCAGAAGAACGTGTTATTGTTATCTAGGACAATAATACTAGTGGCAGTGACAGTCGGAAGAGAGAAGATGTTGTTCAGCTTGAGAAGATGGAGAATGACCCAACCATGGAGAAGTAACGCCTCTGAGGATCATTCCCTTTCGCTTTTGTTCAGGTCTCAGGATTCTGGTCAGGCTTTTATGAAATTTTCCTACAGTTTTTGTTTAGCTCTCAGCGGTTTTTGATGAATGTTCTCATCCTCATATGGAAAATTTTGGATATGCTTGTCAAGGCTTGGGCCATCTTCTGGGCAACGAATGGCTATCTACATGTTCAGTGTCTGTTCTCTGTCTATTGTCTATTCTTATGCTCGGTCTGTAATGGAGCTGTTTAATGTCTGTTCTCATGCTCAGTCTGTAATGGAGCAGTGTGTTGATGACAAAGGCTGTTCAGCCTCGTCCTTATGTAAAAATATTTTGATTTACAATTAATAGAATTAGTATTTGCACAGAAAAAAAATAGTAACAAAATATCAATAAGTATCTCAATTGAAAAGTATCACCCAAACATAATTTTCTATTTCTCTAAATACAAATATATATGTAGATATAAGTTTAACATTTTAAAACTACTTCTTAACTTAATTTTCAAAAAGTTTAAATTTCAATTATTAAAAATTTTATATTTACAAATTGTGCATTCCATTTTTATGAATACGAAAACGACAAAAAAGAGTTCTTTTAATGAAAATAAATGCATTTAGATTTGAACATGCAACCAAAAAAATGAAAATGAATGTTGCACATGATGAAGGTAGTGTCATAAAAAATAATTGAAGAGATACCCTCATAAGGTGGGCACTTTAATTAGTATGTTAAATTGTTTTCCTGTGTAGTGGAGGTGATTGTCAACCAATAATCAGCCTCATTAAACTGTTGGTGACCATGTGTGGAGTAGATAGGCTTGACCTCAAATTTATGTTTACAATATCAATCATGTGGTCTGCATGACGTGCTACTTAATTTCTTGCATTGAGTTCATCAACTAGTTTTCAAAATCCAAATGAATCCTGATGGGAATGAAATAAAAGTGAGTAAAAAGGGAGTAAAGTATAGTTACTGTTAGACTATGAATTAGGAGTATATAATCAATGGCAACGATGCCCTAATTTCATAGTTCATTGCAATTCACCAAAGAGTCTTTATTTTTCTTTCAACATCACTTATTTCACAACATATGGAACTTGTGGGCTCTTTAAAATAGGCTACCTTATCTTCCTTACCAGCCATAAAACACAACTCTAGTACAAGCCTCAAGAATATATCAAACTGCACTACCAGACAAACTCCATCCACTCTAAATATAGGGAAGAACCCTTCACAAAAGAGGTAGTTTAGTCTAAACGACTCGAAATCACATACCTAATTGAAAAGGGATTATTCTAGTCTTGGATTCCATGTTAGACTTTATGAAACATATATAAAATCTATGGCTTGAATATGAAATTTACCATATTTGGTTCATTCAATCCACACAACCTTGAAACAACAATTTTAAGTAGGACATAGCAATTCTATTCAAATTTTATTATTTATGTTCATCTGAAATGAAATAAATAAAACCCCAAAGCAATAGTGTTATGAATGCTAACCATCCTACAAGGTTTGTTAGACCATCCGAGGGAAGAAATTTTCATCACAAAGAGAAACTCCAAATGAAAAATTAAAAATTTAAAGATAATAATAATAGCAAAGATGTGGAGAACCTAAACCAAGGGATTCAACTATAGGAAAAGCAAGAGCAAGGCTAATCTAGTTAGAGTAGACTCAAACTACCTCTAATAGGTGGAATTTGTGAAAGAATGTTTGACATCAAATGGGGCATCCTCAAAATAGTGCATATTTTAAAAATCAAAATTAGAAAATAGGCCATGAATAAGCCATTAACAACTTGGACAACATAAGCTATCAAAAATCCATTGAGATGCCATTTCATGATTAAATTGCATATTTTTCACTTATCCACTATACTATACTGACAAGTCCAACACTTAGTTCTTTCGATAAAAGTTAAAAAATTTACCCTCCAAAAGTGTTCTTGTGTCCCTATGAATTCAACCCCCCCTTAAAAACAATATAGAGATGCTCTAATGAGCATCCTACTATTACCAGCTCGTTGAAACATTTTGACCTACTAAAATCTACAATTATTAGTTATAAATCAAATTTGAAGGAAAATCATTAGCAAAGTTTCCCCATTGTAAGTACCGTATTTCTTGCCTATAAAATTATTCTCCTTTATTATGACTCATTATAGATCTTCACTTGAATGGTTTTCATTATAAATATGTTAGTGTTGGAAATAATACTGAGAGGGGGGGTGAATCAGTATTATCACATTAATAAAACTTTTTCATTTCCATAATCAGATTCATATATGCTACTTCCACAACTTCTTATGATTAAGTTAATTGATCTTCAATGAGTGCATTAGAACATTATCAACCATATTATCAGATAACAGATGTCGTAATAGAGAATAGATCATCACACATAAGGCACACACATGAACACCATGATATAAGGTGGAAACCCAATGCAGGAGAAAAACCACCTGCTGCAAGTCATCTCAATCTTCTTCTTAATAAGAAAATCCTTTTACAATATTTGTACTCGTGCAGTCTTATACCAGTACGGGAGCTACAACCCCCTTTGCTCTTGTACTAGCCGATCCATTTACTAGTACGCAGGCTGCTACCTGCTACAATGCTCCAAAGATCTCCCTTAGCTTTTTTACTAGCTTAGATACTAGTACATAGGCGCTGGCCCACAATCTTCTCTCCTCCAGGTACCACGTTTCATCAATTTTCAGACTGGATACACTGAAGCACAACACATAATCTGAAAGGCCACTTTTCATCCAATTTTCATACTGGACCCAACAACAACATTGAAGCTCATAATCAAACAACCTTCTGAATCACCCAATCACCAGATCCATACATATACAATGATAATATGAGAGTTATCAACCAGATCTAGTACATAAAGATAAGTCATTAATCATGCTGTTATCTGAACTCAATACCAGTAACCAAACATCAGTTATGAACCCAAAACCCTGCAGAATAGTCAAAGGCAGTTAAAACAAATTTTAAGCAGGGATCGCAACTTCACTAGTATAGATCTGCGGATATCTGTACTACCTCCGCACCTGCGCCTTCTGTGGCGCCGCGACCACTGCACCTGCGCCTTCTGTGGCGCCTCCGCACTGCGCCTTCTGTGGCGCCTCTACACTGTGCCTTTTGTGGCGCCTCCGCACTGCGCCTTCTGTGGCGCCTCTATGGCGTCTCCGCACTGCGCCTTCTGTGGCGCCTCCGCACTGCGCCTTCTGTGGTGCCTCTGTGGTGTCTTCGCACTACGCCTTCTATGGCGCCTCCGCACTGCGCCTTCTGTGGCGTCTCCGCACTGCGCCTTCTGTGGCACCTCCGCACTGCGCCTTCTGTGGCGCCTCTGTGGCGTCTCCGCACTGCGCCTTCTGTGGCGCCTCTGCACTGTGCCTTCTGTGGCGCCTCCGCACTGCGCCTTCTGTGGCGCATCTGCACTGCGCCTTCTGTGGCGCCTCCGCACTGCGCCTTCTGTGGCGCCTCTGCACTGCGCCTTTTGTGGCGCCTCCACACTGCGCCTTCTGTGGCATCTCCGCACTGCGCCTTCTATGGTGCCTCTGTGGCGTCTCCGCACTGCGCCTTCTGTGGCGCCTCTGCCCTACGCCTTCTGTGGCGCCTCTGCACTGCGCCTTCTGTGGCGCCTCCGCACTGCGCCTTCTGTGGCGCCTCCGCACTTCCGCAGCTGCAGCGCTCGAGAGATCACCCTTCACAGATTCACTTTCAACTTCCCTTTCATAGATCAAACTTTTAAAAAAATAACCCAATATTTCAGATCTTAAGATATTCGATTTCAAGAATGAATTAGCAAAGTGATCTCCTTTGCTTTATATAGGCAAGCTTCTTCCTAAAATCATGGATCAATACAATAGATAACCAATACAAGGGGCCCAAAAACATGGGGCTCAATAATACCAAGGACTAACCACCATGGACCAAAGGTAAGTTCTCCAACATATACGCGCTTTTCCTCATAGGTTCAAATACCAAGGACTAACTACCATGGACCAAAGGTAAGTTCTCCAACATATACGCGCTTTTCCTTGCATGAAAGTGCGTGAACTTTTTCTCTACATGAAATAAACTTTTCTCTGCATAAAAGTGCGTGAACTTTTCTCTACATGAAATAAACTTTTCTCTGCATAAAAGTGCATGAACTTTTCTCTACATGAAATAAACTTTTCTCTGCATATAAGTGCGTGAACTTTTCTGCACTATAATTTATCATCTGAGATGAGTGGGTTTCCATCAAGTACAACATATGTATCATAAAGCCATACCAGAATCATAATGCCAACAATCTCCCCCTTTGGACTTGATGGAAACCTCAAAATCTTCAGCTCATTCTCCCCCTTTGACATCAAGGGCAAAGGGTTATGCTCCCCCTAAGAGCATGCTCCCCCTGAATATGAACCAGATCTGTAAAGAAGAAACATAATCCACCAAACACCATAAATGACCATGAAAGAGATAGATTGCAGCAATAATCAGACCAGCATCCAAGATCTCCTCTTGTACGTCCTCCATAATTCCAACAATGCATTATAAGCTCCCCCTGAGTACCTATTTAAATCTCTGAATGAGCTCCCCCTTTGTATATGTAATGGTGCACCAATCTAATCATGCTCTTTCTGAGAACAAGCTGAAATGTCTGCTCTGCTATATAGTGCTGTTCATGCTCAGGCTCCCCCTGACTGTAAGCAAGGTCTGCAAAAGGATGTTCTACATCACAAATGACCTTCCTAAAAGATTCAATACATACATCCATCACCCAACCAAGTGGGGATATATCAGAAAAATGAAAACCAAATACATTACATCTTCATCCCAGGCATAGTGGGGAAACCAACATAGGTCGTTACATGACCTGAAGAGATGACACTATTACATCATGAGTCTTGATATGACATCACCTAAATAAGATGAACATCAGCAACAACAATTTATGATCTGCTCCATAGTATCTGTCAACAGCAACTAGACCAGCAACTTGTATTAGTGCATGAATCATCAAGGTATGTCTGCATCAACAGAATTTCACATTCTATGTGAGAAACATCATAGCCATCCAGATCTACATGAATCAAGTATCATCAATTGGGAATATCTGCATTAATCAACATATGTATGAAACAATCCTATCATCATATAGATAAGAGCTCATTATCATCATGTCTCCAACAATGCAACTTTGAATAATCATCCCTGTATCCAGCCAACAATCCTCATCCATTTGTGCCAAGAATGAAAGGAATCATAACTGTAATATATGATCTTTATGCATATGACGACAGCAGCATATGAGTGACTCAACATCAAGAAGATGTGAATTCAAGCTAAGTGCTTCCCATGCAAGCATCATTAGAGAATCAACCATAAATCTGATCCAAGAACCATGTGAACAACTCATAACCATAGCAAGATGAATCATTTATCCATATAAGTATCATCACCAAGGACTATTAACCATAATGCCAATAATGCATTAAGTCCATATGCTCCCTCTAAACCTGTGCCATCTATCTGATCATGCATATCAAAAGAAGTATCAAGACATCATCAATATCAAGTTAGAACCAAAACACTTCTAACCATCATATCCACACATCATTATTATTAACTAGAGCAAAACTGATCCTTCTCTTGAATCTGTCCCTACTGCCTTTCTTCAAACAATCATATACGCGACTGTGTAGTAACTAACTCGCGTATATATGCAACTTTCCTTTATGGAGTTTGCATATGAGATTCGGGACACTGAAGTTTTGTACTTTCAGCTCCCTCTGATTCTGTTATGTCTGTACGTTGTGCAGTGCCGCCTTTTTCTGACTGTACTTCCTTTTTCCTCCATATCTTCAAGCGTGATGATGAAATTTTCTCCTTTTGATATGGTGCCCACACTTTGTTCCTGCATTCCTTAGCTATATGTCCAAGCTTGTTACATGCATAACATCTTACATGTTTCATATTCCTCCTGTAACAATCAGCAGCTTTGTGACCAAACATATTGCAAGCAAAGCAATATCCATAAAAGTACCTTGAATGTGATGATCTTTCTGCATAATGGTCTTGAACCCTTCTTCTTCTACATCTAGCTGCAAAATGTCCAAGATTATGACATACATAACATTCAACATTATTCATAGGAGGAGTAAAGGATTTTCTTTGAGGAATCTCTTTTCTTGGTTGATGATGAGATTGATCTTTCATTTCTTCATTGATCACTTTAGATTTCTCTTTAGAGTTCGTTGCCTCACCTTGTGAACTAGATTCACCTTCAACAGATTCATGGAAACCAAGACCAGTCTTTATAGCAGGAGACCTTTGACTACTAAGAATATCATCCAAGACTTTAGAACTATCTTGAAATCGTAAAAGCTTATCCTTTTCTTCTAGTTTACCTTTCAAGATATTTACCTCAACCTGAAGCTGTTCTTCCTTTTCAAGAGATTGCTTCTTCAAATCTTCTTCAGCTTTCCTTCCTTCTTCCATTTGTTCCCTTAGTTTGAGAATCTCCTTTTCTTGTTCTTCATTTAGATCCTGCTGCATTTGACGAACTCGGAAGGCACATTCTAGTTGAGATTTTAAGCTGGTGACTTCGTTTTCTTGTTTTGCAATAGCTTGGAGTAGATCTGTATTCTGCTTCTTTGATTCTTCAAGATCTCCTTTTAGTGAGAGGATTGTAGCTTCAAGATTTTCATAGTAGCTGGATCTATCTTTGAGTTTCTTGATGGTTGTGCTTCTTTCGTTGACTTCTTTTCTTAATGATGTCACTTCATGCTGCAATTTTTGACATTTGTCTTCCTTGTCCTTGAGTAGCTTTCTTACCTTGTTTCCTTCTTCTAGTTGGGCCTTTAGTTTGGTAGCTTCTTCTTTGAAATCACATTCCATTTTTTTCAATAGATCTTGTTGATCTCTAATTTTGTCTGTCAGCCTTTTAAATTCTGCCTCTATTTGATAACTTTCTTGTTCACCCATAAGAGCAAATTCAGTAGTTTCGCTATCACTTTCATCTCTTCCAAAAGGAAAGATAGCTGGAACATCAGAGGATAATATATTCATACCTGATAATGATTCTGAATCTGATCCTGAATCTGAAGAGCTTCTTATACCTAATCCCCAATCGATTCTCCCACTGTCATAGTTCTTCTGAGATGACTTCTTTTTCTTAGGTGCTTTCTTCTTAAGCTTCTTTCCCATTGTTCCACGGATCTCCTTCAAGCGATCAAGCTTCTATCAAAGGACCTGCTCTGATACCAATTGTTGGAAATAATACTGAGAGGGGGGGTGAATCAGTATTATCACATTAATAAAACTTTTTCATATCCATAATCAGATTCATATATGCTACTTCCACAACTTCTTATGATTAAGTTAATTGATCTTCAATGAGTGCATTAGAACATTATCAACCATATTATCAGATAACAGATGTCGTAATAGAGAATAGATCATCACACATAAGGCACACACATGAACACCATGATATAAGGTGGAAACCCAATGCGGGAGAAAAACCACCTGCTGCAAGTCATCTCAATCTTCTTCTTAATAAGAAAATACTTTTCCAATATTTGTACTGGTGCAGTCTTATACCAGTACGGGAGCTACAACCCCTTTGCTCTTGTACTAGCCGATCCATTTACTAGTACGCAGGCTACTACCTGCTATAATGCTCCAAAGATCTCCCTTAGCTTTTGTACTCGCTTAGATACTAGTACATAGGCGCTGGCCTACAATCTTCTCTCCTCCAGGTACCACGTTTCATCAATTTTCAGACTGGATACACTGAAGCACAACACATAATCTGAAAGGCCACTTTTCATCCAATTTTCATACTGGACCCAACAACAACATTGAAGCTCATAATCAAACAACCTTCTGAATCACCCAATCACCAGATCCATACATATACAATGATATTATGAGAGTTATCAACCAGATCTAGTACATAAAGATAAGTCATTAATCATGTTGTTATCTGAACTCAATACCAGTAACCAAACATCAGTTATGCACCCAAAACCCTGCAGAATAGTCAAAGGCAGTTAAAACAAATTTTAAGCAGGGATTGCAACTTCACTGGTATAGATCTGCGGATATCTGTACTACCTCCGCACCTGCGCCTTCTGTGGCACCGCAACCACCGCACCTGCGCCTTCTATGGCGCCTCCGCACTGCGCCTTCTGTGGCACCTCTGCACTGCGCCTTTTATGGCGCCTCTACACTGCGCCTTCTATGGCGCCTCTGTGGCGTCTCCGCACTGCGCCTTCTGTGGCGCCTCCGCACTGCACCTTTTGTGGCGCCTCTGTGGCGTCTCCGCACTGCGCCTTCTGTGGTGCCTCCGCACTGCGCCTTCTGTGGCGTCTTCGCATTGCGCCTTCTGTGGTGCCTCCGCACTGCGCCTTCTGTGGCGCCTCCGCACTGCGCCTTCTGTGGCGCCTCTGTGGCGTCTCCGCACTGCGCCTTCTGTGGCGCCTCTGCACTGCACCTTCTATGGTGCCTCCGCACTGCGCCTTTTGTGGCGCCTCTGCACTGCGCCTTCTGTGGCGCCTCCGCACTATGCCTTTTGTGGCGCCTCTTCACTGCGCCTTTTGTAGCGCCTCCGCACTGCGCCTTCTGTGGCACCTCCGCACTGCGCCTTCTATGGTGCCTCTGTGGCGTCTCCACACTGCGCCTTCTATGGCGCCTCCGCACTACGCCTTCTGTGGCGCCTCAGCACTGCGCCTTCTGTGGTGCCTCTGTGGCACCTCCGCACTGCGCCTTTTGTGGCGCCTCCGCACTTCCGCAGCTGCAGCGCTCGAGAGATCACCCTTCACAGATTCGCTTTCAACTTCCCTTTCATAGATCAAACTTTTAAAACAATAACCCAATATTTCAGATCTTAAGATATTCGATTTCAAGAATGAATTAGCCAAGTGATCTCCTTTGCTTTATATAGGCAAGCTTATTCCTAAAATCATGGATCAATACCATAGATAACCAATACAAGGGGCCCAAAAACATGGGGCTCAATAATACCAAGGACTAACCACCATGGACCAAAGGTAAGTTCTCCAACATATACGCGCTTTTCCTCATAGGTTCAAATACCAAGGACTAACTACCATGGACCAAAGGTAAGTTCTCCAACATATACGCGCTTTTCCTTGCATGAAAGTGCGTGAACTTTTTCTCTACATGAAATAAACTTTTCTCTGCATAAAAGTGCGTGAACTTTTCTCTACATGAAATAAACTTTTCTCTGCATAAAAGTGCATGAACTTTTCTCTACATGAAATAAACTTTTCTCTGCATATAAGTGCGTGAACTTTTCTGCACTATAATTTATCATCTGAGATGAGTGGGTTGCCATCAAGTACAACATATGTATCATAAAGCCATACCAGAATCATAATGCCAACAGTTAGGACTCTTATTGTCCACCCTTAGTATACTTGGCATATTTTGTACTTGGCCTCTCTTATGAGGATACCGTGATGAGATTTTTTTCTTCAAGTCTAAATGGAATTACAAAGGGCTATCTTGAGAACATTGGCAAGGGAAGGTTTTGAAGTGATGTGTCCCCACGTTGAAAAACATAACATTTTAATCATGTTGAAGAAGGCCCTCGACCTTAAAGTTGATAAAATGTGTCAAGAAGAAAGAATTTTTGGTCCTCCATTTGAAAGTGATGAAGAAGCAATTGAATAAAAATTTCCAAGTTCAATGGAATGTCAAGAAGAAATAATTTTTGGTCCTCCTTTTGAAGGTGATGAAGAAGCAATTGAAGAAAAAATCCCAAATTCAATGCAAGGTCAAATTTAGGTTCCAAGCATAGATCTTGAAATAATCTCAAGCAAGGTAGATTTTATATAACCTATGTCCATGTCCATCCCGAATACAAGCCCTCTTTTGTTCGAGTAGACCCAAACATCAATTTTCCTAAAGGAATTGAGTAATTTTGGTAAAAAATTGGTAATTTCTAATAACAATTTGTCACATGATGTTGGGAATTTTTGATAAGAGGATTACAAGGAAAAATAGTAGAATGTCATCAAGAGGAAAGAAGAGAAACAAATTACTCGTCCATATAAAAATCAAATCAAATGATTAAAAAGAGGAAATACTCTTGTTCAAAATTCAAAGTGTGATCTATGATTATGATTGAATTTTAAGATCAATCTATTGTTCCTAATGAAATATTATTGATTGATAAATCATTTAAAGCAATTGTTGGACATATGACTACAAAACTTGAAAGTAAAGAGGAGTGTCATTAATTTGAACCTAAGATAAAGAAAATTGTCCTTTAGATAAACCTTACCATAATCCTAATCACAAATGTCATCACGTTACTAAGACAATCTATTGGCATCTAAATAGGCACCAATTTACATACATTTCAAAGAATCATACTTTTGTTCCAAACCTTATGAACAAAAACATACACAGTTATATTGCAAGTCGAAACAAGATTCATTCAAAATATTTCTCAACAAATAATTCCAATCAAAGTAGATCTTTGTTGGATCCATGCATCTACAATGTATAAGTAAAATTCATTGGAACAAGATTGATTCAAAATATTTCTTAACAAATAATTCCAATAGAAGTAGATCTGGGTTCGATCCATGCACCTACAATGTACAAGTACAATTCAAAGTTTCAACTATTTTCCGGTCTTCCTTCCTTTTGTATGCTTTAAGGCTGAAGCATCTCCAAAAGAGAGAAACTTGTAATACATCGAAAGAATAATCGTATATTCCATTATGTAAATATTATTATCTATCGTGTCTTTTAGAAGAATTATGCCCCTTCACCTACACATACATAAATAAATACACTATATTGTATTGTGTCCATTATCTAGTCAATTATTTATTTCATCAATTATTTAGCATTTTTGTATTTGTCTCTTGAATGTATGGATGATATAATCATTAATGTAAGCATGTCGCTTACAAAAGGATGATACTACAATAATTCTCTGATGATAAATATTTCATTGAAGCTAACATTGTTGTATATATGTTTTCAGTCAACATATTTCTAATATAATGGTTAGCATTGAATGCATCTATCCAATAATAAAACTTTTAAGGCTCAAAATTCTAATTGACTTGTGATTATGTCAACATTCTATTTTTCGAGAAATATTATAAACACTTATTTAAAGGAAAATCATTGGCAATGAATTTGATTTACACACAGGGTAAATGTGAATTTCTTCAAAAGTATATATGTTCCAAAAAATGTAAAATTTTGAATGAAAAGGAACTCACCTCATTAAACTTGTCTCACTTTCTTGTGAATTAGTGAAAAAGATCTGCATTATAGACAACATACTAAATTCCCATGAAACCAAAACATAACTTTCAAACTCGATTAACTTCTTAATGTTCACGGTAATTTTTACACAACCACACAAACATACATATAGATTTATAATGTCTGTAAAATGTTTGATAAAATTGAAACTTACATCACTAAATAAGTATTTGTTAAAAGAACAAAATTCCCATCAAACCAAGAAATAACTTTCAAACTCATTGATTTATAATGTCTGTAAAATGTTTGATAAAATTGAAACTTACATCACTAAATAAGTATTTGTTAAAAGAACAAAATTCCCCTAAAACCAAAACATAACTTTCAAACTCATTAACTTCTCAATGTTCACGATAATTTTTACACAACCACACAAACATACATATAGATTTATAATGTCTGTAAAATGTTTGATAAAATTTAAACTTACATCACTAAATAAGTATTTGTTAAAAGAAAAAAATTCCCATCAAACCAAAACATAACTTTCAAACTCATTGATTTATAATGTCTGTAAAATGTTTGATAAAATTGAACTTACATTACTAAATAAGTGTTTGTTAAAAGAACAAAATTCCGATAAAACCAAAACATAGCTTTCAAACTCATTAACTTCTCAATGTTCACGGTAATTTTTACACAACCACACAAACATACATATAGATTTATAATGTCTGTAAAATGTTTGATAAAATTGAAACTTACATCACTAAATAAGTATTCGTTAAAACAAAAAAATTCTCATAAAACCAAAACATAACTTTCAAACTCGATTAACTTCTTAATGTTCACGGTAATTTTTACAAAACCACACAAACATACATATAGTTTATAATGTCTGTAAAATGTTTGATAAAATTGAAACTTACATCACTAAATAAGTATTTGTTAAAAGAACAAAATTCCCATCAAACCAAAACATAACTTTCAAACTCATTGATTTATAATGTCTGTAAAATGTTTGATAAAATTGAAACTTACATCATTAAATAAGTATTTGTTAAAAGAACAAATTCTCATAAAACCAAAACATAACTTTCAAACTCATTAACTTCTCAATGTTCATCGTAATTTTTACACAACCACACAAACATACATATATATTTATAATGTCTGTAAAATGTTTGGGCAAATATTTCAAGTTCCACACAAACGTACATATAGATTTATAATGTTTGTGCAAAATATTTCAAGTTCACTAATGAATTGACACAAAATATCAAAATTTCAAGAGTTGAAATATTTCAAGTAGTAAAGCTTAATAAAGTCACTAGTCACATGGGGAAAACATTTGTTGTGTGTGGAGCATGATTGTTCAGAGGTCTTTGTTTCAGTCGGATGTATACCCCAGGAAGTTTGTACACTCCTCCACGCCGGAGGATGCGGGGGGGACTTGTCCCCCCCGAAGCTAAAAACAGCTGTAAAATTGCCTTGTAAAAGTATAGTAATTTCTAGTCAATCTGGGCCATTCATTAGGTAGATGATCTGATGGTAGAACTTATGTTTAGTTTAGGGTTTTTTTCCCTAGAAGGAAACCCCTCTTTTTGTATGAGGGTATTGTATTTGAGGCTGTGTGATAGATGTGTATTCTGTGAGCGAGAAACGGAGAGGTGAGACTGTGAGAGAAAATAGAGGATATTACAGCGGATTTTCTGTAGGTTGTGTCTCTTCATTTTGCTAGATAATAGAAAGGAAGGACTGGCTGTTCGGGGTGGACGTAGCCCAAACTGGGTGAACCACGTATATCTGCGTCTCTCTTGTTTTGTGCGTTTTCTGTGTTTATATTTCTGCAATATTTTATGTGTTCCATTGCTCCGTAATATATAATTTTCTAACAACTGGTATCAGAGCCGAAGGTCTATATGGCTGATAAACTCGCAGGAAAGAAGGGTTCCTGGTTCGAGTGGGAGCAATGGCGGAAGATGGTAAGTTTAGGGTCAAGAAATTTAACAGCCAAAACTTCTCACTGTGGAAGATGCAGATGGAAGATTATCTGTATCAGAAAGATCTATACCTACCATTGGGCGGAAAAACAAAGATGCCGACGGGTATGAAAGACGAAGAATGGAACCTTCTCGATAGAAAGGCACTCAGAACAATACAGTTGTGCCTTGCTGCGTCAGTCGCCTTCAACATTTCGAAGGAAACCACGACAGAGGGTTTGATGCAGACGTTGTCGAAACTATATGAAAAACCCTCGGCCTCAAACAAGGTATTTCTTATGAAACGGTTATTTAATATGAATATGTCAGAAGGTGGATCTGTTGCAAACCATTTAAATGATTTTAATACAGTTTCAAGTCAGTTAAGTTCTGTAGGGGTAAACTTTGATGATGAAGTTAGAGCTCTGTTATTCTTGTGCTCATTACCAGAAAGTTGGAATGGTTTGGTAATGGCCATTATTAAGTCTGTTTATGGATCTAGTACTTTAAAGTTTGATGATGTTGTCGGTGCTATCCTTAGCGAGGAAATGCGACGGAAAAGCTCCGGTGAGACATCGGGAAATGCTTTGAGTGCAGAGTCTAGAGGAAGAAAAATGGAAAGAGGAAAGAGCTTAGGATATCGCAGTAAATCAAGGAAAGGCAGATCCAAGTCCAGATCGGGGATAGTGTGCTGGAAATGTGGAAAGAAAGGACACCTAAAGAAAGACTGTAGATCTCGGAAGGGAAAAGAAGGAGATACACAACAAGAAAACAATCATGAAGCAAATGTGGTAGGTGAGGTGTTACAATATGCTTTGATTCTTTTTTTCGAAAATATTACTGATTCCTGGGTGGTAGATTCAGGGGCTTCATTCCATGCCACACCTGATAAGAAATACTTTCATGACTATGTTCAAGGAGATTTTGGACAAGTTCGTCTAGGTGATGATAAACCCTGTAAAATCATTAGAATGGGTAAGGTTCTTGTAAAACAGCAAAATGGAAACCAATGGCTATTAAAGTAGGTAAGGCATGTTCCAGATCTAAAGAAAAATATGATTTCAACAGGGCAATTAGGCAGTGAAGTTTGTGTGACAACTTTCACAGATAAAGCTTGGAAGGTCACCAAAGGAGCCCTGGTAATAGCAAAAGGCGAAAAGGTCGGTACATTGTATTTATGCAATGGTATTTCTAACTCTGTTAATGCTTTAACTTCCAAAGGAGGAGGTGCAACATTATGGCATCATAGGCTCGGACACATGAGTGAAAAGGGGAAGAAGATTCTTCACTCAAGGAATTTGTTGCCAGGTTTGAAGAATGTTGATTTGGACTTCTGTGAGAATTGCATTTATGGAAAATAGAAGAGAGTCATATTTCTCAGAGTTGGGAAAGAAAAGAAGAATGAAAAATTAGAGCTTGTGCACACAGATGTATGGGGACCTGCTCAGATATCATCTCTCGGTGGCGCTCATTATTATGTTACTTTTATTGATGATGCAACTAGAAAAACTTGGATTTATTGTATTAAGAATAAATCTGATGTATTTGATACTTTCAAGAAATGGAAAGCTATGGTTGAGATTGAGATAGTAAAGAAATTGAAGTGTCTTAGATCAGACAATGGAGGTGAATATTGTAGGAAAGAGTTTGATAGGTACTGTTCAGAGCATGGAATTCACAGAGAGAAGACAGTTCCAAGAACATCACAAGAAAATGGTGTGTCAGAAAGGATGAACAAAACAATCATGGAGCGTGCAAGGTGCATGAGATTGCATGCAGGATTGCCTTTACAGTTTTGGGCAGATGCTGTAGATACTGTTGTTTATCTAATAAACAGAGGGCCTTCAAGTTCCTTGGATGGTGGTGTTCTGGAGGAAGCATGGACAGGTAAAAAGGTAAACTACTCCTTTTTAAAGCCTTTTGGTTGTGAGGCCTTTGTCCATATTGATAAAGAAAATAGAACAAAGCTTGAGGCAAAGTCAAAGAAATGTACCTGTATTGGATATGGTGTTAATGATTTTGGTTATTGCTTATATGATTATGAAAATCACAAAATCATTAGGAGCAGAGATGTAATATTCAATGAAAAGGTCTTGTATAAGAATCAGTTGCAGGAAAAGAAACAGGAAAAAGAAAACAAGGAATACGCAGTTCTTGATGAAATCATTGAAAAGGTAAAGGTGCCTGAAAATAATAATAATCAACAACAACAACCACCACAACAGCAACAGGCACCTCAAACACCTGAAAGTGGTGTTAGAAGATCTACCAGGATAAGTAGACCCCCTGAACGATACTCTCCTTCATTATATTATTTATTGTTGACTGATTCTGGTGAACCCGAATGTTATGAAGAAGCAATGCAGGTTGAAAGTAGGAAGAAGTGGGAAGTAGCCATGGAAGAAGAGATGGACTCCTTAATGCATAACCAGACTTGGGATTTAGTCAGGTTACCTGCAGGAAAAACTACATTGAAGAATAAATGGGTTTACAGGCTGAAGGAAGAAGATGGAGGAAAACAAAGGTACAAAGCTAGACTTGTGGTGAAGGGGTTTGCACAAAACAAAGGTATTGATTTTGATGAAATATTTTCTCCTGTTGTTAAAATGACTTCAATCAGAACCATTTTAAGTCTTGTAGCAGCTGAAGATTTGCATCTTGAGCAGTTAGATGTAAAGACAACCTTTCTCCATGGGGATTTGGAGGAAGAGATATATATGCAGCAGCCACAAGGATATGAGGTGAAAGGGAAGGAGAAACTAGTGTGCAGGTTGAAGAAGAGCTTGTATGGCTTAAAACAGGCTCCAAGCAGTGGTATCTAAAATTTGACAAGTTTATGTTTGAACAAGGTTATACTAGATGTCACTCTGATCATTGTGTTTATATGAAAAAGCAAAATGATGGCAGCTATATTATATTGTTATTGTATGTGGATGACACGCTTTTTGTGGGATCTAACATGCAGGAAATAAATGTACTCAAAATAAAATTGGCAAATTCATTTGCAATGAAGGATTTGGGAGCTGCAAAACAAATCCTTGGTATGAGAATAACTAGAGACAGGAAAAATCATAAATTAACATTGTCTCAGAATGAGTACATACAAAAGGTGTTGAAAAGATTTAACATGCACAATGAAAAACCAGTTAGTACACCTTTTGCTAGCCATTTCAAACTTCGCAAGGAAATGTGTCTAAAGACCCAAGAAGACATGGATTATATGTCTAAAGTTCCATATGCATCAGCAGTTGGAAGCTTAATGTATGCAATGGTCTGCACAAGGCCTGATATTGCACATGCAGTGGGAGTTGTAAGCAGGTACATGAAAAATCCAGGAAAGGAAAATTGGATGGCAGTGAAATGGATTCTCAGATATTTGAAAGGTACCACAAATCAAGCATTATGCTTTGGTGGTTCAAACATATCCCTACAAGGATATCTTGATGCAGATATGGCAGGTGACAAAGATAACAGGAGGAGCACTACAGGATATGTATTTACTATTGGAGGAACAGCTGTCAATTGGGTTTCAAAAATCCAAAGTGTTGTTGCACTTTCAACAACAGAAGCAGAGTATGTTGTTGCTACAGAGGCTAGTAAAGAAATGATTTGGTTACAAAGGTTTATGGGTGAATTTGGTAAGGAGCATGATAAGGGCACGTTATACAGTGATAGCCAAAGTGCCATTCATCTTGCAAAGAACTCAGCATTTCATTCCAGGACTAAACACATACAGCTCAAGTACCATTTCATACGATCAGTGTTGGAAGACAGAGAGTTGAAGCTGGAAAAGATACACACTAGCCAGAATCCTGCAGATATGCTAACAAAAGTTGTAACCAGGGAGAAACTGGGAATATGCTCAGTTTCAATTGGTCTTCAAGGATGACGATGAAGATGAGAAACAGCCAGGTCCAAATAGGAGTCATTGTCCAGCAAATGAAGCAGCGGTGGAGTTTCTACAATCATTCTCCAAGTGGGAGATTGTTGTGTGTGGAGCATGATTGTTCAGAGGTCTTTGTTTCAGCCAGATGTATACCCCAAGAAGTTTGTACACTCCTCCACGCGGGGGGGTGCGGGGGGGACTTTTCCCCCCTGAAGCTAAAAACAGCTGTAAAATTGCCTTGTAAAAGTATAGTAATTTCTAGTCAATCTGGGCCGTTCATTAGGCGGATGATCTGACGGTAGAACTTATGTTTAGTTTAGGGTTTTTTTCCCTAGAAGGTAACCACTCTTTTTGTATGAGGGTATTGTATTTGAGGCTGTGTGATAGATGTGTATTCTGTGAGCGAGAAACAGAGAGGTGAGACTGTGAGAGAAAACAGAGGATATTACAATGGATTTTCTGTAGGTTGTGTCTCTTCATTTTGCTGGATAATAGAAAGGAAGGACTGGCTGTTCGGGGTGGACGTAGCCCAAACTGGGTGAACCACGTATATCTGTGTCTCTCTTGTTTTGTGTGTTTTCTATGTTTATATTTCTGCAATATTTTATGTGTTCCATTGCTCTATAATATATAATTGTCTAACAACATTGGGAAACAAATCCATTAGGTTAATAGTTGTGCGCAAGTATTTGCTCCTATATATTGTTGCTAGTTGAATTGTCATGGGGCAAGGGAAAGTAATTGGTTTCTCCTATATATTGTTTCTAGTTGAATTGTCATGGGGAAGGGGAAAGTAATTGCCAAACCTTTACGACTATGATCCAAGTCTTTCCTCCTATATATTGTTGCTAGTTGAATTGTCATGGGGTAGGGGAAAGTAATTGGTTGCTCCTATATGTTGTTGCTAGTTGAATTGTCATGGGGCAGGGGAAAGTAATTGCCAAACCTTTATGACTCTGATATAGATCATGATCTGAAAATAAGTTAAACTCAAATCCCACTAACATCGTATGAGTGACTCCCTCTTAAAAACTGTCCCACCAATTTATTTGCTGCAAAACTTAAAACCCCTCAACTTTCGCTGATCATTTTTTTCTAAAGTATAAAATCCAAAACACACTTGTGCTTTCTATTTTTACTATAGAAGTCGACTCCACCACAACCCAAAAACCTAAAATATGGGCATTACAATAAACCCTATTTTCCACATAGTTTGGGTTTTGTCTTGGGTTTCATGGTGAAATAATGAGGAATTATGGTGTAAAAAATTCAACCAAAACCCATATAGGAAAAACAAAAAGAAACCAAAGGTACATGGCCTACCTTGATAGAGAAGCCGAAGATCCATCACATTGAGATCCATATTGCATTCCTTTGGCATTGTGTATATCCTCTCATCTGAGTGATTCCCTCCTATATCCTTTATATCTTGCATAATTTTTTGAAAACTAGATGGAGTAGAAATCCCCCGCCATAGTTCTCATAAAGTGACTCATTTTCGTTGTGCTTCCTCTAATAATGCTTAACCTCCCTTCCCAAAGCAACCCACCCTTCTGAAGGTTTTTTCCTAAACCCAAAATGACCCACAAAATACTTGAGCAAAAGATTTATTTGGATCTAAGAAGCCAAATGCACCATCTATTAATATACATGATTCCAAGTTTCCACCCTCCCTCTCTTCCACACAGATGGAGGCACGAATTCTAATACCACGAGGAACAAAACTGAGCTCGGAAAATTAAATAAGGAATAAAGAGAAGAATGAATAAATAATACCAGGATCTTCGTTATTTTTTTTTCTTTTTATTTGTATTCCCTTCGTCTTCTCTCTCCTAAATCAACTAGCGTAGATGTTGCCCTTCTCGTCATGTTACCAAAATCTAATTTTCTCGATGGTAGCCTTGCCTCGTGTTTCTTTTGATATTGTTATCCTACAAAGGGTTACTTGCAACCGATGTGCCCAACGACACACAAGTTATTTATATTTTTTATTTAATTATAAGTGCAATGTTTGGCTTTTTCGGAGTTTTATAGAGGCTTATTTTTGGTAGATTTTATCATCTATACATGTACTTTTGTTTATTGTTAAATATATTTTTAGGTTATGGGTAGAGGTTTATTTTTGGTAGATTTTATCATTTATACACGTAGTTTTGTTTATTGTTAAATGTAAATATGAATATAAACGTCAACATAAACATTTAATATGTAATGTTTAACAATTTACATCTAGTGTGGACCCAATTTAACAATCAATCAATTATGTATAAACACAATATAAATTTAAAATATAAAGAGTTTTACTAATACTAAAAATATATATATGGTAAATAAATATAAATAAAAATAAACCTCGAATATGGTAAATAAATAAAACTTCTTTTTATACTTACTCCATAGGGATAGTAAATAAAGAAAAATATAAATAAACTTGAGGTATGTTAAATAAATAAAACCTATTTTTATATTTACTCCATAAACCTCTTTATATTTATGGAGACTTAAAAAACAGATTTTATTTAGGTGAAGCCTATGGGCCAAATACCATTTTAATACCATGGGCCAAATATCATATTTATAAAAGAGGTATAAAGAGGCATCGTAAATAAATCAAAATATACCAAATAGGATTAGAAATCAACATCTAATTATACACAAAGTCTATGGGTCAAATACCATGGTAAATAAAAGAGGTATGGTAATTAAATAAAAATATAATTAACCCAAAGGTATGGTAAATAAATAAAACCTCTTTTTATATTTACTCCATAATCCTCTTTATATTTAGGAACACTCAAAAAAGAGTTTTTATTTAGGTGAAGCCTATGGGCCAAATTATTATTAATACTATGCAAAAAAAACATTATTAACCCTAATATTAATATTAAAATATTAATATTCATATTATTATTAAATCTAATATTCATATTAATATTATTAAATTTAATAACTTTGGAATAATACAATATTAAATTTGTTATATTATGATATATATTAATATATCACGATATATATTAATTCTAGATATATATGGAAGGGAAGAACAAAGACATATAGTGATAGAGGTGGAGAGATAGGGAGAGTTGGATATAAATTGAAGGAGAGGGGAGAGGAGGAATTAAAAGAGAGAGAGAGGGAGAGGAGTGAGAGAGGTAGAGAAGGGTAAGAGAGGGAGAGGGAGACATAAAAGTGGAGGGGGGAGAGAGAGAATGAGAGAGGGATAGTGAGAGGATTGGAGGGGAGAGAGGGAGGTAGGAGAGAGGAAGGACGAGAGAGATGACTTGAGATAGGAGTAGAGAGGGATGGATAGAGAGATGGAGTTGGAGGGGGAGAGAGGGAGGGAAGAAGAAAGACATGGAGAATGAGAAGTGGAGAGAGAGAGAGAGAGGAGTGACAAGTGACAAATGGAGAGAGAGTGTGTATGTTTAGGGGTGAGATAAAGAGGGAAAGAAAGAGAGATGAAGATAAGGGGGGAGATCATGAGAGAGAAGGAGAGAGGGAGGGATATAGTGACATAGTTGGAGAGAGAGAGAGAGAGAGGAGGGAAAAGATAGGGAGATAGAGAAAGAGGATTGGAGGGCAAAGAGAGAGAGAGAGAGAGAGAGAGAGAGAGAGAGAGAGAGAGAGAGAGTGATAGGGGAGGGGGAGGGAGAGGGAGGTTGGAGAGAAATGGAGAGAGAGGAAGGATTTGAGAGAGGATGTGAGAGAGATGAGGAGAGTGATGGTGGAAGAGAGATGATTGGAGAGAGAGAGAGAGTGATGGGGGAAGAGAGAGGGAGGTAGGAGAGAAGGGAGAGAGAGGAAGGACGAGAGAGAGAGGAGAAGAGAGGAAGGGTGAGAGGAGGAGAGTGAGGGATAGAGAGATGGATTTGGAGGGGGAGGAGGGAGGGAAGAACATAGAAATAGAGAGTGAGAAGTGGAGAGAGAGACAAAGTGACAAAGGAGATATGGAGAGAGATTATGTATGTTTAGGGGTGATATAAATAGAAAAATAAGGAGAGATGGAGAGAAGGGGAGGGAAGGAGACATAAGGAGAGAGGGAGAGAGAGGTGGGAGAGAAATGGAGAGAGAGGAAGGAAGATATGGGATGTGAGAGAGTGGAGAGAGGGATGGAAAAAGAGATGAAGTTGGAGGGGGAGAGAGAGGAAAGAAATAAGAAAGTCATAGAGGGAGAAAGGTGGAGAGAGAGAGAGGGAGTGATAAGGAATACATAGAAAGAGTGATAGAGGAGAGCAGGAAGAAAGAGGGAGAGAAGCGAGGGAGAGGGAGAGAAGAGGAAGAGATAGAGAGAGAGAGGGAGAGGAGGATGGAGGGATAGATATATATATTGGAGAAAGAGAGTGTATGTTTTGGGGGTGATATAGAGAGACAAAAGGAGATAGAGATATTGATGGAAGGTGAAGAGAGGGAAGAAGAGAGAGATGGAGAGAGGAAGGGAGGGACGAGGAGATTGATAAATATGGAGTGAGAGAGTGTGTGAATTTGGGGGGGTGAGATAGAGAGACAATGGAGAGATGGAGGGAGATATAGATATAGATGGAGGGGGAGAGTGGGAAGAATATTTATTGTACTATATGCATTTATTCCAGTGTGGATGGTGATTTCTAATGCTATTTTATTGCTTGCAGTAGATGTATTTATTTTAGTGTAGATGTTGATTTCTAATGATATTTGATTGCTTGCACTAGATACATTGATTTCAATGTAGATGATTTCTACTCCTATTTGATTGCTTGCACTAAATTCATTGATTTTAGTGTAGATGGTTATTTCTAATCCTATTTGATTGCTTTCACTAGATGCATTGATTTCAATGTGGATGTTGATTTCTACTTATATTTGATTCCTTGCACTAGATGCATTGATTTCAATGTATATGATTTCTAATCTTATTTGATTGCTTGCACTAAATGTGTTGATTTCAATGTAGATGTTAATTTCCAATCATATTTGATTTCTTGCACTAAACGCATTGATTTTAGTGTAGATGTTGGTTTCTGATCCTATTTTCTTACTTGAAAAAATGCATTTATTTAAGTGTATATGTTTATCTGTAATCCTATTTGAATGTTTGCATTAGATGCATTCATTTCAGCGCAAAATTTGTTTTCTAATCTTATTTGATTGTTTGCATTAGATGAATTTATTTCAGTGTAGATGTAAATTTCTGATTTGATGTAATTGGATGAACGATGATACATTAATTTTAAAGTGATTGGATTAAAAATGTGCATTGATTTCAGTGTAAGCACAAACAATTATTGGTGACGTACATTGATTTTTGTGTTTTAGTAATTTAATTTATTAATATTGGAGAGAAAGGGAGAAAAGATATGATGTTTACTACAATAGCTCAAGCTCAATATTTAAATGTTTTATGATTTCAACTCTCCTTTTCATATAATCGATATGAAAAGTGAAAACTAACAAGGGTGAAAATAAGAATAGTAGAAGAAAATAGTTTAAGATTGATCACAATGAAGACTGTGTGTAATGATTGAATTCTTATTATTCAAATTTTCTATCATTCAACACTATTACATTGTCACTTTGCATTCAAAATTTTTATTTCATCATTTTTCATTATTAAAGTTATTAACAATATTTATCATCTTAACAGACTGAGCTAACTAAGAAAATCTTAAATTAAAATGACCACATTAATCTCATACATATTTAACATATTTAAAATTACTATATTAATATTAGATGTATTTACATTTTATTGATAAAATTAATCATAGATTCGATAGATTTTCCTTGACCGCACATGACCGAAACCAGCCTAGATCCATCTTAATTCTGTATCCATCAAGCTCTGATAGGGATCAAATCTCTCGAGGTGCAAATCTTTCCTCAAGTTTTTCACTCAAAAAAATAGGTTTACATCTCAAAATATTTGATCCCTCTTGATGCTTGATAGATCTAACACTTGATAGATCTGGAGTTAAATTAGATCTAGCTTTTAAAATAATTAAGAAAATTGTTTTGTGTTATTATGTTTCTTGTTTCATAAAATAGAATGGGTGTTTCGTTGTGTTGATAGTGATATTAAGTGAACATTCCTTGATCAAAGTGCATACCCTCTCATTGGCACTACCACTTTGCAAGACAAAGAAGAAATGTGAAATAGATGTGCAACCCACTAAATAAGTTGGAAAAGTTGTTGCAACATATATAGGTGATCATGTCATGTTGCAAAAGGAGGTGTTGGCCCACTTCGATTTTCGATAATTTGTCAACCTTTGAATTTAATTCCCTATGAATGTGATTAAAGGATATAACCATAAACATTCTAATAATATCCATAATACTAATCATCCTATAATCTAATAAAGAGGTGTATAAGGAAGTATAACCTTTCATCCAATCTATAATAAACATTGAATCCCCTATCACTTGTAAGTTTAGATTGTTGAAGTGACACAATTAAAATGACTAACATAGATGCTTAATTTGTATTACTGTAGTTATTGTTAGGTAGTCATATTTTTGTTCCTAGACTAAATTAGTCATTCACGTTAGTCATTTTTAGTAGTATTACTTATTAGCTAGTCGTATATTTTAACTCGAGACTAAATTAGTCATTTATGTTAGTCGTTTTTAGTTGGGTCTCTTAATATTGCTACTTTTTGGTAGTATTTCACTTGGAGAAGTTGTGGTGACTAACATTTTTAGTCACCTAGTCACTAATTTCACCATTTTCTACTAGTGGAAGTCGAATAGTCACAAGGGCTAGTTTTACCTTGGCTCCTCCCACATAGCCTTAAGAGTCTGTAATATTTTCTTTGAGGAGAGAGTAGTGGCTCCAATGCCCCGTTATCGGGGTTAGTGATGTAATGGTGTACGAATGTGTCTTGGAACTTTTGCTTGATTTAGAAGCCCATTAACAGGTCATCGCGTTTTCACACATGTATTGTATTCGTTTGTAAGACTATTCTTTGGACACTTGTAATGCATGTTGCTTTAACCTGTATTAAGACATATGAACTATTTCAGTTGTTTTATTACATATGTTATTGGAAATGTGTTTAATATGGTGTTAACGCTGTCTCGCCCATGTGGGTTATCCTGTCGGACACTTGACAGATTCATTCTTGTAAACTTGTTATAACGCCCGTGACACTCGTGTGGACTATTCCACTAGATGTTGTACGCATTATCTATTCACCTTGTGTTTGTGACTACCACATCCGTGTGGATTACTCTACTGGAAGTTGTGCATGTCCTGTTGTGTTATGTGTCTCTAGTAAAGTTAAGACTAATTCCTTTCAACCTGAGACTCACTTCCACCCTCTCCCTCTGCAGTGAGAGAACTTTGACACAAGCGACACTAAGCACTCACCAGACACGCGAACCTCGTTGTTCAAAGACAAAGTAAACCACTCTCATGTGCTGAAAAGCAAGAGCTAAGGCATATCTTTTAGATAATGGCAACTGGGCCATTGTACCATATGGGACTCCTACACCAAACGGTGTGAGGTCTAGTTGGAACTTCATACCATGGAGATCACGTGAATGTTGGTGGGCCCAACACTGCCAACAATTTCTTTGATATTATGCACTATTGTTGTGTCATTGACATTTTGTTGTTGAAGCTTTGTTAAAGCTATATTTGCAGGGTAGAATGAGATCTATATCAATCTTAATTCGTTGAATTATTCATGTGGTAACTGATAATTATTTATTATTCATTTGTACGCTTATTTTTCTTTCACTTGTATTAGTTAATGTGAACTACTTCCTTTAATTAATACAAAATCACATGATGAATTTTATTAGTTCATCCCCTGTTTTAATTAGATTGCTCTCGGATTAGGAAAGGGATATGACATTCCCATTCGAGATAGGTTTTTATGTTTTAGATTAGTTATGTAGATAAATGTTTAATCTACATTTAGTTTAACTTTGCATTTCTAGAAGTCCTCTTCTTAAAGAGGCCAAGCATATTTCTGGTTTGGTTGAGCCATATATCAGCTTAAGGATTTGCTTCCTTTCCCGAGCTCAGCAGGAAGGTTAATTCGATTGCTTTTTCTTTATTGGCAACTAAAATAATTACTTTAAGCTAATAGAGAGAAAGAAAGGGTAATTGGACCTCATTTAACAAGTCGGAACCACCATTTCAACAGAAAAGGAGCTGCTTTAAGTTCCCAACCTGATGGTCTCCCTTAAAATGTTGAAGGGTAATTTTTGTTGATCAACGGGCTGGCAAGGAACAAAGGCATTTTTCAAGACCTCCGATCATCACCCTTTCTAATTATAGAAGAATGTGTTTCTATTTTTTGTTTAATTCCCCTGCCTTCTGCAAAAAAGACCTAGACTAGGAACGCTATGTAAGAACAGATCATGTATGATTTACCATGCGCATAGTTTTATGGTGCCTCTTACGCACAGAACATATGCGGGCTCGGGATGGTTATTCACATCAATGAACACATAATTTTCAAATCTTAAGTTGGCCTTGGCTTAGGAACAAACAATTATGCAGAACTACAATCTCTAAAATAATTATTGTGTTGGCTTAAACATTTAGGGATTGGATCAGTCCAAATATTTGATGACTCTTTAAATGTTATAAATTGGTTTAATGAAGTACAGAGATGTCAAAAACATATTTTGATTCCACTCTTAGAAGAAATTTTTCATTTAAAAATGGGTTTTGATTTAATAATTGTTTGCCAAATTTATAGGAAGCATAATGAAGAGGCAAACCACCTTTCTAAGGAAGGTTTGCAACAATTCTTGGCTGACTGGCTTATAACTGAAATTGAGGATGGAGGGATCCATGGGTCAGATCAACAACCATACAATTTTTTATCATCTTGACCTGATAGTTACTATTTTTCTTTTTATCAGTTCATCTGTTTTTTTGGACAGTTTGGTGTATCTCAAACTTTATATTTTGGATTTTTGGAGACAAGTTTATATTGAAAAAACAGACTATTGTAGGGGTCATTTACTCCAATAATGAGGAGGCCCAGAAACTAGCCATAAATATTTTTTGGTATTTGGGACTGAGTAGTGTGTTACTATGATCAATTCCAATGTGGTTTTATCATGCTTTATGGTGGATTCACAGTATACAAAATGCTTAATTGCATCTACATATGTAATTTTTTATTGTCTTAATAAAAAGTTCGATTTTTCCTCAGTTAAAAAAAATAGATGAAAATTGTTAAAAAAAATATTTATTATAATTTTACTATGTAATTGCTTTTATTGTAAAAACAATTTTCATTAATCATAGTTTTTTATTCAATTTAATTTTAATTTTTGATTTATTTTTTCGTATTTCAAATTTATTAGTCAGTATTATATAATCAACTTTCAATCCTCTTTATTAATAAAATTATAAAAATAAATAAATTTATAATATTTTATAAATAAGAAAAATTATTTACTTAATATAAAAATATTAGCAAATAAATAAATATTTACATTCAAATATAATTAATATTAATCCATATAAAAAATTTATATTTTTAATATAAAGGGATGGCACTCTAATAAATAAATCAAAATATATTATGTTAAATTATTAAAAAATCACAAGGCATGAAGATTTTGCTATAGATATATCAAAATATTGGAGCCTCTAAATCAGGAAAAAAAATGTATATGGTTATAACCATACATCCAACTTTTTATAATATAAATAATAATAACTTCATATAAAAAATAATAATATATAAAAATTTACTATATTAAAAATAATCTTATATCTCTTTCCTATTAATATATCTAATTTTAAATTAGATTATCGTAACCTGAGTAGTTTGTATTCATGTGATGGGAACAAACTCGAAAGAGAGATTCCTTCACAATGTCAGTCGTTTGTATTCATGTGATGTGAACAAAGCGGAAAGAGGGATGCCACATAGCTTCACAAAAAAATTGATGGTTTTTAAATTTATATTATAGTCTTTATAATATTAAAGACCGAGAAAAACAGTGTTTTTACGTTAAAAATATATAAATGGTGTAATTTTTATTATAATTTTGTTTTTACGTTGATTGAAATGTATTTTAATTTATTTTATATTTTGAATGTATATAAAGATGAGATGTATTATTAGTTTTGGAGTATGATGTAAAATTATTTTGATAAGTAAATGGTATTGGCTATCACTATTATTAGTTTCATAATGAAGATTTTGAAATGATTAGATTAGTTAAATGGTGTTAATTGTTTTAAGGAACATTGAAGAGTAGGTTGAACTAGTTAATGAATTTGCATTGGTTATGTTGTCATCCTCTGTAAAATGTGTTTTTAGCTGTGAAAAGAGCACAAAAGGGCAGAGAGGTTTACAACCATCTTGCAAGCCACAGAAATTCTCAAAGCTAAATCATACCTTCTCCATTAGATAGTGCTCGGAATAATATTTCCAACTTTATGTGGAAGTCCAAAAATGGACTTCTAGATCAGAAGATATGGCATGTTGAAGTCTAAGGGTATCATTCCTTAGGAAAGAGGGAAGCAGAGGCCTGATATCGAAGATCGGGATTGGAGGATCAGGTAGCATGACATATCGGCACCTCACATAACAAAGTTTGATATATCGGAGGTGGAGATCGATGATCGCAATAAATCAAAGATCGACGATCACATTTTAGCGATGTGCACACCAGAAAAGTTGGGCTTATTGTCGATCGGTCATCGACGATCACACTTCTGGGCAGGCTCATCGATGATCGGTGATTCTGGATGTAACCACTATGAAGACATTGTGGGAAAAAATTCTGGTAGTGTAAACTGTCGGGAGATGCTTAAAATAATTTAAAAAAGAAATTCAATGCAAAACAAAAGGTAGGCAGGCCTTTTCTCTCTCCTCTAGAGGGCCATGTGGCGGAATACCATTGGCCTCGGTAAAGTCACGTGATGAAATACCATTGGTCCCAGTAAAGCCACATGGCATCTGATGTCATTAAGACATGGCAGTACGAAGGACACGTGGCATGCAGATCTGGAATTTTTAAGGGTCTAAAGAGAGAAAAATAAGGTGACACGTGTCACCACTCATAATGTGCGACGTGATAGTGATGATGTCACAAATAGGAGGTTGAGGGATTTTGGAATTTTGTAACGTTTTCCACTTTAAAATGTTCTGATTGAAGAGCTTTGATACGGGGGCTAGCATGCGGTCACAAAGAATCAAAGAACCAAGGCTAAGGCTGAACATAGTGGGCTAGTCAGCGGTTGAAGAAACCTCAATGTCGCAACTCCAAGTAAAATCCCTGATTGGGATCCGCCGATAAGGGGGTTCCGATATATAAGGCTAGCTTATGGTTTATAACAAGATAAAGGAATTGGATGATAATCTATTTACAAAGGAAAAAGGGCCCTAGACAGGAGTCTAAAGGCTCTAGCGCCCTAGGGCTAAGCACTTGGTCATAGCCCCCAGTTATACAAAGAGAATTACAAAAAGGGGCAAAAGCAAAGGGAGCCAAAGATCCCGGAACTCACCTGTTTTGTAATGTTTCTATGTATAATGTGCTTATAATGATAACCTTTGATATAAGTATTACGACAGTATTATTGGGCATTTCATGGCTCTAATAGTGTTATATATAGATTCTAGAGGGACAGATTAGTCGGTAGATACAACTCATGAGCAACACAGAGGCCATCACGGTGAGCGCTCCCAACTTTAGTGAGTGGGAAACTTAAGTGGTTAAGGTGAAAATGATGGGAACCAACCAAGCAGTAGGAGAGGCACACGAAGGCAAATACGTGACCTGATCGTAGGCGATTACAGGGATGGATGGGAGATATTTTCCTCACCATCATTTCAGTTTCACATGTTACTTCTATTTTGTTGATTTTTTTTTGCTATTCTGTTAAAAGAAAAGCATATTTTCTGTTGTAATAATTTGGGGCGACAGAACCTTCGCATGTTGAGGCAGATAGTCTATCAGACAGCTAGAGCCCAGGACAATATATTTTGTAAGTATTTTACAAAGATATCCCTCTCCTTATAAAAGGAAGGAAGAAACACTTAATAGGGGTTCCAAAATTCTACACCCGAGGGATCCAAATTCTGTAGTTCCACTTTGGTTCTATGAAGCTTGTTCATGAGGGACTTGAGATATAGATTGCTGAATGTAAATGGACTGGTGAATGGGACTCATTTTGAATATTAATGAATTCTTTGCTGATTCCAATCATGGCGATGCGCAATTTGTTTTCCCCTTTGTAAATCTCATTTCATATATGTTTTTCTTCCTCTGAAATAGTGGAATGAAGTTGTCGCTTTCTCTCTGATTCATGGATGTATCTAGGCTACTAAATAGTGAACAATACCTGTGTATAAGACAAATTTACTTGTGTTAGTTTATAACCTACAGTACCTGTATGAGAACAGGTTTATTTATGATGTTTGGTGATAAATATATCCATGAGGTATAGGGCATGTAACCTTAATTTGCGCTCCACTCTTTTATGCTCTTTCATCTCCTCCCTCTTCCATACTTCTGCTGGAACATTGTTGCTTAGGATTTTGTATTATAACTAGCCTCACGCACCAAATTCCTTCCTTCCTTTCCTCCTCTTCACTTGACTACAATGCTAATATTAAAGTTTCCTTTTGTTGTGTGTAGGCCACTAGAACCAAACATTTCTCTTTAAGATTGGCCCGATTTAGCCCCTGTGCATTTAGATCCATGTATTTTCTTGATTTTACCTTGATAAAGGACTATTGAACCAAGCCCTTTTATTTATGCTTTTTCAAACCAAGTGACAATTGGAGTGCAATAGAAAGCACCACTGATAACCATCCATGCACTCCTCTCTTTAATATTTCCTAGCCACTGGTCTAAAATCAACCCACAGGTTGTCTCTATGAAGTTTTCTATATCTCCTACAGCACGTGTGCTACAAGTGCTAGAAAAATCGACAACATCTTTCTGGCACCGTTGTCGAGATACAAATCAGAGTATTTTTCCCCGGGTATGACAAATTTTTACATTCCCTCTGTCGAGTGAGCAAGGGAAGTGTGGGTTGAAGATATCTAACCTTTGCGACTCCACTTTCCATATTTTTATCTAAACATCTTGACAACTCCACTATCTATATCTGTATTTGATCATCCTGGATTTCAAGCAACCTCATACTCACTCTAATGCTAAACAACAGAAATTTCCCCTACCTTTGACCTTTAGATCACTCATCTAAAGGGGTTTTCAAAATGGTCATTCCTGAATTTTTGGCCAACAAATTTGCCCCACTATATTTTTCTTCTATCGCTGGTTATCCCAATCATGTCCCTTCATTTCATGAATGGAATACATATTTTCCTAGACTTAATGGAAACACAGATAGAATGCCCGACCAGCACCTTAAGGATTTTCATGAATGCATGGAACAACAGGGTATTATTTTTTAATATGAGTAAATGAAATTGTTCATTTAGTCTTTAGAAGACGATTTTAGAATCTGGTTTAAAAAATACCTCATGGAAGCATATCTTCCTTAAATAGTTTTCACATGGAATTCAATCATTATTGCAAAATATTATATCCACTAGATGCTATGTTCGAAGACTGCTGTGCATATTTTAATGTTGAAAATACTCCTAAGGTTAATGATCCCACTGAAGATGTATGTAGGGCTCCACCTCCAAAAGACATGTACTAGCATCAAGAAGCATTTCCCATTGATCAAGAAAGAAAAGAAGGAAACATCATCGAGATGCAAATAAACCTGCAGAGATCTTATTCAACTAAATTTGATGATTTGCCTTCTTATGATGAGTATGACTCCGATGATAAGTCGAGCGATATAGAAATACAACAGTCCCAGTCGTGGGAAGATGCATAGAAATAAGAGGCTCCAGTTTGCGATTCACATCCTTCACCTGGAGAACAAGTTCAAGAACCTCCTCTAATTTATGATTCATATGATTCTCACGAGGATGAGATGGTTGCAGATTTTCAAAGGGATCTAATTACAAAAAAGTGGAGAGAGTGATTCCTACAATTTTTTTTTCAAGAAGAGCCCAAAGTTGAAGATCCAAGAAAATTCTATGGCTACTTGTTGCAAAAAGATTTCTCCCTAGAAACTGTTCAAGAAAGGGAGACAACTACCAATTTTCCTCATCAGTTCCATGATCCAGTAGCTAATTAAATGGTATCTTTCTTTTTCCTACAACAATATACTTCTATTCCAAGGTATGTGTCAAAGGTTTAGTATGAAGCTATTATGGGGTGCATGCACATGTTATCCACTGATTTTCAAGAATATATCCCCATTATAAGGTTCATGGAGGAGATCAAAAGCGTTGAGCATTAACTACAAAGTTGGGGGCACATATCAAAATTTGTATCCAAAGATTTTTCATGGTGCATGCTTGTTTTAATTTTAAAATTTCAGCAACATGGAGGCATTAGGTTCAGCCCCCAAATGCTGACCTAGTAATATTGGAGGGTTGATCTCACTTAGATGAATTGATGCCCTATACATATGTAGCAGTTGTACATAAATAAGCTCACTAGTTGAGAATTTAATTTCTAGTTTTTAGAATTTATATTTATGTATTTTAGTTTGATGAGGAAAGGACTCCATGCAAATAAAGTTCCATGGAGATTTTCTAGTTTTAAAGATTCACTATATTTTTGACTCCATGCCCAGTGTTAAAGGCTACTGGTCTGTAGGTTCTCAACACCTTGCCAGCAAGAGAATATCCCCAGTTGGAGCCAATGTTGTCACCCTCTGCAAACTATGTTTTCAACTATCAAAATAGTAGAGCGGTTTGCAACCATCTTCCAAGCCACAGAAATACTCAAAGCGAAATGAAACCCTCTCCATTAGATAGTTCTTAGAATAAGCTTCCCCACGGTAAGTGGAAGTCCAAAAATGGACTTATGAATCAGAAGATATGGCATGTTGAAGTCTAATGGTATCATGCCTTACGAAATAGGGAAGCAGAGGCCCGGTATTGGAGATCAGCGATTGGAGGATTAGGTAGCATGACATATCGGCACCTCGCATAAAACATTATGATATATCAGAGATGGATATCGGTGATCGCAATAAATCGAAGATCGGAAATCACATTTCGGCAATGTGCGCACCAGAGTAGTTAGGATTATTGTTGATCACACATCGATGGTCACACTTCAGGGTAATCTCATCAGTGATCGACGATCGGAAATTCTGGAAGTGACCACTATGAAGAAATTGCGAGAAAAAACATCGATAGTGTAAACTTCCGAGAAGTTCCTATTGTACCTCTGAGATAATAATGGTCAATTATTATGCCAGAGCATCTAAGATAAATGTTTTGGGGGTTTTTCTTTAATTTGGGAGACCAATGGATGAAACAGATATAGAATTGATGTGTCTGACCTTTTGAATAATATCAATATCTCAGCAGAGGGCTGCTATAAATATTTACACATTGAAATAGCTTTTATGATGATGAGCAGAAACAGAAAAATAATATGATTGCCATAGTTTTCAAATTGAAAGATAGATAATCATAAGTATGAAAACCTTTAAACCATGTTTACAGGTTTGAGAAAATACACATGAGCTTACAAAAGATGCTGATGATTTATTAATTTTGAGGGAATTAATTAAACAAATAGTTTATTAACTCATTCTCTTTATAGATTATCACTTTAGAAAGCTTATAGGAATATATTGAAATACAATTACTCCTACCTAGTTATCTCTGCAAAACACAAGTATATGAAGAAAAACATAATGAATGACGTGACTGCAAACACTTACAGGAATCAAAAACTATGCAAAATAGAATTCAGAATCCTTTGCTTCATATTAATGATCCAGAAAGATTAATTACATCAGATGTCTAGAAATGCTTCTTCAAGGGTGCAACCCCTTTAGTAACTCGTGAAGAGAGTTATTTATACAATAGCATGATGAAAAATATCCTGAACTACCTTTACAAAAATAGATTATTCACACAATAAAAAATAAAACTGTCTAATGATTTGGCACTGCTTTGGTGCTGCGCTGTTTGATGACTATTGCTAAAAAAGTTGAAAATGGTTGGAGCTAGCTAACTGTTTCCACAAAAACTTAATGCTATTCCATTATCCTCAATCCAATAAATCTGTTAATTCTTCCCAGTGTTTCTTATTTTGGATAGAATTCTTTGTTACCCTCTTGTAGATTTCATCCATCTCGATATATTTAGTGAAAGTGGGTTTTACCAAAAATATATGCTTGATTTCATCTAGGATGAAGAAAGAATCCCTGAGTGTTTTTAGTATAAGAGTTGGAGTTGTCAATCCCTTGATATTGGCTACTGAAGCTGCATGGGTGCCCACCACTATTAACTTTTTTACATAATCCTCAATTGGCATCAATTTATCATTAATAACCATCATAGAAGGTAAACCTTTATTGATCAAAGGTTCAATTTTTTTGAAGAATCTCTGAACCATGTTGTTAACATTGCTGCACTTTTCTTGTAGCTGAAGGTTGAGATTTCTCTTAGTGATAATCTTCTTCACTTCTAATATTGTTGCAATTCTGTCACTTATCCTTAACTCCTCAAGCTCACAATCATCCTTGGAATTCAAAAATTGGATTATATCGGAGGCAGTCTCTAGCATATCCTCCAATTGCCTATTTATGGATTCCACTGCTTCCTGAGCTTTCTCCAAAAGATCTTTTTGGTTGAATATTATCTTAATGCTGGGCCAAATCTCCTTGATTTCCTCTGTGATTTCTTCCCACAGAATTTCTTTTGCTAAACCCAACTTGTTTCCTATGAAGGAATATGTGAGTTCTTTCTTCAAAACTTCCACTTGGCCTTTAAGTCTATTTTTTTCAGTTGTGTGTGTACTGTCTAATATAGACTTCAAGAGCCGTAATTCTTTGAGTTCATCCTTCAATTTATTGATTTCTCTTGTCTTGATAGACAGGTTCTGAATAGCTTCAGTAAGTTGTTCAGCTCCTTCTATTGTACCTGTTGTTGATGCAGTGGCTGTAGTAGAAACTATGGTGATGGGAACTGCTGCAAGAGAAACTACATTTGTTGAAGTTTGAATGTTCTTGATAGCTTCCTCCTTCTCCTTAACTAGTTTCTCCATTTGCTCCTCCATTTTTTTTTTGCAAATTCTGTTCTATGATGAGCTTCATCATGTCTGGCTTTTGAGTATCTATCTCCTCGATTTCTTTGGCCATTAGATCCTCAGATGCTGGTAGCTTCAATTGTTTCTTTAGTGCTGCAACTTCAGTGTTATTTTTCGTAATGAGCTCCTCTGTAGCATTTATGTTTTATGGATCATATCCCATCTTTAGCACTAGATTTTCCAGGGACTAAATTTGGTATCCTCTGCTAACGAGGAGACCTTCTCCAACTTTAATTGTGACTGAACGTTGGCCAATGTAACCTACAATTTTGACAAACTCATAGCAGTGTTTGTCAAGGTTGAAGCAATCATCTGTCCAGTTTGTTTGTGCATCTCAATTTGATCAATTGGATGCACATCCTCAACATTGAACTCAAAATAAGTGTGTTTATGATATTGTGCTGCACTCCTGGGATGGGGAACTTGGGTCTGCAAGAAAGCTATTTGCATCTTCCCTTTCTCAGAGTCAAAGATTGAAAGAAGCCTTGCTTGAGAGCTGGAAGAATGCTTCCAGAACTAGGTGTAAGTATTCAACTTCAATTCCTCATTCTTTCTTTTGATTTCACTAAAGACATGGAAGATGTCTTCCTCTTTATTCTCTGAAATGCCTCGAACATGTTGGACTATCTGATGTTCATTAGAAGTGGTAGACTGAGTTGGATATTGTATAGACTATTCACTAGACTGTGAATGAACATTCATAGAGACTCTTTGTTTCTTTTTCCTGTGAAAAAACTTGAAGCCTTGGCTTGTTGCCTCTGTTACAGGTGAAGATTGTTCTTCCCTTCCTCTGTTAGTTGTCTTTTCCTATGCAATTGGAGTTTGCATATTTTATGTAGAGACTACCTGCTCCTTAGCCTCCTGGAGGGTATTCTCTGTCCATTCCAACTGATTCTTCAACTATTCTATCTCAGGCATAGCTGTATGATGATATGGTGTGAACTTATTCTCCACCCTAAGTTTGGAGATGACTCCCAATGGGTCATATGACCAAGAAAAACTGAGGGAAAATTTCATTTCTTTCAGCAGCTTATCAGCTTCCTCCCCTGCTGCCCTGGTATTACAAATGAAGGGACCAACTTGAGCATTGAGCTTAAATTGCTATTTCTTTTTGGAAACTAAAAAATGTACTTCATATGCATTCAATCTTTTCCTCAAGTACTCTAGTGCAAAGATTCTAACAAGGAGGTACTTTGGCAGTTTGTAGGGTGGAAGCTCACAGCTAAAAACCCTGATTTCTGTGTAGTTATGGTAGCAATACCAATCTCCTGCCGCGGCTTGATCTATGAACCGAAGTTCTTTGACAATCTCTTCACTGATCCTTGGTAATGGAGTGCTGCTCATAAGGATGAGGGTTGGATGAATAAATAGTTCTATGAACTACTTATATTTGAATTCTTCTTTCTCCTTCATCCCCATTGAAGTCCAGAAAATCACTGACTGTGGCGATCCTTCTTCATCAAGTTTCTACAAAGAAAATGGGAATTTTTCCCCCTAAAAATATATAAACAGATACACAAGTACAGAATCATACTTGAATACTTCTTCAGTGTTAAATTTGACAAACTTCTCATGTATGGTTTCAGCTATGAAATGACCAAAATCATAAATAACAGTAGGCTTAGAATTAGAAGAAAACATGGACAAGAAACCAAGGATGGCTTCATTGACAAACTAATTAGAGTGATAACCAAGAAAATAGGATAGGATAGTAGTAATATGCCTAGTTCTATCAGGAAAAGTAGATGAATCATAAGGGGGGTTTCTCTTTGGTAGAGGACTACCAATAGCTAAAAATAGTTCTAGGGTCTAGGATCTCTTGGTAAAGTCCAATTTTTTATAAACTTCTATCAGGTTTTTATGAGAAAAAGGATGAGTTGGTGTAGTGGCAGAGGCCTGCAACGTTTTCTCAATTGAATTAGTGTTAATAGGACAGAGGATTTCTCCAGTAGGTGAGATAATGGCTCTCTGGCTAAGATCATAGGATTCATGGCATTTTCTCACAAACTCTGGAGCTCTGTGCATTTGTGGAAAAATATAATGGGGTAATTGGGATTCCCAGAGCCCAATTTCGTCACTCTGGTCAATTAATTACTCTTCCCACTAACAATAAATTTCAAAGAAATCAAATTTAGAATAAGTCTCAATGATTTTGCAATCCTTGTCAACTAATGGAGTATGGTGGAAATCAATCTGTGGTTGAATTAGAGGATTTGAAACTTTTGCAATTGCTTTTCCCTTGGGAGGCATTTTGGCAAATGAAACTGTGGACTGTAAATGACAAAATAGTAAAAAGAATTAACAGAGTGGAGACAGGTAACTGACAAGTGGACCTAGAAGGTATGCTTGCGAACAAGACAAGTGGCTGCTAGAATGTCGGACAATAGCTGAGTTGTTGAGCAGGCGGGCTTGAAGAATACTCTCGGTTGCAAAAGTTAACTATGTAACCTTTGAAATGTATGGCATGATGCTTATAAAGAGAAAAATGGAGTGGAAAGGTGGTGGAAAATGTTTGAAAGTTAATTAGTTATTCAATAGGTTAATTAACAAAAATCTGGTTATAAATGCGTGGGAGCGGAAATGAATGGGAAATGGATAGGTGGCCGATGATTGGACGGGAGATATGAAGTGGAACGTGACGTGGAGGTGATGTGGGGTATTGGTAACGTCTATGAAGGATGCCGCGTTCAGGGGTAAGACAGAGCGGTTTGTGGTTTTAAGATTTTTAGTCCTGAAAGACTAAAAGGTACTTTTGTGGTTTATATGTGTGGTATTAAAGACTGCCCATTTCGCCCCCCCCCCCCCCCCCCGCCGATAAACTTCAAACAGTGAATGAAGGCTGAAAGGGAGTGTGGGCCATATAATTGTGGAGGAGTGTGCAAGATGAGAGATGAGGTGGAGGGAGTTTAATATGTATGAGCAGGGAATGAACGGTGGGGACATAATATGATAGGCGGATGCAGCGGTTATGGGTCCGGGTAATTTAATGAATGAAGTGATAGCATATCACACATCGCACTACTTTCATCTGCCCAATGGTTCATTCACTTATGAATGATGCGATGTGATATGATACTTAGTAAATAACCATTTTAGCATTTCAAACTTTCACATTTCTACCTACCCTTCTATTCCTAACATTTTTACTTATCCTTCCAGAGTGAATTTGAACTAGCAACCCAATATTTTCTTTTCATGAACAATATATCTCTATACCTTATTTCTTCCATTGGCTCAAATTAAACTGTTGAACCAATTTATTTTCTACCTATGAGAATTAATTTAAAACAAATCCAATTATGATGCAACTATATAATTGGATAAAATAAGCTAGTGTGGCATCTAAACAAAATGCACACAACTATTATTTTTCAAAATGAATTTAGAACAAAGTAGTGGCATTTAGATTTGCAACACTTTTAGAGTTGATTTCTTTTTCTTTTCTTTCTGACCTAACATTTTATTTTGCCTTCATTTTTTAGAGCATCTACCCTAACATTTTCTTTGATATGGATGTATTTATAAAAATATTTTTCTAACATTTTCTATTCAATATTATTTTTGTCCATATCCTATATTAGAATTTTGTAAATACATTTTCATTTTTTTTCTAATTTATTCTAACTTATCAAAACCAAAAAATGCTGCAACCTTGGCTCCAACTGGGGACTGCTTTCTCCTGTAGAATGCAGAGAACCTCCAAATCCATGTGCCTTCTCCTCGGGCTATGGAGTCCTCTGCTCTAAAAAATCTCACTGACAGCTTAAAAAGTAAAAGAAGTCGAAGTATTTACAATGAAATGTATTCCAACTTCTCAGTATTGAATGAAATGTTTGATAAGCCTTCCATTTACAGGATAAGTGGAATATAGTCCCTCAAGATTTTGTAGCACAAAAGTGTTGTTACCCTTTACTTCAGCAATTGATAAAGGACCAAACTATAGGTTGTCAAACTTACCATGCTTTCCATTTTCCTCCCTCCTGGAGTCCCATCATAGAACTAGGTCACCTTCCTTGAAGTCCCTTTCCCTGGCTCTTCTATCAAACAAGATTTTCATCTTATTCTGATATTTCTTCAATTTGTATTGAACTTCATCTCTATTTTCATTTAGTTCAATAATTTGATTTATCCTTCTTGAAAAATATCAGGTTCATATGTTGAGTCCTGCAAGAATTTTAAAACTAGGAAAGCAGAATTGGTGGGAAAATTTTCATCTTTCCCATAGACAAACTGAAAAGGAGATTTCCCAATAGATCTTTTTAGAGTTATTCTGTTTGCCCATACTACATAAATCAAATGAGAGTCCCAACTCTTTTTATGATCTACTAGGGTCTTTTTTATTACCTTTACCAGACTTTTATTTGAGGATTCTGCAATGCCATTACCTTGAGGGTAGTATGGAGTTGAATGATGTAACCGAATCTGATATTTCTAGCAAAACTAAATCATTTTAACAATAGAGAATGTTGTTGCATTATCTGTGACAATTTAAGTTGGGCAACCAAACCTAGATAAGATATTTTCTTCAATGAATTTAATTACTACTGAATCGGTATCATTTCTTACCGGAATTGATTCTACCCATTTAGTGAAGTAGTCTGTTACTATGAGGATCCATTTGTGCTGATTACTTGAAGTGGGATGGATTTCTCCAACAAAATCTAATCTCCATTGAAGGAAAGGTGCTAAGATTATTAATGGTACTAGTGGAAGAGCTGCTAGTTTCTGCTTACTAGAAAACATCTGACAAGGAACACAAACTCTAACCTTTGCTCCTACTTGAAAGAACAATGTTTGCCAATAAAATCCTCCCCTTAAAATCTTGTATGCTATTTCTCTCCAAGCATAATGTCCTCCACAAAATCCTGTATGAAACTGATCAATGATTCCTTAAGTTTCTAATTCTGTTAAACATAATAACTAAATATTTAGTGGATTTTTCCAGTACAAATTTGCATTTGTGATGCAGTACTTGACTGCTTTCAATTTAATATTTTTACACTGGGCTTTGGAGAATGATGTTGGGCATTCAAAACGGAGCAGAAAATTTACAATGTCTTAATACCAATCTGATAATAGAAATTTGTCATCAATATGTAAAGGGATAATCTGATCTAAAGGTAAAGGTTCTTGTGGATTCTCTTCTTCAGGTTGAGGAGAAGGTTCTTGTGGATTCCCCCCTTGTAAAATTAGGAAAGGTTCTTGTGGATTCTTCCCTTGTGTAAGGATAGAAGGTTCTTGTGGATTCTTCCCTTGTGCAAGGACATGAGGTTCTTGTGGATTCTTCCCTTGTACTTCTAAAATAGAATTGATTCCAAGCACTTTGCAATTGGATTCTGCTAGAAGCTTGGCTAATCCCTGACCTTTTACTAGCTTTGTAGTTTTCATAGTTAGATCAAACAAAAGTATTTGAGTGATCCACCTAACTCTTTTCCCATCAGTGTCAGGTTGAGTTAGAACAATTTTTACAGCACCATTAGGAACATAAGCAGTAATAGGTGAATGTAGGACATACATCCTGAAATATTTTAGGGATTGAATGAGGGCATAGGCTTGCTTCTCGATTATGTCATACTTAAGATCAGCATCTCTCATAACCTTACTGAAAAAGGCTATGGGCTGGTCATGGGAATCTTCATTCTTTTGTAATAGAACAATGGCAAGGGTTGTTTCTGAGGCAAAAGAAAAGATATTGAATGGTTTAGTATAATCAGGGCTGGCCAACGTAGGAGCTTCAGAGATAGCTTTATTGATCTGATCAAATGCATGCCTGGAAGAGATAGTCCATTTAACTTCATGATCCTTTCGGAGCATGTCAGTTATATCTTTTACAATCTCTGCATAATTTGGGATGAATCTCCTTAAAAAATTAATCTTACCCAAAAAATCTTGAATTTCTTTCTTGTTTCTAGGTAAGGTCAATGTTTCAATGGCAGACACACGCTTGGGATCAATTTCCACTCCTTCCTTTGAGATTATATGGCCCAATAGATTTCCTTCTTTGATAGAAAATAGAGACCTTTTAGGGTTCAATGATATCCCAAATTTTCTACACCTGTCAAAAACCTTGATCAAGTGCTTTAGATGTTTCTGATAAGATTTAGAAAAAACAATAATGTCATCAAGATAAATAACCACAAATTTGTTTACCTAACCCATGAAAGCTACATCCATAGCTCTTTGAAATGTTGCTCCATCATTTGATAAGCCAAATGGCATTCTAGCGTACATAAATGTACCCCAGGGTGTAGTGAAGGTTGTCTTTTCCCTGTCTGCTGGATCAACATATACCTGATTATAACCTAAAAAACCATCAAGCATAGAAAGTCTTTGTGCTCCTAAAACCATTTGAAGTAACTGATCCATTTTGGGAAAAGGGTAATTATCCTTTAATGATGCTTTGTTAAAATTTCTAAACTCCACACAAAGTATGATTTCTCCATTATTTTCCTAACATGAACTAAATTTGCAACCCAATTAGAATATCTAAGAGGGAGAATTATCTGGGCATCTAACATTTTCTTAATTTCCTTTTCTATAGTTGGTAGAAGGGCTGGATTAACCCTCTTAAGTTTTTATTGATAAGGTACTGCTTCTGGCTTCAAAGGGATCTTATGTTGTATTAATGAAGTGTCATAAGTTTTTAGATTAGCATAGGTCCAAGCAAAACCATCATTATAATTTTGAAGTAACTTAAGATATTGAGTTTTAATCTGAGGGTATAGAGATGCATAGATTTTGATGCTTTTGACATCATCATTTGTTCCAATGTTAATTTCTTCTATGTCCTCTTCCGAAGAGATGGACTGATGATTTCGGAGGACATCATTTTGATAAAACAATTTTTCTAAAGGTATCAAGCCTTTGGGAATAAAATTGTTAGACAATTGAATAATGTCATGATTAGCAATTTTTGAACTAAAATCTGAAGTATTATTCTCACTTGTATTTTCATCTATTTCAGATCTATCATCATCAATTTGTAGAAAAAAAATTGATCTACAACTTGCAGAAAGGATTTCAAGTGTTCATCATCTTCAAATATATGCCAGTGTTTTAGATTGTCTGGGATAGATGGTCTATACTTGAGTTGTATTTGGTAGATTAAATTAGTCTGATCAAGAATTTTAAAGGAAATAGTAGAAACATCTAAGGCATCTGCATGAATATTCTGATCTCTTGGAATATGAGTCAAATTAAAAGCATGAAAGGAGTTTTCAACTGAATCCCATACTTCATTTCGGTAAGACCTAAATCTAGTGTGTTTATTCTAGCAAATATTTCTAACTTGTTTGACAATAAGTTCTAAATTAGTAAAAACACTTAAGTTTTTAACCTTTAAGATTTTGGCTAATTGCAATCCCAAAAGGAAAGCTTCATATTCAGCCGCATTATTTGTAACTTCGAAGTCGAGCTTACATGACTGGGGAATGTTTTCTTTTTCTAGTGATATTAAAACTACTCCAGCTCCTGATCCATCATTTGTACAGGAGCCATCAAACAATAGCTTCCATATATCAGTTTGATTTGGTAATGGACTTTCAATTACATATTCAATTTTAACTTGAGTTTCATGCACTTGGTTTGAAGAGAGTTGAAAGCAACCAAAATCTTGGTCAATTGCATAAATGGATGGTTCCTTGGCTGGTCTGTTTTGCAAACAGTGTGCACAAATCTTAACTCTCTGTATAATCTTAGTTTTTCTCCCCCATAAACTGGAATAGTAGCATAAGACATATCCATCTGAAGAGTTCCTCTTAATTTGGCACAACAAAACCTAGAAATGAGCATTCCAAATTTGGGAGGGATATCTATGACAACTATATCAAGTACTACACTTTTCACTGGAATTTGGGCAAGGGTGACTACTAAATCCTTAATCAATCCTAAGCAAGGCACCCTTTTAGAATCAAAGGTGTACAAGTCATGATAGGATCTAGTTATGTCAAGTTTTCAAATGATCCATGATATTTTTTGGCATGAGGTTATATGATGCTCCAAAATCAAGCATACAATTATACAACATGGAATCATTTGTCTTAAGAGTTACATAGAAATGAGGCACTATTTCATCTATCATATTTGAGCTTCGGCCAAAAACAACTGTTGTTTTTTCATCTTGCAGACTGATGATATCACCTTCTACAGCAACTGAGGTATTTTGTATCCATTTGGAGACCTAATTTTTATACCCAGGGTTTTTAGAAAGTTCTAAAAGAGGAATTGGGATTTTAACTCTTTCTAACTGTTTTTCAACATTAAATGTAGTCAACGCATTTTTTTCATTTTTTAGGAGTATCAATTGACTGATCTAATGGTCGAATAAAAGTCATTTGAGTTTGAGTAGTTTTGGCACGAGGTTCAATTACTAGAGTTTCCTTAGGAGGTCTTCCAGGGCCAGGCCTAGGCCTAAGGTCATATATTTTGTTCAACTCTACAATTAAAAATTCAGAGAAGGCATGGTATTTAGAAACCTGTGAAGATTCTTGATCTTCTTGAACCTGATTTTGTTGTGTAAGAGGAATAATGATTGTTTGATCAGAAGAAGTATCCATATTATTTATATCTTCACTGATGGTCATAGTATTATCATCAGGTTGTTGATCATCTATCAACAAAGGAGTTGGAATATGCTGATCATTACTAGGTCTCTGAAGAATTTGTAATTGTGGATTTCTTTTATACTGACCTTGATTTTGATTTTAGGGTCTAGAAACTATTTGTTGAATTGTCCTAGGTTTAGTCTTGATCTTGGAAATTATATTAGATAGATTTCTAAGAAGAGAAGTTTTTTCATCTATTTTAGAATCTTCAGTTTTAGTCTTAGAGGAGCTAGAAGCCTCTGGTGTTTATTTGAGTTTTCTTTGGGCCTTTTCCTCTTTAGCTTTCAAAGAAGTTGAAGCAACCTTGTTTTCTTCTACCTAAATAGCATTTGTTTTCATATCTTCAAGAGTTCTTGAAGTTCTCTCTCTTAGCATAACAACAAAATCAACATCAAAGGCTTTAGAAAATCTAGACTTTGCTACTGCTACAGGGGGTTTACAATCAGGGGGCATTTTATGATAAATATTATTGAATATTTTGATAAAGTCTAATACAGGTTCATCAAAATTTCTTTTGAGCTCATTAAACTCAGTGAGAAAGTAAAGAGGATATTTTTTCACACCCCACTGGTTTTAAAGATATTTGTAAGTTCTTCCCGATTTCTAATGGAATTCGTAGGTAACTACCTAAACCAAATTCTTACATTTCCTTCAAGTGATTGTACAAACAACGTCATGTAAACATTTTCTTGTTCAATATTCATGTTATCTGCAAAGTCTAAAAAGGCTTTAAGATGGTCTTCAACAGAAGGATCGGTTTCCCCATTATACCTGGGAAGGTATTTCAAGTATCCAACTGGGAGTGCATCGAGATTAGGAGGTCAGACTAAAGTTGCATGTCTAACCTATACAATAGGTTGGAAAGCCATAGTGAGAGGTGGTGTATGAAGAGGTTGAAGAAGATGAAGAAGTGGTTGAAGAAGGTGATTGAGGGGGTGAAGAACTAATTGGAGGTGAAGAAGGAGGGGATCTCCTAAATGATTTCAAAGGAGTCTTAAGAACTAACTTTTGGACCTATGGATGACTACCCTTATTTATTTCAAAGAGTGGATTTGAATACATAGAGAAGGTCTCTTTAGGATGTTCAGAAGTAGAAGCTTCAGGTTGTCTAAAAATGGGGGGAAATGAATAAGTGGTAGGGGATATGAAATCTGTTGGTTTATATTCTGGTAAATTAACACCCAAGTCAGACTCGGTTTTAGGTCATCCTAGTGGTAGTGAGGGTTATGGATGAGCTTCAAATGAATGAATGAGGAATATTGATTTAAAATAAACTCCAATGTTTAAGAGTTGAACAACCCTAGGTGATAGGTGGGAGTAATATAGATTGGATGGAATGTTACTATAAGGATCAAATGATGCTAAATCTTTAGACTGCAAAACTAAAGAAGAAGAGGATTGATATCCCATTTTAGAACTAGCTTTTCTCATAATTGTTTTAGGGTCTGACAGAGGATCAATTAATTCAGCCTCTGAATGAGATCCGGTGTGCTTAAAAGGTGCCAATTTGGGAGAGTGGAGTTAGCAGGTGAAAGATTTTAACCTTTCTAGACCTTTAATCACCTTAAAGGAATAGAATACATATTGTTGTCCCAGGAAAAATTAATGAAATTCGAGTCCCCAACAATGGCACCAATTTGATGTTGTACATCTGAGATAATAATGGTCAGTTAATATGCCAAAGCATCTAAGATAAATGTTTTGGGGGGTTTTCTTTAATTTGTGAGACCAATGGATGAAACAGATATAGAACTGATGTGCTTGACCTCTTGAATAATATCAATATCTCATCAGAGGGCTGCTATAAATATTTACACAGTTAAATAGCTTTTATGATGATAAACAGAAACAAAAAAATAATATGATTTCCATAGTTTTCAAATTGAAGGCTAGATAATCATAAGTATGAAAACCTTTAAACCATGTTTATATGTTTGAGAAAATACACATAATCTTTTTTTTTGTAAGCTTAGGTGGGACCTTCTCATTTTCGAGTTTTTACATGTCCGTTATTCACTCCATTTCCAGGGAGGGTAACACAAGAATCGAACCCAAGATCTCCGGTTCAGTGAGACTTCATTTCCACGGCCATTGCCACTTGAGCTACCCCATGCGGACTAAGACTACTTTTTTTTTTTTGTAAGCTGGGGTGGGACTCTCTGATTTACATGTCCATTATGTACCCCTCTACGGGGGAGGGGTAGCTCAAGAGGGGTAGCCCAAGATTTGAACCCAAGACTTTCGGTTCGGTGAGACTTCATTTCCACGGCCCTTGCCACTTGAGCTACCCATGTGGACAGAAAATACACATAATCTTACAAAAGATGTTGATGATTTATTAATTTTGAGGGAATTAATTAAACAAATAATTCATTAACTCATTCTCTTTATAGATTATCACTTCAGAAAGCTTATAGGAATAGATTGAAATACAGTTACTCCTACCTAGTTATCTCTGCAAGACATAGGTATGTTAAGAAAAACATAATGAATCACACTGGAAACACTTACAGGAAACAAAAACTGTACAAAACAGAATTCAGAATCCTTTTCTTTGTATTAATGATCCAGAAAGATTAATTACATCAGATGTCTAGAAATGCTTCTTCAAGGTTGCAACTCTTTAGTAACACGTGAAGAGAGTTATTTATAGAACAGTAGGATGAAAAATATCTTGAACTGATTTTACAAGAGTAGATTATCACACAATCAAAAATAAAATTGTTTAATGATCTGGAACTGCTTTGGTGCTGCGATGTTTGATGAATATTGCTGAAAAAGATGAAAAATGGTTGGAGTTGGCTGACTGTTTCCACAAAAACTGAATGTTGTTCCATTATCCTCAATCTAGTAAATATGTTAATTCTACCTAGCATTTCTTATGTGTGATAGAAATCTTTGTTACCCTCCTGTAGATTTCATCCATCTCGGTATATGTAGTAAAAGTGGGTTTTACCAAAAATATATGCTTGATTTCATCCAGGATGAAGAAAGAATCCCTAAGTGTTTTTACTATAAGAGTTGGTGTTGTTGATCCTTTGATATTGGCTGCTGAAGCTACATGGGTGCCCACCTCTATTAAATTTTTGACATAATCCTCAATTGGCATCAATTTATCATTAATAACCATCATAGAAGGTAAACCTTTGTTGATCAAAGGTTCAATTTTGTTGAAGAATCTCTGAACCATGTTGTTAACACTGTTGCACTTTTCTTGTAGCTGAAGGTTGAGATTTCTCTTAGTAATAATCTTCTTCACTTCTAATATTGTTGTAGTTCTATCACTTATCCTTAACTCCTCAAGCTCATAGTCATCCTTGGAATTCAGAAATTTGACTATATCAAAGGCAGTCTCTAGCATATCCTCCAGCTACCTATTTATGGATTCCACTACTTTCTGAGCTTTCTCCAAAAGATCTTTTTGGTTGAATATTATCTTAATGGGGGGAAAAATCTCCTTGATTGCCTCTGTGATTTCTTCCCACATAATTTCTTTTTCTAAACCCAACTTGTTTCCTATGACGGAATCTGTGAGTTCTTTCTTCAACACTTCCACTTGGCCTTTAAGTCTGTTTGTTTCAGTTGTGTGTGTACTGTCTGATATAGACTTCAAGAGTTGTAATCCTTTGAGTTCATCCTTCAATTTATTGATTTCTCCTATCTGGATAGATAGGTTCTGAACACCTTCAGTAAGCTGTTCAACTCCTTCTACTGTACTTGTTGCTGATGCAGTGGTTGTAGTAGAAACTCTGGTGATGGGGACTGATGTAAGAGAAACTACATCTCTTGAAGTTTGAATGTTCTCAATAGCTTCCTCCTTCTCCTTAACCAGTTTCTCCATTTTCTCCTCCATTTTTTTTATTTGCAAATTCTATTCTATGATGAGCTTCATCATGTTTGACTTTTGAGTCTTTGTCTCCTCGATTTCTTTGGCCATTGGATCCTCAGATGCTGGTAGTTTCAGCTATTTCTTTAGTGCTGCAACTTCAATGTTCTTTTTCTTAATGAGCTCCTCTGCAACATTTATGTTTGATGGATCATATCCCATCCTTAGCACTAGATTTTCTAGGGACTAAATCTTGGTATCCTTTGCTAACGAGGAGACCTTCTCCAACTTTAATTGTGACTAAATGTTGGCCAATGTAACCTACAATTTTGACAAACTCATAGTAGTGTTTGTCAAGGTTGAAGAAATCATCTGTCCAGTTTGTTTGTGCATCCCAATTTGATTAATTAGATGCACATCCTGAACATTGAACTCAAAAGAAGTGTGTTTATGATATTGTGCTACAGTCATGGGCTGGGAAACTTGGGCCTGCAAGAAAGCCATTTGCATCTTCCCTTTCCCAGAGTCAAAGACTGAAAGAAGCCTTGCTTGAGAGTTGGAAGAATGCTTCCAAAACTGGGTATAAGTATTCAACTTCAATTCCTCATTCTTTCTTTTGACTTCACTAAAGACATGGAAAATGTCTTCCTCTTTATTCTCTAGAATGCCTCCAACATGTTCGACTATCTGCTGTTCATGAGAAGTGGTAAAATGAGTTGAAGATTGTATAGACTATTCACCAGACTATGAATCAACATTCATAGAGACTCTTTGTTTATTTTTCCTGTGAAAAACCTTGAAGCCTTGGCTTGTTTCCTCTGTTACAGGTGAAGATTGTTCTTCCCTTCCTCTCTTGGTTGTCTTTTCCTATGCAAATGGAGTTTTCATATTTGATGTAGAGACTACCTACTCCTCAGCCTCCTGGAGGATATTCTTTGTCCATTCCAACTGATTTTTGAACTGTTCTATCTCAGGCCTAGCTGTATGATGATATGGTGTGAACTTATTCTCCACCCTGAGTTTGGAGATGACTCCCAATGGGTCATATGACCAATAAAAATTGAGGGCAAATTTCATTTCTTTTAGCAGCTTATCATCTTCCTCCCCTGCTGCCTTGGTGTTACAAATGAAGGGAGTGACTTGAGATTTGAGCTTAAATTGCGATTTCATTTTGGCAGCTACAAAATGTACTTCATCTACATTCAATCTTTGCCTCAAGTACTCCAGTGCAAAGATTCTAACAGGGAGGTACTTTGGCAATTTGTAGGGTGGAATCTCATAGCCAAAAACCCTGATTTCTGTGTAGTTATGGTAGCAATACCAATCTCATGCTGCGGCTTGATCTATGAACTTAAGTTCTTTGACAATCTCTTCACTGATCCTTGGTAATGGATTGCTACTCATAAGGTTGAGGGTTGGATGAATAAGCAGTTCTATGAATTGCTTATATGTGAATTCTTCTTTCTCCTTCATCCCCATTGAAGTCCAGAAAATCACTAATTGTGGTGATCCTTCTTCATCAAGTTTCTACAAAGAAAATGAGAATTTGTCCCCCCTGAAAATAAATAAATAGATACAAAAGTACTGAAGCATACTTGAATACTTCTTCAGTGTTAAATTTGATAAAATGCTCATGTATGGTTTCATCTATGAAATGACCAAAATCATAAATAACAGTAGGCTTAGAATCAGAAGAAAACATGGACAAGAAACCAAGGATGGCTTCATTGAAAAACTGATCAGAGTGATAACCAAGAAAATAGGATAGGATAGTAGTAATATGCTTGGTTCTATCAGGAAACATAGATGAATCATAAGGGGGGTTTCTCTTTGGTAGAGGACTACCGATAGCTAAAAATAGTTCCAAGGTCTGGGATCTCTTGGCAAAGTCCAATTTGTTATAAGCTTCTATCAGGTTTTCATGAGAAAAAGGATGAGTTGGTGTAGTGGCAGGGGCCTGCAACATTTTCTCAATTGAATCAGCGTTAATAAGATAGAGGATTTCTCCAGTAGGTGAGATAATGGCTCTCTAGCTAAGATCATAGGATTCATCTAATTTTCCCACAAACTATGGAGCTCTGTGTATTTGTGGAAAAATATAACGGGGTAATTGGGATTCCCAGGGCCCAATTTTGTCACTCTAGTCAATTATCTGCTCTTCCCACCAACAATAAATTTCAAATAAATCAAATTGAGAAGAAGTATCAATGATTTTGCAATCCTTGTCAACTAATGGAGTATGGTGGAAATCAATCTGTGGTTGAATTAGAGGATTTGAAACTTCTGCAATTGCTTTTCCCTTGGGAGGCATTTTGGCAAATGAAACTGTGGACTGTAAATGACAAAATGGTAAAAGGAATTAACAGAGTGGAGACAGGTAACTGACAAGTGGACCTGGAAGGTATGCTTGTGAATAGGACAAGTGGTTGCTAGAATGTTGAGTAGTAGCTGAGCTATTGAGCAGGCAAGCTTGAAGAATACTCTTGGTCACAGAAGTTAACTATGTAACCTTTGAAATGTATGGCATAGTGCTTATAAAGAGAAAAATGGAGTGGAAAGGTGGCACCAAACATTTGAAAGTTCATTAATTATTCAATGGGTTAATTAATGGAAATTTGGTTATAAATGCGCGGGAGTGGAAATGAATGGGCAACGGATAGGTGGCCGATGATTGGACGGGAGATTTGAAGTAGAACATGGGGTGGCGGTAATAGCTATGAAGGGTACCACATTCGGGGGTAAGACAGAGCAGTTTGTGGTTTTAAGATTTTTAGTCCTAAAAGACTAAAAGGTACTTTTGTGGTTTATATGGGCAATATTAAAGACTGCCCATTTCGCACCCACCCCCGCCAATAAACTTCGAATGGTGAATGAGGGTTGCAAGGGAGTGTGGGCCTTATAATTGCGGAGGAGTGTGTGGGATGAGAGGTGAGGTGGAGGGAGTTTAACATGTATGAGCGGGGAATGAATAGTGGGGATGCAATATGATAGGTGGACATGGCAACTATGGGTCCGGGTGATTTAATGAATGAAGTGATATCATATCGCAAATCGTACTTTCTTCCGCCCAATGGTTCATTCCCTTATGAATAATGTGATGTGATATGATCCTACGGTCATGAATCAATAGTCATCCAATGGTTGACAACGTTATCACACATCGCACTTTCATCCACCCAATGGTTCATTCACTTATGAATGATGCAATTGGATACGATACTTAGGAAATAACCATTTCAACATTTCAAGCTTTCACATTTCTACCTACCCTTCTATTCCTAACACTTTTACTTATCCTTCCAGAGTACATTTGAACTAGAAACCCAATATTTTCTTTTCATGAACAATCTATCTCTATACCTTATTTCTTCCATTGGCTCAGATTAAACTGTTGAGCCAATTTATTTTCTACCTATAAGAATTAATTTAAAACAAATCCAATTATGATGCAACTGTATAATTGCATAAAATAACCTAGTGTGGCATAGAAACAAACGGCACACAAATATTATTTTTCAAAATGAATTTAGAACAAAGTAGTGGCATTTAGATTTGCAACACTTTCAGAGTTGATTTCTTTTTCTTTTCTATTTGCCCTAACATTTTATTTTGCCTTCATTTTTTAGAGCATCTACCCTAACATTTTCTTTGATATAGACATATTTATAAAAATATTTTCATAACATTTTTTATTCAACATTCTTTTTGTCCATGTCATATCTTAACATTTTGTAAATACATTTTCATTTTTTTTCTAATTTATTCTAACTTATCAAAACCAAAAAATGCTACAATAGTTCCTAAAATAATTTAACAAATAAATTCAATGCAAAACCAAAGGCAGGTGGGCCATTTCTGTCTCCTCTAGATGGCCACGTGGTGAAATAGCATTGGTCCCAATAAAGTCATGTGGCATCTGACGTCATCATGACGTGGTAGTATGGAGGACACGTGACATGCAGATATGGCATTTTCAAGGGTCCAAAGTGGGGAAAACATGGTGGCACATGTCACCACTCACAATATGTGACGTGGTAGTGATGATGTCACAAATTGGAGGTTGCAAATGGGAGGTTGATGGATTTCGTCATTTTGTAATGTTTTTCACTTTAAAAAGTTCTGATTCAAGGGCTCCAATATGGGGGTTGGCATGCGGTCACAAAGAATCAAAGAACCAAGGCCTAGGGATGAACGCAAAGGGATACTCGACATTTGGCAAAACCTAAATGTCGCAAATACAAGTAAAATTGTCGATTGGGATCCGTCGATAAGGGGCTCTGATATATAGGGCTAGCACATGGTTTATAAAAAGATAAAGGAATTGGGCGCTAATATATTTACAAAGGAAAAAGGCCCCTGGACAGGATTCTAAAGGCTCTAACACTTAAGGGCTAAGAACCTAGTCATAGCCCCTGGTCATATGAAGATAATTACAGAAAGGGGCTAAAACAAAGTGAGCCAAAGATCCCAGAACTCGGTTGTTTTGTAATGTTTTTATGTATAATGTGCCAATAATGAGAACCTATGATATAAGCATTATGACAGTATTACTAGGCATTTCATGGCTCCAATAGTGTTATACAAGGAGTCTAGAGGGATGGATGAGTTGACAACTACGATTCACAAGCAACATAGAGGCCATCACGGTGATCGCTCCCAGATTTAGTGAGTGGGAAATTCAAGTGGTTAATGTGAAAGTGATGGGAACCAGCCGAGTAGCAGGAGAGGCACGCTAAGGAAGAGACGTGGCTTAATCAGAGGTGATTACAGGGACGTCTGGGAAAGATTTTCCTCACCATCATTTCAGTTTCACATGTTAATTATGTTTTGTTGATTTTGTTGTTTTGTTATTCTATTTAAAGAAAATATTATTTTAGGTTGTAATAATTTGCAGCTCAAGCCAAGATATTTTGTGATGTTGGGAATAATACTTGGGGGGGTGAATCAGTAGTTACAAATCAATAACTTTTCATTTCATAATCAGATTTATATATGCTACTTCAGTGAAGGGAACTCACGTGTGCACGCAACTGTTATTAAGGCAACAAACGTATATCCAGTGAACTTATGATTTAGTTAATTCATCATATGTTGATCTTTAATCAGTGAATCATTACTTTATTAAATAGTAACCATGTGCAGTAATACCAAAATAAACCATCACACATAAGAAACACACATGAACACCAAGATTTAAGGTGGAAACCCAATGCAGGAGAAAAAACACATGTTTTTGTCTTCTCTATCTTCTTTTAATATAAAGAAAATATGTTTACAATCTTGTACTAGTGCAGACTCATACTAGAATTCATGCACCCACCTGGAGAAGGCTACAACCTTCTCTTGTTCTCCATATTCTACTGGAAGGGGGCTACAACTCCCTGACTCTTGTACTAGCCAATATGTTTACCAGTACGTAAGCATTGGCCTACAAAAGGATACGACATTCTCTCTTCCTCCAAGGACCACATTTCATAAATTTTCAGACTAGATACTCCTGGTACACAACAACACATTATGAAAGCCACGTTTCATCAAATTTTCACACTAGACCCATTAGTAACATTGAAGCTCAAACTCAATAATAACTACATCAGCCAACAATTAGTCAATATGAACAATCATATCACTATCACTAGAACATTGTGATGAACCCAGAAACCTATATCAGCAATCAAAAGCAACTGCAACCTCAAAATCATGTGTTAGAATGTATACACTACTTCAATGAAGCCAACCTACATGTATACACTACTTCCTTTATGTTGATTTGGGGTAGCATCGGATGTGATCTAGCCATGAAAATTGGTGGAGAGGCTAAATCACATGAGATCTCCAAGTCTCAGAAATGGTTTGGGTAGATTCTAACAGGTTTGGGAGATATTAAAATAATTAATATTTTTAATAGAGTTGCTAAGTCTAAACTTAGGAAAAATAAAATATTAATTGGTATTAATATAAAACTGGGTTAGAAAGCTCCACAAGTCATGGATCAAGCCAAATCTAATTTTATCCATTGATTAGAGATTTAATCTCAGCCATTGAAGGACAAACATGAAAAGTATAAGAATAGGCTTGAGGATCAGCTGGAGGATACACTGATGGAGACCAGTCAGTTCGATTTCTGGTGTGGGGTTAGCTGAGAAATTTAAACTAGTGATCTAGAGAGTAGAAGGAGGCAACAAGTATGGGGAAGAGAGTTAGCATCAACACTAGAAGACCAATGCAGAGACAAAAGAGGCAGACGCAGAGGTAGTAGCAGACTGTGCAGTCACTAGAGGGCCTGCGTGGGTGATGCAGAGAGGCCCAGGGTTGACATAGACAAGAAGGGGTTGGTGCAGAGTGTCTAGGAGCTACACAGAGGTCAGCCAGGGTGACATTTGGACTGGGAGAAGTGCTGGAGAATTTTTCTCTTTGTTGGGTAAGCCAGTTTGGCACCCTATTGTCAAAGGGATTTAAAACATTATCAAAGGTAAGTTTTAATGGTAAGTCTTCTGCCTTCGATCACCTTTTTCAATTCATTTCAAATTCTCAAAAATTTAATATTGATGAGGTTGATCTTGGCAGAATTTTCACATATACTTTGACAGGTCAAGCAAAACATTGGTGTTTGTCTCTTCCAGTTGCCTTAGTAGATAGCTGGGATGAGTTTGTAGCGATGTTCCTTCAGGATTTTCAAAGATACAACTACAAAAAGGTGTGGAAACAACTACTTTAATTATGCAGGAAAGAAGGTGAGCCCTTGGATCAATTTTCAGTTAAATTTAAATTGAACAACGTTAACTTTGAAATGGGAACTAATATGATTACCTATTTTTTTGAGGTAGGAAAAAAATCAACCAATTTTGAAAAGTGGTGATGCATAATACATATATTTTTTTTAGCATTGTTTTTGACACTTTAATTTTTTTTATGTACGTTAGTTTTTAGAATGTTAGTGATTTTCCTGTTGATTTTAAAAAACGTTGATTCTGCATCATGCCCTTTTCTTAGAAGGCTTATTTTTTTACTTTAAATTTTCTAATGTGAATAATTATTTTCTAAATTTAACAATTTTTGAAGTGGTCTTCTTCTTCATATTTTCTTGTTTTTCTTTAATTTTTTCTCTTTTTTTTTGTAGTGAGGTATTTATTTTTTGCATAGTTAAAGAAGAAGGTCGATGTTTTAAAGTTTCAATATTCTACATATTTATATATCGTTAATTAATTTTTCAATGCACATCAAATAATTGTCTATAAAAAACAATAATTTTTAACAATTGACATAAAAATAAACATTTTGAACATAAATATAACTAAAAAATTACACATTTTGATAATTTTTTTCTAGAAATGACATGTCAAAATCACAATTTTTATAGGAAAATTTTAACAAAAAATGGTTAAATAATAGATTTTTTTTATGAATTTCATGTCAAAAAATAATAATAATCATATTTTTTTTTCAAAAAATAATGATTCACATAAAAATTAAAGCGAAAATCACATAATACAAATATTGAACATATAACAACATTAACTGAATACTTATTCTTCTCATTAAATGTCAAAGTCAAAACATTGCAAGTATAACTAATTAATAGTTACAAAAAATAAGCTTGATTTCCAAGCATAACTTAAATTTAATCAACAATATCATGTAATCCAAACTCTTCATCTTCTAGAGTTTCATCATTGTCTTCTTCCACAATATTTTTTGCTTCATTTTTCTCATTTTCCTCTTTTGATGGATCTTTGATGTCTACGAATCTCCCAATGTATGCCTTTCCAATCCTTTTCCTTTTTTTATCACACTTGATTCATTAAAATCCCCTTTTCTCAACACCATTTCTTACATTGCACTTGGAAGAAATTGAAGAGCCATAATTCTTTGCTGAATAAATTTGCACTGTACTGGGTCTTTTTCAATGGAAATGCAATTTCTTCCTTTTTGTAGGCAACATGCTAGTGTTGTACCTAATTATCAAGCACAAAAGAAATAATGAAGTAAATTAGTATAATGACATATAAATTAAGAAAGAAGATATTGAAATAAATCCAAAACCCAATCTCCTTCATTTGAACATAAGTCTATAAGATAGTTAATCAATGACTGTGGTTTTTGATAAATGTTAACTATATCTCCTTTTTCTTCTTTATCTTCATATGTTAGTTTTTTCACAACAACATCATAAACCAGTACTTGGCTATGACTCTTTCCATCTACCCGATTAAGAAGCATAGACTTATAGCTATCATCTTTTGTCCAACTATCAATATGGATTAACTCACAATCACTTATAATTGGCTGATCTTCATGGTTAAGAAGATTTGATTTTTTCTTGTAACATGAAATAGTAAAATTTCAATTAACTTGTACATAAATGAATTTTTTAACATTAATCAAACATACAATTTCAATGTCTTACCATGTAAGTTGCATCCTTGAGTTTGTTTTCCCCTTAAAGCTTGTCAATACCATTTCCAATTGTGTGTTTGAATGAAATGTCACAAATATCCATAATGGTGATGATGTGGCTTCTACAAATCCCACAACCACTTTACTAAAAGCTTGATAAGTATAAGGATCACTATCATAGTTAAAGTTTGGAATACTGGAACCATGGGGAATGTTTGCAATAACTAGGGAATAATCCCTTTTAGGTATGTGTTTAACAATGTCTTCGCAATGACCTTGTATTACTTGATATTGAATAATGTCAAGCCCATTCCAAATGAAACGAGTAAGATTTGGATCAAGTTCAACATTCCTAAGTCGTTGCTTTCTCAGTCTTTCGATATTAATTTTGTCAATAAAGCTTCTAAATGTTGGCATTATGATTCTGGTTTGGCTCTATGGTTCAGGTGTTGTACTTGATGGCAACTCACTCAAGTGGCAAAACTCTGTTCAGAATCTCAAAATGATGGAAAATAAGAGGTTCACTGGTGCATCATTCAAAAGGTGCGGACCCGCAGGTTCGCCGTTCAAGAAGTGCGGACATACTCGCAGGTTCTCCGTTCATAAGTTGCGGTCCCCCAGTTCACTCACTCCAATGCAGAGAAGTGCACTCACGTGGGGTTTCTTATGTTTGGCCCTTGGTATTTAGCCCGTCGATTCATGATCCTATGGTTTTGGCTCGTGGTATAGGATCTAATTTATTGAACCCCGGTTTGGATCCCTTGTATGGTTTTTGCTGGTTTTGTCCCATGGTGTGGATAAGGGTTTGACTATAAAAAGGGGAAGGAGATCACTTGGCTGTGAAATTTGAATATCTTAAGATCTGAAATTTTGGGTGATTGGTTTTACAAAGCTAGATCTAAATCAAGGAGAAAACTTAAGGCGAATCTATTGATAAGTCGTGATCTCTCGGGCGCATGATCAGATCTGTGGATCTGACTATCTATGACTCATTGGAGGACTGTTAATTTGGCCCTAATCAGAGGTTCACAGGCGATCCACGGCGTAAGTGCGGGGGTATGCAGCGCAGGAGAAGACGCAGTGCGGGGGTACACAGCGCAGCAGAAGGCGCAGTGCGGGGTACGTAGTGCAGAAGAAAGCACATTGCGGAGGTACGCAGAGGCACAGAAGGACCAGTGCAGAGGTACACTGTCAGACGGACAATGAAGGTGTGGATCTGAGCTGAGGTACGCAGTTCAGCAGAAGGAGTAAGTGCGGTGGTACGCAGAGCAGCAGAAGGATCCAGTGCGGATCTATGCAGTTCAGGCACAGAAAGGTTGCGGATATCCACAGGTTTATATTGGTGAAGTTGCGGACCTGTCTTGAAACATTTGTTGGCTGTCTTTTATCTATTGCTGCAGAGTTCTGGGTTTAGATTTATGGTATTACTTTTCTGTTTATAGCATTCTGAGAAGTTGGGTGATTTATTGGTTGATTGTATAAGGAGATTGGGTGATTTGCATGTACTTAACGATTATTTGATCTTCTTGGATCCAGTCTGAAAATTAATGAAACTTGGTCCTTAAAGAAGTATAAGAGAAAAGGGGGTTGTAGCTCCATTCCAGGAGAGACTGGAAAACGAGAGAGAGTTGTAGCTCTCTGCAGGTTGCAGCCTGCGTACTGGTAAAGGACTGCACCAGTACAAAATCCTTGTAAAAGAAGTTTCTAATTGAAAGAAGATAGAGACATATTGCAACAGGTGGTTTTCACCCACATTGGGTTTCCACCTTATATCTGGTGTTCTTTGGTGTGCTTATCTATTTTTCTTGTTCTTGTTCATTATTATATGGCACTGACATACAAATTAATGATCAATATTTGAAGAATAAATTAAAGTATAAATCTGGAAGGCATATTGAAAAGAATTTGATAATACTGATTCACCCCCCCTCTCAGTATTATTTCCAAAACTAAAACTATCTGGTGCTCTATTTGCATCCTTCCTCATCTTTAATAAAATAAACAAATGTATGTATAAGTTATAAAATAAAAATAGTATACATATGTATAAAAATGAATGTATAAATCAACATACTTTTTTAAATACAGGATAAAAATATTTTAGTGTTGATGTAGAACTTGAATCTGCGTAGTTGTGTATAACATCATCCCAACTATATTCATTCATCAATTTAACCATTTGTTCTTGTATTTTCGTGTAAACTTTTTGAATGAATAGATAAAATAAAAAAGGTTAAGATAATGATATGTATAAGCAATACTATGACGAACAATATGTTATATTTCAAAGAAAATTATAATCTAGAATTAAGTAAAAATAATTCAACAAACTTACTTTTGAAATTCCTCACACATTTCATCCAATGATAATTCCCCTGACTTCACACGAGATAATGTTGCTTTGACAAATTTTTCATTGTTCTCTCCTTGCAATGCTCTCCAATATGTGATAGTCATATCTTCTGGATGCTGCTTCATTTCAGGACCTGATTTACTACTACTACATATCAATGGTTTAGACTTTTTGACCTTCTGGTTTTTAATGCTAATGTTCTCACACATGCTAAAAAATCATTAATCAATTCCCATATCTGTCTAGTTCTAAATGCCAATTGGAAAAGCTTATTAATACTTCTGAATATATCATAATGTACTTTGCGCCTTTGAATTGATTTTTTCCTCAATTTGATAGTCTATTTCCATACAACATTCCTTTCGAAATTCTAGACTAACATTTCTCTTATCCCCACCACATTTTTCTTCAAATTCATTATGAATAAATCTAACCCTTTGGATGAAAGTCATAAACATCCTATACTCATTATCTGTATTATGATCCCATGCTAATAGCTTTGCTTCTGTATCTGATAAACCAACATAAATGATACATTTCATTATTTCAAAACGTGGGTTATTGGGATATTCCTCCATCAATTGAATTTGAACTTCTACAAAATGGTTCCCCCCAAGCACATAATAATGGTATTCAAAACATTTTTACTTATCAAATGCTTCTTTGTTGGGAACTTGAACTAGATCAACAAGAAGCACATAATCAACCACATGAGCATATGGATTGTACCTCATCAATGCCTTCAAGTTGTGAACATGTAGGTGGTGTGGATTTTTGATTTGATATTTAAATTGTCTTTCACTTGGCTTATAGATTTGTCTCACATTAAACTGAAATTTACGACCACCCTCAATTAAGTTTTTCTTTGTCAAGTTATGTCGAATGGAATTTTTTTGTTTTAATAATGCCCTCCTCTAAATCAACTCCTAGTGCAATGATTTCCATGTTTTCTTTTGAATTTTAACTAGGATTTTCACTGTTGGACTTGACTATTTGAGAATGATCAAATTTCATTTTCTTCTTCCTGTTTTCTTCTAGATAAGTAACATTTTCATCATCAACTAGAACAGAGACATTCTTGGGAATTTGTACTTTTGGTCTTTTATGGATCTTCTCCTTTCTAATATCAGTTCTAATATCATCCCCAGTAAGGGCAACATATTATTCAGCATCAATTTCAACTTCCTCGTCTTCAAAAGTAACATGTCTACATTTGTTAGATTTATCCACTATAGACATTCTTTACTATCCCTTGGATGTAGTTTTGTAGCATCATGAATTTCTATTTTTTGCTTGTTTTCCATATCCTCTTCTAACCCTGAGTAGAAACTGCTGACAACATTCATAATATCTTGCTCTATGAAATAAATGCCTTCCAAAATAATTGAAATATTTTCAATAAAATTCTATCAAACAAAATAGCATATGTCAATAAAAACTAAGTTATAAAAATATGATGATATAGTTACAGTAACACAAAACACATAAATATAAATGACAATACTTATGATATCTTGTGCAATCTCATTTATGATTTGTTTACACATCTTTGTAGATTCCTCTATCATGTCATACATTGACAATGATAACTGATATTTAATCTTGTCATGTGACTTGGGCAGTTTTTTAAGTACATAAACAACTTCAGTGTCCGGTATCAAACAGATGTCTAGTACTTTTCCCAACACCTCATAAAGTCCACTATCATTAGGGATATCAAAATATAGATATATCTGAATATGTTGTTTGTCTTCTCTATCTTTCACATACCATACATTTTCTGTATGCTTCACTTCTTGTGATTTCTTCCAGTAAGAAATCATCTTCTTTTGTTTGAGGCACTTGATATATTTGTAGTTATTAGCTCAGGTTTGGTTCATTTGGTAATGTTTTTTTAGGATCCACCTTTAATTTTAGTAGTCTTTGGTCCAGAAAGATTCACATAAATCTTCCTTGATGACATTTTCATGCAACAAATATGCACATATATATAAATCACTAACTTACAAAAAAATAATAGCTTAAGTAAACAAACAAAATGAAACGAAATCTAGAAATGATAAATAATCATAAATCATAAATAATTTTTAAAACATAACCTTTTAAAAGAAATTTAAAAAATGGCCCACCACCCCCACAGCCCCCTCCCGCCCCACCCCAGTGACCCAATGGACCCGTGGGGGTGGAGGTTCGTTGGACTCGTGGGGATGGAGGCCCAATTCTAAGAATCAGCCCTCACCCTTGGTGGGTTTTGTAGGTAGGCAAGTTTGGGCTCACCACTCCCACTGCAAACGTAGTGGCCTTATGCCTGTCATGGGGCTGTCGGGTAAGCCTGGCTCATCTAAAATTTTAATTTCTAAAAGAAATCTAAATTTCATTAATAAAAAGTTAAATATTATTTTACTAGAATATGTTTTTGGTCTGATATTTTACACGAAGATAACAACCCAACTGACACATAACTACTAATAAACCTGTGGGAGTTTAAGACTTGCACATGACAAAAGGGAAACTAACCTTTCAAATGTGATAAGCTTCCGTTGAATATGTTGTCAATAACAAAGTAGTTGCTCCACCAAATCGCTCCAAGTATTTTAACGAACCTCGAAAAGGCTTGATGTGATGTGAGGAATCGTGATAATAGAATTTATGATATAGCAGAAATTATGGAATTGTTTTACCGCACGGTGAATGTGGTATTAATTTTTTTTTATAAAAACTTTAACATATAAATCTTGTTATGGCGATATAGTAATTTATGATAAAGCGAACATTACGGAATTGTTTTACTGCATGGTGAATGTGGTATTAATTTTTTTATTATAAAAACTTAACATATAAATCGTGTTATGGCGATATAGCAATTTATTTTAAATGTGTGATAGAAGATATAATAAAAATTAAAAGAAATATTCAATTGTCTAGTAAATGCTATATAGTTTAAGTAAAAAAATAATTTAGGTAAAAGATTTATTTTACAATTTTAATTTAAAGATTTAGTTTAAAAGATTAATTTCATAAGAAAATTTTAGTTAAATTTTTTCAATAAATTTTAGAAGAAAATTTTAGAGGAAAATACATGAAACGAAATTTTTGGAGGGAAAATTTTCGGCGAAAATTTTTAGAGGGAAACTTTGGAGGGAAATTTTCATTCTTTAAGCTATATATTATCATTAGGAGAGAGTGAATTTGTATCATTCAACCTTTTCTATTTGAAAGGCATGGATTCTTCTAATAATGAAGTTTCGCTTTGTGAAGAATCAACATCTTCGTTGCGTAACAACTCTATTCATATCGATGAAGATAACGTAAATTATTTCACTATGAATAGAGAGTCAAATCTTCCACTTAGTCCTAATCCTAAGGACTATGAGAGAAAAAAAGATGATGAAGGGAAGGATGAAAAATTTAAAATAAATAAAGAGTCACAATTTCCACTTAGTCATAATCCTATGGACTATGAGAGCAGTAGTGATGAAGAGCATGATGAAGATTTTCAAATGGATAGAGAGTCATGGTGTCCACTTAGTCCTAATCCTATGGACTGTGAGAGCAGTCGTGATGAAGAATTTCAAATAAATAGAGAGTCACGGTGTCCACTTAGTCCTAATCCTATGGACTATGAGAGCAGGAGTGATGAAGAGCATGATGAATAATTTCAAATAAATAAAGGGCCGTGGCTTCCACTTAGTCCTAATCCTATAGACTACGAGAGCGGTGACGATGAAGATCATGATGAAGAATTTCAAATAAATAGAGAGTCACGGTTTACACTTAATCCTAATCCTATGGACTATAATAGCAGCAGTAATGAAGGCTAGGATGAAGAATTTCCAATAAATCAAGAGTCACAGTTTCCACTTAGTCCTAATCCTATGGACTATGAGAGTAGTAATGATGAAGGCCAGGATGAAGAATTTCCAATAAATCGAGAGTCACATTTTCCACCTAATCCTAATCCTAAGGACAATAAGAGCAGTAGTGACGAAGGGCATGATGATGAATTTCTAGTAAATAGAGAGTCACATTTTCCACCTAGTCCTAATCCTAAGGATTATGAGAGCAGTAGTGATGAAGGGCAGGATGAAGCACTTAGTCCTAATCCTAAGGAATATGAGAGCAACAACAACGAAGGGAAGGATGAAAATTTTCCAGCAAGTAAAGAGACACATTTTTGACATAGTCCTAATCCTATGGACTATGAGAGAAGCACTAACAATGCACATGATGAAGAATATCCAATAAACACCAAGTCAAATTTTACATTTAATCCTAATTCTAAGGACTATGAGGGTAGCACTGAAGAAGGGCAAGATGAAGAATATCATCCAAGTCATTATTTCAGAAGCACAAATTATCATAGTGAGGATAATATTCCTCATAATGATGATGAAAATTCTTATATAGATGATGATCCAATGATGGAGATGTTTGATGAGCCCCAAATTGGGTAACTTATTGGGCTCATTTTGCCTAACTTTTCTTGATCAATCCACCACTTTTCATAGTTTATGCATGCTTTTTGAGTATATTTATGTTAGTTGAATGAAGGAGGATGGTCACTTTACCAAGAAGGCTAATACGTGGTTATTTCAGGTTTTTGGACAAATTTTGGAACAAAGCCAAGCAATTATGAGCCAGATGACAGCCAAGCATGAAGGAACAAGGGTGAGGATTCATAGGAAGGGTGTCTCTTGCATTAAATGGCCCTTCCTCAAAATCTCCACCCTCAACTCGAAGCTCAGGATACCACCAAAATTAATCCTAAAGGCAGCCGAGCAGCTTTGTGAAAAGTGACTGTTTACTGGCAGTTTGAACAGCCGAGCCCCTTGAGTTAAGGAGCAATGTTGAAGACCCTCGTAGTGCATAAATAGGAAGGCTTTTAGCCTTCGTAGGTTACTTTTTGAACTGTTGTGTTTTGCACTATAGTGTTGTCATTTTCTCAGCTCATTTTCGTAGCTACTACTGTATAACTTTCTTGTGACATGGTTATTTTTTAGTAATGAAAAGTAGCTTTATTTGGCATTAGTTCTGAGTTTTTCTTAGGAGCCTATAGTTCTTGGGTTTGGGCCCAACCCAAGTGCCAAGGCTTCCTTTGTGTATTGTTATTTGCTTTTTATGTCTTTGCAAAATAATTTCTGTTAAGTAGATTAAAATCTTGCTAGTTACCTAGGTCATTGTTGATGATTAGAAAGGATTTTTATGTTCAGATTGAGTTGATAGGTTAATAACAGGGAAGATCTTCAGAAAAAGGCCATCAAGCACCTCTGATCTCACCTCTCCCTCAGTGGGATCATGAGCTGGGACAAAGGTGACCTTGCTGCCAACAAAAACACTGTCTTTGCCTCACCATGCAATCATTAGTGTTAGATTCTCATTTGCAGAAATTGATACCAGTTGTGGTTACATGTTCAGGTTCATGATTGCTTAGTTTGCATAGCTATTTCACGTGATTTCATTGCAAATAAACTTTTGTTCATTTCCTTTGCTGTTACTTAGGTCAAATTAGAGTAAAGTAGCTAGGTCATTGGTTTTCCAAGTCATTGTTTGTTCAGTTTGAGAAATAACTTGCAGAGCACCTGTAATACCTCTCCATCTACCCGTACTCCATCAATCCCATCTACTCCATCCCCTAACTCGGATTCTTGCCTCACGTTTGCCACATTCGCTCGCGTAGCCCTAATTTTTGTGCAACATTGCTCTACTCCTCCTTGAACAAATCCAACCATCCTCATCACTCCTCAGCTCCACCCACCAAGTATTGGACCTCCTCACATCCTTATCCTACCCCCATACTCACTTCTCCACCTTTCTCTCTCCATCCACCCTCCAAAATCCCATTTTTGAACATCGTGTAGAAAATACAGAACATCTTGTGGAACCCCTGCAGACTTCCTGTAGAAGCTCACGAAAGCGGTTTCTTGATATACAAACTCTATGAAACTCTTTGGAAGGGTGCTAGGGACCCCTTAGGCCATCTTATAACCTTTCAAACCTCCTGCAAGCATTTCCTCTCGCCAATCCACCTCTGCACAGTCAAAAACCAGTTAAAGCACATGCATGACAATTCTGACACTTTACTCAAACATACAAAAAGATGTTTTTTTTCAGATTTTACTGTAGAAGTAGCTTAGACACATGCATTTCACCTTCTTAGAAGTCAATGGCATCTCTTTTAGTAGCTTTCGTCCTCTTTCTTGCATCAGTAGGATTAGTTGGTAAAATTAGGGTTTGCTAGGGTTTGTGTTTCCTTTCAGCTTTTTAGTTTCTTTCTGCAAGTAGATTAGTATCCTTTGAGTTAGCTTCCATCCATCAGTTAGAAAGCTTCTTCTCAGAACTCATAGAAGTTGGCTTAAGCTCCTAGCGGACTTGTGCTAGCTGACCAAGTGACAGCTGCGGCAAGAGCTAGTACTTGTGCATACAGCACCATCGCTTCCAAGTTTGTTACGGACTACCGGGTTGATAAAAGTAAAGAAGGGAGTCCCAGGAGTTTCATCATTATTGCGGCAATACTGGAGCCCACCATATTTTTGGCGCCGTTGCCGGGGAAGTGTCAGAGTATTTGTGATTGTTGCTTTTCTTCTATTTTTCTACTACAACCTTCTGCTAAGTAGTTTATTTCATTTCCATTCTGCAATTTCATTTCTGCAAAAGTAGATTAGACATTTCCTGCTTTCATAGATTAGCCTTTTAATTCCGCAATTTCAATTCTGCAAGCGTAGATTAGCATTTCAATTCCGCAATTTCAATTCTGCAAGCGTAGATTAGCATTTCAATTCCGCAGTTTCATTTCAGCAAAATAGATTAGTCCTTTCCTGCTTTCATTTCAATTCCGCATTTTCATTTCCACAAGATAGATTTTAGTTAGTTGCAATTCCATCTGTTTCAGTTTTGCAGGTACAAGCAGAAAAAACAAAAGCAACCAAAAATCTTTCATTTCATGCCTCGTAGGAACAAAGACAATACCGGAAAATTCTTGCCCAACACCCCCACCACATCACTGAGTCACCCTTCTCTCTTCTTTGGTGGCAGTGATCCAGACGAACCTATAGGTGAACCTCCTGAGATATACGAAGATCCTATAACAGAAGAAGAGTGAGAGAACATTCCTCTTGAGACCATGGCCGAGCACAGAAACGGTATAGGAGATGACGAGAGAATATAAGGTGCCTTCCCCATCTGAGAGACCAATGGGGACATGAAAATGAAAAACATAATTCCCTCAGTGTTACCTCACTTCCATGGATTGACCACTGAAGAGCCTGATACCTTCCTGTTTGAGTTTGTTGTCCTTTGTCGAACTTATGACTATGCTGAGGATGAGCAAAAGTTGAAACTCTTTCCTTCTACCCTCAAGGATGCAGCACTACGTTGGTTCATGGGGTTACCTGGAAACAGTATCACCACTTGGGCTTAGATGCAGCAAGCTTTTAACAAAAAATACCGGGACTACTATAGGTCCAAGAAAACAAAGGGAGAAATCTTCCGGATGACCATGGGAAATGATGAGTCTTTAGAAGACTACAAGGAAAGGTTCCAACTTAGTTATAAACGGGCTAGGTGCACACTTGACCCTGAATCTCTGAAGTTGGTTCTGCTCTGAGGAGTCCCTGAAGACCTTCTAGATACCCTTCATTTGCTAGCTGGAGGGGACATCTACCAACTACCTTATGAGGACATAAAGACTGTGTTTAGAAACCATTCTAGGGCAGCCCGGAAAAGAGGTAGGGGGAATGCACTTTCAGCCAGTGCCGCCTTCTCCAAGCATGAGTTTGCTAATCAGATGGAAGACCTCAAAAGTGGGATGAGACAGGCCATTGCCATGCAACTTGATACTTTTTGAATCCAACAAAAGAAAGAGGAAGCTGAGAGGGCTTTGGCCATTTTCTCTCCCAGATGTACGAGGAAGCACCCTAAGAATGAGTTTCCATTGCACTCATTATAGGTATGTTTCATTTGTGAGGAAGACCACCCCACAAACCAATGCCCAACCTTACCCGGATTTAAAGCCATGTACCAAGGGACTGAGGCAACCACTGAACCTCTCTACTTCCTCAACCAAAGGAGGCCGCATGGGCCCAGACCTTACTAGCAGGGGATGCAAGGGACATCCCAAGCTTATTATAGCCCCAACCAATCTACTCACATACCTTCTTGGGGCCCCCCTGCTCATCCTTCCTGGTCCGCACCTCCTCCGTGGTCTTATCCATCTCAATACCATACTCAACCCACTGCTCATTCGTTTCACTCACATGTCCAAACACAACCTTAGTGGAATGCATCTCAACCGAGGTGGAGGCCCCAATACAAATCTCCTCCCGCCATTCTGCCTCCACCACTGGCTCAACAACAACCATTACCTCCTGCTCCTCCAAGACAACCCCAGATGCCTACTCAACCGAACCCGAACCCCAACAACAGACAGGCCCAACAGGTATACACTAGGGAGACAACATGCCCTACCTATGTTGTGGAGATCCAGGAGATCAACCTGCGATCTGGGAAATTCCTTCCAGATCCCCAACCTCCTCCCCTGGAGGATGAGGAAGAGAAACAGGAAAGTGAACCCAAAGCCATTCCACCCTTTCTTGACCGACTAATAGTAACCACACAACCAAACCCAGAGGAGACTAAACTTCTGGGAGAACTTAAACAGTTGTGTGTGAAAATACCACTTCTCCAGGCCATAAAATATGTACCAATATACAACAAATTGATCAAGGAGAAGTGTTTCAGGCACCCAAGCAGGCAAAAGAGAGATGCCTCGACTATCAATGTCATAGGACAATTGTCCGATCTAATGTTGGGGCAAGTAATCTATCCAAAGTATTTGGACCCTGGGAGTCCTGTAGTTGATGTCCACATCAATGGCACCATAATATCCATACCTTGATTGATCTAGGGGCTGCCATTAATGTGATGACCAGGGACACTATGCTTAAACTCAACCTTCAAAGTTCCTTAAGGAAGACTTCGACAGTACTGCAGTTAGCAGACCATTCCACCGTGACTCCCGAAGGGATTGTCGAAGATGTCCTGGTCTCTATTGACTCTTGGGAGTACCCTGCAGACTTCTTGGTCCTTCAGCCAAAGGCAAAGCTCACTGGATACCCCCTCATTTTGGGAAGGCCTTAGTTAGCTACTACAGATGCTTACATCAGTTGTCGAGCTGGAAGCATGACCATCAAGAATGGGCCTATGTCTAAACAACTAGTCCTATACCCTCCTTCCCAAGCCAGCGCTTTAGTGGACCTCTGTGTGACTGATCCGATCTCTCCCAGAGTTAAGAATGTGGAATTTGGCCCCGAAAGAACCTTAAAGATCAACTCCCCCCATCTCCCTCCTAGGAGAAGGAGCTGTGTAGCTTATTGAACAATCATCTGGATGCTTTCGCTTGGAGCTATAAGGAGATGAAAGGATTCCACCCTTTGGTCTATACCCATCACATTTACATTAAAGAATATTGTAAACCAGTCAGGCAGCCTCAGAGGAGAATGAATCCAGCCCTTAAAGACATCATCAAAGAAGAATTTAAAAAATTGTTGGATGCAGGTTTCATATACCCCATCTCCGACAGTGAGTGGGTCTCACCTCTAGTGCTTGTGCCCAAGAAAAACGGGAAGTGGAGAATCTGTGTAGATTACCAAGAACTTAACAAAGCCACCAAGAAAGACCATTTCCCTTTGCCTTTCATAGATCAAGTGTTGGATGGACTGGCAGGAAGAAGTTCCTCTCTTTCCTAGATGGGTTCAGCGGGTATAATCAGATCCAAATCAGCCCGGAGGACCAAGATAAGACCACCTTCACTTGTCCATGGGGTACCTTTGCCTACCGAGTCCTTCCCTTTGGGCTATGCAACGCTCCTGCCACTTTCCAGAGAGCAGTATTGAGCATATTTTCTAAGTTGGTTCACGATTTGGTAGAAATCTATATGGATGAATTTACTCCTTATGGGTCCAACTTCCAAGAAGCATTGACTAACCTGGGAAAAGTTTTAACAAAGTGCATTGAGATGAACCTGTCCCTCAGTCCCGAAAAATGTGAATTCCTGATGATTTAAGGGACTGTGCTAGGTCATACAATTTCTCAACAAGGATTACAGGTGGATCCTAACAAGATTGCTATCAACCAAAAGGTCCCACCTCCTCAAGAGGTAAGAGATGTTCGGAGTTTCCTAGGCTTAGCAGGATGTTATAGAAGATTCATTAAAGATTTCAGTAAGCTAACCTCACCATTGTTTGGCCTCTTAGGGAAATATGTTTAGTTTAAATGGATTGACGACTGTCAAGGGGCTTTGGATGAGTTGAAAGATAAGTTTGTGTCCATCCTAATCTTGAGAGGTCCAAATTGGGCCATACCTTTCCACATCCACACTGATGCCTCGAACAAAGCCATAGGGGCAGCCTTAGGATAAGTTGAGGAGAAACTACCCTATGCCATATACTTCGTCAGCAAAAACTTGTCCAAGGCAGAGATGAACTATACTGTAACCGAGAAAGAGTTCCTGGTTGTAGTCCATTCCCTAAACAAGTTCAGACACTACATCATTGGTTATCAAACATTCGTACACACTGATCATGCTACGATTAGATATTTAATGAATAAGCTTGATGTAAATGCTCGTATCATTAGATGGTTACTTTTGTTGCAGCAATTTGATTTGACTATTGTCGACAAGCCAGGTAAGGAAAATGTTGTTGTTGACTTCCTGTCTAGATTGGATTTGCTTGCAGGTGAAGAAGGGACAGTGGATGACCAGATGCCAAATGAACACCTGTTTGCTATATCAGTACTCTCTCCATGGTTTGCTGATATAGCAAATTACTTGGTCTCAGCACAGTTCCATCCGCATCTATCCTCAAAGGAGAAGAGAAAAATTGTGAGGAAGAGTGCCCCTTCACTTGGATTGAGGGCAACCTGTTTAAACTTGGCCCAGATCAGATCTTGAGGCATTGTGTTAGGGAGGAGGAAGTCTTTGACATCCTCCTAACCTGTCACGATAGGCCCTGTGGAGGCCACTTTGTAGCAAAAAGGATTGCCTTCAAAATCCTACATGCAAGCTACTATTGGCCTACTCTTCATCAATATGTCAGAAGATACATCAGCTAGTGTGACCGATGTCAGAGGATGTGGAAACCGACTCCAAGGGATGAAATGCCTCTCCAGCCTCAAGTGACCTTCGAGCCATTTGAGAAGTGGGGCATGGATTTTTTGGGTCCTATCAACCCTCCTTCAAAGCAAAGGTCTTACATCATTGTGTGCACCGACTACCTAACAAAGTGGGCAAAAACAAAGGCAATCAAAGCAGTGACAGAAGAAAAGGTGGCTAAGTTCTTAAGGGAAAATATCTTCTACAAGTTTGGCTATCCAAGAGAGTTAGTCACCGATCAAGGAAGCCAGTTCACCTCTAACCTGATTGAAGACTTGCTCACTCATCACAAGATCAAGCACAAGACTTCCACCCCATATCATCCACAAGCAAATGGGCAGGCGGAAGTCACTAATAGAGCATTGGAATGGATTTTTACTGAGGTGGTGAGCAGCAGCAGAAAGTATTGGGCAGATCACCTAGTTGAGGCCACCTGGGCCTACAACACCACTTGGAAGACTACAACAGGTTTCACACCTTATGAGCTGGTCTATGGGAAGAAAGCTTTGCTGTCCATAGAGTTCGAGTACAACACATTGAGGGTGGCAGCTCAACTGGACTTAGATATCAGCCATGCTCAATGTGAAATATCACTGCAGTTGAATGGATTAGATGAATAGAGAATGCAGGCCATCCTCCACTCAGAAGTAGTTCAACTCCAGAGGAAGATATGGCATGACCGGCACCTTAATGAAAAGCAATTCCAGCCAGGAGATTGGGCGTTGCTGTATGACTCAAGATACAAGGATTTTAAAGGGAAGCTAAGGACACCATGGTTAGGACCATATACAGTGGAGAAATCCAATGACAATGGTTTAGTCCTTAACAGGACCATTGATGAAGAAGCCATCCCCATGCTTGTCAATGGGCATCGATTGAAAATCTACAGGAAACCCCTTTTGAGGCAGAATTTCATTGAAACTTTGGACAAATCAGTGCTGGTAGTGGAGCAGGGCTCTGCCTCTATTCCACCCACACCGTCATCATAAAAAAAAAAAAAAAAAAACAAGAATAGAAATATCCTTGGGCGAAAACCTCTCTGAGGCGCCCAAAGCAGACAGTGAGGGTGAAAACCTCATGGAGGCGCCGCAGATGTCTCTCAAAAAAATAGAGAAATGGAATAAAAAAGATCCTTGGGTGAAAATCTTTTCGAGGTGCCCAGGGCAGATAGTGGGGGTGAAAACCTCATGGAGGCGCCCCAGCTGTCTCTCTCTCTCAAAAAAAAAAAAAGAGAGAGAAAAAAAAGAGAAAAGAAAAAAGAAAAAAAGAAACAAGCCTAATCTCTGTAAAATAATTGCAGGTTGCAGGGAATACATTGCAGGTAAAGAGGGTCGTGCAAAATGAGGACAGGGGTCCGTACCAGGCTATAGGACATCCTTACAGACACTCCCTCCATGGCCACTCACCTTTCCTAGGATTTGATCACATTCGGGTTGAGATTCCACCTCTTACAGGAAGTTCTGGGCTTTCTACAGGAAGTTTTGTATTTCTATAGGAAACATCCTGTAGAACCTTCAGGCAGGCCAAATTCGATTTTGGAAGGGGATCTGAAGCTTGGAATCTGTTGGTTAGGCCTACAGCCACCCCTCTATTCCATCCATCACCATATGTCACCCTTGTTTCATCTCTTTCCACCTCCATTGCACCCACCTGGTTATGTGTTCCTGCACAGTCATACAAGAAACCCTATTTTCTTCAGATGGACAGCAAAAATTTTCAAGTGACAAGTCAAGCAGCAAAGGCTCGCACACTCTACTTGTTCAAGCTCCATCTAGACTCTTCATCAGCGAATATATCCCTGCTCGTTTAGCCTGCATCCCAGGAGGAGAAGTAGCTACAGGACATCCTACAGGAATCCTGTAGTAGCTGATCCCTCTGGAAGACATACTCTAGAGGCAGGGGCAGCTGAAACCAACAAAAGGAAACATGTAAAAAGTCTCCTCCTGGACGTGAAAACATCCTCGATAGCTGAAACCAAACAGAACCTGTGCATGCAGCGTTGCCAACCAAAGGATCAGGTTCCAAAGCCGTGCATACAACATCAACAAATGAAAGAATTGGTTCTAGCACCTGTGCACGAGGCAGCAGCAAGCGAAGCAGTGATTCCAAGTCCCGAAGTCTACATAATGTGTCCACGAACACGCAGGTAAGTGTCTAACCTCATTCGTCAATTGTATAAACTATATTTTGAAAACTCCATGTCTGTGAAAATGGTTCGGATTGAACGAATTCAGTGGCCAGTCAACTGACCATTCACAGCCATTCACATAGCTTTGTGGGATCCGAACAAGCTCAGTTACATTCAAATTTGCCAACGAGATGTGAAACCGACACATGTGGAGTGTCCAGTCGGGGAAAATCGGCGGGACTGGCAGTGGTGGAGGAAATTAATGGCAGAGGAGAGGTAATGGAAGTCAAGGACATGTAGAGAAATGATGGCCGTGACGTTGGCTAACGGTTCGGTCCAGCCACCTCACCCCTCACCACGAATTGCGACGTAGTTCAAAAATGCTCGGCTGAAGACTCGCGTTACCCGCTGTTCATTTGCACTTGTAAACGTCCTCGGCAGAAGTACATGTCCTCTGCTTCCACAATCTGTTAACCCGTCATCCTCCATCGAGCTTTTCGGCCTATTTCAAAATTCTCCCGCGTACCAGGCTCGTTCAGAAGCGCAGTGACATCCTACAGAAGCTGGCAAGAGTTCTACAGGAAGAAGCTCTACAAGAAGTATGGCATAGCCTTCCGGAGCAGAGAAGCCTAGAATTTTCTTCGTCAAATTTAGAGTTTCGAGAGAGGTAGGATCAAAAACACTCTTCCATGCATGGTATATTTCGAAAAAGTGGTAAATTGAGCTGTCTTGAATTGGAGGGTTAGAGACAAGTCTACCTGTGAGTCGAAAATAGCAGTTTACCTGTGTGTTGCATGGAATTTCTCAGTTGGTTCTGTGTCAAAATTCTCCTCCACCATTCCTGTTAAGAAAATTCCTCCTGTAGAAAAGATAAAGCACTGTGAGGGCTAACCTGTGTATGAAGAATGTGAATTTTACATGGTTGTATGTATGCTGGGGATGAAAATTGAGCTCTGCACTCTGTCTGTGGAAACCTAATTCTTCCTTTTATACACGGACAGCCGAGTTTTGGGCAGCAAAAGCATTAGAACCAGGGAATTGGTGCAAGTTAAAAAATAAACACCTGAGAGATCCTGTCCTGAGGTTCAAAGGAGGAAACCATAAAACAGCAGTCCCTCTCTGCTCAGAGCATAAAACAGAGCACTCTCACTATGCCAGGGGGGTTTATCAGGAAGGAACCCTCGGATTCCAGAAAATTGCGTGAACATCCCGAGGTGGTGAACCTCTTCACCCGTGCCAATTGGATGACCTTTTGTGACAAAATTCAGGGTCATGACGATGAGATAACGGAGGAATTCTTAATGTCCCTGCAACCTAAATCAAAGACACTGGCCACTGTGAATTTCAGAGGGTTGACTCTAAATCTTACCCCTGAACTCATTAGTCGAGTTATTGATCTACCATTGGGGATACCCTAGAGCAAAGAGGAGAGGGCATTGGGCAAAAAAGCCAAGAAATAATTCTTCCTACCCAAGGAACAGTTTGCAGGAGATAAGAACGGGGTCCAGAGAGCCAGCATACATCCTTTTTGGAGCGAAGTCAGTTTCCAAATCATGAAATAAATTACTTGTGAGGGGCAGTTCAGTATTGTCTACGACTTCATTTCCGGTTGCTGATTGAACTCAGACATGGGATGGATTTACCTCCATAACAAAAGTTAAGCATCCCCTATTTTCTTCTGCAATCATTAATTGAGTGTGGCACAAAATTGAAGGAAGGGACACTGGATCAGCTAGCCCATCATGGGCTCATCAAGCTTTTAGTGGAAGATGGCCTTCACACCTACACTGTCCCCCTCTCCTAGGAGATTTTCTGCAACATGTCTAGAGATGACGATATTCGAATTCTGGCCGAGGAACTCACCTCATCCAGCAGTGAAGAAAGGGAACAAACTGAGGCAGGAGAGAAAGCCAGTGGTAAAGAAACACATGACAAACCCCTACAGAAAGAACAAGAAGAGAAATGAGGGAAAGTCCAAGTTGTTGAGACTAAAACTGTGGGAGGAACAATGGCACAAACACCCAGGGAGAAACGATTGTAGAGTAGAGTAGAGAGGACTGAAAATGTCCAAACAAAGGAGGGCACAACCAAGGCAACCACACAGAAATTAAAAGGAAAGACACATCCAGCCAAGGAAACCAAGACAGTTGGAACAGTTTCTACAGGAAGCATGAAAATAGTTTCTATAGGAAGCATGGAAATAGAGCAGCAAAAGGAGAAATCACCTGATATTTTGGCTAGGGAGGCAACAGCTGTGCTGGCTGCCTTAAGCACATCTCCAAAGCAAAAAGGGAAGTGAAAAAGGGAGCCTTCCATGAATTTTAAGGCCAGGAGCATGTGGATAAAAACTAGCAGACCTCAGCCATAGTCAAAAGAGCCAATTACGATTGTGGACACCCCAGCTAAACAAAAGGAAAGGTCTCCTTCAAAGGCATCCATCACCTATGAATGGGGAAGCCCGAAAACATCCACCTGGAGAGATAGGATTAAAATGTTGGACACAAAGACCTCTCTACAGGATGTTGAGACTGTTCTACAAGAAACGCTGGCTAGGCTAAAGGAGACCGAAGAATTGGAAGGAAAGGCAGCTAAATCATCATAGGAGGAAGAAAAGGCTGAGAACATTATGGAACCAAGCCCCTAGACCAGCTTGGGCTCCTACTTTAACTTGTTAGAGGCTGGAAAAATCATTCCCCAAAAATTCGCAGTGCCACTTTTCCTTGCACTAGAAGAAGAGAGAGTGAGGACCCACACTTGGATGAAGATCGCCAAGTCCAAGGGTGTGGCAAATATAGGTCCCCTGGAGGAACAACTCAAAGAGGTGAGAAAGGAATTGGATATGGTACGACATGTGGAAAGTAGCTAGCGGGCCAAGCTACAGGAACAAAACGAGCTGCTTAAACAGCAACTACAACTACAGGGACAGTATAAGGAAGACGGGCCCCACATCTTGGGAGAACAACAGCAACAGGAGGAACCCACAACAGACAAAGAAACCCCTGATGAATAGCAGAGAAGAGATGGGTTGTAGGATAAAATTGAGACACTAACTAGACAGCTACAGGAGAAGGACTTGCAAGCAGCACAGGAGATACAGTCTCTGAAATAGCAGGTGTAAGAAAAGGAGGCCCAAATGGCCTGCATGGCCAACTAGGCGATGGAAGCTCTGCAGTGTAGGCAACCTGCCAAATCATACGCCCTATACCTTAAGGATCAGTGGTTGCAGTTTCAGATTAACACCTTGGCCCAAAGGGGCATCACTCCATTTCAAAATTACCATCAATTCATGGCTTTATGTGACAGCAGCTCATCAGAGGACAAGGCCAAACTATCAGAGTTCTACCTCCACAATTTGGCCCTTCCCAACATGAATTTGTGGGACCCCAACCCTCTGGTAGGAGACGTGAAACTTATGGCCATGGCCTCATGGCTAAATCATGAAGAAAAGAGAGCAGTAGAGGTCCAAAATGTTATGGACAAGGAACTAGAGGAACCACTATTGATTAGAGCAGAGCTGGAGGATCCCTCAACACTAATATCCGCCCACTAGGACTTGGCCAATGACTCTCAGGCCCTACCAGATTACATGGAATGACAAGCTCAAGCCATAGCCCATTTTGAGGACATGGAGAGACTATTGGGGGATAACTGTGTTCATGCTTGCACACGAAGGTGGAACACACTGTCCCACAGCCTAAAGATAATAGAATACCACTCCCCAACAAGTATGAGGGAGGCCTTGGCAAGAGTACCCCTCTACAAACAGTCCATGCAGAATCTTCAGGCCAACTAGATCGACCTCAAGTTCAGTCCTCCCTTGCTTTTGGGGCTGATGGAAGGAGGCAAAGAAGAGGAGGAACACAGGAAGTGGGAAGAAGTGGAAAGAAGTGGAAAGAAAGGCCAGATTTCATGACCGTGAAGAAGATATCACCTCGGAGGCCTGGGATGTGAGAGAGGCGGTCAAGGCAATCAAGGATGAGGAGCTGGATTAGTTGCTCAGAGGATGAGCAACCCATTTAGCAGGGGGGTGATGATGAGCCCCGAATTGGGTAACTTATTGGGCTCATTTTGCCTAACTGTTCTTGATCAATCCACCATTTTTCATAGTTTATGCATGTTTTTTGAGTATATTTATGTTAGTTGAACGAATGAGGATGGTCACTTTACCAAGAAGGCTAATACGTGGTTATTTCAGGTTTTTGGACAAATTTTGGAACAAAGCCAAGCAATTATGAGCCAGATGATAGCCAAGCATGAAGGAACAAGGGTGAGGATTCGTAGGAAGGGTGTCTCTTGCATTAAATGGCCCTTCCTTGAAATCTCCACCCTCAACTCGGAGCTCAGCAGGCCACCAAAACGAATCCTAAAGGCAGCTGAGCAACTTTGTGAAAAGTGACTGTTTACTGGTAGTTTGAATAGCCAAGCCCCTTGAGTTAAGGAGGGTTGCTGAAGACCCTCGTAGTGCATAAATAGGAAGTCTTTCAGCCTTCGTAGGTTACTTTTTGAACTGTTGTGTTTTGCACTATAGTGCTGTCATTTTCTCAGCTCATTTTTGTAGCTACTGCTGTATAACTTTCTTGTGACATGGTTATTTTTTAGTAATGAAAAGCAGCATTATTTGGCATCAGTTCTGATTTTTTCTTAGGAGTCTATAGCTCTTGGGGTTGGGCCCAACCCAAGTGCCAAGGCTTCCTTTGTGTACTGTTATTTGCTTTTTATGTCTTTGCAAAATAATTTCTGTTAAGTAGATTAAAATATTGTTGGTTACCTAGGTCATTGTTGATGATTAGAAAGGCTTTTTATGTTCAGATTGAGTTGATAGGTTAATAACAGGGAAGATCTTCAGAAAAATTCCATCAAGCACCTCTGATCTCACCTCTCCCTCAGTGGGATCGTGAGCTGGGACAAAGGTGACCTTGCTACCAACAAAAACATTGTCTTTGCCTCACCATGCAATCATTAGTGTTAGATTCTCATTTGCAGAAATTGATACTAGTTGTGGTTACATGTTCAGGTTCATGATTGCTTAGTTTGCATAGCTATTTCACGTGATTTCATTGCAAATAAACTTCTGTTCATTTCCTTTGCTGTTACTTAGGTCAGATTAGAGTAAAGTAGCTAGGTCATTGGTTTTCCAAGTCATTGTTTGTTCAGTTTGAGAAATAACTTGCAGAGCGCCTGTAATACCTCTCCATCTACCTATACTCCATCAATCCCATCTGCTCCATCCCCTAACTCGAATTCTTGCCTCACGTTTGCCACATTCACTCGTGTAGCCCTAATTTTTGTGCAACATTGCTCTACTCCTCCTTGAACAAATCCAACCATCCTCATCACTCCTCAGCTCCATCCACCAAGTCTTGGACCTCCTCACACCCTTATCCTACCCCCATACTCACTTCTCCACCTTTCTCTCTCCATCCACCCTCCAAAATCCCATTTTTGAACATCCTGTAGAAAATATAGAACATCCTGTAGAACCCCTGCAGACTTCCTATAGAAGCTCACGAAAGCGGTTTCTTGATAGCCAAACTCTGTGAAACTCTCTGGAAGGGTGCTAGGGACCCCTTAGGCCCTCTTCTAACCTTCCAAACCTCTTGCAAGCATTTCCTCTCACCAATCCACCTCTGCACAGTAAAAAACCAGTTAAATCACATGCGTGACAATTCTGACACTTTACTCAAACATAGAAAAAGATGTTTTTTTTTTTTTTTTTTTTTTTTTTTTTTTTTTTTTTTTTTTTTTTTTTCAGATTTTACTGTATAAGTAGCTTAGACACATGCATTTCACCTTCTTAGAAGTCAATGGCATCTATTTCAGTAGCTTTCGTCCTCTTTCTTGCATCAGTAGGATTAGCTGGTAAAATTAGGGTTTGTTAGGGTTTGTGTTTCCTTTCAGATTTTCAGTTTCTTTCTGCAAGTAGATTAGTCTCCTTTGAGTTAGCTTCCATCCATCAGTTAGAAAGCTTTTTCTCAGATCTCATAGAAGTTGGCTTAAGCTCCTAGCGGACTTGTTCCAGCTGACAAAGTGACAACTACGGCAAGAGGTGGTACTTGTGCATACAGCACCGTCGCTTCCAAGTTTGTTACGAACTACTAGGTTGATAAAAGTAAAGAAGGGAGTCCCAGGAGTTGCAGCATTATTGCTGCAATACTGGAGCCCACCAATGTTCCCAACAAATATTGTATCAAGGAGTAGGAGTGTTATCACTCAGGTTGTTCCCAAAAAGTTGTAAGAAAAGGGAATATGGCCAAGGTAACCACAGACCAATCTTTTAGATGCAGGTTCTAGCCAATCTGCATCCAGAGAGGGCTCTCTCTTTATGGTTTAACTTTGTTTTGGGGGTATATTAGGCTAGTTATGAAGTATAGGGGTTTTTTTTATTTTTGGATGGTGACATTCAATAGAACAGGGGTGTAAATATGAGAAGTTCAGTCCATTGGGCTAATGGAGTCTATGAGGATGAACTGCTGGACATGGTTTCTTTGACAGAAGGGGGTACTACAGAGCAAGGTAATCAACCATGGAACAAATTGTAAGCTGAAATCAGGTGGGATGGAGTCAGGGGGTGAAGGGAAATTAAGAATCCTTCATCATATTGACAGAGGGAAAGTGGATGAATATTGCCAGGGAGTAGTTAAGAATTCCTTAGCTGTATTCAAGATGTAAGAACCAGGGGAAACGAGAACAATTAAGAATTCCTGCTTATGCTAATTCTGAAGAAACCATAAATAATAACAAAGATTGAACACAGAGTGCAGTTATGCAAGTTCTGGGTTATTCTTTTTCCCTGTTATTCAGATCATGAACATAGATGATATATAAAACGTAGAAACTGTTAAACATGAGTTAAAAATAGTTATTGATCCATGAAATAATTCGAGAATTCTGTAACATAGTCCTCTGCCATCAATTCCACAACCAGAGAGTTCAACAACAACGCATTCCAGCAACCTTTTATTCAGAAGAGTTTTCAGAGTTACAGCGCAGTTCCAGAAATGTATCACCAACCCCTAATACTTCACTTGGGGAGGTATTTGTACAAAAATGTTTACAAAATATCTCAATGAGATAATATCTAGTAATAACTTCTTCTACCTACTTTACAGGAGAAGTAAATGATTTTGAGAACAGGAAGGAATAAATGCAGAAGTAAATGCTACTGTGCTGCCGCTCAGTTGGTGAGATATGTTGACTGTGAGCTCGGTGAGACAGCCGGTTGATTTTCTCGCTGATACTCTGAGTGGCTGCCTTAACTTTCTCAGGTGTATTTGATTTTGATTTGATAGTCTGCAACCCCGCGAGACTTTCATCTATTCCTTTCTGTGCTTTATGATATCTATTGTTTTCTGGGGAAAAACAAAAGTTTGAAACCTGCCTACAAGATTTCCAACATGCTTTGCCACCACTGCTCTTCCGGAAACTGATGTCTTTGCAGCTTTATCAAAGTCTCATCAGCGTCTGTATACCTGTAGAAGTTAGGCTGGACTGTAAAAAGATGTTGTACTTCATGCTCAATATAAAACAGATTTTCCAAGTTGCTGTAAAGAGATTGGCCAGATGGAAGGGTCTTCTCTGCTGGAGTACTTGATGATGATGCATTTTGTTGATCAGCAGCATGTCTATTCAACCTGAGCTAGTACTCAGCTTGTCTCAACAGGCGTTCATTGTTTCCTACCAGGCTAGGCAAGCCCCTTTCTTGTAAAACTGCAATTTTTTTCTAAAAAGGAATTTACCTCCACTTGCATGTCTTGACTTTTCCTCTCCAAATTCTGCATCAGGTTCTCATGGTCAGAACTCTTTTGATTGTTAGGATGGTGCCTATCCTGTCTCTGATCTCCAATGCTGCTAGTTCTTCCTTGGTTTTAGTGTTCAACAAATGGATTAGCCTGTTGGCCTGTTCGGGTTTATGTCCCAATAAGTTTCTGGCCTTTTCAATTTCCACCTGGGCTGCTGCTATCAAGTGAATCTGCTCATATATAATTTGAATAGATATCCAAAGATTACTAATGGATTCACTGATATTAGCCCATAAAATTCCCTTGATTTCTCCCAAAGGCTTATCTAAAGAGAGATCTTTTTCCAGTGCTTTCACTTTATTCTCTAATGCCTTCACCTCTCTTGTCTTTTCTGCCACAGTCATTTTGGATTTGTCATAACTTATTTCTAGCTTTGCCAATTTTTCTTTGGCCTCTTTTAATTTTGATACTTGGAGTTTTAAATACTCTATAGCCTTTATTAACTCCTCGGTGGTCAAGGTAGCGCTACTACCTGCTGTTGTTGTTGTTGAAGTACATGCTGTTGATGCTGGGTCAGTGGGAGGCACTGCTGTTGTGGCTATAGGAGGAGTAGTAGTAACTGTTGGAGCTATTTGAGATGGTTGGGAGGTCGACACTCCCTGCTTTCCTGTAATGCCTTCTCCAATTCCTGCTCTGTCTCATTTAATCTTTAATTCATTTTCATTAGCAAATCCATCATATCCTCTTCTGCTTTTTCCTGCACAACCTCTGTAGTTTGTGGATGCATAGTAATTGGCAACTTTAATTGTTTCTTGACGGCAACAATGTCCTCTTCTTTTTTCTTTATCAATGCTTTTATTCCCTTGGCATCCTTGGGATCATGTCCAAACTCAATGATAATTTCTTCCAAGGACTTTATCCTATTGTCGTTGGCTAACAAGGATGCCTTCTCCAAATCTAGTTGGGAAGATGTATTGTTCAATGAGTTCTGCAATTTCTGAGCTAACCTTGCCTTGTTTGCCAATGTGGAGTAGACCATCTCTCCAGTTTGCTTGTGCAACTCAATCTGGTCCAAAGGGTGAATGTCTTTGGCAAGGGCCTCTAGATTTGTTCTAATATAATCAACTGCTGACTGTGGCTGCTGCACTTTAGGTTTGAAGTGGCTCAAGATCAGTTTTCCTTATTTAATATCATATGCAGACATTAACCTTTGCTGTTTGACGGGGGTCATTTTGAGAAATTGATCATAAAGTTGCAGTCTTATTGGCTCATTATGGGCTTTGATGTCCGTGAATGTTCTTTTGATATCAGAACCTTGCTTGCTTTGTGGCCTTGAGGAGGAAATTTCCACACTATGTTGTTTCTCCAATTACTGCCCATGAGAGCTGGTGGATGTTTCTACCACTAGAGATGTCTGTGGGCTGGTTTCCCTCTCGCCTCTTGACTTTCTATGATTTCCTCAAAAATTTTCTCTTCAGGTAGAGGATTTATTCTTTACCTTTTTGCCCCTGGTTGCTCTGCTGGCCCACTTACAGGTGTGGTCTCTTCTCAGTCCCTTTTTCTGCCCTTTTCCTCATTTAGAGGAGTCTGCAACGCTGGCACCTCTGGTGCTTTGGTCTAGACAGGAGGAATTTTCCCTTGGCCTTGTAGTTTTGATGATGCTGGCTGATCTGTCATTATGTGCTGCTCTGAATCTAGCACTTCTTTGCCTTTAGATGTCCCTGCAGTTGGTGTAGTGCTTCCTTGGGAAGGTTGCTGTGAAGTTCCAGCAGATGATGTGCCCACTCCGGTTTGTTGAGGCAATTTGGAAGACACCTGTCCAAAAGAGTCCAGGTCAAAAGTCTTTTCAATATTTTTCATTACTTGTTCCATCTTTTCTTCCTCAGTGAGTTCTTCTATCAATGTGCCCTCTACCCACTCAACTTGATTAGCATACTGCTCTATTTAAGGGATCCTACAATGATTATAGGCTGATAGCCTATTTTTTACCTTTCTATCACAGATGAATCCATTTGGGTCATAGGGTACCCACCAAAAGCTCCTTTTTAATATGATTTGTTCACCCAATATCTTTTCAGCATCTTGCCATCCTTCCTTTTTGTTAATGATGAAAGGGCCTAATTGGTTTCTTAATTTCAGCTAAGCTTTTTTCTTGGCCATAAAAATGAGTCAGATATGAGCTGATAAATTGCCTGAAGTATTCAAGAGAAAACAGTCTCATAGGCACATATTTTGGCAGTTTATAGGGGCACAACTCGCAGCCATATATCCTAATCTCAGTGTGATTCTGGTAGAAGTACCAGTCACCTATTTTGTAGCTTTTGGAGAGCTGTAAAATTTTCTGCATGTCACCAAAGAGTCTGGGAGGAGGAGTTCTCATCAGCAGAGAGGAGACTGGATGTATAAATAGATCAATGAATTCATAGTAAGTGTAAGGAGAGCTATGGACTTGATGGAAGACTGAGGTCCAAAATATCACAGACCTCCTTTCTCCTTTAGTATCCAACTTTCTGATAGGAAACTGAAAACTGTTTGTTTGATAGTACAAAAATAGATGATATATATATGATGTGTACTTGAAGACTCCTTCTCTGTCTAGATTTATGAATTGTTCATGGATTTTGTTGGTAATGAAAGTAGCAAAGTCAAATTTGACAGCAGGAGGATGTCCTGGAATAAACATGGACATCAGAGCTAAAATGGTCTCATCAACATACTCACTTGTCTTAAATCCCAGGACATAGGATATCATATCAATGATGAATCTTCCAGCTTCATTGAACCAAACATGGTGAAAAGGAGGTGGCTCTCTGGGCTGGCAATCTGGTCTCATGAATAACTTGGCAATTCGACCTATTTCTGCAGTGGATAGTTTAGAGCCTTCATCCAACAAATGTCCCATGGAAAGAGGAGCCAGAGGTTGAGTAGGTTTGAAGTGTAGCATTTCATTGATTGACTCAGGAGTTATATGAAAAAGGACAGTTCCAGTTGGAGACATGACTGCTCTTTGAGTAGGTTCATAATTGGCACAGCACAGGCGGATGACATCTGGGAATACATTTACTGAGGGGAGATAGTATCTGGGCAGATTGGATTCCCATATCCCATAGAGATCAGTTTTGTTTAGGTGACTGTTCCTGATTTCACAGAATGCTTGGAGGTGGTTTTTGTCACCAATTAAGTCCTGTATTTGAAAATCTCTATCAGCCAAGGGCAACCATTCTAAGTCCTTATGAGGTGCATTAAGGGGAGTAATGTTCAGGGCCACTGGAGCTTCCATTGCTCACTTCTCTGTGATTTTTCAATTGAAATTTGGGTTTTTGTAGCCAAATAGGTAAAATGACAACTCTGGGGCTTTTCTCTGGGAATTGCAGACTGAAGCCGACTTGTATTTAGCTCGGTGGGTGAATTTTGCAGAGGAAAACGAAGTCTGCGGGGTTTGCTTGGTAAAAATGGGCAAAAACAGTGGTTCGAGTGAGCTTGTTGAAGGCAGTATAGCGAATTTTAACTCAAATTTGGGCGTTTTTGGAGAATTTTCAGAGGAAAGCTAAAAAGAACAAGGTTTGGAAATGAAATTTAGGTAAATACCTACTTTAATTAGTGCACTGTGCAATTTGCAGATGGCGGAATGAGCTGGAAGACCAGACTACGGGCTTGATTTGGCCTGGTGGCAAACTATGTGGTCGAACACTAGTTTGAACGTAAATGGCATGCACAAGTCACGCAAAGAAAATAAGAAAAAATGAGTGAAAATAACGCTTTCACGCGTTTTTTAACAAAAAATTGATTTTGGCGGGCTTTTGGTGTGTTTCGGTCAGGTGACGTTAGCATGACGGAGCAATTTGTCACGTAGAGGGATGATGTGGTGCTAACATGGCTCTGACGTAGTTGTGACGTCAGCTAATGACGCAAGGATGATGTCAGCAGGGAGGCAGCGGGGGGCGGTAAGCGGTTTGACCCCCACACCGCTTTTGGACAGAAGTGGTATTGGAGGGGAGGCCAGCGAGCAGTGCAGGAGGCTGCCACCTGTCCCAAGGTACGGCTGCAAAACCACCATCCCCCGGGCACTAAAGTGCAAGCAGCCGAGGGCTCGCGATATTGATGTGGGCCATCTGATCTGCGGTTATGATTCGACGGCTGGCGGCGATTGGGATATGGTGGAGGCTATGGCGTGGGACCCGCGCAATAAAACAATGAATTTAAACGTTTTGCGGGGCATTTTCTTTGGTTATCGAGCGGGTCTGGTTATTTATTTAACCAAATTTTAAATAAATTCCAGGGCTGTGTATGCGGAGGGTTGTTAATGGCCCCGAATGAACCATTAACTCGAGATAAAACAATAATATATGGCTATAATTAGTCGGGGGTTGGGATATTTAAACTCTTTTTGGGGCTTTTGATATAGTTATATAATACGAGCATGGGGAAAATATTTATGTAGGAATTTTAATATAAAGTTAATATGTTAATATGAAAAATATGTTTAAACAAAAGCACTAAGTTAAAAGTGAAAAACTTAGGCTTAGGGAGATGAAAGGGCGCCAAGCTATGAAGTTGGGAAAACTTAGCATAATGGAAGAAAAACATTTTACACAAGAAATGTGGCTTCAAAGCAAGAATGTTATACTTCTTGGGTTTTTCATGAAATGGAGTGTTTTTTAGAACATTGAGCAGATCCCAAAATCTTTGGAGGGGAGGTTAGTAATTGTTTCTTGGAGAAGAGTGAGGGGAAGTTAGACATGCTTCATCTGTTTTGTGACCAGATAGTTGCCATGATACTTATGATTTCCATGAGATGAATTATCTTCAAAAGACAAAATTGCTTATAAACCTGCTTCTGCAACATCAATACTGCCTACCCAGCCTATTACACCTAACATTTTTTCTTCCTTTTTCCTTGGGTGCATTTAAACTAGCAAACCCTTACTCTCTTCTTTTCTTTTAACTGTCATCCTATTTAAGTCTGCCCTTATTTCTTCCAGGGGCTCAGATTTAACTTTTGATCTTCTTTGTTTCTCTACCTAACTACTTACCTACCAAGCTTGAACTGTTTGGACAGGTTTTATTCTCTATTTCTAAAGCAAGAAATTTAAACATGAACTGGCCAAGATTAAGCTGTTTGGCCATCCATCAAGTGTGGCAAGAACCAACTGATTGCACACATTGAACTTCTTTGCAAAAATAGGATAGTAGTGGCATTTTGGACTAGCACACTTTCCTGGTCCTTTCTTTGGGGTTCATTTTCTTTCTTTTTCGACCATTTATTCTTTTTTCCTTTTGATCTTTCTTTTAGCCCTCTTTTCATTTTTTAATTTTTTGATTTTTTCAAAATATGGAACCTTTGCAACATGGAAAATATGAACATATTTGGCATTTCATCAGTCAATCATGAAATATGACACCTATTGGTATAGGAGCATAACACTGGCTCCACTTGGGGATGGATTTTTTTGGTGAAAAGCCAAGAACAGCAGGTCAAATGGCCTTACATTCAATTCTTGCTGCAACCTGAAATTTTCCCTTTGTTGCAAATAAATAAAATTGTGCCGCTGCAACATATCTGCATTTTTCATAAGCTCATTCAAACAATTGCAGCCCTGTCTTGATAGTTTTTCTGAATGTTTGGCATCATATTTTTAGCTACCAAGTCTTCTTCTTCAATTCTTCTGATAAACTGAAAAGGTAACACAAAAAGGTGGCACATTTCCCTGCCTTTTTCTCAAAATTTGCTACATATTCCTTCCTATCTTATTGCTATAATAAACTACAGAAAGTAAAAATTCTTATGTACAAGTTAGAGTCCTGACATCTCAACAAAGTGGATCAAAATAATGTTTGAGCATCTGACCATTGACTGGCCCATCTTTTGCTTTTGTACCCCCTAGGCTTTTCAAAAAGTAGGTGTTGTTTCCTTGTGAAGCCTGAATAACAAAAGGTCCCTTCAATAGGAAGTCAAACTTCCCATGTTTTCCTTTATCTTCCCTTCTGGAATCCCATTTCAGTACTTTATCTCCTATGAAAAAATCCTCTGCCTTTGTCCTCTTGTCAAATATCTTCTTAAGTTTTTCTTGTAGAACTTGAGATCTTTGATACACTTCTTCTCTAGTCTGTTGTAAATGAATAGTCTGATTGATTCTTCTCTGAATACCATTGGGTTCTGCCTATACTTCTTGCAGCAACTTTATCACAGGGATTCCCAAAGATCAAGGGAATACTGCCTCCATGCCATAAACTAATTCATAGGGTCTTGTTCCAATGGATCTCTTTGTAGTCAACCTGTTTGCCCAAAGTGCATTGATAAGATTCTTATGCCAGTTCTTCTTGTTTTCCTCCAATATTTTCTTAATGATATTGATCAAGCTTTTATTGGATGATTCAGCTAGACCATTACCTTGAGGGTAATAGGCTATGGAGTGGCCTAAGGTAATATGGTATTTGTGACAAAAATTGATCATTCTTTTGGATTTAAAAGCAACAACATTGTCAGTTATAATCTTTTCTGGACAGCCAAATCTAGAGAGGATATTGGTTTCTAGGAATTGCATGATCATTGAATCATTAGCTTGTCTACAAGGGATGGCTTCTATCCACTTGGTGAAGTAGTCTGTGGCAGTCAAAATCCACTTATGCTGGCCAAAAGAGGGAGGGTGAATTTCCCCAATGAAATCTAAACCCCATTGTTGAAATGGTCTTTCAGTGGAAATTGGTTTGAGGGGTAGAGGTAAAAGCTTTCTCTTGCCTTCAAAGATTTGACATTTATGGAAAGAAACTACAAATTTCTTTACATCAGCAAATAGGGAGGGCCAATAAAATCCAGCTCTTAGGATTTTGTCAGTAGTTGATTTCCAGTACAAATGTCCACCACAATCCCCTGCATGAAATTCTATAAGCACTTTGTTAGTTTCACCCTTTGTTAAGCAACTTAGTAAAATGCCTTCATGATTTTTCCAAAATAAAACATTATCTACAATACAGAATTTGGAAGCTTTCATTTTCAGAAATCTCTTTTTAGTTCTGGATAACCCTAGAGGAGCCTGCGGGTTTAACAAAACATAAATTATATCAGCATACCAAGGTGATTGTAAAAAGGCTTGATTGATCTGTGGAGTCGCCATCTCCTGTTCGTTATCCAGTTCATTGATGTCGAGGGCTTGAAAGTTGGTTTCAGTCATCAATTTAGGTAATCCTTGTCCTTTTATCAGCTTTGTTGGTTTAATTTCAATGTCATATTCCAAAATGTTGGCTGTCCATTTGCCTCTTTTGCCTTCGATTCCTTCTTGAGTTAGAATATCCTTAACCACAGTATTTGGTACATAATCTATTACATGAAAGTATAAGATATAAACTCTGAAGTCCCTAATAGCTTTTACTAAGGCATAAGCTTGTTTTTCCATGATTTGATATTTTAAAGGTGCATCTCTAAGCGCTCTGCTGAAAAACGCTATGGGCTTTTCACATCCCTGATCATCTTTCTGTAGTAGGACAGCAACAATAGTATGTTCAGATGCAAAGGAAAAGATTATAAAGTCTCTGTCAAATTTCGGGCTTGTGAGGACTGGAGTTTTAGTTAAAGCTATTTTGATTTCTTCAAAGACTTGCTTGGCTTCTACTGTCCACTTTACTTTGGAATCCTCTTTCAGCATGTTGTTCAGCAATCTTATCAGTTTAGCCAAGTTGGGTATGAATCTTCTTAAAAAATAATTTTCCCTAGGAAAGCTTGAAGTTCTTTGATATTTCTAGGGTGAGGAACTTGTAGAATGGCTTGTATTCTATCTGGGTCAATTCTAATGCCATCTTTTGAGATTATGTGACCTAATAGTTTGCCCTCTTCTAGGCCAAATAATGATTTCTTTGGGTTTAGTGATATACCATATTTTCTGCAGATTAAAAACACTTGTCTGAGATGTTCTAAATGTTGTTGATCTGACTTGGAAAATGCAGTAAGGTCATCAAGATATATGACCAGAAAATCATGAATCTCTTTAGCAAAAGCTATGTCCATGGCTCGTTGAAAAGTTTCCCCTGCGTTCTTAAGTCCAAAAGGCATTTTTACATACTTGAAGGTTCCCCAAGGTGTTGTAAAAGCAGTCTTATCTTGATCATCAGGGTGAACTAAGATCTAATTAAAGCCTGAGAATCCATCTAGCAGTGAAATTCTAGAGGCTCCCACTACCCTTTGCAAAATGTGGTCCATCTTAGGTAAGGGGTAGTGGTCTTTTAAAGAAACTTTATTCAGATTTCTCAAATCAACACACAACCTTATTTCTCCTGTTTTCTTTCTAGTGGGCACTAAATTTGAGATCCATTCTGAAAATCTAATGGGTGAAATTATTCCAGCTTCGTACATTCTTTTGACTTCTTTTTCAATGAGGGGAAGGAGTACAGGATTGACCCTTCTAAGTTTTTGCTTGAATGGTTTTTGATTTTCTTTTATGGGTATTGTATGCTGGATCACAGAAGTATCATAGGACTTAAGGTCTTCATAGCTCCATACAAAAACATCTTGGAACTCTATGAACAGTTCAATATACTTCAACTTTTGGTTATGAGGCAACGTTTTATACAATTTTATCATCTTGGGATTTTCTGCAGTTCCTATGTTGCAGCTCTCATGCATGCAGTGGGAATAGTTGGAAGATTCCAAGCAAATCCAAAGAAATCACACCTATAGGCAGTCAAAAGGATTTTCAAATATCTTCAAGGAACACATAATTTTGGTTTATGGTATCCTAGAGATACAAATCTTACACTTCATGCATATACAGATGCAGATTTTGCAGGAAGCGTTGATGATAGAAAAATCACTAGTGGTGGTGCATTCTATATGGGTTCTAGATTAGTGTCTTGGTTCAGCAAGAAACAAAGTTCAATTGCATTATCTATAGCTGAAGTAGAATATGTGGCTACTGCATTTTGTTGCACACAACTCCTTTGGATGATGCAAACATTGCAAGACATTCATATCACATGTACTCCACCCATCTCCATTCTATGTGATAATACAAGTGCCATCATTATTTCAAAGAATCTAGTCATGCATTCCAAGACTAAGCACATACCCATCAAATATCATTTTCTACATGAACAAGTGCTTGAACAAAAGGTCAAATTAGAGTATGTTCCCTCCAAAGAACAGGTTGTTGATATATTCACCAAACCACTACCCAGAGAGACATTTGAATATCTTAGATAGAAGCTGGGAGTAGATGATGCATCATCCTACTATTAAAACTTGTCTGTTTCAGAGAAAAGTGGTTATATGTGAGTTTCGTAAAGCGTAGCCGTGTACGTACGCCGTTTTCTGTGGTTACAGTCGCGTATATGTTGGTTTGAAGAAAAGTAGTGGACTAGACTCAGGATGAAAGGAGTCTGATATGGGTCTGACAGTGATCATCTGGCACAGATTTAGGGGGAGCATATACTTCTCATAATGCGTTGTTGGCATTATCTTAGAAGATCTTGGTACAAATTCGCAATTATTTTTTATTCAAGTGGAACAAGTTCAGGGGGAAATCATGGTTGCTGGTTTGGATGCTGATTGACAGATGCTGCTAATGATAGTTGTTGATGACTATCATGGTCTTGTTTCAGATATTTGGTCTCTATGTCATGTATATCTTTTAATGTCAAGGTCATGAAATGACCTATTTTGTTACCCCACTATGCATGGGATGGATGATGTAATGTTCTTGTTTTAACATGTACAAACAATTGATATATCCCCACTTGGTTGGGAGATGGATGTATGTGTGAGTCATTGGTGATAGAAAGGTCATTTATGATATATGTATAGAGTCATGTTCTTCTTTTAGAACATCTTTTTGTAGAACTTGCTTATATTCAGGAGAAGCATGGAGCTCAATCAACACACTTCAACATATCAGAGAAATACACACTTCAACATATCAGAGAAATCCGCATGAACTCAGGGGGAGGATAACCCTTTGCCCTTGATGACAAAGGGGGGGAGTGACTTGGGGTTGCCATCAAGTCCAAAGGGGGGGACTGTTAGCATTATGACACAGATTTGACACTATGACACAGGTGTTGTCCTTGATGGCAACTCACTCAGATGACAGATCACAGTTTAGACTCACATATTGAAGAAAGAGAGGTATACGCAGGTTCCCCATTGACCAAGCCACGTGTACACGTGGGTTAGCAGACCAAAAGGAGCGTATAGCGTACACACGCACTTTCACAGAAGGAAAGGCGCGTACATGTTGGAAAACTAAGTTTTGGTCCATGGTATTTGGTCCATGGTATTTTGATCCATGGTATTGGTCCAAGATATCTGATCCGAAGTGTTGACCCTAGGTATTTGGTCCAAGGTATTGGTCCTAAGTGGTTTTGGTCCATGTTATTGAGTAAGGTCTAAGATTATAAAAGGAGGAGAAGATCATTAGGCAAAGGCACTCAAGTATTGAATATCTAATGAAGAGAAAGATCTAGAATACAAGTTATTGGGTTATGGTGCATAGATGGATCTGAATCAAGGATGAAACTTAGCGCTTGGTGAAGGATAAGGTGTAATGATGGGTCAAGATCCTAAGGCTTGAAGTGAAGTATCTTTGTGTGGTTTTGATCTTTTATCTGAATAACTGGTGCATGTTGTAGTCTATAAATATGATGTTCGGGGTATAACTAAAGTTTGGAATTATTGTAAAGATTAAATCATCATTTACAAATTTTTGCGCAGGTTCACTTTAGAAAAGGCGCTAAAACACGCTGGTTCTGCATATCAAAACAGCGTATACATCTTAAATTTGATTTGCAGATCTATATGAAAGTTTGCCTTGAGAAAAGTTTGTATGCACACAGGTTCAACACATTGAAGTATCGTATACCTCATAAAATATGCTTTAGCTACTTTTTTTTGCTTAGCGTTCTAGGTTCTGGTTACTGTATTCTGGTTACAACATTCTGAAAAGTGATTGATTGATTCAATTGTGGTTGGTGCAAAGGAGATTGGTTGATGCAAATGTATTTTATGTTTGAATGATGTTATTGATGGATCCAGTCTAAAAATTTATGAAACGTGGTCCCTGGATGAAAAGTGAAGGTTGTAGCCTTCTGTAGGCCGATACCTACATACTAGTAAACATATTAGCTAGTATAAGAGCTAGGGGGTTGTAGCTCCCTTCCAGGAGAATCTGGAGAATGAGAGAAGGTTGTAGCCTTCTGTAGGTAGAAGCCTGCGTACTGTTATAAGACTGCACCAGTACAAAAATTGTAAAAAGATGTTTCTTATTAAAAAGAATATAAAGATGATTGCAGCAAGTGGTTTTCACCCACATTGGGTTTCCACCTTATATCTTGTGTTCATGTGTGTGATTGTATGTCTTGTTTTTACTGCACCTAGTTACTATTTATATGTTTTTGATGCACTGATTAGAGATCAACATATGATGAATTAACTGAATGATAAGTTTGCAGGATATACGCTAGTTGCCTTAAATACAGTTGCGTATACATGCAATTTCCATTAACTGAAGTAGCGTATATGAATCTGATTATGGAAATGAAATATTATTATTGACTTGCTAATACTGATTCACCCCCCCCCCCCCCCTCTTAGTATTATTTCCAACTCTTCTCCCTTCTTGTATACTATTCGTTGCTTTGATCACCTTTGCTCTAATACCATGTAGAAATTCTCAGTGTAGATCAACAAATTATTTAATATACTGTTATGAAACTAGCTCAAGAAAAGATAGAAAAGATAGATCAACGCCTTAGAATTCAGCCTCTTCGAGGGGGAAACCTCCTTTACATTACATAAATGAACAATTCTTGGATGATTCAAATGACAAAACCTCCTTTCTATATATAGGAGTCTAAGGAGTCACAATATAACCCAACCAACCTAACAATAATAATATAAAGCCACAAAAATAACAATAGAGGGATTTTATGGGGCACAGTAATAACAATATGGGGATAATAGGGGCACAACAATATTAACAAGGGATGCAACTACAATAGTAATGGGGTAATCACTAGTATTATAGGGACCCAACATGCCCCTCTCCTTCAAAAAAGTGTTGTCCTCAACGCTTGAGTAGTTCTGGATGCTTCTGTATAAAATTCTCATCCTCCCATGTGGAATCTTCAGTGGATAAGTTCTTCCACTTGATAAGATACTCCGAAATTGATTGATTTCATAGCTGTCGAGTTCTTGTTTCTATGACTACTTCCGGTTCCAATATAATTTTTCTTTCCACGTCAAGTTCTGGAAATATTGTTTGAACTGGGAGCTTGTCGCCTATAACCTTCTTTAAACATGAAACATGGAAAACTGGGTGCAATCGAGAAGCTACAGGAAGCTCCAATTTGTATGCCATAGTACCAATCTTTTGCAACACCTTGTACGGACCATAATACTTTGGTGATAATTTATTATCCTTCTTATCTTGCTTGAGGGACATTTGCTTAGATGGTTGTAGTTGTAGGAATACCCAATCACCTACATCAAAACTTATTTCGCTGCGATGTTGATCTGCCTGTTGTTTCATTCTATTATGTGCCAACACAAGGTTATCCTTTAAGAGTTGGAGGACTTGTTATTGATGTTTGATGTGATGTTCCACTGCTTGAACCTTAGAATTTTCTCTTAAATATGATGTGATGGATGGTGGCTGATATCCATAAAGTGCCATAAATGGGGTCATTTTTGTTGTTGTATGGAAGGAAGTGTTACAGCACCATTCAGCCAGAGGCAACCATTTGACTCATTATGTCTATTTATTAGATACAAAGCAACGAAGATATCCTTCCAAACATTTGTTTACTATCTCAGTTTTCCCATTAGATTGAAGATGATAAGATGAGCTATGAGTTAACTAAGTACCAAGACAAGAAAATACCTCTGTCCAAAAATTTCCAGTGAAAATGGGATCTCTGTCGCTTACAATAATCTTTGGGTTTCCATGTAGCGCTTTTGAATTGTTTCCATAAATGCAGTAGAAATTGTACTGGCTTTAAATGGATGTGATAATGCACAAAAGTGTGCATACTTGGTAAGTCTGTCAACTACCACCATGATGACACTCTTTCCCTCAGACTTGGGTAAACCTGTGATAAAATCCATTGAAACCTCCTCCCAACATTGGCTTGGAATGGATAAAGGTTGTAATAGACCTGGGGTCTTAATTGTTTCAACTTTATTTTGTTGGCAAACCAAACATTCCGCCACAAATTTTTGAATATCCGATTTAATGCCATCCCAAAAAAATTCCTTCTTAACCCTGTGGTAAGTTCTTAAAAATCCTGAGTGTCCTCCTAAGGGAGAAGTGTGCAATTCCATAAGAATCTTTTGTTTTAGTTGGGAATTCTTATAGAGGTATAAGCGATCTTTGTACCATAAAGAATCATTTTTCCAGCTAAATGTATCAGACATACTGGAATCTTGTTGTAACTTTTGAATAAGTGCCCACACTTCTTCATCATTCTTCCATTCATCCCTCGCTTCATTTATCCAATCTGGTTGGATAATAGAAATGGCGCACAACAATGCTTCCACATCCTCATCCTTTCTTGAGAGTGCATCTGTCACCACATTTTGCTTCCCTTTTTTGTAGATGATTTCAAAGTCATAACCCAACATCTTTGTGACCCACTTTTGTTGCTCTTCAGAGGATAATATTTGTTCTAAAAAGTATTTAAGGCTATCATGATCTGTTTTTACCTTGAAGTGACTTCCTATTAGGTAGGGTCGCCATTTCTTACGTGCATGGAGTATTGCCAACATTTCCTTCTCATAAATAGCTTTGTGTAAAAACTTTCCCTTGATTGGACGACTTTCGAAAGCAATGGGTCTTTCATCTTGCATTAAAACAACACCAATTCCATTTCCTGAAGCATCACATTCCACAATAAAGGTTTTTGTGAAGTCCGGTGTAGCTAAGACCGGTGCTTGGCGCATTGCCTCTTTAAGATGTTCGAAGGCCTTTGTTGCTTCTGGAGTCCATGAAAATGCATCTTTATTCAATAATGTTGTTAGAGGTGCTGTTATTCTTCCATAATTCTTAACAAACTTGCGATAATACCCTGTCAACCCGAGAAATCCTCGCAGATGCTTTATGGATGTGGGGATTTTCCATTCCTTAATGGCTTTAATTTTGCTAGGGTCTACCTTAACTCCTTCATGAGATACAATATGACCCAGATATTCTACCTCTTGTACTCCAAAGAAACATTTGGATCTTTTTGCATATAATTGTTTCTCCTCCAATAGTTGTAGCACCTTGTCAACATGTTCAACATGATCCTTCCAATACTTGCTATAGATTAGTATATCATAAAAAAACACTAACACAAATTTTCTAAGGAATGGTTTGAAAATGGAATTCATCAAACCTTGAAATGTTGAAGGTTCATTGGTAAGGCCAAAAGGCATGACCAAAAATTCATAATGACCCTCATGACTTCTAAATGCTATTTTCAAAATATCTTTAGTCTTCATTCTGATTTGATGTTATCCTGAACGAAGATCCAACTTGGTGAAGTAAATTGATCCATGCAATTCATCCAGTAATTCATCAATGATAGGAATGGGAAACTTATCTTTAATAGTGAGCTTGTTGAGCTCCCTATAATCCGGACACATGCACCATAATCCATCCTTATTGTGCACTAATACTACTGGAGCAGAGAAATAACTTCGACTCGGTTGAATTATACCAGCCTCTAGCATTTCCGCAACCATACATTCAATTTCACTCTTTTGGGCATAGGGATGTCTGTACGGCCTGATGTTTGGAGGAACACTTCCTGGAATCAGATGAATAGCATGATCATGATCACGAATAGGTGGGAGACCTTTGGAAGTCTCAAATACCTTGAAATTATTGTCCAAGACTTTTTGGAGATCTGGAGAAATAGATGATTCCAATGTGGAAATATCTAGCGAACATAATTGTGCAATTACACCCCTTTGTTCTTTTTTTAGAAGCTTTGTCATACCGTTAGAGCTGATTATCCTTCCTGGTTTCCATGCAATACCCCTTAATTCAACTTCCTTTCCTTCCACATAAAATTTCATGAAAAGTTCTTGAAAATTAAAAGCTATTGTACCCAAGGATTGTAGCCATTGGACTCCTAATACAACATTAGCACCTCCCATTGGAATGGAAAGCATTGGGCTAGTCAATACATATTCTCCCATTGATAGCTTGATATTATGGCACTTTCCAGAGCAATTTATTGTTCCTCCATTTTCAACCATCACTTGACACTCTGGTGCTGGATATAAGAAGCAATTCGATTCTTTTGCTACCTTATAATGAATAAAATCGTGGGTACTTCTTGAATAAATCAACACTATTACCTTTTTCTTCTTGATTTGTCCTTCTATCTTGATGGTTTGAGGAGTGGTAATTCCAACCAATGCATTACAAGATATGGTCAGATTCATTTCTTCTTTATCTAGGCTTTGTTCCTAGATTATATCCTCTTCCTTTGACCTTTCTTGCTCCTCTTCTTCTTCCTCCTCACAATCTATGTAGAATAATTTCTTCTCAGCACACTTATGACCCTTAGTGTATTTGCTATCACAACTGTAACAAAGTCCTTTTGCTCTTTTTTCTTCCAATTGTTGTGGTGTCAACCTTATAGGTTGTGGAAAGCTAGGGGTAACAACACTTCCATCTTTATAGTTGCGACTGGTATGCTTCCTGGTTGCCATAATTTTGCTTTCCATTTTTCTTGCCAACCTGAATGCCTTCTCTAATGAACCAGGTTCCCAAAGGTGAACATCATGTTGGATATTATCCTTTAAAGTCCCTATGAACACATCAATCCTATGCTCCTCTGGAATATTTTTTACCCTTATGTTCAATTTTTGGAACTCCTCAATGTGCTCCATTATTGAACCCTTTTGTTTGAGACTTATCAATTGGCTAAAAAAAGTGTCGCTTTTTGTATCCTCATAATGTGTTGTCAATTCTTCCGTAAAAATTGCCCAAGTGATAATTTTTTTATGAGAGAAAAGTCATTGATACCATACAAACTGATTTGGTTCCAAATATAAAGTTGCAATATGTACCTTTTGTGTGTTTTGCACATTATTGAGATCGAAAAATTACTCCATTTGTAATATCCATGTTGCGGGATCCTTGCTATCAAACTTCCTCATATCGATTTTTGGTATATGGTGGGTCTTTGATCCAACATTAGAGTCTATGGAATCATGATTAAAATTTCTTTTCTTTTCATCGTGATTTTCCTTTACTACCCTTTCACCCTTAGTGACCATTTCTTGTAGCAACTTATTCATATTTATCTTCAATTCTTCCATGTTTGTCTTCAAATCTATCTTCAAATTATCCATCTTAGCTTCCACGCCTTTCTTTAAAACATCCATCTTAGCTTCAACATCTTTCTTTAAACCATCCATCTTAGATTCTGTTCCTTTTTGTGCAAGTGACAGTTTTTGCACTTGGTCTCGTAATTTTGATATATCATGTTGCATTTCTTCCTCTTCTTCATGAGTCATGCTAGAGCTTTCAGGTTGCCTACTAGATGTTTGCATTTTCTTTCCTCGGGGCATCAATTACTGATAATAATGCTTTACTATGCCCTTTGAATTCCTTCAAACTAATTTTTCAAACCAAGCTTATGCAAAAATTTAAAAAAAAACTACACACCTTTTTTCACTTTGTAGGAGCTTGATATTGAATATGATGTATCTCTATAATTTCGGACCATCTGTTGTTGGGAAAAGTATCCAATATGGAATGACCCTATCCCACTCTAAGGGTGATAGTACCTCAGCAACAATCAAAGCAAAGCTATTTGAGATTACTTCTTTATGAGATGTAAAAGAGGGGAGAAAGAAATCCACTAACCGATGTCTTCTACTAATGATTGATCCAATCTTCTCTCCTTGCTGCTTGCTCCCAGCTCCTTACTCTTTCACTGGCCCAGCTACACCAAGATCCTACAAAATGGCAAGAGAGGGAAACTACAAGAAGCATACATTCATAACTGATTCAAGGATTATAATAAATCAAATACACAAGTATAACAATACACCATTGAGACACATGCATATAGAAGAACCTCAAATGCTTTATTAATGGAAGAAGTAAAGTTCAGGAAGTGATACAACCATAAGAGGCCCAATCCAGCATCACCTTCCCAGCAGAAAGAAATATCCTCTTCACCTCCTTCAAAGAAAATCACCCAATAGTTCTAAACTCAAACCAACATCAATTCTTTACATTCACCAGATTCCAGCCTCCCTAGACCTCATGAGAGAGATCTATATATAGGATTTTTGGAGAAAGGATGAGTCAGCTTGAGAGCTGACTAGTGTCCTCTCTCACTTCAGTTATTCTTCAGTTCTTGAGTCCATTTGGAGGTTCTTGCTTCCACTTGGAGATCTAGACCCTCTTACTCATCACCAGTCGAATTCCCTGATCCAAGTGTCATTTTGGAAGCTTCCTGGGCATTGACACCTTGAGGAATGACTGTGCCACATGTCCCAACTCGCCCAACGCAGGTAGCCTTATTTGCAATTGACATTCAGCGCAGGTAGACAGTGGAGCAGTTGACATTCAGCGCAGATTCTCAGTGGAGCAGTTGACATGATCCAGAATTGCCTTGTTTTTGAGTGTTTTCAGGTGGAGAACTTTATTCAGTGCTGTGGTTTGCTGACCTTGTTCCTCTAGGGGTAGGAACAACATGTTTAGGGACTTTGGATCCCTTAGATTATGGACATTTCATGCTTCATGCTGTAAGGCACAAAAATGTCTATAACAGTTGCCCCCTAAAGTATGAGGTCGTTTATCGGGTGAAATGCTTTATCAGGAGGGTCCGAAGTTCATTCAATCGCTGAGAGGTGACCTGTAATAAGATAAAATACAATACATTATTTTTCATACTGTTTTCATGATCTAGCTGAGGCGGGCATTCCCATGCTCAGCTTTATAAATTCATTTTGGTACATAGAACAGACGATCGTCTGATGGTAGACTGATAATTCTCTGCTAAAATTATCATCCTTTGAGTAGGATGATCATCTGTTGCAATGATGTACATGTCAAATGTCTTTATATCCTGAATATATATCGCAGCCCGGATGGATGAAACTAGATCCGGGGTCTTCAAACTCGTCCGATCTTCACTCTAAGTACAAGTCGATCCATGTGAGAATTGTGTTGAAGTCGAACATGGAAAGACATCGCTTGATTACCGGTCAATGATGTAAACCGTTAACAAGCGCGAGAGGAATCACCGATAATGATAATGACCCTCAAGGTACTGCAGTACAATTCACGTGGTGTGAATATAGGACTTGGCGTCGAACACCACGCAAAATCTTCTGGTCGAAGGTCATTGATGTATACCTGTCGCCGGAAGTGAGAAACTTGCCATTGAGGCATGCAAGCTTCAAAGTACTGAGGGGGTTGTTCCTAGATCAACTTCTTGGATAATGAGTTGAAGTCGACAAGAAGCGATCCGTCAAAGGAGGGCCTTAATGAATCCCACATCAGTGACACGGAACTGAGCTAATGATTTTAATGGAGGTGAAAACAATCTGTGAAATATGATTCAGGGTGGCGATCATGAAAGGATGAAAGATGATGTATGGTAGTGGATGGGACACGGTTGACTCTTTCTGAACGACATCTCTTGAACATATAACGACACTGATGCGATGGATCGGTAGCATTACCCCAAATGTGGATGGTTTGGCGAGACCATGGTGATGAGACCGGTGAATGAAACAACCCAACCCGATGTGGTACGGAGGAAAAGTGTCATGTTCAAGAGCGACTTGCTACCATTAAAGCTTTGAGGTTCTCCCAATTTTTCCCCAGTCATTTCTGACCAGTACCTCTTTATTTTTGTCAAGCTTGAGGAGGATAACATATGCTTGTTCTATAACCTGCCCTTCGGGCAAGCCCATCGCTATGTTTTAACGAGCTTAGCGATAGGGAAACTCGTTCTCGTCTAAAGACAAGTTTGTCGCTATTTAATCATTTTAACGAGTCTAACGACAAGGAAAACTCGATCCTTTTCATTTTTAGAGAGTCTGAAAAGGTACAGAAAGTTAACTCCAAAATTCCTTTTTTGTCATCTAATCCCTTAAGTCCGAAAAAGTATAAAACAATACAAAAGGGATGAGTTTTCGATAACTTTAACGAGCCGAATAAAACAAGCGCTCGACCTTTTTGTGCAATAATCCCTCAGGTCCAAAAAGATTAAAATCTAGAGGAGGGATAGCTCTTCCGGTCCTTTTAACAAACTGGAAGGCCAAAACTCGGAAAACTTTTCATATTTTACGAGTCAGTTGAAAAGAGCTTAAAGAAGACTCGTCTTTTGAGGAACAAGTGATAAACATGGATAGCAACAGATTCCAGGTACAGGTTGGAATTTTCCAATCACGGCAGTGTCACAAGGATGGCTAGGTGAAATCACTCTTCGCAACTGTTCCTCAAAATGGGTAAACAATCATATGGAGGTGAACGATCGGCCAAATGAAAGTGGAGGTGGCAGGTGCAAAACACGACCAATGGCTTTTTATGGCTGATAAATTTACGATCACAGTGGTTATTTACCGGGATAGGTTCATTTTTTAACGAGCTTGAAGGCGTCAAAACACTCCTCAATCTTATGTTTATTTTTTAACGAGCATGAACTATGTGCTAAAACTGCTCGGATCTTGCGTTTATTTTTTAACGAGCATGAACTTTGCTAAAACTGCTCGACCTTTGCATGCCCCCAGCATAATAATGCAAACGAGGTGCATGCCCCCTAGATTTTAGGGGGTCGTTTCATTTTTTAATGAGGTTGACACAGCAAATAAATATCCTCTAGACTCCTTATTTCATTTTTTAACGAGGTTGACATGAGATAGGAACTATCCTCGAAGTTTTAGATCCATTAGAAATAGAAGGTTTCATATTCCACCGTGGCCATTTCCGCTAGATTACTCGTAGGCGGTAGGGCCAAAGTACCCATTAAAGTGGAGTCTTTTAGGAAAATTAAACCAATATTTTGGAGAGAATGATTCCTTCCGGGGATCATTGGAATGCTTCCCATAATAAATGGTGGCACAACTTCTGTCGAAGTTGTCATTGAACTGCCTGGTTGATCTTTTTCCTGGCCGTTCGACAACTGTGGATTCCCGTAATCTTTGTTCCTTGTCGAAATCAAAGCATCATTCCGTTGCTTGGAGGTCGACAACATTAGCACTTGGCACGGGGAAGTACTTCCATTATCAACCAGATTTTGACCTAGATTCGGAAACGGATCAGTTAACACAGCTGGGGCTTGTGAATTCTTTAAGAATCTTTTTAACTCAGCTTTGTATGGATAGTTTGCTGTCCAATGATCCTCGTCACATATAAAACATGGACTTTTTGGTTTTCCTTTCCCAAGAGGGTTCGAAGAATTTTTTCCAGGAGATGATTCACCCTGTTTTTTCTTCTTCCCTTTGTTTTGCTTTTTCTTGCTTCCTGGTTGATTGGTTTCTTTGCCCTTATCTGCTGATACGGCATTTACTTCCGAAGCAAGAATTTCTTCTTTTGCATTTTGATCCGAATTCTTACGGGATTTCTTTGACGAAGCCTTTATCGATTTCGTGTTTGCCGTGCCAATCACACCGTCACCGGCATGAGATTCACTATTTGATTTAGGAGGAGGAGGAATTGAAAATTCTGGTCTAGGGGCGTCGGGTATTTTGTCGTAGAGCGTGCCGGACTGAGTATAAACTAAGTCCAAATACTGTGCACGAGAAATAACTTGCTCCTCTGTTACGACTCCCCCCTTGGCCACATCTTCCGTTATAGCAGGAAGTAACGACTTTATAAACCATTCAGCTAATAGCTGATCGGGAACGTATGTTTTCACCATCCTACGACGACGACGCCACTCATGTATATGATCAGATATATGGGTGGCAGTTGTCTGCTTGAAGTTGGTTAATATTTCTGTTCCCGTTTCATACCTTATCGGTAATTGAAAATGGGTTAAGAAAGTCGTGGCTAGGGAACTAAAATTGTCGAAAGAGGCTCTTGGCAATTCAATATACCATTTAGCCGCTGGACCTGTCAATGTCCTCTGAAAAAGGCGAAGCCTTATCGAATCGTCGTTTAGGGTGTTCGACGAACACCACAGATGAAAAGTCATCACGTGATTCGATGGGTCTTCACCTGGATTTCCATTGAATTTAGGAATGTCAGATGGAAGTTTATGAGGAATCGCTGGCCACCAAGGGGCATAAGCAATCGGATCGTTGGTTAACCGGTGTAGATCGGGTAACTCTAAAGTCGCCACGAATGGTAACTGTTGATTCAGGTTAGGCGAACCATAACCAGGGTACGACGGAATCGCTTGAGCAGTGGGCCTTTGCATACCAGCATAATGTAATTGATGTTGGTATGACTGATACGGTTGGTGGACTTGACCACTGTAAAGTGGTTGGTTTTGACCGTTTTGGATATACGGTTGTCCACTGTTCGCAAAGATCTGCTGCTCAGAACCTTGGTATACTTGCTGGAATTGTGGTTGTTGGTATTGCACTAGCCATGGTTGTGAAGCCATGTTCTGTTGTGCTATGCTAACCGTTGGACCAAGGTGTGGGGTAATTGTACCCGTTTGTACCTGTGTCGCCCCACCAGTTGGCGATTGTGGTTGTGACCCATAGTCAAGTGGCTGTTGCATTACAACCTGAGAAATCTGAGGTTGGCATGCAACAGGTATCGCTTGAACTTGTGACACAGTTACAATAGCCGGTGTGGTCAGGATGTTCGTCATAGGTACACACTGTTGCATAGAATATACAACCCTTGGTTGTTGAGGTAGCATAGGTACCCAACTACTTGATGCAATTCCAGTATAACCTGAATACTGTTGAGAACTGCCATATGGATGTCCTCCCGGAGGAGGTAATGAAAGGGCATACTGCCCCCCATACGGTAGCAATCCGGAACTCATAGGGATTGTTTGTCCTTGAGGACTGGATGGCCCAAATTGACCTCCATGAGGATCAATCTGTCGAGTCTCAACGTAAGAGTTGCCGGATATTATTCCGGATGAACAAACTGGAACAGACCACACTGTCGTCATAGTCCCTTGGTGGACTCCTTCTAGCGGTTGCGAGCTAGTCGGGACAGATGGTATGCTGGCAAACATCGTTGGAGTGACAGTAGGGGCTTCTGCTGTCGCTGTATCATTTGACACAGTCCTAGATGATGACGGTTGTTCAGAAATTTTAAGTCTATCCAATAGATTGCCTAGCGATTCTACAGGAACCTCCACTTGTGGTGGATTAACTTCTGATGAAGGAAATAGAGTGACCCCGACTCCAAAATGGGTTGGAGTACTTGCTTGCGGATCCTCTGCAATTTCCTCTATCGCAATCAAACCTGGTGGAAGAGGAAGACCGTCAGGTCCGTAAAATATTTCTGGTGCCGAAGAAGTGGTTGTTTCGACAGCGACAGTTGTTTGAGGAACAAAACTCTCTGGACCGGTTACAGATGGCACTGGTTCAGTTATACAAGTATTTGCCCCCAGACTAGGATCAGTATTACTGTCCTTCTGTGGCTGTCGAACTTCTTCTATAGAGGCAGGGTTTCCAGAAATGTTTGGAGTAACCGGAACCTCAGATGCAGTTGGAACACTTGTTCTAACTTTTATAGGAGATTTTGAATCGGTTAAACGAGTTCGCTTTGTCCGTACTGTTTTTGATTCCGGAGACAAAGACGGTTAACTCGTAAGCCTCCACGAACGACAGGGTTTTAATTGACTTTCTTCCACGATTGCGGATTACTCGATCAACCAAAATATTAAGGGGAAATTTGTGTTTCCGAATTGAATGAATTTTATTAGACGCTTTTTAGACAGAACTTGCTTTTTCACTTTTTAAGAGTCGAGAAAAAGCTAAAGATGACTCTAGTCTCCTTCGATGTTTTAACGAGCCCGAAGTGACAAATGCTCGGATGGACTTTTTCAGTTATAGAGTTTGAAAAAGGCCAAAAGAAACTACTCTGGAGATCTAGGCAGAGGGTGTGCCAAACTTTTCGCAAAACCACAGAATACGTTTTACGGTACGGGTGGTCGATCTTCGTGAATGTTGTGTTCACTGCATTGCGATCAGTAGGGCGGCCGACATGGCTTCCTAAGGATAAAAGGTATATGCCTATAGGGGTCTCCCAATATATACGCGATGGTACGTGGGAGCACAAGTCCGTATTAGTGCCACCGACTCTCAGGAGGAATCACCCACCTTCTTCGAGATCGACAGCCACTACGTTTAACGACGCCGGAACACGTCTCTAGCTTAGACCTCTATGTGTTTGCGTTATGTTTCAAAGCATTGTTAGGTTCATTCAATATATTTTAAGTTGATCTTTTTAAAGTTTGCCTTTCAAGGTTCACCACGAGATGTATGATACAAATTCCTAAATGCAGTCTAAAGATGAGAAGCAAGCTTTTTCAATCTTTTCAACTTATGAAAATCTTAACTACTGAGGGAAAAGAAAGACATCATCTTTTCACACAGATCATAGAGCACACACTAATGCACTTTTCCTAAATCAACATGCAAGCTGTCAAAATGCACATGCACAATGCAGGTATTTCTTTTCTCTTTCTTAATGTTGATGTATTACAAAAAGAAAGCTGTTGTATAATTTTGAATTCAATCTCAAGTGAAAGCAAACAAGCTTTTGTCCAAAATCAAAAGACACCTTAAGATTTACTTGTTTCAACACTAGAAATACATAAATTCGAACCATATGACGAAAGCAAAAGATCAATCAGCTATGAACAGCAAACAAACTAACTCTTAAGATCAGAACGACACTTATCACAGGTCTAGATCTAAGAGGCCACAGCAAGACTAGTTCACTTTCGTTATGGGAAACTGCAAATGACGTAAGAAATACACAAAGAACAAATATAGTTTCTTTATACAACCGAGGTGGAATAGTGGCAAAGAAAGGTGGTTTCAGATAGGTACATTGACTGATAACAGGCTGCAAAAACAAGGATGAAAACAGGGCAACAGAAAGCAGAGAACCCCAGTTGCACAAGGCCTAACTGGTTAAGTGCAGATAGTACACTGTCAGTTTGACATTCAGCGCAGGTAGCCCCTTCGGGACCTCAGTGCCTGCAATGAAGAGAGAAACTCTCGTTTTTCTCAGTTTCCGGGTTACAGATTGCTCAAAAATCAACAGTTTTTGGCCAAATCAAAAGCTATCAATCAAGTACACACTAAAGGATGAAAAGGAGGATGAAAAGCTATCACTAAGAGCTATTCAGAGTCCTTGTGGATCAGCTCTTCAAATCATAAACATGCCCAGAAACTGAGCTAGAGTAGCTGCCCTCTACTTTGCATTTGAAAGCTCCAAATGCAGTTCGATTCGGTACTCCCTGTGTTTATGAAATGAATAGCAACAACACAAACAACCAACAAGATACGATCCCCAGCGGAGTCGCCAATTTGTTGTTGGGAAAAGTATCCAATACGGAATGACCCTATCCCACTCTAAGGGTGATAGTACCTCAGCAACAATCAAAGCAAAGCTATTTGAGATTACTTCTTTATGAGATGTAAAAGAGGGGGGAAAGAAATCCACTAACCGATGTCTTCCGCTAATGATTGATCCAATCTTCTCTCCTTGTTGCTTGCTCCCAGCTCCTTACTCTTTCACTGGCCCAGCTACACCAAGATCCTGCAAAATGGCAAGAGAGGGAAACTACAAGAAGCATACATTCATAACTGATTCAAGGATTAGAATAAATCAAATACACAAGTATAACAATACACCATTGAGACACATGCATATAGAAGAACCTCAAATGCTTTATTAATGGAAGAAGTAAAGTTCAGGAAGTGATACAACCATAAGAGGCCCAATCCAGCATCACCTTCCCAGCAGAAAGAAATCTCCTCTTCACCTCCTTCAAAGCAAATCACCCAATAGTTCTAAACTCAAACCAATAGCAATTCTTTACATTCACCAGATTCCAGCCTCCCTAGACCTCATGAGAGAGATCTATATATAAGATTTTTGGAGAAAGGATGAGTCAGCTTGAGAGCTGACTAGTGTCCTCTCTCACTTCAGTTATTCTTCAGTTCTTGAGTCCACTTGGAGGTTCTTGCTTCCACTTGGAGATCTAGACCCTCTTACTCATCACCAGTCGAATTCCCTGATCCAAGTGTCATTTTGGAAGCTTCCTGGGCATTGACACCTTGAGGAATGACTGTGCCACATGTCCCAACTCGCCCAGCGCAGGTAGCCTTCTTTGCAGTTGACATTCAGCACAGGTAGATAGTGGAGCAATTGACATTCAGCGCAGATGCTCAGTGGAGCAGTTGACATGATCCAGAATTGCCTTGTTTTTGAGTGTTTTCAAGTGGAGAACTTTTATTCAGTGCTGTGGTTTGCTGACCTTGTTCCTCTAGGGGTAGGAACAACATGTTTAGGGACTTTGGATCCCTTAGATTATGGACATTTCATGCTTCATGTTGTAAGGCACAAAAATGTCTATAACACCATCCAGTTCTGAAATTGTGAATTGTAGTAGTCCTTTGTGTCCTCTTTCCAATGCCACAAGTCTGATCCAAATTGGATTCTCCAAGAAAAAGTTATGCTAAATCTCGCACAGTGACCTGATTATAGACTATTTCAGTAGAGCGAACTTGTACGACGTGCCACGAGTCACTGTTTCGACCTTTGGCTCTGAAAAATATATACAAGAAACTATAGTCCGTCCTATTTCTATAACTTCTTATGAAATTTCAATTTGATTCTCAGATAGAAAGTTGTGACGATTTCCCCCAGGTCACCTGTTTGGAATGCAATTCAAGAGTCTGAAAAAAGACCAACTTCCTTAGATCATATCTCCGCAAATATAGCATGAAAAGTTCTGTAATTGGGACTCGAGCTTTAGTGTGATTTCTTCTCAAATGGGTTTTTCTTTTAACTTCTAAAACATCGCAGGAAAAAAGTTATAGCGAAAATTCCACGATGACCTATTTAGAGTAGCGAAACCCTAGAATCCAAAGCTCTGATACCAAATGTTATGAAACCAGCTCAAGAAAAGATAGAAAAGATAGATCAACGCATTATAATTCAGCCTCTTCGAGGGGGCAACCTCCTTTACATTACATAAATGAACAATTCTTAGATGATTCAAATGAAAAAACCTCCTTTCTATATATAGGAGTCTAAGGAGTCACAATATAACCCAATCGACCTAACAGTAATAATATAAAGCCAAAAAAATAACAATAGAGGGATTCTATGGGGCACAGTAATAACAATATGGGGATAATAGGGGCACAAAAATATTAGTAAGGGATGAAACTACAATAGTAATGGGGTAATCACTAGTATTATAGGGACCCAACATATACTAAAGCAAAATGCAAGATCTACTTCTACAACAAACTTTGCGGAAGCTTAATCGAATATGAGAAAGATCAATTAGAAAACATATAACTGAGAATGAGAAATCAATCACACATGAATACAGAAGAATAACCCAGGGAAATCCTCAGCCTAAAACCCCAATCTCTGTATTATCATGCAAGTGGAAATATGTTCAGTATTACAAAAATAATCAGCTCTCAAGCTATCCTGCTCTCTCTGCAATCAAACAATACTGCTCACAGACTGAGCAAACACAAGATATGCCTTTCCTCAACCATGCAAGCCTCTTATTTCCTTGCACAGTTTTTCTTGGGGTCCAATGATGCCACCTATGTGATTGGCTTCATCACACACTCATTAAATTGAAGAAGTAACTGCGCAATCTCCAAGGAATGAATTCCTTCTGCATGCAAGAGATATTCACAATGGAATATTCCTGCAACTGATAGTACACTGTCCCTCCATCTTACCTAAATTGGGTCTCTGTCTAAACTAACATGCATGAGTTATTTATGAGAGAATATTCAGTTATCTGAAGTGCAGCAGTTACATGCATGCATGCATTAACTAACTGAACTCACAATTAATTCAACAAAATGCTTGAACTAATCTAACTAGACTTGACTTAGTTAACTGAGCCAACTAATTACAACTTAATATTATAACTCATCCTTATCTCTTAAACTGATGGATAAATTCCTCAATCAATGGAGAAATTGTTGCATGTCCCCACATAGACTTCATGTTTGATTCTACAACTAATTAACTCAAGATTAATTAATTAATTATTTTACAAACAACCGCTAAGATCAAATTCAAATTTTTTACTTCTCTATTTTAGTTCAGGGAATAACTAAAAGAATCCTAAAATGCTATTTATAGCAGTGCTAAATTAAGCACTTCTATATTTAGAATTTCTTGTTGCTATTTCAACATTTTCCATATTAAAAATTAAAAAATGTAAAGAGGGTATGTCCTAAAAGAAATATCAAAGGACAAAAAGAATAAGAAAAGATAAAAAAAAAAAGGTGAAAATATATGAACCCCAAACAAAAATAGATCATGAAAGTGTGCAAGTCTAAGTGCCACTACTTTTTACTTTACTGTGAAAAATAATGGTTTTGTGCAGCTTGTCGTAAATGCCACAACCCATGATAGTCAAGCTGTTTAATCTTTACTATTTCATGCTTTAAATTTCATGCTTATAGGTATAGAATAAAGGTCTAGCCAAACTATATAATCTTGGCAGATCAATAGTTAAGTAGAGAAATAAAATGTGCTCATAAGCTTAATTTGATCCATGGAAAGATATAAGGTTAGAATTAGAAAGTCTGTTTCACAAAAGAAAAAGGAAAGAAAGGGTCTGCTAGCTTAAATTCACCCAATACAGTGAAGAAAAAGTGTTAGGGTAAGTAAAGGGCGGGTACAAGAAAGGCTGTAGAAGTACAAAGTTGATTAAAGCATAAGCATATTTATCATGCTTAATCCAATGTTTCAGTGTGCAGGAGTAGTTATGAAAGTGAAAGGATGTTCACAAGATGATTTAATTAACTTCCCCTCATTTCATTTCACCCCCCATTACATGATTACTAATTTCCCCATTATCCCATAATTTCCTATTAAAATACCCTTTTCCCTTCATTTTGACCCTTACCCCTAGGTTTCACACATTTCCCTAGCAAATTACCTTCCAAAAGTCATTTCCCAACCCAAAACCCCTTTTCCCTAGTGTGAACCCCATTCCTCTTTGAAAAAATCATTTTCCACTTATTAATTTCCCTATTTTTCCTAAAAAATCCTATAAAACCCCCCTTGTCCTAAGTTTAAATTCCCCTTCCGCATTATTTAATTAACTCTGCAATTCACATTTTCCCCGACATAAACCTGTTTAACCCACCACCCTGGTGCAATTAACAAACCCCGTCGTATTTAACCATGGTCCCACTCCATTAACACGATGTTTTGGAGAATTTGGTATCTACGGATAAATACTAATTCCCTAGATAAGTAGCCATATCTAGAACAACAATTTAAAGTGTTTTAGTCTTTTCCTATAATCAATAGATAAGATCAGAAGATGAGAAGACCTACTTGTAGTTCCGCTTTCCTCTCATCTCCCTTATATTGATCCTATCGCTCCTTCCCATACATAACACACTTGGGAAGGACCTGTTAACACAATAGAAAACAAAGAATGGATCAATGCAAAATTTCTATTGAATATAATTGAATGGAATCAGATACATTTCACACATATAAGCATTATAAAGCAATAGAAACATATGGGAGAAAGGTTCAAACACTTTATTGAATAGAAGAAGGAATTACATCCATTCATGTCTGATTCAAAGTCATTCCTCCAGCTTGGATCTCATCCACATCACATAAAAAGCATGACAAACTTGTAGCATTACAATACTTACTTCAAAGCCAAATCTCATAGCAACATTATCTCCTTACAATTCAACATAATCCAGCCCCTGATCACTTAGATGAGTGGTCAATTTATAGGAAGATGAAAGAGGTTTTGTCATAAATGGTGGCATTGAATGGCCTTCCATACTTAGAATTAGTTCCATGGAGGAAGGGATGAGAGGATAGGATGCACCTTAACTCATTCCTCATCCATTTTCGAGTTCATAGGAGTTGATAAGTGAGGGAACCTTCTAGATGACTCCAAAAGATAAGAATATTCCCCAAACCCTATGTGAATTTCACTCAATCTCGCCCAGCGTAGGTGAATGGAAGACTAATTTCTCTGTAGAGCACCCTGGCATGGACTTAACTGCTCTACAACGCACCCTTACATGGGCCTACCTGTGTTGGTCCCTTTAGAGGCTATTCCTGGATGTCTTCAAGTCATGAAACTGTCTGGGAAGGAGGCATTCAAAGGGGTGACTTGTTTAGAGCATGTAGAAACTGAAATTAGGGCTTGATGATCCCTAAAACACTAATTTTGATGATGGGATTGATGTGCCCAAATGGATCTGTAACAACTAATCATTATATTTAATCCCCTCTTTATTCATTAATTAATTATAGTTAAGTGTAATTGAACCCCCCGCGCCCCACAAATCTCCACCTAAGTTCCCTCCGTGCAACTACACTACGCGACAGTTGTCTGACCTTCCACCCCCAGATATGACAATGCTCATCCATATTGCATGGACTGCCTTTCCGACCTTTACCAGCCCGAAAGCACGCGAGATTCACGGTTTTTCTTGGGCCCTTTTCAATTACGTGGCAGCACTAGGTGAACTTGTTTGCTCTCAAAGAAATACCACCCGACTGCCAAAAGTGGTGCGATGGCCCTTGAAACCACCCACTGTTCATTATGAAATTCCGTGCCAAATTCTAACTGTTGCTGGTTAAAAGGCCAAAGACGCTCATTTTCACTCTTTTCACTCATTCACTCTATGAAAGCTTCCTAAGCCTTCCTGTGCCACCCTGAGCTTCTGTAACTGAATTTAACTGCCAACTACCTCCTAAACATGCTCCGGATGCGCAAATCAACCATCTAGTGCACCACTAAAGCCAAAGTACCCTCTATAGCTACCATTGAAACCATTTGCATCCTATACCACAATTTCTAGGTATTTGGACAAAAAAACTAGAACGAACATCTCAATTTGAAAGTGTACAGTCAATTTAAACAGTAATTAATTAAACTTAATTAATCTCTCCCTTAAATTGAGAGTATTTCCCCTAGAATACCTAAACCCCTCTTTTGCAAAGTGAAGATTACCCTATCTCTATACCAAACTTATTAAGACTTCATTTCTACATTCTATGCAAGCATAATTCTCACATTTTATCCTAACGATGGCTGCCAAAATCTCTCTGGATGTCAGACCTGTGTAAACCCCTCTCCTGGACATTGACCATTTTTCCCTAGCAGACAGGGATTTCCAAATAAAAGACACTGCAACTCCAGACAACCTTCTGAAGCTCCACTGTTCGAGTAAGGATAGATTTTTAAATCATGCAAATGACATCCACCTTTGGGAATCCAATTTACCCAAATACATATTCCCAGAAGTTCACCCATTCCCTAAGATTGTACATTTTTTTCATGCCTATTATATCCCTAGCCAAAGGGCTATTGTTGCCCCAAACCAAGAGTTTTTATTCACCATTACACCGGAGTCGATCAACCAAATGCTACAAATCCAATCTAGCCCTAACCAGAACCCTCTATCCATTGGAAACCTATTGGACTTATACATCACATTAGACCAGGTGAAAATCAATCAAATCTTCCATAATTTTATCATTGAAGACCGCCATATTCCTACAGATACCCCACCCTGTGCTACCACCATTTTCTCAGAAACTATCAAAAACATAATCACCATGCTCTCATGCATCCTAGGATACACATAAGATGAGCATGTGGATGAGGTCATCCTGGCCTTCCTGTCAATTTTCACTCCAGGCAAGCCCCCTGCTATCATGTATGATTATGCTCAGCCTATTGCAGAAAGAATGCATGAACAATTCACCAAACTAACCACTGAAATAGTTTTCAAATACTCTTCATTGTTGTTTTATATATTTTTATATTACCAAACAAATAAGTTCCCTGTGAGCATCCAGAAATTGGACACCAAGGGAAAGGAGAGATCAATGGTCTACTGGACACCCTTGGTCCAAAAGTTTTCCACAACATTCACCTACAAAGACTTCATAGACTCCTTTTTGTACCCAGTCATGAACATGCTGACTTCTAATACTCAGCCTAGAATCAGCCAAGACGTTAAGAGAGTGCTACAATTGGCAAAGAACAACAAGGTGGGAGACTAGTACCTCTACCAAAACCACACTGAGATTAGAGTTTATGGCTGCTAGTTAGCCCCTTATAAATTACCAAAATACCTCCCTATGACGATATTTTCCCTTGAATAGTTCAGACAGATCATCAATTCTTATGAGGTCCACTTCCTATCTGCTAGGAAGAAAACCCATTTCAAGGTGAAAAACCAATTGGGCCCATTCATCTGCAACAATAGAGAGGCTAGACTAGAGGTCGACAAATTATTACAGCATATGAAATTCAGAAACAACTTCATATGGCAGTATGACCGTCATGGGGTCATAAATAAGTTGAGACTTAAGGTCAAGTTGGGACCATACATCCACCACCTGAGACCTGACATTGAACAATTTGCTAACCAATCTGAGTGGGTGGAGAATACATTGATTGATATGGAAAACACAGTTGTGGATGTTGAGAACACATTGATTGATTTAGAAAAACAATTTGACCAGAGCTCTTTCCTACAGGTTCCAGAATTAGGAGAACCAATGAATGTTCATCCTGTGTTACAGACCCCAACCAATGAAGAAAAGAATTCTAAGAGGAACAAGGAAGAGGCATCGAGCTCTGCCATGGATACTACTGATGAGATTTTTGAGCTAAGAGAGAAACCCAAGTTGAATCATGTGTCAGAACAGGAGGAAAACATTGCTTTAGAAGAAATAACCAACACTCAGACAATGGGGCAGAGAAGTAAAGGAAAAAATGCATCAGGTGAAACACATCAACCATCAACCTCCAACACACAAATGATAGAGAGACAATAAAGTATGGAGGTTTCTTCCTTTGTCAGGCCAACTGACAGGGAAAAGGATATCAAAGACAGATTCAAAGAGATAAAGATGAGGAATGAAAAGTTGAAGGCAGAGACATATGCCCAATACTTCAAGCATACTCCACCAAACCAGAGCAGATTGATGTCAGCCTTTGACATCAGGTTGTTAGAGAATCATATATTACAGAGCAATGGAACACATAAAATATTGTAGAAATATAAACACAGAAAACACATAAAACAAGAGAGACACAAATATACGTGGTTCACCCAGTTTGGGCTTCATCCACGGAGAAACATCTAGTCCTTCTTTTTATATTATCCAGCAAATTGAAAAGATACAACCTATAGCAGATCCGCTATAATTCCCTCTTTTCTCTCAATCTCCTCTCTCTTCCTCACTCAGAATACAGATATACATAGACGTAATACAATTCCCTCATATATAACGAGGGGTTTCCTTCTAGGGCAAAAAAACCTAAATTAAACATAACTTCTACCGTTAGATCTCCGCCTAATGAACAGCCCAGATTGACTACGAAATCACAACATTTTACAAGGAAATTTTACATCTATTCTTAGCTTCGGGGGCACTGCACCCGATCGTCCTACTGGGGGGGCTCCCAAAGGTCACAACTGCGCCCCCCCCGGGCCCACTTGCAGTGAATATTTTACAGGCTGCGTTGCCACCCCATTACAAACTGGGGTCCAATGCGGCGATACCTTTGAATACAGAAGATAATCAAGCTCCACACCCAACACAAAGCAGGGAAAATGCAAATGTCATTTTTGCAACCCACTGTTCAATAACCAAAAACCTCCGCTAACTAGAAAAGGACAAATTTTGAAGTGTTGGACAGGGATGTTCATCCCATTGATCAGATTTGAGTTCCACAAGCAGGCTGGAGAAATTATTTACTCCACCCTTACAGGAAAGGCCATGGTTGCCCACAAGCTGCAGCATTCATTGGATAATGTGACAGCCCAATACAAACTAGAAAAGGCCTCCTCACAGGCCAAAGATAACAGGATAAAATCATTAGAGGAATTGGTCATTGGACTCGGCCATGATCCAACTGACATTAAGGTTATTGAACAGTTGATCAAGAAGAAGAATGAGGACATAGTAGCCCTTAAGAAACAGGTTAAGTTGCCTCATTCAGTGCACCCACAGACAAAGGAGGTCCTCGAAATTCAGAGCACTCATGAAGAGATGACGGACCTAGTGCTGCAACTGAATGATCAGTTGAGGGAGATGGAGAAAGAACTGGATAGCTTGATGCGGCTCAAACAAGATAGTTTAGATGATGCTCCTGTAACTGTCATTCCAAAAGTTACCACTGTTGTACCTTCTACCTTGGCAACATCCTTAGCTCCCACTACTCCAATGGCCACTGCACTACCGGCATCTACACCAACTACATCAGCAACATGATCGACAACAATAGGATACACAAGTGATGAGGCAAATAGGCTAGTCATAGCAATGGAATAAATGTCCATTCAGACCACTGAGATGAACAGACTTAAGGAGAAAGTCAGCAGCCTAGAAACAGATTATAAATTGACCCAAATAATGCACAGAGAAGAAAAATAGCAGGCCACAAGGATGAATGAAAGAATGAAAAGCCTGGAGAAAGAACTGACACTGAAAGAACCTCTAGGTCAAGCTAAGGAGCAACTTTGGGCCAATATCATTGACTCTGTCAATGATATTTGGCCATCCATCCAGGTTATCTTTTAACAATTTGATTTGATAAAGCAGGCTACAGAAGCGATTTAGAGAGTTAAAGCAGAACTTGGAGATATGCCAGAGGGAGTTGCAAGAATCATTCATTTCCTAAACTCCAAGAACAAGTATGAGTTGGAAGAACTAGAGATACCTAATAGGACAGGTACAATTTTAGAAGTTAAAGGAGTCCTCACTAAGAGGAATTTGATGTTGAACTTGGCGGATAAGTGTCAAACTATGCAACTGGACATTGACAGGTTCATGGTTAAGTTCGAACTTTTGAGGCAAAAGGGATTATCAAATTGCTTGGTTATAAATGATAAGCTAATGAAACATGAAGATTACAATAAGAAGATTAGGGAAGTGGCCAAAGATTAGGTAAACACTTCATCCATGAAGGGCATACCAATAGGCAAATTATTATACCAAACTTTTGAAAACTTGTTTTACCTCCGGCATGAGGTAAAACAACTTTTTTTCAATAAGCCTACTTTTGCCAAATACATAGAGGCAGATGAAATTTACAGAAGGATGTGTTAGCTACCTATACCAATAGGTTTCATATTTCATGATTGGCATTGAAAAGGTCCAAATATGCTCTGCTTTGATGATGCAAAGATCACATATTTCCAAGAGAATACAATCTGTGCTTATAGCTTGATGAGCACTCAAATTTTTATGGATGGTCCAACAGCCTAATCTGGATCATGCCATGTTTTGAATTTTCAGTTGTAGAATAGAGAAAGAAGTCTGTCCAAACTGTTTAATCTTGGCAGACAAGTAGTTTAGGTAGAGAAGAAAGGTTCCCAACAGCTTAATCTGGGACCTTGGAAGAAATAAGGGTAGAAGTAGATAGAGAAACAAAAGAAAAAGCCAAAGAAAAGAAAAGGCAAATAAGGGTCTGCAAGCCTAAGTGCACCCTCCAAGAAGAAACAAAAAATGCTAGGCAAGTAGATGGGTAGGCAGTTGGGGTTGCAGAAGTATCATTCATTACAATTGAAGGTATGCTAACCTATCTCATAAAGAAAGGTCAATGGATGGAGAAGTCTTCTTCTCTACCAGGTTGCAGCAAGCAAAGAAGCATGTCTAACTTCCCACATTTTTCCCTCTCCATTCATTACTAACATCCCCTCATTGGTGGTTTTAGTGGTTCTTAGTCCTATTAGAAGCCACATTTCTTGTCTAAAACTCTTTTCATTTTGATCTACTCCTTAAGCTAAGTTATTTTCAAAAAGACTTAGTGTTATCTCCCCCTCATCCACTCCTTTCATCCATTTTAACCCTAACTCTATTGTATAATTCCCCTATGATTCCCTTTTCCCTAGTATTATAACACCATGGTGTATAAACCCCAAATTTTGTATAAATATCCCTCCCCTTGGCATTATAGCCATATGCCCTCTGTCAGGGATCAAAATGACATCTGGTCACTTTGATAAACCTAAGCCTAACCCCCCTCCCCTCTTCTGAATTCATTTGGCCCCTTAAAACCCTCATTTGCCAAAGAAAACCTTATAAAAGACCTTGTTCTACCTATACCCGCTTTAATTTGCAAAATAAATAAAAAACCCACTTTTCTCGTTTATCCAAAGTATGGGCGGCGGGTTATTTTTATATTTTTATATTGAATGGACATTAAAAAACCTTTGTAAATCCGCCTATACCAAGAGGTCTCCGCCAAGCACTGATCCCGAAAATAAATATTAAAATAATCCCGCCCCTTGTCATATCCACCGATCATCTCAGCGACCCGTCAACCGTCCAATCGAGCGCTTTTGATCGGATGACCTCAATCCATATCGGACCAGCCCCGACGTCCGACAGATACCTTCCGATATCTGTCAGAGGGTGACGTCAGGCCTCCGCCACCCGTCATCCCCACAGCTCATCGGAGGTACGCCTGACAAATCCCTCTTCCGTATCATAAGCGGTGCGATGAGAAACCGCTAACCGTTTCCGGTTTTGGTCAATCCGCCCAGCCAGTGTCACCACCACGTCATACCCACGTCAGTGCCACCCCGCCGTCGCGTCAGCCCCTGTATCCGCCCCCGCGCTGATATGTCCGCCACCTCATCATATCCGTGGACCAATCAGAGCCTGCCACCTCACCCGATGACGTCATGCTGACGTCATCCGACCTTGACCCCACCCAATGACGTCATGCTGACGTCATCCAAAAAACGCGCCAATATGCCAAAAATCCATATTTAGGGCAATTTTCGCATTTTTTCATACTTTTTTCCGCAAGAGCTGTTGCTTTCTCTGCATGATTTTACGTCCAAATTATACCACCTTTGCTGAAATCAATTCGGGGACCTCCGGCGCGTCATTCCCTCAATCATCCGTGACCATTGCTCGCTCTTTACCAGGTATTCTCCATTATAAATTCTTCATATGCCTACTTTGTCTGTAAATTCCCTCAAAAGAGCTTAAACGACAAAAAACTCTCAAAATTCACCGGCGAAATCTTGGTGCCTTGCCCCCATTTACAACTGTGAGCTCGAAAAACACCAGCTGAGCCTTGTTTGCCCATACTTTCACAAAAAACTGCACTTTGTTCGCGCAATCGCGAAACAACTTACTCAAATTGCACCTACCTGTTAAAAGGACAAATTGAGACCACACATTGGTCTTATTTTCACTTTAAACAGTATTTCAATTACTGCAGTTGTTTCACTCACCCTCTGTTCCATCCAATTCACATTTCTCCCTCAAAGAAAACTCTTTGTGTTGCTCTGCACAGCAACTCTATCCACAATTCTAGGAGAAGTCATGGATCCACCAGTAGCTCCAATAGCATTAAACGTTGCTCCATTAAATGCCCCTCAGAGACAATTGGAATGGCAGTCTCTGGCAGACATGGACTATCAGATTTCAGAGGAAATGCTGATGGGTACTAAGTTCCACATCCACCTGCTCAATGAATTAAAGGCCAAGCATGAGGCTGGAACAGATGTGCTGGGCATATGGGGCTCATTCCTCCCTATTTTCAAGCTCCCTCAAGTTAACCAATTCCCTGATTTGATCCATCTGTGTGCTGAAAATTATGACCCCACTTAGAGGGCAGTTCTTGACCCTTCAGGATCAGCTGTGTTTTATGTCACCCCAGAAGCTATCAAGGATATGCTCTGCTTCAGGACTGAGAAGAAACTAGTCCCTCTATCACTTGTAGACCTGATAAATCGAGGAGCCAGAATGACAGATGCTTAGGTCACCAAACTAAACCAGCTATACATTGGCTCTGACTCTGTGAAGTATCCTCCTATCAATCAAGTATACCTCAACCAACTGGGCAGAGATCTGGCTAACATGATTAGTCCTATTTTGGGCTACAACTCCATTGAGTTTGTTGATCAAACTGTGCTGGTAATCATGCTCATGTTTGCTCCTGGCAAGTCTCCTATCTGCTATGACTATGCCACCTATATAGCAGACAAAATACATGAGCAACTAATGAACCTAGCAAGAGAAAGAGTGTTCAGGTATACCTCCTACATTTACCACTTGATCTTATATCATCAACATCAGAAATTCTCTTTCCAATCAAAAGAGAGGATGCCCAAGGCAATCCAAGATCAGTGGTCTATTGGTCATCTGTTTTCCACTGTAGAGGTGAAACTCCATATACTTATTGTGAGTTCATAGATCAGTTCATCCACCCAGCTATGTCAATGATGATGGGCTCACCTCCTCCAAGGCTCACAGATGAAATGCAAAGGATCCTGCAGTTATCCAAATCATACAGCATTGGGGACTGGTACTTTTACCAGCACCACACTGTCATCAGGATGTATGGGTGTGAACTGCCTCCCTACAGACTACCCAGATATGTGCCTATGAGGCTATTTGCCCTAGAATACTTCAGGCAGTTTGGCAATGTTGATGTGCTTCACTTTTCAGGCAAAGGCAAGAAAGCACAGTTGAAAGTCAGGAACCAACTTGTCCACTTTGTCTATAACCAAAGGGAGGAAGGTTGGAGAGAAGCAGACAGGATGCTTGAGTCCCTTGGCCTTCAAACCAGTTTCCTCTAGAAGCCTTATGACCCCAACCACTTCATCACTTTGAGAAGGCTCAGATATAATCTCTCTGGCTATGATCATGTAAAGATCCCTCACATTGAAAAACATGCAAATCAAGCAAAATGGAGGAGAGGAACCCTAGAAGAGCCGGTTACACAAGAAGAGCTGAATCAAAGAGCGGTGAGGAATCTTAAAAAGATGGTTGACCTTGAACTTTGTTCACAGGTGTTTTCACTTCCAAGCACACAAGTGGGAGCAGTTGCATCCTCCTCGACTGTAAATCAGCAAGCACCCAAAGCCACTGAAGATACATCTAGCAAGGGCAAGGGAAAAGAGATGGATACTGAACAGCGACCGCATGAGAAGGTGCAGCAACAGTAGCAACAGTTACAACAACAACAACAGGAATTGCAGCAAGAAGAAGGGCAGCATAATAAAGAGCAGCCCCCACAGCAAGAAGGGGCAGTTAAGGCCCCAATGTCCACAGAACAGTAGGCACAAAATACGGTGCCTCCTAGGCAAGAAACATCAGTTGATGCATCAATCCTCCAAACTCCACAAAAGGAGGATACTAGCAGAAAAAGGGACAGAGAGACTCCCTTGACCACATCAAAAAGTCATGGTGAGAAAAGACAGAGATTAAACCCTTTCTCTGATGAGGAAATGCCAACAGGGCAGTCTCTGGGCATGGGCCCACCTAGCAAGGAAGCATCTGCAAGTTCCTTCCAAGAGGAACAGAACAGAACTGTGGGAGGAGAAGTCAGCTCCTCTAGCCAGCAGAGGGAGGGTGAACTAAGCATCAAACAACAGTTCATAGACATAAAGAAAAGGAGTGAGCCCATAAAAATACAGCTGTATAATCATTTGCTGAAGATGGCTCCCACCAACCAGCAAAGACTGATGTCTGCTTTTGATGTCAGTGAAGGAAAGATGATCATGAGCCATTTCTTACCAGCTGTAGCACAGCCCCAGTCTCATGCAGATTATATAAGGACCAATCTTGAGGTCCTTGCCAAAGACATCCACCCAATGGATAAAATTGGGTTGCACAAACAAACAGGTGAGATGGTCTATGCCTCCTTGGCAGACAAAACCTTGGACAATTATAGGCTAGAAAATACCCTTAATAATACAGCTGCCCAACTTGAGTTGGAAAGGGCATCATCACAGGCTAAGGACAACAGAATTAGGTCCTTAGAAGATATAATTATTGAGATTGGGCATGATCCCAAAGATATCAAGGGCATCCAGGAGATATTGAAGTTAAGGGATGCAGACATGGCTGCTTTGAAGAAAAAGATAAAAATGCAAGCCACAATCCACCCTCAAACAGATGAGGTTGCCCAGCAGAGGCATTATAAAGAAGCCACAGATTTGCTGGTGTCTCTCTACAAGTAGCTTATCCAGACACAAGAAAAGCTGGGAGAATCAGAGGCTGCACAGGCAGCACTACAGGCAGCTTTGAAGCAAAGAGAAGAAGGTCAGACCTCCCAGCCTCCTCCTGAAGTAATAAACCTTGAGGAAACTGCTCCAATCATTGTTCCTCCTCCTCAACAAGCAGAATAGGCAGCAACATCCACTTCAGCAGCACCACCAGCAACAGAGCAGGCCCCAAGCCTGGACATGCAAAAGCTGAGGAATGAGATCCAAGCCCTGGAAGCTCAAATGACAGAGCTGAATGAGACCAGGGATAAATTGGCCAAAGTGAATGACAGATATGATAAATCCAAGCAGTCTGTGGCAGAAAAGGGCAGAGAAATAAAAGCCCTTAAAGATAGAATTAAAGAGCTAGAGAATGAGCTCAAATTAGATAAGGTGGTGGCTGAGCTTAAAATAGTGTTGTGGGCCAACATTGGCCAATCTATTAATGAGCAATGGAAATATATTGAAACAATCCATGAGCAGTTAGAGCTCATTCCAAAAGCACAGACTGAGATTCAAAGATCAAGAGCTGCTCTAAGCAACATGCCTGAAATAGCCACCAGGATGATCAATGTGCTTAACAATAGGACAAGCACTCAGTTGGCTGCCATGGGAATTTCAAACAGAACTTATCACATTCAGTTAATCAAAAGGGTTCTTACACTGAGAAACTTAGTGCAGACATTGGAAAGAAGAACCCAGGACATGCAGACTGAGGTGAACAGGTTTTTGGAGAAGTTTCAGGTGTTAGAAAACAGAGGGCTCCCTAGCTTACTGAACAGCGCAGGGAGATTGTTCACACATGACCAGTATGCCAAAAGGGTTAACACATTTGCCACAAGTCAGATCAATGAGAAGCCTAGCACCTCAGAGGAAACAGGGCCAGCCACAGGACAAACTCTCTACAACAGAGTAGAAAATTTATTTTTTATAATGAATGAAATCAAACACCTGTTTGAGGCCCCTCCCAATTTTTATAAGTATACAGAGGCAGAGGAGACTATGGATGCAATTCTCAGGCATCAACTACCTACACTAGAATGGTGGACCAAGGCCATACAAACTATTTTATAAACAGGGTGCCATTCAACAAATTTTGATCATCAAAAATGCAAATTGTCATACACAGGACAGTTTAAAAAGAATCAGCATGCATTAAAGATTAAAGTTGAGCCAACTCAGCAGAAATTTCGGCCAACGAAGCAAAGTAGGAAGCTACAGGTGTCCAGGCCGAGAAGCTACAGCAGAGCAGCTCCAAAAGCGCATTTCTCAGCATTTATGCAGATCACTCCAACCGACTCAGTGGCCTCCAAAGGCCAAAATATCTTCTGACAAGCATAAAGATGCATTTACTTTGTATTCAATGATGTAATAACTTTCTGATCTAAATATCTTGAAAAGTTGGTGAAGATATTTCATTTCTCAGATGACTCAACGTCTGAGATATTTTGTAATACGTTTTGTATATATTTGCCCCTCGCATAAGCTTGAGGGTTGTTGTTGATTTCTCCTGAAGAAGTTCTTATGCTGTAATCCTTTCAGAGTTTAATAAAGAAAGTGATGGAATTTCTCGGATTTCTGAAGTGTTGAATGCGTTCTGGTGTATGTTGAAAACTGTTGGATTCCTGTGTATTTCACAATACAATAAGTTTCTGTAACTCTCTTTGTTATGTATTTTCGATCTATTAAAATCCATATATGTTTCTAATTCCTAAGTGTTTGACAACAAAGAAAAAGAATAACCTTCAGGACTTATTCATGCAATACCCTGAGTTCAATCTGTGTTGTTAATGAATGTTTTTTCTTCAGCTATAATCTTGATAAGTGTAATTCTTAATCGCTGCACTTTCAGAATATATCTTTCACAGTGACCTTTGTTTCAGGAATTCAAGTTTGCTCCTGTGCAACATGTTTCACTTTCACATCACCAGCTCAATAGAGAATTCTTAATTGCTTTCTGTTGACTGACCATGCATCACTACTTAAGTTTAAATTTGTTTGTTTGAGATACACAATAGGCCCTACAGTTTGAACATCATCACTCCTGCATTTCAAAGCATTTCACAACTCTAGACTCCATTGCCCAATGATATACTATTCTCTGAACTCTACATCTTAAGCCCTGAAAGAAGTCCTTCAACCAAAACAAAAACAAAACCTGAGCATAATAACTAGCCTAAGAATCCTATCAAAACAGAGACAAATCATAAAGAGAGAGCCCTCTCTGATTACAGTTTGGCTAGGAACTGTGATCCAAAGATTGGTTAGTGGTTACCCCGGCCGTATTCCCTTGGGAGTCATAGGGAACAACCTGGGTGTTAATAGGATGCTCAATATCCAATTACCAGTTGTTGATACATGGGAAAAACTTAATGATTTACTGTAGGAAATAAACAGTAAAAATATAAACGTACAGTAAAAAGTGAAAGAGCACAGTACAAGGATATTGACAGGGTAGTAAGGTCAAAGAGTATCATATGAAAGTGTATCAAATGAAAGGTCATAAGTAAATATGATATCCAGCGTGAAGTTCAAACAACCAAGCAGCTTAAAGGGAAAAATATCAAAGACTAAAAGACATCAGAACCTAAATAACAAGGACAACAAAGAGCAGTTCAATAGTTGTCTCTATCTTCTTGCATGAAGATATTTCCTTTTCCTAGATTATTTCTCAATACAATTTGAGGTATTTTGTAAATTCATTTTGTACAAATACTTCATAATTTGAAGTATTGAGGGGTGGATTACGATACGTTTGTTGAGTTATTTTGATTTTAAACCGAAGGGTGATTGTACCAATTTTCAAGTCAACAGACTGGAGAAAGTAATAAAAAGATTGCACTACAGGAATCATGAGATGAGCTATTGCAGTGAAGTATCTTATTTGTCTGATTTTGTTACTTTCTTATGTGTTTCATAAACTTAAATTTTATTCAAATTTGAATGAATTAACTGGAAATTTAACTTAGAATTTGTTTAAGTACACTCTGTTTTACATAGCTAGTCATTTATATGTTTTCCTCTAATATCCAGATTTGAGAACCCTTAATTGCTTTCCCATCTTGGTTGACCTCTTTCATTCTCTTCATAATCCAACCTAAGGAACCCTTAATTTCTCTATGGATCCGATTAGAAACCATTTCACCATCCAGCCTTTGAGATATGTAATAACTCACCTATCCTTCCCTGTAGACACTATTTTTAGAGCTTGGACCAGTCCAGTTTGCCTGGCATTCGACCCCATAGCCCAATGGCAAAAGACAATCCCTTTTCATCTAAGTAAGTGATCCCACCACCCAAATTCAAATCAAAAACCCCAGCATAATCATAACTAGCCTAAAATCAATTAACTAAAACAAAGTTAAATCATAAAGAGATAGCCCTCTCTGAGATTAGGAAGGCTAGATCCTGATCTCCAAAGTTGGTTTGTGGTTACGTCTATAATTTCTTTTTAATGAAAAACTTACAAGAAATTTTGGAGTGATAACACATAGCCTTTTTCCACTTTTTTCTATCTGCATCATCTACTACTTCCTGATAACAAGAAGTTTCCCCATCTTCAGTAATAAATGCAAAAGATGAAGAAGAATCTTCATACATTTTGTGTGTTTTTATTTCCCTTCTAGACCTTCTTAGAGTGACTAGTTGTTGAACTAGTTCTGGAACATCAACAATTTCCTTTGCATCTTCTTCACTTTTTTCTTCAAAAGTATCTCCTCCTTTCGTCTTTCTGAAAAAAATCTAGCCTCCAACTAAATTTGTTGATTTGGCGATGCCTATTCTTGTTCAACTTGTTCAACTTCTAATTTTAGAAGAGAAGATTCATCAAATGTTACATCTATACTAATGACTATCTTCTATGAAGAAGGAACCCACAATGTGTATCCTTTCACTGCATAGTCATACCCAACAAAGACATAACATTTCGATTTTGGATCTAATTTTGAGCGCTAATTTATAGGAATAAGAGCATATGCAATGACAACCAAAAATTCTTAAATGTGAATAATCACAAGACTAACCCTACCAAACTTCTTTAGGAATTTTACAATTAATTGCAGCTGAAGGTAATTTGTTAACTAAATAACAAGCAATAGATATTGTTTCTACCCACAACTCCTTTTGCAGGTTAGCATTGTTGATCATGCTTTTGGATCTTTTCATAAAGAGTCTAATTCATACGTTCAGGAACACCATTTTTCTAAGGAGTATAAATAACAGTTTTATGTCTAACAATCCTTTCATCCTTACAATATTGTTCAAATTCTAGAGAATTAAATTCAACGCCATTATCAGTTCTCAAGCATTTAATTGATTTTCCCGTTTTATTTTCCACCATTGCTTTAAATTGTTAAAAACATTAAATACATCATCTTTGTTTTTTAACATATAGAGCCAAACTTTCTGGAGAAATCATTAATAAATGTTAAGAAATATAATGCACCTCCATACGATATAGTAGGAGATGGTCCCCAGAGATCAAAATGAATATATTTCAAAATTTATTACTATTATGACTTCCAGTTTTAAATCTTTGTTTACATTGTTTTCCATACACACAATGTTTACAGAAATCTAACTTCAAGGATTTCAAATCAGGAAGCAATTTGTGGTTCATCAACACCTAAAGACCTTTCTCTCTCATGTGAACCAATCATTGATGCCATAGGCAAGTACCTTCTGGTTCCTTCTCTGACATAGTCGTTGCCTCACTGACCTGAGTACTTCCTTTGAGTTTGTAAATATTTCCAACCTTTTCTACCTTCATAGCAACTAGAGTGCATTTTGTGACTTTCAACACTCCATTATGACCTGTAAACTTGTAACAATCCAAGTCCAACACTCCCAAAGAAATATTTTGTTTCCTTAATTTAGGTACATGTCTAACATTAGTTAATGTTCTAACTATATTATCATACATTTTAATTTTCATATTTCCCATCCCAATAGTCTAACAGGATACATTATTACCCATAAACACAGAACTACCATTTACAACTTCATATGAAGTAAACCAATTTCTGTGCGGACTCATGTGATGAGAAGCACAAGAGTCTAACAGCCAATTTTCAACATTCTGAGAGACATTAAAAATAGGTAAAGCTTCATATACTATTCCTACTTTAACAGATAAAACTTCATCAACCATACTTGAATCAACTTGATTTGCTTCCTTCTTCTGGTTTTCAGACTCTTTCCATTTCCAACAGTCTTTCTTGAGGTGTCCAATTTTGTTGCAGTACCAACATTTAGCTTTACACTTCTTTCCCTTTGATTTTGATTTGGAAGAACCCCTTGCTTTCTCCCCTCTTTCCTTTGACTGGCCTCTGGCTATCATGGCTTCTGGTGCAAATGTTTCAATATTGGATTTCCTCCATACTTCTTCAGATAATAGAGCCCCTGCAACTGATTCAAATTTCAAAGAATCAACAGTGCTCAAACTGATTGAAGTTACGAGGTGGTCCCATGACTCGGGCATACAACACAACAAGGTTATAGCTTTGTATTCTTCCTAAACTTTAACATCCATATTTAAAAATTTGAAAATAAGTGTATTAAAAACATTTAAATGTTCTGCAACTTTTGTACCGTCCTTCATCCAAAGACTGTATAATTGTCTTTTCAAATAAATTTTGTTGGTTAACGATTTTTTCATATACAATTTTTCCAGTTTTCCCACAAACTTGCATCTATAATCTCTTCAACAATGTTGAAGGGAACATCATCTTCTAGGCATAAACTGATGGTACTAATATCTCGAGCATCCAAGTCCTCCTAGTTTGAATCTATCATGCTAGCAGGTTTTTTCTTCACCCTGTCTAAATATTTGCGCAACCCTTGTTGCATCAGCAAAGCCCTAACTTTCAGTTTCCATAAAGAAAAAATTGTTCTTGTCGATGAACTTCTCCACCTTGAACTTTGTATTTGTCATTTTTTCCATTTATTCCTACAAATCCTCCTACTATGGTTTTCTGGTTTCTCTTCTTTTTTAATTTCCAACTAGGGTTTTATTTCCCCACCTTTTAGTTAGCTAGGGTTTCAAAAAAAAATATTTATGGGTAAAAAAAAATATATATATGGTTTTCTTCTTTAAACTTACCATAATTAAACCTTATTCCAATATTTTTATATCCCTTTTTAGTTCAGAATTTCAGAATAAATTTCAAACTTCTTATTTATTCTTTTTTAATTCAGAATTTTAGAAATAATTTCCATTTTATTTTAAATAAACAAAATCTCCCTTTTCTATTTTACTAGATTTCCTTTTACTGAAATATCTGATCTCTTTAAATCCGCTTAACAAATCCCAAAAAATTGAACTATTTATCTATTTTGCAAGAAAAAAATTTCTTCTCTATGCAATTTCAATGTATTCTTTTTAAACAAGAAAATTACCCGAACTAGGTTAGTAGTGGGCTTGTTTCTTTGAACATTCAATGGATCTTACTGGCTCTTTTGGCTTCTTTTCTTCCACCAATGATAACTCGACATGGCTCTATCATCTTCTCCCTCGAACCATGGCTCACAAAGTTCTCTGTTGACTTCTCCCTCGAACTGTGGCTCACAAAGTTCTCTGTCGAAGTTCTCTATCAACCTCTCCCATGAACTGTGGCTCAAACAATGGATTGTAGCAACGGTTGTGCTTTTCTTCACATGTAGGGCCCGCGGTGTTCTCTTCATGGGGCAGGTAGGGCCAACAACATTTTTAATCTACCTCTTTAGCAACGGCATGCTTCGAGCAGCTTTGGCCTTCCTCTCTCAGCAGCAACAACAACAACCTCCTCTTCCTGAAATGTGTCCCTACTGGGACACTTCCTTTCTTGGTGGCAACAGTAAGTGTCCCTCTTCTCTGTGGTTTAGATAGTCAGCCTCAAGAAAGAAAACTTTAAAAAACATCTGAAATGATAAGATCCAATACCACTTGTTGGGGACTTCAACAAATCAACAAGGTTTTAGGGTGTACAAAGTTATTCCCTAATTCTATAACTGAAAAAGAAAGGCATAAATAAGAACTGAAACACACATATTAACACAAGAAATTTTACATGGTAAAACCTTGACAATGTGTCAAGGAAACCTCCACAGGACAAGGGATTGGAAATATTTTTTAATAAAAGGTGATTCTCCATGATATAAACTCTCAGGAATTCACCAATTTAATATGGGTTTATCCTCCGTTACATAAGTCCTATTTGTTACGGATCTCGCTTACAAAACTAACTAGCAGTAAAAATAAGATTGTACCCATAATTACATCATTTTTTGTCACATTTCAACATGTTATTATCTGTGGGAGGGTGTTATCCTGGGTTTTAATATGTACTGCTAGTGAGTTGGCTACCTGCTAGGGTTGAGGGTTACTATTGTTTTTTATCTGTCTTCTTGGGGCTTTGGTGCTATAATATGTGGGTCAAGTAGGTGGTGGAAGGTTTATGCCCTACCCAGGCCCTGGGACTGGGTCATCGCAGGCTCTCCCTATGCCATCACTTGTGTCTTCTAGATACTGGTTTGTTCTCATACAGAGCAGAGGATTTATGGTTTCATTCATTTTTCTTGCTATTGCAAGTGCATTGAGGTCTCTCCTCCAACCTTCCCCTTCAGTCAGAGGCTCCATCGTGTCCTGTACAACATGCCCTACCAACGAGGTCGACCTCGTCAAGGGTAGGGGATCCCTTTGCATGTAGGGCAACCTGAGCCAAGCCACAACTCATCCTTGGATAATTTTTCCAATAGGGAGATTGAAGAAGTTTCCACTATATCACCAACTTTCTCTCCAGGCCACATTGTGGCTCCTCCCACTATGGAGTCCATCATTGAGAAGCTCTAGAATATCCATATCAACATGGAAATTCTCAAGGACCACTGCTATGAGGATCACAATGAGCTTGTGGGATATATAAATGACACTCAATATAGTCACAATGAAATTTTGGAGTAATTGGATAGCCTTCGCCACAACCACCGTTGTACCAAAGACCACCTACATAGCCTGGAAGCATGGGTGGAACACATAGATTTTCATATGCATGATCATGTTGGATACTTTGCATCTCCCCCTGTAATTCCCAACAATCCCCCTCGATATGATACTACCATCTCTGGTCATCTTTTTGTCTTCTCCTATTATGCTAAGGCTAAAACGCCTCTCAAAAATAATTGATGTCAGATGTTTTCTATGGTTTCCTCCAAGCCCTAATCTCAACAATTCTAGTCAGAATGAGGGAGAGGGGCCTATTGAGGTGATCTTTGTAAGCAATGATTTCCTGAAAATCTAATGATTTTTTTTTTAACGACAAAAAAAAGAAATAAGAGGTGAATTCATAAAGGATGTATCCATAAAAAATATTGTTGTATCCAAACATATTGTAGCATAAGTCTAGAGATGTGGATGTTTTTCACCTTTCATTAGGAGCATTAAACCACACACGAGATAAAAAAATTGTGAAATGTGAGATAGAAACTTTATTGCCATATCATTTCTCATGACGATTCATACCAGGGACAAAACAATTGGGTGTTATATTGAGTATGTGGTGTTTGTTATGGAGCCTGATTATAAATATTGGGTGTTATATTGGCTACCGTAGGGATAAATCCATTTTTATTTTATGAATAAGAAGGATTCCCCAGATTGTAAATATTATTGGATTCATCACAATATCTTTGGGAAATTACCGTTATTCATGTCACACATGTCCTTTACGACCAATAAATCTAGTGAAAATTCCACTTTTTTGGTTGTGTCCATAATGCAGAAAATAAAAATAAGATTTAGTCTAACACTAGGAACATGAATAATAATTCCAAACATGGCTCTATCAATGATGACATCACCATAGCTTGTAACTTGCAAGGCTCAATTCTCACCAATAATCACATTCTCTCCACTGTGTTGTTGTCTATAACTTGAGCGAAACTCTTCATGTTTGGACATGTATCAAGTATGACCAATAACAAAAATCCAATCTTTCTAAGAAGAAGAGGACCAAAGCACCATGTAATTATGCATTATGAAGAGATCCAATTTTCTTATCAAAATGGCACTTAGTCTCTATTCTGGATATTTCAAGCTCTTCATCTTTCTAAAGTCAAGAGAGGAAAGAATTTAAGAGACGTCTCTCCTTATAATAATAACCACACATGAATTTTTCTTCTTGGATGATTTTGAGTTTTCCTTTTAACTTGGTGGGACTAAGATTTACGAGCCATTGAGAAAAAATTTGGATATGTTTGATCTCAAGCAGGGAAGCAAGGGAGGGGTCTTAGATCAAGATAGGTCCTGAATATGGAGAGAACAGATATGAGATTTAGGCATCGACATAAACCTATCCATTGCATATTGGATTTAGGAAGAATTTGGATAAATTTCATATGCAACATTGATATTTGTTATGAATTCCTCATTTTAACCATATTTTCAATAAAAACACCCTACAAATTCATTGATCAATTAAAAGAATTTCAATAAAATACTTATTTGAGAAAAAAAATTGGTTGATTGAGTTAAAGATCAAAATAATCAAATGAAAATAACTAAGTAAAAGTAGAGTAATTCAATCAAATTATTTATAAGAATAATAAAATGTAAACCAAATAATAAAATAATAAAAAAAATTGAAGGGTCCCTATGAAAATTCAAATATAATGGGGAATTGTTATGTGTGCTCAATAAGGAGGAACACAAGAATTTTATGTTAATTTTAATACGAAGTTAGCATGATTAATAGAGCATACTTTTTCTTTTGAGGACCCATAGTCAGATGCAAAAGTGATGTTACATAATATTTTTGTAGAATCTATAAGAAGAACTAATATTTCTAATGCATGATGTTATCGAATTATTACATGCCACTAGAGAACAAATATTTATACTACAAAAAAAAGAAAAATCTATGGAAGGCTAATTTTTCTACAAAACTTAGAGTATTTCTTCTCTATAATGCTATTTATATGAAAAATATTTTTTCCCACAAAATAACCTTTTTTTTATGGAAGGATTTTCCTACACCAAAGAAATTTTCCTATATTGTCTTCACTATACCAGTTTATGTAATTTGGAATTAAACCACAACATAGGCATCAAGGATAATATCTAGTGTTATAAATATCAAAATCATTATCTTATCCCACTTATAGGTGGAAAATTCCACATGGAGTTCTTATGTAGTTTTTTGATGCCCTATACATGGACCATGACCTCTAGAGGAAATTGTTATGGCCTATGAAACTAGATTTGTACTTATAACAGGGGATTGGCCTTTTGAACCAACCATAATTATCCCCTCATTGAAATGGTGACCATATCTCACATGTAGAATAAATATCGCTACTTAGGCCTTGTGTGGTAGTCTAGGTCACCTTCCATGGTCCATGAGTCCCAAGGAAACCAATATAGACTTATACATTATATTTAGACTCTAGAACATGACCTAGGCCACGAAAGCCATCCTTAGTTTTACGCATGTTTAAATAGACACCATAGATACATAAAATGTCCCTATGCAACCAACCAATTAAATGGTTCACAATCAAATGGGTGATCCCTCAATATGTACAGTGGAGACATTCATCTACTAACCAATCATTTATTTACTAAATGCCCTATAATGATAACCTGAGTATTTGGCACAATTTGCCCACTACTCGAGCACTCCCTTATAGTTTCAGACATTCTCGGACATAAATGTGCTTAAACAACATAAAATTTTGGATATCTTCCAGCTCTTCTAACTCGTGACGCCCACTAACAACTTGTTCAACTTAGGAACCTCTTATTATTGTTATTCACAAGGATTTGTTACAACTCGCATCAATTTTTAACACTTTTTTTAATGGAAACCTTATATGTATATCTTTACAAATATGTAAGCATCGAAGATATTAATAATTAATCATGTGATCCTTAGTGAAACTTATTTTAGAGTGAAAAAATTTGAATAAAATGTTTGCACCTCAAAAAATCGGATCCGCTATATATATATATATATATATATATATATATATATATATATATATATATATATATATATATATATATATATATATATAGATATATATATAGATATAGATATAGATATAGATATAGATATAGATATATATATATATATATATATATATATATATATATATATATATATATATATATATATATATATATATATATATATATGTTAATTTTTGCAACTGTGTTCAAATTCCACGTTGGACAACTGATATGATGAAGATAATGATTGCAATAGATTCCTCTTTTCGAGAGGACCAAAATCAACCTAAATATCACCTAATTTGGTCAAGTGGAAGTTGAGTTTTGAATTATTTTTCATACATTTATTATGGGATGGGTCGGCCCTAACCACATGTGTAACTGCTTAGGTCGGAATCAACCCCAAGTGGACCCTCATGAAGGCCTATAAATAGAAGATAATTCAAGCTCATTTGGACACATTGATCAAGACATATTCTTTTCTACTATTATCTTGGTTCGAATAGGTTTGTCGGAGGAAAGTTCATGCAAGGGTCTGAAATCTTAGGGTCGAAGTTAGCACTGATTTAGGGATTTCTAGTTCCTAGACGCTGGCACAAAACTAGGTATTTTAGACCCTAAACACTGGCACATAGTGGTCAAGACAGCATTCAAAGACCCATAAATGCTGGCATAGAAGCTTATGAGAGCGTACAGGGTTTCAGAAGTCATGTCTATAATCAGTGACAACATATTACATTCATCAGAATCAATGTTTTGTTTTCAAGCATGATTATATTTATTTCATGGATATCATAGTTGTTTTGCTACATATATAAAGTTATGGATCATTGTACTCTAGTTTGTTTAATCATTTGATGACAATATAAGAAGAAGAAGATTTATATGGGTTTTCTCCATAGTGGGTTTTGCCCTGGTCTCAGACCAATCTTGGGGACTCTATGTGTGCATGTTTTTCTTCTATTGTTCCTCTATGTTCCGTTACATTGATGATGATGATGTTGTTATTTCTATATATTGCATATGTTGATAAATAATGGTGTATATCTAAATAATCTAATGATGATATGCGGTGAACTTAATGTATTAATTATGAAATGCAATTATCAAAACAAAGAAAAATGTAGCCATTTGAAAAATTAACATGGTATCAAAGTTGGGCTGAAGAAAAGCCATGGAGATCACCCTAATCATGATACCTTTGATGGAAGCAATAAAATGATGGTGGATACCTAAAATAATTCTAGGGTTTGAAGAAAACCTTAGGCAACTTGATTGTTAGGGTTTGTTGGATTCTATGAGCTTAGGGTTTGAGAGAATTTGTGGCTTATGGAACCGATATGAGATGTGAAACCTAGTACGGTCAATGTGAAGATCCTCAAGCACCTATGGGAGATTTGATGAAGCCTTATATGGGATCCCTAGCAGACCTGGTTGGACAACTGAAGGCAACATTGTTATATGGACCATGTAACTTGATGGATCTTGAACTTTGGTTCAAGAGGGAGAGGATCACCTCTCATTGAAGATAAGTATGTATTGACTTATGATTCCTCTTAGTTTTGTTTATACCTATGGATCTGATAATTATGTTTATTAATCATACTTCTTGCATATGTATTTGTGTAAATGGATGCTTCTAACCTCCTTTATGGGATGTGATAAGTGGATCCCTCTTGAGGATCATTTGAGATGCAAGAAGGATGGTTAGAGCTGGAAAAGGTTAAAAGGCACTGTATGAAAATATGACAAAGTGCTTCAAGAAACCTATGTCTAATGAAAAGGTGCACAGGTATTTAAATACCATAGGTATGCATGATATGTTGTATTTCATCTGTAACATTGGATGGCTCGGTAAGCCCTAAGGTATGATGAGAATGTATCTTACTTTGATGACTCATACATGCTTATGAAAGTTACTTGGATCTATGTTTCCTATGATGAAATGATGTACTTGGTGTTGAACATTTGATCTTCCATGAGGCTATCCATTGTTTATACATTGATATACTTGATTTTTGGCTAACATCTATCTGTTCAATATCTTGATCCTATAAATAAGGCTAGCACCTTGAATCTAGTACATGATACTCTTGATACTTGTCATGATGAATTTCATATAGAAGGATAGATCATTGACTCATATACATGAGTCTATTGAAAATTCTTGTGATAAGCATGATTTATGGAAAGAGAAATTCTCACTCTCATTGTTTTGGTAAAGATTTATTGAATGACCTTACTTGATCTTATTGATCATGATAAGCATGGTAACCTTGATGTTAGAGGTATAACTATGAGATTGATATTAGAGATCTCTTACCACTTGTGGTCTTGTCTTGATGGCATATGGTTAAATTGGATCTCATAACTTGATGAAGTGACTTGATAGAAAGTGATATTGTGTTCATAATATTTGAGATATGATGTTTCATCTATCTACTACTTTGAGTTTAACCTTTTAAATATTGATGTCATGATGCTAATAGCCATGATAGGTATATGTTAACGATCTAATAGATATTTTGTTGCATGACTCTAGTAGAGATAGGATGATGACATGAATGAAGATGAATGAAGTAGATCCCAAGTCAAAGGGAGAATATCTTCTCAAACCACTATTTGCATTATGTACTATTAAAATATGATTTTAGTAGAGTCCCAGAACTGGAGCTTGTACAGAAATTAGGGTCTCTACTCCAGACGCAGTCACAAAACTAGTAGATCTCATCCCTGGATGCACACATGCTAAGGCCTTGAGAGAGACCATGAAGCGAAATACGCTCCTTTGCTAACCTGAAGTGAGCATCTAGGGGTTTGACTATAGATTACCATCATCTGAAGCTTTCTAAAGTTGTTTGAACTCTAAATCAAGATGTTTTTGACATATCCTTCCACTGTAATATGATTTCTGAAGTTGTTGGGTTAAATTGCTAATCACATAAGAATGAAGTATATTGCATGAAATTAGATGTTCACCTAGAAGATGTCAGTACCACATAGTGTTGCACATAACAACATGATCTAAAAGAAGGAAAATATTGTATTTCTTCCATAACATGAACATGTAGACTAAACTTGTATTTGCAGGTGACCAGGACATACATATAGATATGTCACTATGTTTGTGCTACAAGAGGTTGGCATGATTTGGTTGATTGATATAGATGAACAATGTTTTGTCATGATGCTTGAAAATAACTTTGAATTGATGATTGAGATATGTTTTGACTATAAAACTCTCTACGATAGTGAATTTGGACTTGACTTGATGTCCAATGATCTGATTTGATGATTGTTGATTTTCCCTGATTTCTATGCTATGTGGGCATAATGACTTATGTGAGTATTCAGAAAAATGATTTTGTATTGGCCTCCTTGTTTCTAGCACAATGATTGAGGTACTGATAGTTATGATTCAACATAAAATTGAAACTTGCATGACTAATCCTTGGTATCCATTTGCACCTAGTGTCAGAAATGACTTATATTATGATTATGAGGATGACATGATAAACTTCGGATTGATATTGCATGACTGATTACAACTTGTTGGCATGATGAAGTCATGATTTGATATGAGCTCTACCTGTCTCGTGGTTGAAAGAATTGATAATGTGATATTGATGACTTTGATAATGGTGATGATCTGGCTTCTAAACTCTGATGAGCTGACTTTGTTGTTATGATGGTACAACATTGATGTATGTAAGATTGATTATGTTGTCTTAGCAAGAAATTATGCTTAGAGCATTGCATGAAGTAAGCTCCTTGATCCAGATATGTCTATATTTTACAGTTATCTGATGAAGTCAAGATGATGATGATGGTTTTGGTTTTACATACTAATGGTCTACTCCTAACAGGTGATGAGCCTCTCATGATCTAAATCAGAGGGATATAGCTTATGAAGTTTGAAATGATGTATCATGGCATGATGTATTAATTTCTAGAATTTGGGAAAGAAATTCCATATTGAAAAACTATTTGAAAATGTTCTTGAATAATGGAAATGAAAATCATTTGATACTATGTCAATATGTTGAACTTGACATGCCATTTGATAGTTGTTTGAAGCATTTATGTTCCATTTTGAACATCCATCTGTATATATATGATGTGTAGAGAACATGAGTGAGCCACTTCATCCACATAGAGTTGCCACCAAGCATCCTTTGAAATATCTGCATGAGATATTCTATTTTTGAGGCTGAGATATTTCTCCTATGATATGTGATTGCATGGATACATTCTTTTTGATAGAGACCATTGTTAAGAACATATGGATGTTTCTTTAGTATGATATCTGCCATGATATATTAGATGAGAAGTCCATAGTACGATTGAGGATGAGTGCAATGTTGCTAGCATGGCTAGCTATGAGGCAAGATGAAGAAACTCCTTAGAGAGTTGTTTGAGCATGATCTGGATATGACATGGATACATTGTGATGACAAAGAGTGGGATCTGATTGGCAGAAATTCCCATATTTATAGTTGGGACAGAGACACTCTCATATATTGAGATAGTGCAGTTGTTCGAAACAAGCTTAGGCTTGTGGTTGGCACCTCCTTAAGAGGGAGGATGGTTATGGTATCCTTTTGTGATTTATATGATTAGCTATGTTCTGACATGATATCTTATTTGATGTCCTTTATGAATGGGAAACAATTTTTATTGAAACAAGTTGATACCAAATTTGAGTATGATGAGAGAAGTGCTTATAGAGGAGATTAAGCCAACTCTTCCTCCCTGTCTAAGCTCCTAGTGTGAGGAATGTAGGTAGAAGGCCTCCTAGGGTTGAGGGAACTCTAGACAATAGGGTATGACCCCTATCTATTACCCAGAGGATTGGAGATCTTTCTCCCCTATGTTTATAGGGTCAAAGAATGTTGCTCCCATGTTTGGTCTTTGCACGGTATACCTTAGTTGGCATCATACCAATAAGTTGGGCATGTCAAGAATATCGCTCCTCGTTTGGCCAACCATTTGAGAGTGTAATTAGGGTGTAAAACCCAAGTCGATTATGATGTAGGTGATCCACCACATGACTATTCAAGGTCATCGATGGTAAGATAAGTACGTAATAGGATGGGTTGAGATAACCCTATGTGATTCCATGTTGAGATTGAGCTCCCTGATGAGATCCCAGGGTCGAGATGTGCTCCCCTATGTGTTTTGATATCCTATTTCTCGATATGGGGTTGTAGATCTATAGCTCCCCCATGAGATTTTGGGTTGAGATGTGTCCCTCGATGTAGTTCTAGGTTGAGATATGCTCCTTGATGATATGCTCTCCAATAACAATTGATGATGATATTACGGATAATAGCCCACTAGCAGAGATTCCAGATAGCAACATGATGGATAGAGGGTGGTAGCTTGAGCTCCCCTTCTGTAGCAATTTCTTCTTCTTCTAGATTCAAGAATGTTTAACATATGAGCAAGAACAATCAAGAGATAAGTAGGATAAGTATGGGATAGATCGATATGTGCATTGATGATATGTGATGATGAGATACTTGTGTTGGTATTATGATACAGGTATTGTCCTTGATGGCAACTCACTCAAATGAAAGATCACAGTACTACAGGTTAACAACAAAGAACTACAGATCAGTCTACATAGAATGAAGAAAGAGAGGTATACGCAGGTTCACTTTGACCAAGTTGCGTATACACGCAAGTTCACTGACCACAAGTAGCATATATGTACACACACACTTTCATAGAAGGAAAAGTGTGTATACCCTGGAAAACTAAGTTTTTGGTCCAAAGTATTTGGTCCATGGTATTTTGATCCATGGTATTGGTCCAAGGTATCTGGTTCGAGGTATTGACCCTAGGTATTTGGTCCAAGGTATTGGTCCTAAGTGGTTTTGGTCCATGGTATTGAGAAAGGCCTAAAACTATAAAAGGAGGAGAAGATCATTAGGCCGAAGTGTGCAAGTATTGAATATCTGATGAAGTGTGAGATCTAGTATGCAAGTTATTGGCTTATGGTGTTTTTCTTGACCTGAACCAGGGATGAACCTTAGCGGTTGATGGAGGATAAGATCTAATGGTGAATCGAGATCTTCAGGCTTGAAATGAACTATCTTTGTATGGTTTGATCATGTTTATTCTAGATCTGTATACTGACACATGTGTTGTTCTGTAAATATCATGATCTGGGTATAACTAAAGTTTGGAATAACAGCAAGATTATAAATTAATATTTGCAAATGTATACACTGATTGGCTTTGAGAAAAGAGCGTATACACGCAGGTTCGACACATGGAAGTAGCATATACCTTATAAAATATGTTTCAATTGTTTATGTTTACTGTTGCAGAATTTTGGGTTCTGGTTTGGGTTCTGGTTACCTCATTTTGGTGACAGTATTTGAAATGATCAGATTAATGGGTTGTTAAAGTGATTGATTGATTCGGTTGTGGTTGGTTCAGAAAGTGATTGGTTGATGCAGATGTATTTGATGATTGAATTATAGTTATGATGTTGTTGATGGATCCAGTTTGAAAATTTATGAAACGTGGTCCTTGGAGGAAGAAAGAAGTTCGTAGCCTTCTGTAGGTCGTAGCCTACGTACTAGTAAACATATTAGCTAGTACAAGAGTTATGGGGTTGTAGCTCCCTTCCAGGAGAAGCTAGAGAATGATAAAAGGTTGTAACCTTCTGCAGGTAGAAGCTTGTTGTTGGGCAGCGGAGCCCCCTTGGGGAATTTTTGGGGCTTAAAGCCTGAGTTTTTGAGTCAATGTAATGTAACGACCTTGCAAAATGTGAGTGCAGAGCATGAGAGTCTAGGGTAGTCCACTCTAAGAATATTGTAATTTAATAAAAGATGTGTCGGCCTACCCATGGTCTGCAGACCATGGGAATATATAAATAGAGCTAGGCTCTAAGTGTAGAAAGTAGTTTTTTTAGAGTTGATCTAAAGTGATATGGGGTTTTGAATGCAATATTCACTCTGACTCTGTAAGTCCAAGTCTTGGGTAGTAGTAGTAGAGAGAGGCTCTGCAGCTATGTGCACAGAGTCCTGGAAGAGTCCGCAGCTGTGTGCGTGGACCCCTGCAGCTGAGTGCGCAGGGTAGAGCTGGGATTGTAACGGACCATAAGTTTAATAAAAGCTAAGTTGACTATGGAAGATTGTGCATCTATTCATAGATCTGTATGTTTATACTTCTATTATATGTTTATGCATCTCCGTACAATTTATGATTTCGCGCACTTGTTATGAATGTTGAATTATTGATAATAATATTGGGCCCACAAAATTAAGTCAGATCTATAATAATAACACAGTAAGGATAAAGGATCTAGAAAGCACCTCGTCGCGCTCTTCACAGAGCTACGCGAAAGTCAGACTGCTATGCGGAGCAGCGCAAGCGCGCAGGATCAGTTCGCAAACTTCCCAGATTGCATCAAGATATCCCTAGGGTGCAGAAACCTAGTTCCAGTACCCTCTCGTACTACCTCGGGTGAGACCTCAGTCTGCGCTCCATGGACTATTGCCGAAAGGTCCGGTAGTTTCAGGATTTGTTTGGCTAAAACACTTTTGAACCTGGGTCAAGCCCCAACAAGCCAACAAATGGTTCCATTGTCGGGACCAGGATCTGCCTAAGGGATGTCTGATGTCAGAACATTGGAACCCTACAAAGGAGGAAACTGAGGATTGGTTGGATCATAAGCTTCACGAGTTCGTGACACAGAAAAACAGAATTTCGTGGATATCCCAGAAGAGGTGGCTAAATTGCTACGTATATACGAGAATCCATGAGATCTTTTTCTCGTCCTTATCTTCAAAGTTGTATGATTGGATCGCGAGATTAGCCGACAGCCAGTGAATGTATAAGCTCGATCAAGCGATAGTGTGGACTCCAGAGTTAGTGCGCAGACTATAGGCATCAGAGGATAAGATCGTGTGGGTTGTGGATCATTGGCTCGACCAGATAATAGGAGAGTTTATCACTGAATTCGCAATAAACACGAGTGAAGCAGAACAACAGTTTCTCAAGGGACCGTGAGGTAGATACATCAAATCCATGAATACTTGGATTAAGATGTTGTTATGTGAAAATCGGGTTATGAAAATACATTAATGATTGGAATGACATGGAGTGAAAAGATCTACAAAGGGATCAAAGGTTAGGGAACAGTCCTTTAGTTTCACCTCCTCGAGCAAGCAAGGAAGAGCATGCTCGGGTTTCCCCGAGAAGTGCAGTCAGTTTGATAGGACAACGCATTCTGCAATTATCACCTCCACTTACGTCTTCACCCGCTTCACCTATTTCACCTCCATCTGCAACCACCCCACCTCCACCACCCCCACGATTCAGCATGGCGAGCGCGATCAAGTTACCTGTATTCAAAGGAGTAGGGAATGAGGATCCAAACCAATTCTGGTTCATGGTAAGAGCAGTGTGGGAATCCCAAGGGGTCACGGATGACAACATTAAGAAGGCCACATTGGTAAGCATTATGCAGGATCGCACACTGACATGGTATATCAAGCACTCGAATGATCACCCAAATGTAGGAAGAGCAGAGATCCAGAATGTGCTGAAAGAAGAATTTAGTCGATCGAAATCAGAGACATATTCAATTGTCAAATTTAAAGAGATCTCGATGCTTCTAGGCAAGACCCCCTGGGATCTAGATCAGAGATAGAAGAGTATGATCTACGAGGCTAATATGACGCTAATGGATGCACGGAACCGTGCATGGTTTGTGGCATCTTTGACACCACACCTGAGGATGACGCTATCACAGCAGAAGCTTTAGACCCAGGCAAAGGCGTTGGAAATGGCAATGAGGTTGCATGAAACACTGATACATGATCCGAGATTGGGAGTCCAATAGATCCACGTGCAACTACAGAGCCTATTCTTAGCGATGCAAAGTTTGAAGCAAGATAGGGTGCCATGGCCAGAGATGCGCAAAGAAGTGTGGTGCACAAAATCTAAAGGCCAGGCCCACGATAAGGATCACTGTCTAGTATTTGCAAACTACTTGGCAGGAGGGGGGCCAATGCCGGTGAGACCAAAGGCACAGGTAGGGCCAAGTGCGACACCCACGCTCTGGTGCGTGATCTGCCAGGTGGGAGTAAAGCACATGATGAAAAACTGTCATTTGTTTCATAAATATACACAGACTACCCAACAGCTGTTTTGAAATTTTTGTAGATCGGTGGGCCACAACGAGCGAACTTTTCACAACTACAAGTTAATGATGGAGCGGACCCCAGCATATAGAATGCAGACAAAAATGTGAGGCCTTGACCCAGCCGCGAGGATGGCGCGCGCTAGATTCCAAGGGTGAGGTCAAGGATGAGGAGGAATGGGGCCAGGAAGGGGCCACAGACATTTAATCTATTACAATTATGGAGAACCAAGGAACTATGCTCACGATTGTACCAACCCAACAAGATTATCTTGTTCGTACTATGAGCAGTTTGATCATGAAATGATAGATTGTCCTACGCTAATCACATAGATGCGTGAGAAAGGGATACTTTAGCCTACTTCAACTCAAAATATCCAAATGATGAGGTCTGAACTGCGCGAAGAAGACCCCAACGTGAACATGATGCTCAGAAGTGGCGCGACCATAGGGGAAGACAAGGGGAAGTAGCCTGAGAAGATACATGGGTTTACAAGGTTCCTACAAAGGAACTTGAGTTTGACTTGGCACATGCAAAGGAGACATTTATGGAAGCGAAGAAGGGCTTTGCGGAAGCCTCTACTTCAGGTAGTAAGGATCAACCAGAGACAGGAATGGATCCTTCTATGCTAACTACCTTTTTAGAAATGCATGAAATTGTTGCGTGATAATAAGGCAGTTAAAGGACTGCAAGAGTTGATAACTAGGTGCGTAGGTTCAGGGGAACTGCACATAGTCAGAAAACTAGGAAAGCATACATTGCGCACTGGGAGGGAGATGAGATTAACAATGCAGATTGGAAAATATGAGATGGATCAGTAATCCTAGACTTGGGTTCGGACGCGAATGTGTTACCAAAGAAGACATGGGAACAAATGGGTAGGCCCACGTTACAGTGGTCCCCCATTCAATTGTGAATGGCGAAATAACAGAAAATTTTACCCATGGGGAGATTGCAAGGGGTAACTCAAATCAAATCGAATAACTCGGTGAGTTCCCTGTGCCACAAGCTCATTGAGAGCAATCCCATTGCTCCTAGGATCTATGGGTTACCAAAGATTCACAAGGAATGGGCTCCTCTGAGGCCTATCGTCAACACCATTGGTAGTCCGACCTATCTTCTGGCTAAGTTCCTTGCCCTTAAACTTAATCCCCTGGTTGGCTGCACTGAGTCCTTCGTGAAAGACTCTGCCTCCTTCGTTAAGGAGCTTAAGGATATTAAGCTTAGCCCTGAGGAAATTCTCGTTAGCTTTGATGTGGTCTCCCTTTATACTTGCATCCCTATAAAGGAGGCCTTGGAAGTGATCTTTCGCCTAACAGATCCCGATACCGCGCATCTGGTGGAGATATGTCTCACTTCCACTTTCTTCTGTTTCGAGGGTGAGTTCTTTGAGCAGACTTGTGGTGTTGCCATGGGTTCCCCTCTTTCCCCTATTGTTGCGAATCTTTTTATGGAAGATTTCGAAGCCAAAGCTTTAGCGTCGGCTCGTCTCCTTCCCAAGCTTTGGAAAAGGTATGTAGATGACACTAATGTCATCTGGCCCCATGGCCCAGAGGAGCTGGATCACTTCTTTAATCACCTCAACAGCCAGTCCTCTGCCATCAAGTTCACCATGGAAAAAGAGGTCAATGGTTGCCTCCCTTTCCTGGATATTCTTTTATCCAAGAATAAGGATGGCTATCTCTCTCACTCTGTGTTCCGAAAGAAAACGCACACTGAGCAGTATCTTCATGCCGATTCCCATCATTTCCCTGCTCAGAAGATGGGTGTTCTTAACACCCTCGCTACTCGTGCCCTTAGGATTTTTGATAGTGAGAGCTTTGATAAGGAGACATCCCATCTCCTTGATGTCTTTGTGGAAAATGGATATAGTAGGTGCCTAGGTCAGAAGGCTTTCCGTAAAGCCTCTAAAAATGCATTAATTAAGAAAGATCCTAAAGAGCATCGTCTAGGTGTCCATCTTCCCTATGTCCAAGGAACCACGGACAAGATTGCTCAGATCCTTAAGAGGTATGAGATTCCCTCAACCTTTAGGCCCCTCAACACCATTCACAATTCCCTTCGATCGGTGAAATATCCCATTAACCCTAAGGACATGAAGGGTGTCTACTTGATCCCTTGTTCTTGTGGGACCCCCTATATTGGGGAAACAGGGCGCTCCATCCATCAGAGGATCAGCGAACATGCTGCCGACCTAAGACATGGGAGATCCAAGTCTTCAGCATTGGCGGAGCATGTAGAAAAGACCAAGCATCAGGTGTGTATAGAGGAGGCCAAGGTTGTTGCCAAAGTTGCTCAGTTCCATCATCGTAAATTCAAGGAAGCTATTGAGATTGAAAGAAGGCCAAACAATCTCAATAGAGATGACGGCTGGAAGATTAGTAGATGTTGGATCCCTGCCCTTTCATCCTAGTCTTTCTCTTCCTCCCTCTTCCCCCCCGCTCCCCTCTTTTCATCTTCTTTGCTTTCATTAGGGTTTTGTCTTTTTCCGGTCCTTCTCCTTCTTCTTTTTTTGTTAAGCGTTCTTTCCATTTATTTCTTCCTGATGGTTATTATTGAATATAATCATAACTATAATTATTATTATTATTATTATTTTTATTATTATTATTATTATTATTATTATTATTTATTCTATAATAATTTAATTTCTTTCTATATAGAGCTATCAATTAATTTATTCATTAGTTAACTATATATTAACTATTTATGTTTTCTAATATAATAAATATATAAAAATTTATTAATTTATTCTTTAAAAAAAAAAAAAAAAAATTTAAAGAATTATTAATCTATTATAAGACATTAGTTTTATAATTTATTAATAATTATTAATATAACATTTAATTATTATTATATAATAGTAATAATAATTAATCAATTATTAAATAATTATTATACATTATTCAAAATATAAATAGAAATTAATTATTTATTATAAAATAATTGATTATTATTAATTTTTGATTTATACATTAGTTATTTTATGAATTTATTAATTATTATATTAATCTAGTATAAATAATTAATTATTAATAAAATCAAAAATATTTATTAATTTAATTTATTTTGTAATCAAATAATTGATCATTATTTTAATTATATAAAATTTTTATAAAAAGTCTATTCTAATTTATTTATCAGCTATTTTATTAATTAATATATGAATCATCTATTTTAATTATCAATTATTTATATTTTCTAATATAATTTAAATTAATATATTAATCAATAAATATGGATTAAAAATTTATTATTTAGGTTAACTGTGAATATTAATCATTTAGAATATGTTTTGGTCTTATTAATTTAAGTTATTAATTAATAACTGGTATTATAAAAAATTTAAATTAATTATTATTATTTAGTAATAGATAATTATTTATTATCATATTAATATTAATATTATATTAATTAATTAGTATATTAATTTATTTAAATGATAAGTATTAATAATAATTGAAATGAAATAAAAATAAGAATAATAATAATAAAATAAAATAAAATTAGGGTTCTAGCCGACTGTTTATTCATCCTTAGATAGTTTTGGCCTCGTTAGTATTTATTCTCCCTGCTTGCTCTTCTCTTATCATCATTCTTCAACCCTGATGATGGATCCCACTTGGGATTCGAAACGTTGGTTCAAAAATGTTTATACTGTGGATTCTCCGATCAATTCAAAAGATAAAAACCACAGATCTCTCAAATCCAATTATTATTATTATTATTATTATTATTATTATTATTTATTTTTATTTTTATTTTTTTTTTTTTTCAAATTTATTTATTTATTTTTATTTATTTTTATTTTTATTTTTATTTTTATTTTTATTTTTATTTTTATTTTTATTTTTTTATTTTTATTTTTATTTATTTTTATTTTTATTTTTTTACGTTCTTAATTAGTTTTTACTCATTTTTATTTTTTTAGCTATCTATCCTTCTTATTCTAACAGATTAGTAATATTTAATTACTATAACCCTAAAGATACCTTATATACATAAATATATTTATCTTTTATATAACTAATGTCCTTTGAATTTATATTTTTATAAGTAATCACCATATAAAATTAGTTCATTTTTAAGTTTCTAGTAATTATAACTAACTAACCTACTTTATATATATATATATATATATATATATATATATATATATATATTGGTCTTTAATATAACTAATTCCCACTTAATTGAATTTTTTAAATTATTCCACTAACTTTTATTATATATATATAGTTATCTATTTAATTTGAACTTTCTAGTAATATATAGTTATTATAACTAACTATCATCTTGAAATTGCCTTACATATTATATATATATATATATATATATATATATATAGATGTCAGGTCCTTGATCTAACTAATTCCCATATAAGTCACGTTTTTTAATAAACTATTAACGTAATCAACTTCTATAATTATTTCTTTTATATAATCTATGGTATGATAACTAACTCCCATTAAATTATCATTTTGACTTTTTGACTACTGTCCCTAAGTCAAAATTAACCGTTGATGAAGATAGTTGTTGGAGGCTCTGCCCAGACTATTTAGCATGCAAAGCTGGATCTGTTTCCTCAACTTGTCCTGACGATGAGCCACACTGGTTGGTTCGAAACGCGTCGACAAATGTCTCTCTTTATGTGATTTATGCCGAAGTTCTACTTATAACATTATGTCTTGTCAAATTGTGATGTTAAGGCTTGGCGTTTGACAGTTTTTGGTCCAATCAATATATGGGACCATTTTGGACATAATTTAATAAATTATATAACTTAATATAAGCTATTTATGTGAATTTTTCTATGGTTTATGATGATTTTTTTATGGATGTGTGGGAAGAGTACTATAACAACTACTAGTCCCTGCACAACAATAGAAGCTTCTCCCCTATTGTCCTTGAGTGTTGCATATCTTGAGTTTCAGTTTGCATGGATGAACTACCACGGATTCTCTATCTTTCTTGAAGTTGTTTATAGGAGTAAATTGACCTGGAGACTTGAATCTTATGATTTTTTTTCCTAAAAAAAATTGATGGTAGGAGTGCTTGAATATTGTTTTTGATAATGGAAATGGATTCAACACCATCAAAAACCCTAGGGCACCCAAAATCTTGAAGTTTGGAAACTTTATTTGAGATTTCCAGAGATTTTTCTAGACTTTACCAAAATCTCACTCGAAAATCTATTGTTTTCAAGGCCAATTTACCTCATTTATAAACTAGGCAAAGATAAGATGCTTTCTAGAAAATGCAGTTATTGTTTTCGGCGTGTTTAAGAGGTTTGAAAAGTTGACATCTATATGCACTGCATTTTTTTCGTGAACTTTAAATATTTAAGGGCGGGCATCATGGGCAGAAGCAATTTTTTGTCAGCCTTTTAGGTTTGTGCACAAGTTTGTTTTCAAACTAGTAGTGGTGTATTGGTTCATTATACTCAGAAGTTTAGAGGTGTGTTTTGAATCTAGAAGCATTGTAATGATTCATTACACTTGTAGATTTAATCCATTTTGAGATAGTATATTGATCCTCATAGCAAATTTTTATCCTTCATTTTTGTAAGTGCATGAAGTATGTTTAGGTTCCTATAATTGTTTTGGACACTAGTTTTCATATTTATTTATTTGGTTATCGTATGCATTCAAAAATGGTGAAGGAAGAGGCACTCCTTTCTACATAAATAGTGCAAGAGGAGTTGAGAGAGTTGGTCCCAATGCATGATTCTAGGCATTCTCCATCAGAGTTCATAGGAAATTTCCTGACTTCTTACATTCTGGAAATCTGAGGCATGTCAAGTTAGGGTATCATTACCTAATTAGTGATGCTCTCTATTTATTAGCCATACTTGTTCTCTTACTAATATTTAGCGTAGAAGTAAAAACCCTAGGAAAGTATGATTTATGGAGCTTATGGGAACATCCCATGGTTTATTTAATTAGCCTTCTATCCATATTTGGGATTATAGGTTTTATTCTTATTGTTAGCTTCATCTCCAGTAGAAGGCCCATTTATGTGGTAGATGTTTCTTGTTACAATCCCTTTGAGGAATTTGGGGTAACCAAAGAGTATTTCATGGAGCACTCTAAGAAATATAACCTATTTGATGATGGAAGCTTGAGGTTTCAGGAGAGAGTTATTTTGGCTCCCCCACCTCACCTCAGAGTGAAGGAAGCTCGTGCATAAGCAGAGATGGTGATGTTTGGATATCTGGATGAGGTCTTTGAGAAATGTAAAATCAAGACAAAGGATATTAATATCCTAGTAGTGAATTGCAGCTTGTTTAATTCAACTCCATCTCTTCTTGCCATGATTGTCAACCAATACAACATGAGAGAAAATATTATGAGCTTCAACCTTGGGGGAATGGGCTACAATGCAAGAATCATAGCGATCGATTTGGCCAAATACATGTTGAAATTGCAACAAGATAAAAGATAGAAAAAGAGAAAAATATGTTAAAGAATGACAACAATGTTATTAATGTAATTAATTGAGTAAATTTAGTTTTACGATCCAATCAATTTTGTAAATATAGGAAGTTATAGAACGAATTTTTCCATATTAAAATGTTGATTTTTAGAGAGCCTTTATGTAAGTTGGAGAGTTGCATTTCTTTCTTGTTTTTAATGTTAATAACTCAATAATACCTTTTCTTGTTGGGTTCTGAAAACTATCTCAGAAAATTGTTTAAATTGTTGAATGAAAATTAGAGTAGGGTTTGAAGTTTTTTTTAAAAAGGAAACCCTAGTTAAAGAAACTAGATGAAAGAAAAGGCATAATTAAAAACGGGAGAATCCATAATTGGAGGACTTGATAGAATTTTATCATTAATAAAATTATTTGAAAGAACCTGTATAGACAGAAATGGGAAAAATGACTAATGCTACGTTTTAGGTGGAGAAGTTCACTGACAAGAATAATTTAACATTGTGGAAACTAAAAGTAAGGGATTTGTTGGTGCAACAAGGGTTGCACAAAGCTTTAAACATGGTTAAAAAGAAACCTATTGACATGATAGATTTGGATTGGGAGGACTTGTATGCTCGAGCTCTCAGTACTATCAGGTTGTGCCTAGAAGATGAAGTTTTCTTCAACATTGTTGAAAAAACCTCAGCATCAGGTTTGTAGGTAAAATTGGAAACATTTTATATGACCAAATATTTAACGAACAGAATTTATCTGAAGAGGAAACTATATAGCCTTCGGATGAGAAGAAGGTTATCCCAGTCCTGCTCTTCTGGCTCAATCCAGAGGCGGGAGCAAAGCGCTTTTGGCACAGACTATCTAGCCTGGTCAAAAGAGGGATGGTATTGGGGCACACACTGACCCAAAATCCGGTCTTAGGGCCGTAGATGGACATCCATACTTGGGTGTGAGCTGTCTCTGAACAATGCTATTCTATAGTAATATAGGATCCTGCGCATAACAGTTTTGACTGTAGTCCCCCCAGGCCCCGATTCAAGGAAAAGAAAAGAAGTGTATTTTCGCTCCCGGGACAGGTAGGATAAGATACCCTGGTAGTCCATGATGGAGTCTTCGATCCTTATCTACCGACATTCGAACGCATTCCAGTATGTGGGAGGTATGCGCTAACAAGGTAGGCTCCTTTCGGGGTAGGCTAAAGCTAACGGCTCGCACGAAGAAAGTGGCCGGGTGACAAAATAGTTATAATGGAAAAAGTAAATAGAGAGTTCGAGCGGGTGTGACGAACATGTGATTATTTTGGAGTGATCGAGGGACCACACTACCACACCAGAAGCCATGGTAACAAGAAGTCGGTCCAAGGAAAGAGGGGAGAAAGAAAGAAATTATTCCATATCAAAATCAAAAGGAAAGAAGTGTAAAGCTAAATGTTTGTACAGAAACAAAATAGAGCATCTCAAGAAAGATTGTTGGAAAAGAAAGGAGTCCATTGAAAACCCAAAGGAGGAAGCAAATCAACTTGAGTCAAGTATGATTTATGAATTTTTATCTATTGAATTAGGCGTGGTAGATGAATCTTTACCTGTTTGCAATGTCTCTCATAATTATGCAAATTGTTTGTTAGATTATGGTTCTTCTCATCACATGATTCTGCACAAAAATTGGTTCACTTCATATCAAGTTGTGAATGGTAGTTATGTGTTTATTGGTAATAGTATATATTTTCAATCTGTTGGAATGAGAAATTTCAGAATTAAAATGTATGATGATACAGTTAGACATGTACTTGATTTGAGAAAGAATTTTATTTGTTTGGGAGTATTGGACTCGGAAGGTTACAAGTTTACAGGTCAAAACAGAGTGTTGAAAGTTTCAAAAGGGCACTCTAGTTGTTATGAACGAAAAGAAGATTGGAAATCTTTACGGACTCAAAGGAAGTACTCAGGTTAGTGAGTCAGCGACTGTATATGAGAAGGAAAGAGAAGATACTCACATATGGCATCAATGACTGGGTCACATGAGCAAGAAGGGTCTTCAAGTACTAATGAATTACAAATGGCTTCCTAATTTGAAATCCTTGAGGTTGGATTTTTGTAAACATTTTGTATATCTAAAACAATGTAAACATAAATTTTAAACTAGAAGTCATAATAGTAAATAAATTTTGGACTATATTCTTTCTAATCTTTGGGGACCATCTCCTACTATATCTTATGAAGTTGCATTATAATTCGTAAAATTTATTTATGATTTCTCCAGGAACGTCTGGGTCTATATGATGAAAAGAAAGGTTGACGTAATGTTTTTAAATAATTTAAAGCTATGGTGGAAAAGAAAACAAAAAAATCAATTATATGTTTAAGAACTCACAATGATGGTGAATTTACTTCCTTATAATTTAAATAATATTGTAAGGATGAAGAGATTGTTAGACATAAAATTGTTGTCTATACTCCTCAGCAAAATGGCATTGTTGAACGTATGAATCAAACTCTTATGGAAAGAGTTAGAAGCATGATCAACAATGCTAACCTGCAGAAGGAGTTGTGGGCAGAAGCCGTATCTACTGCTTGTTATTTGGTAAACAGATCACCTTCAATTTCCATTAATTGTAAAATTTCTAAAGAAGTTTGGTTGGGTCATTCTTGTGACTATTCACATTTAAGGATTTTTGGTTGTGATGCCTATGGTATTGTTCCAAAGAGTCAACGTTCAAAGCTAGACCCAAAAGAAAAATATTATGTCTTTGTTAGGTATGACTATGCGGTGAAAGGATACAGGTTGTGGGATCCTTCTTCACGTAAGATAGTCATTAGTAGAGATGTAAAATTTGATGACTCTTCTCTTCTAAAATCAGATGTTGTAAAAGTTGAATAGGAACAGGTATCGCAGAATCAAAAAATTCAATTGGAGGATAAACCTTTTTTGGAAATTCGAAAGGAAGGAGAGACCTTTGAAGAACAAAGTGAAGAAGATGCAATGGAAACTGTAGAAGTTCAAGAACTAGTTGAGCAACCAATCACTCTAAGAAGGTCTACAAGGGAAAGAAGAACACCCAAAGGTATGAATATTATGCTTCATCTATTGCATTGATTGCTAAAGATGGGGAACCTTCTTATTATCAGGAAGCAGTGGATGATGTAGATAGCAAAAAGTGTAAAAAGGCTATGAATGAGGAAATGGATTCTTTAGCCAAGCAAAAAACTTGTGATCTTGTAGAACTTCCTGAAGGGAGAAGTGTTGTTGGATGAAAATGGGTCTTCAAATTGAAGTGAAATGATGATGGAAGTATTGAAAGGTATTAGGTGAGGTTGGTAGAAAACGGGTATTCTCAGGTTGAAGGTATTGATTTTCATGAGATCTTTTCACCAGTCATAAAACTTGTTTCTATTTGTACTATGTTAGCACTAATTGCATTACTTGACCTTGAGTTAGAACACTTAGATGTTAAAACATATTTTCTTCATGCAGATTTAGATGAAGAGATTTATATGCAACAACTAGAAGGTTTTGTACAAGGTTGCAATAGAATATTAGTTTACAAGCTAAGGAAATCATTGTATGGCTTGAGGCAGTCTCCCAGGAAATGGTACAAGAAGTTTGACTCCTTCATTGTGAGCCAAAAAATTACTAGAACATGGAAGAGATCAACAGGTTAAAGGATCAACTTTCTAGGACATTTCGTATGAAGGATCTTAGAGTCGCAAAACATATCATGGGCATGGAGATACACAGAGAAAAAAAAATGGAAAGTTCTAGTTATCACAACAGAAGTATGTGGAGAAAGTACTTGAAAAGTTTGATATGAACAATGTGAAACTTGTTAATATTCCATTAGCTTCCCATTTTAAGCTTTCTTCAATTTTGAGTCCTAGAATTGATGAAGAAAAGAAGTATATGTCTCATGTACCATATGCAAATGTAGTATGAAACTTAATGTATGCGATGGTATCTACAAGACCTGACATTTCATATGCAGTTGGATTTGCCAGCAGGTTCATGGTGAATCCATGAGAAGAACATTGGTGAACAGTGAAATGGGTGCTTCGGTATTTGAGAGGCCCAAGTGACAATTGCATCATCTTTAATGGTAGTGAAGGTTCAGTCTACGAATATGTGGATGATGATTATGCAGGTGATTTGGACAAGAGGAGATCTACTACAGGATATGTATTTACTCTTACAGGTGGAGAAATTAGCTGGATGTTAAAGCTTCAAGAAAAAATTGCTTCCTCTACTATTCAAGTGGAGTATATAGCTACTTTAGATGCTTGTAAAGAGGAAATGTGGTTGAAAGGTCTACTTGATGAGATTGGAAGGACACAAGAGAAAGTGAATGTATTATGTGACAGTCAAAGTGTTATTCATTTGGCTACAAATCTAGCTTATCACAACAAGACTAAGCACATTGATGTAAGGTACCATTTTGTAAGACATGTGATCAATGGCAGTAAAGTAGCTCTCAAGAAGGTCCATACACAAGAGAATCATGCAAACATATTCATGAAGCCAGTTTTAGTAAAGAAGATGTGATGGTGTTTGGCTTCTCTTGGCTTGTAGAAGAGATGATGAATGGGCATGGGCAAAGAATCGTGCATACATATTCACGATGTCAATTCCAGTAGAGAATTTGCTATGGTGTTTGGATTCTCTTGGCTTGTAGAAGAGATGATGAATGGGCATGGGAAAGGGATTAGGAAAATTGTTGTCAAGGTGGAGATTATTAAAAATATGACAACAACTAATGTAAAAAATATAATTATCTGGGAAAATCTATTTTACCATTTAGTCAATTTTTATAACGAAAGGAAGTTATGTAACAGAATAGCCCTTATTAGTTCGTGATTGCCTAAGAGGCGATATGTAACTTGGAGAGTCATTTTGAGAAATATGTATTCCAATCCCTTGCCCTATGGAGGTTTTCTTGACACACTGTCAGGGTTTTACCAAGTAACTCCTTGTGTTAACTTGTGTGATTTCAGTTTCTCATTTTGTGAATTTATTTCTTGTTTTGAATGTTAAATGACTCTAAAATCATACAAAATACAGGATCGTATGAAAAAATATAGAAGAAGAGAAAAATGCGAGTTGTTCCACATGGTTAGAACTCATACTGGTTCAGATGACAAAAGTTACAAGTGCGTTTTTCAAGAGGAGGATGGTGACAAAAAAAGGGCCTCACTCTAACCAAAGAACTCATGGAAGTTGCAGGCGGTGCACGCAAAGCGAATATAAAAACTTTGGGTCCCCTGGTTTTTCCCTTATTAGAAGAAATTCTCTTCTTGGCTTCCTTGTTTTGTCAGAAAATTTTGAGAATGGACATGAAACCCTACATCCTCGACTTTAAATTGGTAGCTGAACATTTCTGTATGCACAAAGGAGGTTGAGTTGTGCTTGATGCATTGTAGAAGAATTTATCTTTTAGTGAACACAACATGGCACCTTCTCGGATGACCCTTCACAGGTTTGAAAATACATCCAGCAGTATGTTGTGGTAGGAGCTTGCATACCTTGAAGTGAAGGAGGGAAACAAGAAAGGTGGCATAGTATGGTAGGTTGATTTTGGCTCAGGATTCAAGTGCAACAATGCAATTTGGAAATCTCTGAGGACTATCAAAATTCCCTCTAAAAATCTATGGTTGGATTGTATTGATCACTACCCAGTAGAAATCCCAGATTTCGAGAAGATCAAAAATTGAAAGCAAGACAGTAAATCAAATTGCTAACTGCAAACTGATTTATCATTTATGTATTTTTTCCATCAGTGTTTGGTTGTGTATTTTCAATAAAAAACCTCGATGAGAAAATTTGTTCGAACCAAGTTATAAAAAGACGACTTTTCCGACTTGTAAAGGACCATAAACAATTGGGTAATATTTGTACTTTGCTTGCTCATAATAGACTGCTCAAGGTATATTTTTACTTTTTATTTTTCAAATGAGTAATGTATAAGTTATTTGTAAATTTTGATTAGTTTTGGATAATTTTGCGAGGTTGGTTTCTTATTTGTTTACAATAAATTAGTTAGAATTATGATTGAAGTTTTATATTTATTAAATTTTAAGTTTAATTTATTTACAAATTTTGATTAGTTTTGGATAGTTTTGCCAGGTTGGTTTGTTATTTCTGTATAATAAACTAGTTAGATAAGGCTGAAATTTATATTTATTAAATTTTGAGTTTAGATTTATTTAAATTTAAATTTATCTAGTTATAAGATAGATTAAAGTTTTTTTTTAGTTAAAATTTAAATAAAAATGTACAATGTGTCATTGTCAAAATCAACATATCTTATTTGATTTCACATGCATATTCATGCCATTAATGATCCATCTAGTCCATGTTCGTTATATCTTTCAGTCCCATTGAATAAGACCTATAAATGGAGACTCCTTCCTCCAAATAGATGAACATGGTAAAGTGTTATAACTTTTTATTTTCAATAAATTTTATAACAAAGTGAAAGATAATTGTCTATTTGTTATGGAAATATTAAAGAATTCATCCCAACCACTGATTCAACTAAATTTATATCAATCCTTGAATGAAGTCAATCAACTTTAAAAAAATATTGAAGATGAACATACCACTATGTCAACTTCATATGAAATTAGACAATATACAGATAATTAAATAAGAAAATAAACTTTTAAAAAATATTGAAGTTAGACTTACCACTTATCCAATGTAAACTCCAACAATTTGATCTAAAACTCACACAATATGCAAACATTGAGATAAGCCAATAAACTTTAAAAGAATCTTGAAGATGGGCTTACCATTAATCCAATGTAAAATAAAAGAACATAAAATTAACACAATATGCAAACATTGAGATAAGCCAATAAACTTTAAAAGAATCTTCAAGATGGGCTTACCATTAATCCAATGTAAAATAAAAGAACATAATGCTCTCCAACCCACTATAGTAGAGATGTTGTAATGTCATGTTTAACATTTTGACTAGTTCAAAATAAAATAAAATAAAAAACAAAAAAACATAAATGAATAATTATAATTATAATTAATAATTATTTATCAACCCCTCTCTATTTTAATTCTAGATCTACCAAGCATAGAGAGAGAACAAATCTCTTTTCTCTAAAGGGGTTTGCATCTCAACAAATTTAATCTCTCCTGTAACATATCCAGATGTTATTAAACAATTTTACTTAGTCAAATTATATCAAAACAAAAATTATCCAGATGTTATGTAAACATTTTTACTTGGTCAAATTATATAAAAACAAAAATTAAATTTAAATCAAAATAAAATAAAATAAATAATTATTGATAATTAAATCAGCCTAGATCCATCTTAACTTAGAATCTATCTAATCCCTATAGAAATCAAATCTATAAAATTGTAAATATTTTTCACTATATTCTATTATTTATAAAATTAAACAATTTTTTTATATAAATATTTAGATACAATATATTACCATGATCAAGCTACTTGTCATTCTTTTCTAATAAGATGATGATATTGTAAAACTATTTATAATATTTACAAGTTCTTAGACATTTATGCAAAAATTATGAATTCATTATTAATGTTAGTGGGAAGTTTGTATAATTTCACATTGTTGAAAAAGTTCAATCTTATAAATATAGACCTGAAATTCAATGCTCATTTAAACTAAAATTATAGTGGAAGATGAGAATCATTGATAATTGAAAATTTTATTTAAAAATTAAAATTCCAAAATAATTAGAACTTATAATTTTAAAATTAGTTTTAATTGTAAAAATAATTTCTTATTCTATTAATTAAAAATGAATATTTACTCTATGTTAAAAGTCATGATTAGACATCTTAAATATAAAAGTTAAATTTGAAAAGACATTCACCACAAGCTGAAAAAATTGATTAAATTTGAAAAGGCAATGACCACAATTTTAAAAAAAATTGGAGTAAAGATTTATAAGTTTAACTTAATTTAAAAAATGATAATTTAATTAAAAAAATTAATAATAATAATATTTGAAATTTTAATAAGTAAAAAAAATTGACCTAGTGACTTCCCAACTAACAAAAATACTTAACATCAAAACCTAAGCCAAAATTAAAATTAATACCCATACTCCTTCCCTAGCATTATGAAACTATAAATATATCCGATGGGGGATGAATATATTTTAAGGTAACGTATCCGATCGGGAAGTCGAAGTCACTTACTAATGGTCGCGCTCGAAGTCGTAGCGGACTCTGTAATGAACTTGAGTAGGGAGGGTAGGCCAACCTTTAGTAGATTTAGATGGTATGGTGGATAAAGTCAAAAGCGTAGCGAGGTTTTAAGTGCGATCTCAATTATATAATGACTAATTAGTCAAATTAGCTGGCAGAATTTTTTATTTTTAAAATTTGTTAAGGACGAATATATTTTAATTTAAAATATATTAAAATATGAATTTATTTAATTTTATAATAATTTTTTTTTTTATAGTATATCATGTTCATAAATATATTTTTTATAAGATATTATTTTAATTATTTTTTAAATTTTTATAATTTATAAGAAAAAATATAATAATTTAATATATTTTTATTATTATGATGATGGTGGTTAATGTTCAATGAAACCAAACTTTGGTGTATCAGACCTAAAGAAAACAAATTATTTAGTTTGATTTAAGATTTTAATCCTATGCTCAAAAAGCTTGGAGAGAAGCCTCCCGAGCTCACTATAATTTTGACATCGAAAAAGGCTAGGAAGGTCAATATTGCAACAAAGATTATGAAACTGAGATCTAATGTGGTTGTATGCAGGGGACTCTACGAGGAAGTGATTTTCATCCTTGATGTTCATATTCTCACACATATGGCAGATCCTTTCCATCCATGGTGTTTTAGGAACTACCCAACGACCCGTTTCACTATGGAGCTTATGAGAGTTCGTTGTAATCTTCGCTATATTAATTTTCTTATTTGCGCTAGTTAAAACCGAGAGATACTTTTGATCTTATAGGGTGGGGCTGATGACCTCCTTATAATATCTTAATTTTCTTCTAGTTTCTAAATCTTTCTCACACCACATTTTTCTTTGAACTTAGAAGTAACAATATTTTTAATGTTATTAATGTTTTGCAATGCAACATTCTCGTCGATCTCTCAATGGTTTAACCAGTCCCTCGTGCCTTTATACCAACCTCATTTGAGCCTTAGGCGGTTTTGGCTGGAATTTAAAGCTAGCTTAGGATGTCTATGGTCTCCTATGTTATTGAGTTTGTGCTTGTACAACAGAAGCCTAGTCATAGCTAGGCTCTTGATTGGTGAAAAACTCACTTCTATAAAGAGAGTAGGATATGGTGTATAGCTTTTAATTTTGAGGTTATACGTTATAAAACGCTTCTGGATTTGCACAATCTTTCTCCAAGATTCTCTAGAGATGTTGCAACCCCAAACCTCACATCCATATAAGATAACAAGAGTGACTAAAGTTTCAAAGAAGTTTCAAAGAGGAACTTTTTTAATCTTAATAATAGAGATTTTAAAAACATTTAATATATTTATTAAGAAAGACTAACATATATTAATCTTGAAAACATTATCACTATTATTTATGCGGATAAATAAAATGAATATATTTACTCTTATTAAAATAATAAATTATTGACTATAAAATGAATATGTATTATTATATAATTACTTTATATTTTTTAAATTACTTGTGTAAAAAATAATAGTAAATTTTTTTTAGTATATTAATATTTTATAATATTTTATTAATTTTATTTAAAATTATTGATTAATTTTTTATCATAAAAGTTTGGTTGGATTTTTTAAAATTTAAAAATACAAAATGCTACATAGTTAAGATTATATCTCAATATTTTAAATCTATGTGTATCTATTTTTTTTAAAGATAAATATGGCATTGAAGGAGAGGAGTGATTGTATTAAAATAATGTTATTCATTTTTCTTCCATGATACATCACTTTAGAAGTTTATTAATACTTGTGAATTTTAATATAATGATAAGTATTAATTTCTATAATATAATTATTTTTCATATTTTATTATCTTTATTATATTTGGAAATCTCTTAATTCAAAAAAAACTAATATGGTTTCATTATATTTAATTATAATAATAGCAATTTGGTTATATATATATATATATATATATATATATATATTTGGCATTTTTCTTAGTTATTGATAAATATTAAAGCATCAACGTAAATAAGTTAAATTTTATGGAAGGAGTTGATTATGTGATTTTTTTTGGGGAATTAAATTATAGCATTGTACTTGTAGATAGATCATTTTCCATTCAACATTGAAATTAAAAGTGACCTAAACTCAATTTAAATACAAAAAAAAATGTAAATAAATCAAATAATTATCTATATTTTTATTAAATAATAATTTATTAATTATAAACTAAATATATATTACAATCTATGGTTTTTAAAATTATTTTATATTTTTATTAAAAAATAATTTATTAATTGTAAAATAAATATATGTAATTTTAAAATTTTAAAATTATTTTATGTAACAAAATTAATAATAACTTTCAAACTATTATATTTAAATATTAATTTTTGTATAATTTTCAGCACGAAAAAAGCTATATTTCTATTATATTTATATAGGGGAAATTTGTACAACATAAGATTGTTGGAGATCACATGATATAGCTGATATTTGAGAATCAAGCCAATATCAGTGGGATGGTCAATAAAAATGCCAATATAACAGATCTTCATTAGATTGGTCATATAGTTCAACATTAGAATAGACAAAATATAAGGCTGTAATCTGACCCAAACGCAGAATATTGAAAAGTATTATTCAAAAAGGAATTTTATTTAGTGGGTACCAGATACATACCAGATTGACGGCAATGAGAAAAGGGAGTTATGTACCCGGCATGCAAAATTCCTGAATCTGGAAAGTTTTGTTGTCCACTGTTATCTGCATCATCCAGACTTCATGTTGAGATGAAAGACCTCTCTTTGATAGGGCATCTTCCATCCTGTTTTTTTCCCTGTCAATGTGGATAATTGAGAATTCCTTCCTGTGGCTCCATAAAGCCTCAATCATGTTCAGCCATCCTATTAGGTTGATATTTTTTATGACATGTTTTGACCGAACATGGTCGATAATGACTTTTGAATCTCCAAAATTTTGAAGCTTTTGTATGTCTAGAAAATCACAAAAAGATAGAATACCAGCAAGAGCCATAGCCTCTGCTTTATTATTGGATCCAGCACCTCCATTCCAATATATTTTGATCTATTATCCTTCTACAGGGATAATCTAAACTCCGCAAGCGCATATTCTGTGTTGTGTCGCCCCATCAAAAAAGGCACGTGGAATCTCCGTAGGATCCCTTGGTAGAGTCCTCCTCCCACTTCTGTCTCTGGAATGTTTAGTCAAACCTAGCGCGTTGTGCAGACAAAGGATAGATTCAAAAACTGTAAAATGACTTTCCCTTTTTGAGTTGAATATTGATGCATTCCGCCATTTCCATATGGCCCATATGGCCAACAAAGGAATGGGCCTCCAATCAATGTTCATGTCACCCCACCATCTAAAAGCTTCTGAAATGGAAGGGAAGGAGATTCTGTTGAGTCCAAAATGGGCAGCTAGATTCTGCCAAATCATCTGAGATTGAGGATAGAGAAGAAAAATGTGTAAATTGTTCTCTATATTTGATCTACAAAGGGGACATATGGCTGGCCCACTCCAATTTCTCTTTTGAAGATTTTCCCATGTGAGATTCTTGTTGTGGAAAACCAACCAAGCAAATATTATGATCTTCAGGGGGCAGTCTGTTTTCCATAAGGATGTTGGGAAGATGAGAGCCATTTGTTCAGATTCGGAATGAAGGAGTTGTTGATAAATGTGCCTAACATAAACCGAAGAAGTTCCATCGTGCCCCTTCCATATAAGGAAATCCACGTCCGTGGAACGAAAAATACCATAGTCCCACATTGTCGAAATGATAACGTTCCATTGATGTCCTGGATCATCATTTAGACTCAAATCACATGCTGATTTCCATATTGGAATGGCACCCTCCCATTTGCGAATGGCCTTGTCCCAGAAAAAAATACCCCTGCTGTGCAAAGCCCTTAGTAACTGAGAAGAAATGGGAATCTTCCCATCCCCACCCGCAAATACATCCAAACCAATAATAATATTTTTTCTGGACTGAAATTTCCAAATCGGGTTTTGTTAAAAGAAGAGCTCTATTTTCCGGAAACTTCTCCAAATAGCAGATCCCGGAGAAGATCCAATGGAGCTCTGTCTATACCAGAAAGACATGTCTTTATTATCCATATACTTAGACCTTATGGCATTGCTCCAAAGAGAATCCCCCATAATAGCTTTCCACATGGATTTACAAAGTAGAGCTTTTCGGAACAAATTTAAGTCCATAATGCCCCAGCCTCCCATCTTTTTTGGTCGAGCCAGCATCACAAGTTTTGTCAAATGATATTTTTTTTGTTCTTTGTGACCTCCCCAAATGAAATTAGTAGTCATTCTATTTAGACTGTTGATAATGGATGCAGGAATGTAGAAGAGATGTGCCCAATAGACCATAATTTGCACCAGCACAGCCTGGGTCAAAATCGCACGACCACCAATGGACAGAAATTTGTATTCCCATCTGGCGATTTTCTTATAAAAACGGTCGGGAATCCATGACCAATCGGTAGCAGAATATCCAACAGATTTCAGGTTGAAGCCCAAGTATATCAGCCCCAGCTTGATAGGTATTGCTTTAATATTGAATAGTTGAGAAAGGAAGGAGATGAGATCCCCATTGCTATTCTCGACATGAAAAGACGATTTTCCTTCATTGACACACATCCCGGTGGTTCTTTGAAACTTCCCCAAAATTCCATGTAAACATATCCATGATGCTCTGCATAGCATAGTCGATAGTAGGATGTCATCGACAAATAGACTATGGGAAATGTAAATGCCCTTGCTAATAGGGAGTGGCTGGCATTTATTTTGTAGAATCTCCCTTTTTATATGTAGACTCAAAGAGTCCATGACAAGAATGAAGAGTAGAGGAGACAAAGAACAGCCTTGCCGCAAACCCCTGGCAGCCTTGAAGAAGGGAGTTGGGATTCCATTTATGAGGATGGCGAAATTTTACCATACCCACAAAATCGAGACACTGACCTTTAGCCAATGTACAGAAAACCGATTACTTTTATGATTTTTATACTTGTTATTAACTTTAAATTACTAATTAATGCCTTTAGAACTCTAAATTTATTAAATATTTTTTCTACGGATTCTAAATTTATTAATTAAATTTCATCATAAAATTTTTAACTTGATTGTTTAGAGTAAAAATGCAGAATGCTACATAGTTAAGATTATAACCCATTCAATATAAAATATCGAATTATTCAAAGATAAATATAACATTGAGGGGGCGTCACGAGGGAAATTTATTGATCTCTCCTGGATGATAGATCATAATGCTACAATGTATAGGTTTTTTGGATAACAAAAAAATGTCATAGGAGATTTTTCTAATTCCCCTAAGATAGATGGAGTTGATAATAGGAGCAGCTCTGTGTTGATGCAAGCTTTGAACCTGGGTTGATGGGTGGGCTGTGAAGTGTAGCAATTGTTGAGCGCGGGTGGATGTGGAGCGAACAGGGACAGTGAACGACTCAGGAGATTGCTTAATTATCGTCAGTTGTGCATTTACAGAGATCATTTCAGTGAATTAGGGTTTCCAACGGACTGAACGCAAGTATGGGGGAAAGTCAGGGGAGGGGAGAGATCCCCTCCTATAAGGCTGCTATGGCCGGCAGCTCAGGGAAGGATTCAGGCCAAAGAGGGACGGGCAAGGAAACCCCTGTGCTGGGGAACAAATGGCAAGCTAGGTTAGTTAATCGATGCCTTCCGAGGGCGCAGAAAAAACCCCGCTATGTGATTCCAAACAACAAGCTGGAAGATTACTGTAGCTATATGCGTGACCACGCTTTAATTTGTAAGTTTATCGGATACTGGCCCTCTGAACGGGATCTTACACGCTGGATTTATCAACGGTGGCATCCATTAGGGCATATAGATCTCAAATTGGGGGCGAAAGGTTTTTTTACCGTCATCTTTGCGAATTTGGAGGATAAGAATAGGGTTTTCGAGGAGGGGCCTCATTTTATGAATAACGCGGGTCTGTTCATCCGATATTGGGAAGATAGGTACAATCCTGATGAAGAGAAAATTAAGTCAGCTCCGATCTGGGTCAGGTTATTTGGTTTACCGGATGAATTTTGGGAACCTGACATTCTGGAAGGTATTGGAAACTCGATTGGTACTTTTGTGAAGGTAGCAGAGCCGACGAAACGGGGTAAATACACTTCTTATGCCAGGATTTGCGTATATATGGATATATCAGAACCCTTACCGGAAACAATTGAACTCGAATATCATGATGAGGTATGGCAGCAGCCTCTCGATTATGAACATATACCGTTTCGGTGTCGACGTTGCCATATATATGGTCATATCGCACAGGATTGCCCGCAAATTCGACCTGTGGAAGCAGTAAGGACAGAGGTGGTAGGAAAGGGCAACATGGGCGAAACACGAGTAGACAAAGGAAAAGCTGTGGGCGGGGAGGATAGTGATTTCCAGGTAGTGCAACGGAGGAGGAAATCAAACCCTGGGACATCGAAACCTGTGGTGAAGGAACCCATTACCACCACGGAATGTCAGAACACGTTCAATGTCCTCCAAGAGAGGGAAGAGGACTCTGAGGGAACGACGAAGGAACCGGTGATTACGGGCAGTGCCCCAATGGAGATTATTAAGGATGGGAAGCGCAAAAGTAGGAGTCCTAGTCGAGAGCCGGATGAGGAAGTGGAAGTACGCATGGATGCTCTTGAAGCACATGAAATAAGGAGTATGGACTCCACCAATGAAGCGGGGTTGGAGGAAGAACAAGTCTTGAAAAAATTACTTACTGAATGGAAGAAACTGGACGAGAGATTCATCCCTGAGAAGGAGAAGCAGTTATACAAGGAAACGTTTCAGCGATATAAGGAGAAGAAGGTAGGATTATTGGAGAATCGGCTTGACCAACTAGGAAACCAAGAAATTCAAAATTTGGGAGGTGAAGGAAAAGGTAAAGGTGGCAGGAAAAAAGGGAGACGAACACTAAATGAGTCGATTCAAGCAGTTGGGGAGATTCTCGTGAATTCCGGACGGGTCATACCTCTATTTGAGGTATTTTTACAAACTCCTAAAAAGTTATAAATGATTGTGTTAAGTTGGAATCTTAGAGGGTTAAACAGTAGAGGTAAACAGCGTTATTTGCAAGATCGGATAAGGAAAGAGAAGCCAAGTATTGTGGTAATTCAGGAAACAAAAATGGAGAGTCAGCAGGTGGAAACATTGCTAAATAAATTGAAAATTGGATACGAGGTTATGGCGTTAGATGCTGTGGCAACAACAGGGGGTTTAGCGATTTTGTGGAACCCGGAAGAGGTTGTTTTTGATCACTGGTTTAGCATGCCTAGAATTCTCTCAGGTGTATTTCGTTTAGTAGGGATGGGGGAACGCATTCTGTTTACAGGAGTCTATGGTCCCCATAATTATAGAGACCGACAATTTTTTTTGAGAAATGTACATACCATGAGAAGTTTTCTTCCGCATATCCCGTGGATTGTTGGAGGGGATTTCAACATTATACGGCATTTAGGCGAAAAACGAGGGGGAGTAAGGAGGGAAGATCAGACTATGGAAGAGTTCAATGATCTAATTCGAGACCTGCGGCTGGTGGATATTCAGACAACAAATGGGATTTTTACCTGGAACAATCGAAGAGGGGGTTCAAATCAAATTGCTTCGAGGTTGGATAGATTCTTACTGTCAGAGTCAATTTTAAACCGGGATGTATTTATTGAGGCCAACATTCTCCCCTGTCTTGGATCTGATCACTGGCCCATACGTTTGGATATTGATATAAAACAGGTGAAAGGGAGGAAGCCTTTTCGTTTTGAATCTTTTTGGCTTAGAGATCCCCAATTTATAAAGAAAGTTGAGAGTTGGTGGCAACGGAGTGACTGCAGGGGTAATGGAAAGATGCATACGGTTCAGTTGAAGCTCAAAGAACTGAAAAAGTACATAAAAGAATGGAATAGGCAGGAATTCGGGAATATCTTTGAGGAGAAGTTAAAACTCGAAGGTGCGATGGCGGACCTCCAGCAAAAAATTATTTTAGAAGGACGGGATGAAGGAAAAATCCAAGAGGAAGGTAGCCTTATAAGTCAGTTAGAAGAGCGAAGAAAGCAGGAGGAGATATTGTGGAGGCAGAAATCGCGGATTAGATGGCTCAGGGAAGGGGAAAGGAATACAAAGTTTTTTCACCAGGCCATGATTCAACGCCGGCATCGAAACAGAATTTTTTCAATCAAAAACGCTCAGGGGGAAAGAGTAGTTGAACAAAAGGATATCGAAAAAACGGTGGTGGATTATTTCAAGGGCATATTAACTGAAAACCAAAGTAATCGTGGCGAGGCTATTCAAAAGATCCGCAGTGAGATTCCACGGCTAGTAACTGATGAACAAAATAAAGCACTCATGCGGGCAGTTACCCTAGAAGAATTAAGTGAAGTTGTAATGGGGATGAGTACAAATAAAGCCCCAGGGCCCGATGGCTTTACAGTGGAGTTTTTTCAGGCCAGCTGGTATTTTCTTGGTAATGATATATTGGAAGCGGTTGAGGAATCACGTATACGACAGAGGATATGGCCCGGGCTTAACGCGACATTTCTAACTTTAATTCCTAAGAGCAACATCGCTGAGGAACCACAGGGATACCGCCCTATTGCACTGTGTAATGTAATATATAAGATAATTTCTACACTTATAGTAAAGCGGCTGAAACCTTTGTTATCCAGCCTCATCGCCCCTGAACAAACTGGCTTTGTAGAAGGCAGACAAATACTGGATGGCATTGTGGTAACTCAGGAGGTTATACATTCACTGAAGACAAGAAAGCAGAAAGGGCTGTTAATGAAATTGGACCTAGCTAAAGCATATGATCGGCTGAGTTGGGAATATCTTAGGGAGGTATTGCGGGCGTTTGGTTTTGGGAATCGATGGATCACATGGATTGGTAATATGATATCAACCCCTAATTTTTCGATCTTGGTGAATGGTAATCCTACAGATCTATTCAAGGCTACTAGGGGCATTCGACAGGGGGACCCAATGTCGCCATTTTTATTCATTCTGGCTATGGAAGGATTAAGCAGACTTATTAAAAAAGAAGTCAGGGATGGGCGCATAAAAGGGCTTAAGCTATGGGGCAATAATTTAACGATTACACATCAACAGTTTGTGGACGATCTGATGTTGTTTGGCGAAGCTTCGCTAAGGGAGGTCCGTAGTTTTCAGCGAGCTCTCCAACTTTTTGGGAATGCATCAAGTATGGAGATAAACAAGGATAAGTCTTGTACATTTATTTTTAACTCGCCTGAAGTTGTTAAATCACACTTAACCAGAGTCTTAGGGTTTAGGCAGGGTGTTTTACCCACGAAATATCTGGGCATGCAATTAGATATGAACCCCCATCGTATTGCAAATTGGCAGTATTTAGTGGAAAAATTACGAAAACGAATAGCCAACTGGTCGTTTAGACTTTTGAATTTGGCTAGTAAGGTTGTTTTGTTGAAATCGGTTCTATCAGCTATTCCTATATATTCTCTATCCCTTATGGCAGCCCCAAAAGGGATCTTTTCGAAAATTAGAGAACTTATGGGTAAATTTCTCTGGGGTGGCCCGACACAGCAAAAGAAATGGACTTTAGTCTCTTGGCAAAATGTTATAAAACGCAAAGATGCAGGGGGACTGGGGGTTAGAGATCCTGAAATTGTTAATAAAGTTCTCGGAGCGAAGTTATGGTGGCGCTGGGTTCAGGGGGGCATGGATGTCTGGAAAAACATTTGGAATACGAAATATGGAATGCCCCAGTCCATAGAAGGACGCCTACGTATTGATGCAGTTCCAAGGGGGTCAGCAATTTGGGATCTAGCTAGTGCAAACCGTGATTTAGTAAGGAGTCTTGCTTTCTGGGAGATTAGGGATGGCAGATTAGCCTGGTTTTGGGAGGAAAGATGGCAACAGCGGGACTACATGCATGAAATCCCTCAGTTGCAATTAGTTCAACAAGGGGCACAAAGAGCAGGCCTGAAGTATGTCAGGGAGTATTGGATGCTTGGAGCAGAGAACGACTTATGGAGAGCCTGGAAGAAACCAGAAGATTTCGATAATACTATTCCTCAAGAGGTTGGCCAGCTGTTCATTCAGGAATTAGATTCTAGAAAAGTTAAAATTAGAGATGGTCAGGATATTCTTCGATGGGGGAAGGAAACGAAGGGTATGTTTACAACCAAAGAAGCATATGAGTGGGTGACAAGGATAGAACGAGTGGCGGATCAAGTGGAGTGGAAAAAGATTTGGCAAAGTAACTGGTGGCCTAAACTGACCTACTTCGTTTGGTTGTTGTGTAGAGGACGGTTATTAACATGGGACAATATCCAGAAGAGAGGTATGAATGGGCCATCCAAATGCTACCTCTGTAATAAAGAAGCTGAGACTCAGGAGCATATTATGAATAGATGCCTTTACATCCGTGGGCTGTGGGAGGAGATCAGGGTGTTATTTGGGAAGACAAATAGGGACCCTGAAAATCATAGGAATACAGTACTCCAATGGGGCACAGGCAATTTTCAAAGTAAGGTGGTTCGGAGGTTATGGACGTTGGCTGTGGGGTTTATACTGTGGGAAACATGGAAAGAGCGTAACAGACGAATCTTCCACGACAAGCGCAGGGACGAATCGAGCATTTGGGAGGTAATCTGCAGGTCAATCAAGGAAACAGTCTTATCTGAGGTTTGGGATGATCAGGATTGGCAACTGAGTCCGGAGGAGCAGCGGATATTATTGAAACTTAATCTGGATAAATCAATGCTCTATCCGCATACAAGGAAGCAACCCCTAGGTGGAGGGCAGAGTCCCAAACATTTTAGTTTGCCAGGCGAGGGAAGGATAAAACTTAATTTTGATGGTGCATCGAAAGGTAACCCAGGCCAGGCAGGTATGGGTGGTATTTTTCGGGACAGCAATGGTTATACAAGATGGCTATATGCGGAGTTCGGAGGTGATATGACGAATAATGAGGCCGAGTTGTGGGCTGTTTACCAGGGATTACGTATAGCAATAAGGAATGGATATTCGAATCTGGAGATAGTGGGTGACTCAAGGCTGGTGATTGATATGCTGGGAAAGTTACGCGACGGTAAGTGTTGGGATCATGTTGCTAAAAGCTGGCGGACTGCAGCCATAATAAAAGATGTAGAAGAGTTGTTACGGGGGATCGAGTACACGACTATTTCCCATGTTTTACGTGATGGCAATAGGGCGGCCGACCATCTGGCCAATTGGGGCAGTGGCGGAGGGGATAGGCGAATAGATGGAAGTTGGAGGCTCGCTGAGACCGATCCCCGATGGGCAGGGTTAGCAGATATCTTGAACCAGGACTTACATGATGCGACGACGCCAACGCGGAATCAATAACTCCATACCACTTATGGTAAGAACGGACATCTGTACTACCGGTCATGATGTTGGGGAGAGTAGACAGGGTCGTGTGAACGGAATTCATACCCACCTCGCTTGGAGTCATAACCATACTGTCCCATTGCTCAGTTCAAGGAGAGGATGGGACTGTGGTTTGAGAAGGAAAGGACGCTTCGTCAGAATGACGGTGAGTGAATCCAATTATGGTAACACACTTGGATTGCGAATTAATGACCATCTTAAATGGCAATACAACTATAGGAACCCAAGGTGGTGGTTCGATCATCTCTTAAAACTTGCATGCATGCGACTGAATTAGCATTCGAGACCATTTGTGAATTCTCGAGCGGAGAAGAGTTGGCAGAGGCTCCTGGTGATAACAGGCATAGAGGATATGGCGGAGGGTCAGGACACGGTTAGAGGCACTCGGATGCAGAGGATGGAGCATAGACGGGAAATGAAGGGTAAGGGCCAGGTAGAGGAGGCCTTTCGCAACATTATGCTGAATATCTCAGACGACTCGGACACGGAGTTTGACATAGGTGATTACTTGGTGGAGGACGAACCCCGGTGCAGACAAGCAGGTGGGGATAGACGGGGAAAAGCGCAGCGGAAGGCAGATGAAAATCGGGATGCAGAGCAGGAGTCGGAGGAAGAGCCGGGAAGTTATGATAGAAGTCGACGAGGTCGGAGACGGGGAGGGTCTGTACAGAAGGCGGAAGGTGCCAGTCAGCGGGGCAGAGGGAGAGGTAGAGGCCGAAGAGGCCGAGGGGGTAGGTCAGTACACGATGAGAATGAGGAAGAATTGGGTAGTGAAGCCAGAGGCAAAAAACGCGGCAAGAGAGATATCAGAAAGAGACTTCAGGAAGCTGAAGCGGCATATCACCAGCGTACGAGTCCAAACATTCGTAGGATCATTGATCACCTGGAAGAGGAAGCATTGCAGGAGCAATCTGAGTCAGAGATGGAGGATTGGGAGACATTTCTGCCTGACCCAGGACATACGAGAGGCCGGATGACGTTATATAAACAATCTCTGCATGTCTATTGGGGCATGAAACGACTCCTTGCTAAAGCACTTGAACAAGTTGCTATGGAAATGGTAGAGAAGGCTCAGGATACATCTGTACTGAAGAAAGAGATGCAGAATCTTCAAGTCACCTTAATGATGCAAAACAAGAAGATGGATGAGCTCTTGAAATACCTTCAAGCCAGTGGAACGGGTGCTAAGATGGAGAATGAGACCAATCTGGAGGTCCACAGCTAGCTGCAGCGGGAGTAGCCGGAAAGAGGTTTTTGCTTGTAGTTTTTCTCTATATATACTAGTTTTATATGTATAAAGACATACTCTGTTTTATGGTAGGAAAGGTAGTTGGCTGGGTAGTGTGGGAAACAAGACTACTGGGTTTATATTTTTGGATATCAGGCTATATCGCATGGGTAGAAAAGCTGAAGTTATTCTATTTTTGGATGGGAATTAAGAACCTCAGGTGGTCAAGATACCCGGTTTCCCTTCGGGGCGGGTTGAGACCGGCCCACATGTTTCCTGTTTATGTTCTTTAAATTTCAGTAATAGATATGATGAATCCTGCCTTTACTTACAAAAAAAAAAAAGATCATAATGCTACATGATATAAAGGCTACCTAAACCATCCAATCTAAGGTGTATGTAGATGGTTGGAGACTGTTTGCTGGTGTTTCTGTGAATTTTTGACTGATGGATATGGCATTGACTTGATGTACGAAATGAGGATCCGTAATCAATATAATTTAAGAGTATAGACCTTCTAATGGTTAGATTTACCTGTATATATATTATTATATTGTGTGTTGTATTTAGTTTTATATATTTAATAATTATGAGTATGCATTGGTTTATAAGAATTAATAATTATGAGTAAGAAGTTAAAAAATATAGAGAAAATTAGAATATATATATGTTGTTATAAATTTTAACAATTAGATGTATGAATATGATTTATGTGATGTTTTTTTGATGGTGAAGGGTGTACAATTAAGGGATTCTATATAATAGGTTATTGGTTCCTATTTTTTAATTGTTCACTTATAAAAAAATTATGTGATGTTTTTTTTGTGTTCGAAAGAATTATTCAAGATTGGATATTGCATCGATTTTTATGAGTGAACTTAATTGAAAGGAATTTTTTGATCCTTCGATTGGATTCGAAAGAGTTATTTAATGTTGGATATTGCATTGATTCCTATGAGTGAACTTAATTGAAAGGAATTTTTTGGTCTGTCAATTGGAGATGTCAAGGTTGGATATTGCATTGATTCCTATGAGTGCACTTAATTGAAAATTATTTTTTGGTCGGTCGATTGGAGCTGTCAAGGTTGGATATTGCATTCATTCCTATGAGTGAATTTAATTGAAAGGAATTTTTTGATCGGTTGATTGGAGTTGTCGCTTTAATGGGTGGGTAGTGTCACTTTATTAATGGGTGGAGTTGTCGCTTTATTAATGGGTGGGGCAGTGTCGCTTTATTAATGGGTGGGGCAGATTATGTCATCCGTCCAATAATGTCTTTGGTTAAATTGGAGGAGTGGCATATATCGTCTCTGCTCATTAATGTATGTGTTAAATTGGAAGAATGACATATACCGTTCCTGCTCATCAATGCGATATTGCATTAATTCCTAGGAGAGAACTTAATTAAAAATAATTTTTCAGTCGGTCAGTTGGAGCTATCGCTTTATTAATAAGTAGGGCAGTATATGTCATCCATCCAATAATGTATTTGGTTAAATTGGAGGAATGACAATAATATATTTAGTTAAATTAGAAAAGTAACATATATATTGTTACTACTAATTAATAGAACTATAATTCTATAATTATTGGTTACCATAAAAACACACTACCTAAAAATCTGAAATTGGTGTTTTCTATCTCATTCAAGTATTTCAAGTGTTTTTTTCACCTTCTAATAAAAAATAAATAATATAATTAAGTTGTTTTAAATCATACATCAATAAAAACTTAAAATTCCAAAAAAATTCCTACCAAATTTAAACGAAAATCACTGGAATAGTTTCCGGAAAAGGCAAAAATGTATCGTTTACTCCAATGGATCCAATTATACTGATCCCAATGTACACACCCGGTCGGGTACTGTGAATTCATAAAAAAATATTGATCGATCTTTTGGTTTAATGTACTTCAAGAATTGTGTTGGAGTCGTATGGCCATAGTACGCGGATATAGTCAATGGCCAGCTATATTCAATATAATTTTTAGAATCCATATTGTTTACATAAAGCGTCGAGGCTGGATCAGATGATTTAATTTTTGGAAATATATTCACCAATTTCCGAACTGGTTGCTCGGTCGGCTCATTGTTTAGTGTTGTATTGTCATTGAGTGTTGAGTTGCACTTTTCAATGAAAAGAAATGATATTTTAATGGAGTCGTTTATTGAGGTGGATGAATTGTTTAGATGACTAAAAGTGGCTGGATTCCGAAAAAAAAAATTCAAAAAATCTTGTAGAAGTAATGTTTGTATCTTGTTTTTGATGGTGGAAATAGATTTAGCACCATCAAAAACTTCTACGGCACCTAAAATTATGAAGTTTGATAGCTTTTACATAGATTTACAAAAATCCTTGCCAGATCTTTCCAAAATATGGCCGGAATTTTCACAACTTTCAGGGCAAAAAAACATAATCGTTAGACTAAGGCACAAAAAATAGTTTATGAGACCATTAGTTCCTTGTTTTTCGCCTTTTGTAATTCAATCTTTTTCTTATTCAAATTGATGATGAGCTGGCCCAACCTTCCAACAATCCCCTCGCGGAAAAGACAATGCCAAGAAACCAATGCTAACATATTCCCATAATTTTCTCAAATGTCTTTGAATGCATCACATTCCAAAATGAAATGTTTTTTCGATTCCATTGCCCCAGACGTGCAAAATGTACACACCCATTATTCCAAGCTTCTTTAGGTCTTTTCCATTGTCCTATTTCACATCAATGTTGATGCGAGTTGGTCCTTAATTTAGCAATAAGAACCTTTGCCCTCCATGAAATGCTAGCTCCAATAAACTCTTTTTGTTGTAGATCACACCTAGGGTTGAATTCCTCAATGTAGTACTTCTTCTTTCTACCAACTCTTTTCCACATACCTTTCTACAAAACTTCTTTATAACAAAATTCTTTAGCTCCTTGCTATTTGTGGGACTGGCATTGAGGTAGATATTCCATTTTTGCATCTAGGATGAATGACCATGAATTCTCCATCTTTTATGCTTTCTAGAATATGCAGTTATTGTTTTCGGTGTGTTTAAGAGGAGTGACAAGTTGACAGTTGCATGCACTACGTTTTTTTGTGAATTTAAAACATTTAAGGAAGGACATCGTGGGTTAATCGGTAGATGCAATTTTTTGTCAGCATTTTAGGTTTGTGCAGAGGTTTGTTTTGAATCTAGTAGTGTCGTATTGGTTCAACATACTCAAAAGTTCAAAGTTGTGTTTTGAATCTAGAACAAGTGATGTAATGATTCATTGCACTCATAGATTTAATCCATTCTGAGCTAGTGTATTGATCCTAGTAGCGGCTTAGTCTAGAGTTTTCATCAAGCTTTATCCTTCATTTTTAAAAGTGCATGAAGTATGTTTGGGTTTGCATAATTGTTTTGGACACTAGGCTTTTCATTCAAGCATTTTCTTTTTTTTGGTTATTGTATGCATTCAAATATGGTGAAGGAAGAGACACTCCTTTCTACAGAAATAGTGGTGAGGGGAATAGAAAGATCTAGTCCCAAGTTAGGGTATCATTACCTGATTAGCAATGCTCTCTATTTATTAGCCAATCATGTTCTCTTGCTAATAGTTATGCAGAAGTAAAAACCCTAGGAAAGTATGATTTATGGATCTTATGGGAACAACCCATGATTTATTTAATAAGAATTCTATCCATATTTGGGCTTATAGGTTTTATTCTTCTTGTTAGCTTCGTCTCCACTCGAAGGCCCATTTATGTGGTAGATTTTGCATGTTATAAGCCCTCTGAGTAATTTGGGGGTAACCAAAGAGTATTTCATGGAACATTGTAATAAATATGGCCTATTTGATGATGTAAGCTTAAGGTTTCAGAAGAAAATATTAGAGAAATCTGGGCGTATGTTTTGGGAGCTATGTTGGCTTCCTCACCTTGCCTCACATTGAAGGAAGCTTGTGTAGAAGCAGAGATGGTGATGTTTGGAGCCCTGAATGAGATCTTTGAGAAATGTAAAATCAGGCCAAAGGATATTAGTATCATAGTAGTAAATTGCAGCTTTTTAAACTCAACTCCATCTCTTTCTGCCATGACTGTCAACCATTACAAGATGAGAGAAAACATTCTGAGCTTCAACCTTGGGGAATGGGCTGTAGTGCAGGAATCATAGTAGTGGATCTAGTCAAAGACATGTTGAAATTACATGGGAGTTCATATGCAATAGTTGTGAGCACTGAAAAACATTAGATTCAATTGGTACTATGGCACCAATAGATCAATGCTCCTACCCAATTGCTTGTTTTGCATGGGGGTGCAGCCATTCTTCTATCCAACAAGAGAAAAGATAGAAGAAGAGAAAAATACGAGCTGTTCCACATAGTTGGAACTAATACAGGATCAGATGACAGAAGTTACAAGTGTGTTTTTCAAGAGGAGGATGGTGACAACAAAAGGGGCCTCACCCTATCTCCTTACACTCTAGCCGAAGAGAATTAGGTTGCTTTTAGGATTAAAGAAGGCATTTTCGGTATTCAGAAAGATGTCATTGTCAGTTCCTTCGGTACAGTCCAGTGTCGAAGCAAGAGGAATGGGAATGGAAATAGAGGATGTGGAACTAGAGTAGAGTGACGCTCTTCCAGAGGTGGAAAGAGAGACACTCTTCCAGGAAAAACAATCTAATTTCGTTAATCATTTTCTTGTTAAATTCATTTTTGTGCTAGTTTTGAACTTCTAGGTTCTAAGTTTTGTAAATATGGGAACCATGATAATATAAAAGTCCTTTTAGAAAAAAAGAAAAGAAATTTAAGCGAAATGGGTAGCACATCTCACCTGTGGTCACTGCAATTACATAATTTTTTTTGGAATAAGAATTATTTTCTAAAGTAAACAACCTTGAATTCACCAACCAATTTCTAGATTGTGCATGTGAAATCCCAAGCACACCGTCTATGATCTCAGATTGTGGCTTGTGAATAAAATTATCAATCATTGAATGCTTCAAATCACCGTCTGAGTCCCCATAATTTTCCATTTTGGGGTAAAAGCAACACCAATGACATTGATTTTGGCGAAAGATTTGATAGATTAAAGGCACATCTAATCCATCATATTGATTAAAAGAAGGCGACACAAAAGTGACATTACTCCATGATTAATCTACAAGAATTAAATATTTCCTTACACTCTAGTTGAAGCTCCATCACATATTTCTGTCCTTCTTCAGTGTTACTAAATTCTTTTGTTCCCTCTTTTACAACATCATAATATAATATAATCATAATAAAAGAATAAAAAATACTTATATATTAATAATATATATTAAAATTTTGTATAATAAATATCAAAATTTTTACTACACATTCACTTTAAATAAAAAAAATAAATTATTATTCTAATATTTTTATAGATTTATTTTTTAAAATCCAATAAAACTTAGTTTTATAATAAATTAACTTAGAAACCAATGAAAAATCAATTTAGGGATTAGAATCTTTCTTTTTTCATTTAAGATGGGATTTAGAAAACTTTAAATGACATGATAGTTGCAGTGCCACATGTCAAAAATACTTATATATTAATAATATATATTAAGATTTTGTATAATAAATATTAATTTTTTATTATAAATTAATTTAAAAAACATTTAAATATAAAAAATATAAATTTTAATCTAATATTTTTATAGATTTAATTTTTTAAACCCAATAAAACTTAATTTATGATAAATTAATTTAAAAACCAATGAAAAATCAAAACATCTCAAAATTTAGAGATTAGAATCTTTCTTTTGTAATTTAAGATGAGATTTACAAAACTTTAAAGAACTACACACTTCCTAGCAAATTCCATGAATGTTGTCAATTTTTATTTGGAGGGAGGGGGACGAAAATACATAGATATTATTGGTCAAATCTACCCAACCAAACCCATCATAGGAACATCTTCCTGTAATTAAACTTATATTTTTGAAATTGAAAATAAATTTTTAAAAATTTAAAAATTGAATTTCTAATTTTAATAGTGGATGAATAATTTTATGTGGTTTAAAATGAAAGTTTTAGAAAAGAAAATAAAAATAAAAATAAATAAATAAATTTCTAATTCCCAAGTATCCTCATAAATTAATTAATTATCCAATTTTTTTTTCCAAATTTATGGATTTTTCCATAATCAATATTTTCTTTTCCAAAAAAAAGTTGTCATTACCTTTTACTAACCATGGAAACTGTTGATTTAAAAAACAAAAATTAAAGCAGCAATGCTGATTATTTTCATAATACTACCATAGATTATTTATTTGCCCATGAATTAAGATAAATATAAATTTAAAGATAAATAAATAGTTTGTTACAATAAATAATTAAAAAATATATATATTTTATTTATATCCTATATATACATTATTTAATATAAAGATACTAGACATTGTAATTTCTACTCCTTATTTGGTCTTATAAGCTAAAGATGGAATAAACTGTACACAAACACATTTCAATAAACTCTTAAATTTTGTAACAAATGATGATGTTCGACTAATATTTCATCCAAATTTATCTATGCACCTATCTCTATTTTGCTCCAAGATTACCTCTGTTACTTCCCTTTCTCATATTCAAATGTGTTTCATTATTAAATTTATGAATTTGCTCAAGCATTCAATAAAAGACAGGTATTAAACAACAACATTGCATAATACACTTGCTTAATGAGTAACCTATAAATTATACAATTTCATTGTAAAGTAATTCAATATCAAATTACTAGAAATTATAATTTATTTGCAAATTTTGATTAGTTTTGGATTATTTTGCAATTTTGGTTTGTTATTTGTTTATAATAAATTAGCTAAGTTTATTAGGTTTGAAGTTTATATTTATTAAATTTTAAGTTTGATTTATTTGCAAATTTTGATTAGTTTTGGATAACAATACGAGGTTGGTTTGATATTTCTTTATAATACATTAGTTAGATTTATTAAGTTTGAAGTTTATGTTTATTAAATTTAGAGCTTAGATTTATTTTAAATTTAAATTTATCAAGCTAATAGATTAAAGTAAAAGTTGTTTTTTTCTAAGTTAAAAATTTAAATAAAGATTTACATTTTAGAGGTTTAGTTGAGATTTGATTGAGTTGATTAGATTGATTTTTGATTTGATATGCTTTAAATGAATTTGATTTTTAAATTAGAAAACACCATTCAGAACACCTCTTCAATTGAAAATAAGTCTATGTTTTTATGTCATTATCATTTTTAAATTTTTTTAAGCATCTCACATCTGGGTTGTTAGCATTTTTTTCCAACCAAGTAAACCTTTGTTGATTTGTAGAGGATTATAGACAATTGGGTAATATTTGTACTTTGCTTATTCGTAATAGACTTCTCAAAAGACACCCTTGCTGATTTGTAGATGATCATAGACAACTATGTAATATTTGTACTTTGCTTATTCGCAATAGACTGTATCAACATTATATAGAAAAAAAAAATACAGTAATTTAAATTTAAAAATTTAAATTGGAAAATGTGAATTATAAATAAAATATTTTAATGTCAACTATGTATATAATACATAAAACAAGTGAAAATAGGAGAATTCTTATAGTTAAAGCATTTTTTAGTGTGTTGGTCAAAACCGATATCTATGAGATCTGTACATGTTATTAATTTGTTGATGTAAATATTATTTTCTTATTTTTAAATGTAATTTTACTTAACAACATTTCCTTCATACTTAACTGTAAATCACCTCTTAATGCAATGATGAATTATTCACTATAAAATAACTAGCAATTGCATTAGATGTTGCAAAGGAAATGTCGTAAGGCGAAAACAAATGGAGAAAGAGCATGGATGAAGACATATGTGATATGTTAGAATTTGAGTGAGAGAAATAACATGGTGTTAAAAGTAAAGTGAACTCCTCTTTCACTATCCTATTGATTTGAGTTGCAATATGTCAATTGAGGGAATGCTCAATAGTTTCAACATTGTACTTGTAGCCAATCAATGTGTTTTTGCTTCACCTGATACCATATTTTTTATACCTTGTACATCCTCTCCCATGAATACTCCTACTAACTATTATTTCTTTCTCTTTGTTGAATTTTCATACAAATGTACCAATTCAAATAACCAGGATGTCAGAGTGATATCATCGACTACCACTTGTTTTTTGGTCTACAATTCTCTTTAAGAGGTTTTGAGAATAACCAACAAACCAGAGTGACAACAACTTGTTTTGGCTTTCGATATTTCCTTCACCAACTTCAAGATTTCCAACTGACTTAACCTCAAACTTTAACAATCAACATAGAGAGTGATATTCTATTTTCTCCTCTAGTGTACATTGTAGTGTTGGATCACAACTTGTACCTATTGTATATTCACAACTTGTACCTATTGTATATCCTTTTTCTAGCTCTAAATGTGTAAATGTGTGTCGTTGAACATTATCAACAAATCCCTTAACACTACTCTTTCAATGTTTTAATCTGCATTTCTCTTCACTTTAATTCTTGTGCATTAGATTGCTTACCCCTATTTTATTTAACCATTGTTTGGTTTACCTTAGTCTAATAATATCACATAGATAATAAGTGTGGTATCTAAGAACATCACTTTGGGAAGGTTGTACCTGCGAGGAGAATATGGTGAATATGGAGGCTGGTTAGTTGTACAAGCCTTTGGCAACAAGTGGTTAAACAAAACCAACTATTAATAGAGGATTGAATCAGGCATAGGAATATACCTACTACAAATGCTTCTATTATCTAAAGAGATTTAGTTCATCTAAAGGGCTTTAGTTTTGGTTTATACCCTTCTAGGGAACTGGCTAGCCTGGCAATTTGGAAATATATGGTTGGTGAATGTAGGTATGGATCCTTGATTCATATTTAGAATTTCTTATAATCTAACTTAAAGATATATAAAAAAATTCTCTATTTATAGCTATATACATTTTCTTAATTAAAATTGTGTATATATTTTTTAATTTAATTTTAAAAACTCATTAAAAACAATTTCAAGTACTAGAATTTTTCTTTATCTTTTACACAACACTTGTCACTCTATTGAGAGAAGGAATTTCAAATAAAAAGTGTAGGTTTGGGAGGTGACAGAGAGAAACATAAAAACATAGGACAAGTGCATATAAATTGTAGAGTCAAGAAATTCTAATAACAACCTTTTCCCCTCTAGAGTTATACCAATCGATGTAGTACCATGTAAAACTGAATGAGTTGAGCAATCCTTACAATACCATCTAAGAAATACATTAAGTTAAAACTACAATCTAACCATTCTTCTAGACCATAATAACAATACCTTCAGATTCTCACATCTTCCCTCCTTGAATAAATTTAACCTGTCTTAAACTAAAAAAGTATTTAGTGTAAGTACCAGGAATTGCATGTGATGGTGATGGTGGTGGCAGTGCTTCGTCAGGGTGAGCTTCCTCCTGTCGCTCCAATGAGCAATCTAATTCCGAGGAACCATCTAATTTCATCAAGCATGGACTAGTCCTAAAAGGTAAATCACCCACAAATTCGACCCCCTGAAACCCCCAAAGCATGTTGTGCTATAGATATTAAAAAAAGGATAAATAGTGTCCACACAAGGACCCACATATTTCTCTGAAGAATATTATTATGAAGAAAAAAACCCCGTTTATTCAAACATTTTGGTGATATTTCAAAAACTTCAGAGGTCTAATGCGTCCAACAATTTTTAGTTACATTGAGTTCATACACATAGTTTTGCAATCACCTCAGATGGATATGATTTTTTTCATCCTCAAGCACCTATTTTGGCCCTAGGTTTAGGATTTGAGGAAAAACGAAACCCAAAAGGAATTGCATGGTTGTAATGATTAAATGATGAAAAGAATTTCAGGGATGGGATGAAGATCTTGGGGTGCTTGAGCGGGACTTCATCAACCGCATTCTTAGTACAAAAATTTCATATGATGGTGATGGTGGTAGCTGTGCTTCGTCGGGGAAAGTTTCCTCCTGCTCCTTCAATGAGCAATCTAATGCCCATAAACCATGTAATGCATCGGGCATGGATTAGTCCTAAAAGGTAAAGCACCCACGAGATTCAATCCCCTAACACATTTAAAGTGTTTTTGTGCTACACATATAAGAAAAAGATAAATAATGTCTACACAAGGACCCAAATATTTCCCTAAAGCAAATCCTTATGATGAAAAAAGCCTTTTTTAATAAAAAATTGTGGTGAGATTGAAAAAACTTCAGAGGTCTAATGCATCCTACATTCAGTTCATACACAGAGTTTTGCAATCACCTTAGATGGAAATGATTTTTTTCATCCCCAAGCACCTATTTGAGCCCTAGGTTTAGGATTTGAGAAAACAACGAAACCCTAGAAAGGGAATTTCATGGCTAGAATGATTAAATTCCCAGAAATAATTTACAAGGATGAGATGAATAGGTTGTGGCACTAAGTCCACTGGTGGTGAAGGAGGCAAGCAATCATCCCTCCATATCAAGGCCTTACCCATGGCTCGTTACCATAACCAACTTCTAGCGCAACGTTTATTGTTACCAACTTTTAATGCGTTCTCCACCACCTATGATGATCCAATGGAAGAATTGTTTTTAATCGTCCAACACATTGGATCAATGGTCCAAGAAAGGATATTTTTTTCCAAAGGGATGCCTTATGACATAAAAAGTTAATTTAATTTTGAAATATTGTGATCGTAAATTAATTTTAATCAAAATTTAAAGGAAATAAATATTTTAAATTATAAATGTTTTGATCATATAAATTGATTTTTTCAAATAATAGTATCATTAAATTCCATCCACTTAAAATTTATTGTTTAAAATACACACACACACATATAGGCATAGTCTAACTCTTAGACGAAATGACCTTTTTCACAACCATTTGTCTCGTTAATTTTAATTGAAATCCAATTAAAATTTTTAAAAACTCGAGTTTAAATTGTTTAATCTGCATAATTCGAGTGCCTCAGAGGTTTTTCAAGGTGATGAATCCATTTATGCATTCAAAAATGTATTTTAAACAACAAAAAATCTTGAAATTGTATTGTCAGATTTTGGTGAATTCCGATGAAAAAGGTCTATCGTTTACTCTAATTGATCCAATTATATTGATCCCAATGTACACACTTGGTCGCATACTTTGAATTCAAAGAAATTTATTGATCGCTCTTTTGGTTAAATGGACTTCAAGATCTGTCTTGGAGTCATATGGCCATGGTATGTGGATATAGTCGACGACCAACTATATTCAATACAATTCTAGAAGTCATATTGTTTACATAAGGCAACCAATATTTCAACCCTATAGAGTTATTAATACTCTTAGAGGATAGATTCAGGTAATACATCCATGGATCATACATCGGCATATCATGGGTCACATGATGTAACATACATACTCAAATCACATTCAATGCGTAACGTTAGGTGGATCTTGAATGCTGCCACATTTTCATCGCAATTTACTCTTCCTAGCCTCCTCAATTAACTCCAATTTACCGTATTCGCCCTCATCTTAGTTGCAACTAAATCCTCCGACCTGTGCTTGAAATCCTCTTATATGTGCTTGAAAGTCTCTAGCTTTATGGTTCGAGCTTCATTAGCAAAAGCGAAATCTAGCTTCATTGGCAGCAGTAAAATCCAGGATGTCCAATATTTTAAGCTTGAACGTTTTCTCCTCTTCTCCGATAGGTACATCTCTCCTAAAATCCATGATATTTCTCAATGTTGATTGTAAATTATGCAAGGAGAAAGTTATAAATGTATTCCAACCATGTTTTTTTTCCTTTAATATACCGAAGGACTTGAGAAAGCTGGATGATTTTTATACCAATCAGTTGTTCAATTATCTGTCAGTATTGTTCTAGTTCAAGAAGTTGATAGTCAATTGATCTATGGCATATGACATAGGGATATAGGGATATAAGGCCCTCAGGAACTGGATTAAAAAATAGAGTAACTAGGCCCAATTATTGTTGGTGGTTTGTGTACTCATAGCACCCACCCATCCCCACAGTCCGCAAATGTCATATGTAAATTGATCCTATTTTTAGAAGGAACATCCTTGTACCCAGGGTCTTTCCAAGAAAAAATATAAAGTGTACAATGAATGTTTCTACCTTATTACAACCCAACTAGTTTCTCTTCACAACTTGAATAAAATTTTAGGCATTAAAATCCCTCTTATACATGGAGGAACTGTGCCAATAGTCTATTGAATCTTTGCGACGATGGCCAACACACATGCCTCCATTGTGCCAAAACACCTCACCCATATGAAAATTGGGCAAATGGAGTTTAGATGAGAGATGTTTTCTTTGAATCTGGACTATAACTCTTCTTTATTATTGCCATAAATGCCTTTGTGACCTCTCCATAGGTAGGAGGCATTTTCTTTGTTTGTTCAATATCATACCATTTTGGATTCAAGGCATCTGATGAAAGGTGTTTTTAGTTTGCTGCATTTCCCATGTATAAATTTTTGTAATTGTAGATATAGGTTGGATCTCTTGTATATGTAATGGCTCAATTTTCTCAGACAATCAATGTTTCAAATATTTGACCTAACCATGGGCTACCTGCAATGGTAATATTTTTCGTGGATCAACTCACATGATGGTTCAATGAAATTGATACGTATAACAAATTGGGGGCATCCCTGTCATAAGGGGCACATCCAAATTATATTCAAGGACGCTATCTAGACCGTAGATCCCCTAAACAAGTTCGATTGTAGGTATAGACCTTGTGGGAGTCAATTGCAAGTTTCTATTACACCTTTACAAATCGAAATGGAGTAAATGAGGATGACAGAATCTATCATATTTCTACTTTTAAAGAAGAATGTTGCCATGGTCCCAATACAATATGCCCAAAGGTTTTGATTATGAAAAAATTAAAACTGAGAACAGTCTGTCATGCTGGCTACAACTGACAAGTATTATCGAAAAAAAGGTCCAACATAGATGATGGAAATAACCCCATGCATTTAAGTTTCTTTGATTTGTGTGGCTATAATGTAAATATGAAGGAATCAAAACCATAAGGATTACCACTGTGATAAACACAAACTAGATTATGGAACAAAAGAGTAATCCTTACTGCTATCGGGAACCTTATCGGAGAAGAATAAAAAAAATCATTTGTAGTAACCAGGTTAGATTATTGTCATGGCTTTAATTCGATTTTATAATGTCATGGCTTTAATTTGATAAAACCATAAATTTCATGTCCAAAGACTCTCAATCAAATTTGGGTTTCATTTCAATTCTTAGTAAATTTATGCCTGATGTTTTAAGTTTGCTGGTGGAATGAGGTATTTCATTCATCTTTTGATTACATGTAAGATTTTTTGTTGCAAAGGATGATAAATCTAAGGTATTCGATTAGAAGAAATAGTGAATTTAAACTTCTGGCAGCAAAAGGCATTTTTGGAATTTCATTCAACATTTTAAAGTGAATATTGCAGAATTTGGTTTAAATTTAAGTGCGCTGAATCTTTTTTCACCGGTTGTACATGTAGCTCTGCACTATAGTTTTTCTGCCCTTCAGTATTTCACCTTACAAAACACTGACATGGCCTTTTCATTAATAAAATCAATTAAATATTTCAGAGTATATAACCTCCATTCTCACATAATTGCTTATGTACCAGATATTGTGGTTAAGGATATTTTAACACAAAATGGGCCGGATGGTAAAAGAGGCAAATGAATTGCCATCATCCTTGAGTATGACATGGAAATCAAGCCAACAAAACTTATCAAAGGACAGAAATTAGCCAAATTGATGGCTGAATCTAACTTTAATTCTTTGGATATCAACTTTGTAGCTGCATTGGATGATCAAGAGGAACAGGCGACTCCACAATTAGATGAGGCTTTCATGACCTCACACTGGTATGCAAGCCTTATTTATGTTTTATTTAATTTAAATGCTCCTCTTGGTCTGACTAAGACAAAGGCTAGATTTTTGAAGTTAAAAGCAGTAAAATTTTGCATCACAGATAATGTTTTATATTGGAAATATGTTGGTGGTATTCTACTAAAGTGTTTGTTGAAAGATGATGCAGAAAGAACAATGCAAGAATTCCATGAAGGTGACTACGGTGGCCATGTGTACTGGAAAACCACTGCTAATAAGATCCTTAGAGTTGGTTTTTACTGGCTTCCCTTTTACCAGATGTTAATAAGAAGGTAACCTCCTACCATAAATACCAAATATTTGAAGGAAAGATAAATCTGTTACCTTTACCTTTGAAACCCATATTTGTTGAAATTTCTTTCCAACAATGGGGATTGGATTTCATTGGAGAAATCCATCCACCATCTTCTGCCCAACATAAATGGATCATCACTGCTACTGAATACTTCACCAAATGGATTGAGGTCACAACATCTAGAGTAGCCACGGATGTTGTTATCATCAAATTCTTAGAAACCAATATCCTGTCTAGATTAGGTTGTCCAAACAAGCTCATTACAGATAATGCTACAGGTTTTACAGCTAAGAAAATGATAGATTTCTGCAATAAATACCATATCACTTTGGGACATTCAACTTCTTATTACCCACAGGGTAATGGGTTGGTTGAATCCTCAAATAAGAGTCTGGTAAACATTATTAAGAAGTTGTTAGAAGAGAACAAAAATTCATGGAACAACAAGTTGATAAATGCACTTTGGGTTGATCGGCTCACCACAAAGAAATTAATTGGCATATCACCATACCAGTTTGTTTATGGAATGGATGCTATTTTTCCATCCTCTTTGGGAGTTCCAGACATGAAGATAATTCAGGAATTGCAGGTTGAACCAAATGACATCCAAAGGAGAATTGATCAGGCAATCCAATTGCAACAATCCAGGGAAGAAGTTTATGATAAGGCTCAGGTCATCCAGGAGAATATTAAGAAGGTTTTTGATAGAAGAACCAAAGCAGGTGATTTCACCTTGGGTGATAAAGTCTTAAAGTGGGATTCCAGAAGAGAGGACAAAGGAAAGCATGGCAAATTCAACAATCTATGGACAGGCCCTTATGCCATTTATGCTTTCAGAGGACATAATGCATTTTTTCTCCAATATCTAGATGGGACAGAGATGACTGGTGGACCTATGAATGGGAGAATGATGAAGCACTTCTTAGAAGTTTTTCTAGCATTAATCATTGTAAATATCATTGTCTTTATTATTTTGATTAGGTGACCTATTAAGAGAAGTTGAAACCCGTAGAGAAGGCCCCAAGCTTCCATTGATATGTTACCATAAGTACTGCAACAAAGGAAATCAGGTGTGGATATTGCTGAAATGGAACACTCAAGGCTACTGATCAAATGTTCTTGGCACCTCATAGGGAGAGAGCCATCCCCAACTGGAGCCATTGTAAGGGTCATAAAATTTATAGGATCTCAAGGTATTTGAGTATTGTATCTCAAGAATCTTATTTTGTAAATACTTGTCAATCTTCCAATGATTTCCAAATAAAAGGAAAAAAATAGAAGAAAAAATGTAAAGAGGGTATAAATAACAAAAAGAGACAACACAAAAATATTAAAAAAAAATTGAAAAATAGAACCCCATCAAAAGAAAAACAAAAAAGGAATAATATTGAAAGTGTTGCAAGTCTAAATGCCACTACTAATAGACAGTTTTCTTAATTATTGTAAAATAAAGATTGTGTGCAACTTGTTCAAGATGCGACAATGTATAGCTTTTTGTTTAATCATACAGTGTAATCCTGATTAAACTTCTTTAAATTTCTATAAGTTAGGTTAGAAAATAAATATTTCCCCAACAGTTTAATCTGGGTAAATCAGTAGTTAGGTAGAAAATGACATTGATTCAATTGTTTAATCTGAACCAATAAGAGAAATAATGGATAGGTTAGATCTAAGTTTTTTATTCTGTATAAAAGAAAATAACGTGGCTTTGCTAGTCTAAGTGCACCCTTTAGAAAAAATAGAATGTTAGTTTTAGTTATGGGTAGGTAGCTTAGATGGTTTGATAAATATTTTCCTATGTCATTTTTTATCCAAAGTTGTAATCATATGCTAAAAGGCAAATATATGCGATGGGATAAAGTGTTTTTCATGTCTTATTCCTAAAATTTTATCCTAAGTCCTAAACACAAAGAATAAAGCACATATGATGACAAATCTCTTTTGTCATATGCAGTTAATCCACAACACAGTCAGAGGCATCAGGATCTATTCCCTCTCATCATCCACAGCCCATGTCGTTCTTCGGCTCCCCTTCCCTATCATTCCTTTGCTGTCGTGGGGGAGGGGGGGGGTGGGTCTTTGAAAAGGTTTTTTCCCCATCGGGCCCCATCCCTTATGTGGTAGCTCCTCACGATTTCGCACCCCCCCATTGCGAAACCACTTACCATTCACTACCCCCTCTGAAACCACCATCCCCTTGCCTACTTTACCACGCCCCACCACGACTCCTCTGCCACTCTCCTCCCACCATGTCACCTATCCGTTAGCCAATTGTATGCACTCACGGAAAATAAATAACCGTTCAGCATTAATTTCATATTTCCTGGGTAACCGTTCCAAAATTAACGGTCCCACACCATTTCCAACGGGACTCTCATTGAATTGTTTAAAAGTTTTGAAACTGACACTTTCCTCCCTTTTCATTGCTTATCCTCTACAAATTGATAGATTCTACATAGCACCTGCTTTCAGAACATTTCTCGTGATTAGACCAAGACAAAAAGTTGACAGTTGACAGTCCTTTTGTTTCTTTCACCTGACAATTCATTATCCAAATTGTTTCTTCGTAAGCTCCTCTTTTAATTCCTTCTTGTCTTTCACCCAATTCCTCTCATTTTTCACTGATACAATCATGCCTCCGAAGACCAAAACTCAAGATAAGCATGTTAATTAATTAATCCCTCCCTCTGTAGTTTAGATCATATCCCTTTGGCCGACAGGGACTATAGGATTAGTGAAACCCAATGTGATTGTGATTTTTTGGAGCTATATTGTTGGTTAGAAGACAATCATGCAGATAAAACTGATGAAATTGCGCTCTCGGAGTCCAATATTCCCCATTACATCTTCCCCTTGACCTTCCAAGCCCCTGAGTTCACCAGAAAATGTCTAACATGCTATGTCCCTGCCCAAAGAGCTATCATAGCCCCATCCGATGACATTCTCTTTGCAATTACTACCTAGTCCATTGACAAAATAATGTTGGCTCCCATTGTGGAAAATAATACTACTTTCTCCTCAAAAGCCCTCACCCAACTTTATTAGAAGCTGGATTTCGCCACCAGAGCCAAAATCTTTGAGATCTTCTTGCCTGAGAATGCCCAATTACCTAAAAAGAATCCTCCATAGCCTTCCTCCATCTTCCCTGATCAAGCTAAACAAATTATATCCATGATTTCTTATATTTTGGGTTATTATTCTAATCAGTGGGTAGATGATGTAGAAATTCCCATTGTAGATCAACAGATTATGCAATAGACTAAAGAAAAATACAAGATCTACTTCTACAACAAACTTTGCGGAAGCTTAATCGAATTGAGCAAGATCAATGAGAACACTTATAACTAAGAATGAGAAATCAATCACACATAACATAGAAGAAATAACCCGGGGAAAGCCTCAGCCTAAAACCCCAATCTCTGTATTATCATACAAGTGGAAATCTTGTTCAAGTTACAAAAAGAATCAGCTCTCAAGCTATCCTGCTCTCTCTGCAATCAAACAATATTGCTCACAGATTGAATAGACATAGTATATGTCCTCCTCATGCCCTCCAAGCCTCCTATTCCCTTACGCAGTTTTTCCTGGGGTCCAGTGCTTCCACAAGTGTGAATTCCCACCTCACACTGCTCACTTGGCTCATAAATAACTGCACAAACCTAAAGGAGATAAATCCTTCTGCATGGATGAGTTTCCTTTATAGGAAAAATCCATCCAACTGATAGTACATTGTTCCTCCTCTGATCTCAACTGGGTCTCTGTATGAACTGACATGCATGAGTTATTTATGAGAGAATATTCAGTTATCTGAAGTGTAGTAGTTACATGCATGCAAGCATTAACTAACTGAACTCACAATTAATTCAACAAACTGTTTGAATTAATCTAACTGGACTTGACTCAGTTAACTAAGCCAACTAATTACAACTCATAGTTACAACTCATCCTTATGCTTTAACTGATGGATAAATTCCTCAATTAATGGAGAAACTGTTGCATGTCCCCATGTAGGCTTCATGTTTGATTTTCCTTAACTAATTAACTCAAGATGAATTAATTAATTATTTTATAAACATCTGCTAAGATCAAATTCGAATTTTACTTCACTATTTTAGTTTAGGGACTGACTAAAATAGGAAGGTATCCCGAACGACTAAAAATAGAAATGCTATTTTTAGCACTTCCATTTTTCATTCCTTGTTGCTCAGTCCAGCACTGGTACCTGAAATGTTATTTATAGTAGTGCTATTTTTAGCATTTCTTGTTTCCATTTTCAACACTCCCTCTCAACAATAAAGGATTCAACTCGAACCCGATCCTGAACCTTTGGAATGTTCTGCATGCAACACTTCTTCCAAGTGTGGTCACTCCAGCAACTATAGAAACAAAAAAACTCCCAGCTGACCTCTCTGTTGGGCTATAAATATACTCTAATGCTGAAGGTCCCTCTTCCACTGACAAGTGCTCCCTCTCTGACCTCTGAGCTTCTGCAGCATCTCCATGCATCTTTCACTATTGAACACCCCTCTGTGCCATATTGTACTGGTGCAACACTCCTGTGCCTCTCGCATTGTTGCAGCTTGCTAGATCTACACCGTCTTGGGACTCTTGCACTATAGCTCTCTCTACCGCTCCATCCGCATCTATCTCTACCCACTCAGCCAGTCCTACTAATCCTCATCGGGGCTCCCGTAGCAAGGTCTAATCAAAGAGGCTAGGTACCTCAAAGATCCTGCCCCTATTTCATCCTTCTTGGGACTGTCACTCCACATCGCCCCACCTCCTACCTGCAGGTATGGATGTATGTGATCCCTTTGCCCAGTTGGCTTGAAATTTCCCCCTACTGGAGGTCTCTGCATGAGTAGATGTCTCTACTCGATCTCCTCTCGGCTTCTTTAGTTGTGGTTGCGCCACAACCTCCTAAAGCTGCTTCACCAATTGTGGCTCCTCCAAAATTGTCTGAGACTTCTTCTGGCGTTGCATGTTGAGAGGTAATTTACTCTCCCTCTTAACCACCATGTCTCTATCAGTTGCCTTGCTCCTCAAGGCTTTGCATGCATCTTGAACCTCAAGAGCATACAGGTTCTTAACTCATGAACCAATTTGCTTCACCTGTTTCGTGGTGATGTGTCGAAGGAAAATCTTTCCCTTACTGAAGACTATGTCATAGCCTTTGTCTTCCAGCATTGCAATCGACACCAAATTTTTCCTCAGTCCTGGTACATAGTTGACATTGGTCAAGGTAATGTGAGCTCCATGTTCCCTCTGAAAAACAATCTTTCCTATACCTGAGACACTATATTGTTCATCATTACCCATCGCTATGAGTATCTGGAGATCTTTCTCCTCCAAGGTACTGAACAAACTCTTATCGCCGGTCATGTGGAAAGAAGTTCCACTGTCAAGAAACCAACCACTTCCCACCATGGATGAAACCATGCATGTGAAAAGTGTGAAATCCAACTCGAACTATGATGGCAGTGCCTCACCTTCTGCTCCTTCCATGGATCCCTTCTTAGATTTCCTCACTGGACAATTTGTAGCAAAATGGCCCACTTCATGACAACGAAAGCATCACACTTTCAATTTGTCAACCTTCTTCCCACCATAGGAAGAACTCGATTTGGGATGAGAATCCTTCTCCTTCCCTTGCTTTGCCTTACTCGCTAAGGCACAATTTTATTCATCCTCCTTGGATGGAGAAGATCCATCTTTGGTGCTTCTTCTTATCTCCTCCTAGATCAGATCTGACCAACGTCGTTCCCAATCTGGCAGTTTTTCTCTTCCATTAACCGATTCTTGGTAGCTATGCCAACTCTTAGGAAGACTGAGGAGTGAAAGACTCACCATGTCATCATCAGCGGTAATGATCCCTACACTTCCAAGCTCATCCCTACAGGTGGTGAGCTTGTTCAGATATATAAAGATCGTGTCGCCCTTTTCACACTTGATTTTCCGAAGCTTGTCTTTTAGTGCCAGCTTCCTATGATTGCTGCTATTCTGATATAGATCTTTCAATGTTTTCCTCATCGAAAACGGTGTCTCCTTCCTATGGAGGCTCGAAACAATGTGGTCTCGAACTCCCTCCAGGAGGATTCTCCTTGCTCTAGCCACACATTTCTTCCATTCCGCCAGTTGAGTAGCATCAGTAAGCTTAGGGACTTCTTAATCAATGAAGTCCTTTAGACCATTATCCTCTAATACTGCCTCCATGCGATCCTTCCAGGCTATATAATTTGAGTTGCCATCAAGGGCACACTCGAGTCTTAAACCACTGAACGCCATTGGTGAAATTGAGATGTGATAAGAACTCGATTTCTATATTCAGGAATCACAATCTGTGAACTTCTCCTTCTTGTATACTATTCTTCGCCTTGATCACCTTTGCTTCGATACCATGTAGAAATTCCCATTGTAGATCAACAGATTATGAAATAGACTAAAGCAAAATACAAGATCTACTTCTACAACAAACTTTGCGGAAGCTTAATCGAATTGAGCAAGATCAATGAGAACACATATAACTGAGAATGAGAAATCAATCACACATAACACAGAAGAAATAACCTGGGGAAAGCCTCAGTCTAAAACCCCAATCTCTGTATTATCATACAAGTGGAAATCTTGTTCAAGTTACAAAAGAATCAGCTCTCAAGCTATCCTGCTCTCTTTGCAATCAAACAATACTGCTCATAGACTGAATAGATATAGTATATGTCCTCCTCAAGCCCTCCAAGCCTCCTATTTCCTTGCACAGTTTTTCCTGGTGTCCAGTGCTTCCACAAGTGTGAATTCCCATGTCACACTACTCACTTGGCTCAGATTTAACTGCACAAACCTAAAGGAGATAAATCCTTCTACATGGATGAGTTTCCTTTATAGTAAAAATCCATCCAACTGATAGTACATTGTCCCTCCTCTGATCTCAACTGGGTCTCTATCTGAACTGACATGCATGAGTTTCCTATCGAAAATTTTGCATCATAGATAATGTTTTATATTGGAAAGATGTTGGTGGTATTCTACAAAAGTGTCTGTTGAAAGATGATGCAGAAAGAACAATGCAGGAATTCCATGAAGGTGACTATGGTGGCCATGTGTACTAGAAAACCATTGCTAATAAGATCCTTAGAGTTGGTTTTTACTGGCTTCCCTTTTCCAAGATGTTCATAAGAAGGTAACCTCCTACCATAAATGCCAAATATTTGAAGGAAAGATAAATTTGTTACCTTTACCTTTGAAACCCATATTTGTTGAAATTTCTTTCCAACAATGGGGATTGGATTTCATTGGAGAAATCCATCCACCATCTTCTGCCCAACATAAATGGATCATCACTGCTACTAAATACTTCACCAAATGGATTGAGGTCACAACCTCTAGACTAGCCACGGATGTTGTTATCATCAAATTCTTAGAAACCAATATCCTATCTAGATTAGGTTGTCCAAACAAGCTCATTACAGATAATGCTACAGGTTTTACAGCTAAGAAAATGATAGATTTCTGCAATAAATACCATATCACTTTGGGATCTTCAACTTCTAATTACTCATAGGGTAATGGGTTGGCTGAATCCTCAAATAAGAGTCTGGTAAACATTATTAAGAAGTTGTTAGAAGAGAACAAAAATTCATGGAACAACAAGTTGATAAATGCACTTTGGGTTGATCGGCTCACCACAAAGAAATTAATTTTCATATCACCATACCAGTTGGTTTATGGAATGGATGCTATTTTTCCATCCTCTTTGGGAGTTCCAGACATGAAGATAATTAAGGAATTGCAGGTTGAACCAAATGACATGCAAAGGAGAATTGATCAGGCAATCCAATTGCAACAACCCAGGGAAGAAGTTTATAATAAGGCTTAGGTCATCCATGAGAATATTAAGAAGGTTTTTGATAGAAGAACCAAAGCAGGTGATTTCACCTTGGGTGATAAAGTCTTAAAGTGGGATTCCAGAAGAGAGTACAAAGGAAATCCTGGCAAATTCAACAATCTATGGACATGCCCTTATGCCATTTATGCTTTCAGAGGACATAATGCATTTTTTTCTCCAATATCTAGATGGGACAGAGATGACTGGTGGACCTATGAATGGGAGAATGATGAAGCACTATTTCTCTAAGAAATAGAAGTTTTTCTAGCATTAATCATTGTAAATATCATTGTCTTTATTATTTTGATTAGGTGACCTATTAACAGAAGTTTATGCCCACAGAGAAGACCCCAAGCTTCCATTGATATGTTACCATAAGTACTGCAACAAAGGAATTCAGGTGTGGATATTGCTGGAATAGAACACTCAAGGCTACTGATCAAATTTTCTTGGCACCTCATAGGGAGAGTACCATCCCCAACTGGAGCCACTGTTAGGGTCATAAAATTAATAGGATCTCAAAGTATTTGAGTATTGTATCTCAAGAATCTTATTTTGTAAATACTTGTCAATCTTCTAATGATTTCCAAATAAAAGGAAAAAAATAGAAGAAAAAATGAAAAGAGGGTATAAATAACAAAAAGAGAAAAAACAAAAATATTAAAAAAAATGAAAAATAGAACCCCATCAAAAGAAAAACAAAAAAGGAATAATATTGAAAGTGTTGCAAGTCTAAATGCCACTACTAATATATAGTTTTCTTAATTATTGTAAAATAAAGATTCTGTGCAACTTGTTCAAGATGCCACAATGTATAGCTTTTTGTTTAATCATACAGTGTAATCATGATTAAACTTCTTTAAATTTCTATAAGTTAGGTTAGAAAATAAATATTTCCCCAACAGTTTAATCTGGGTAAATTAGTAGTTAGGTAGAAAATGACATTGATTCAATTGTTTAATCTGAACCAATAGGAGAAATAATGGATAGGTTAGATCTAAGTTTTTTTTCTGTATAAAAGAAAATAATGTGGCTTTGCTAGTCTAAGTGCACCCTTTAGAAAAAAAAGAATGTTAGTTTTAGTTATGAGTAGGTAGATTAGATGGTGATGAGCCCCAATTTTGGTACAATTTGGGCTCATTTTGGCCTATTATACTTGCTCAAACCATTCATTTTTTATTGCTTATGCATGCATTTCTTAGTTTGTTCATGTTGTTTGTAGGAAGAAGGGTAGGCACTCTATCTACGTGACTAATGCATTATGATTCCCGGTTTTGGCATTAAAAGGGAGCAAAAGACAACGAAAAAAGGAGACAAGGAGACAACGAGGTGGCACTGCTGGTTTTTAGGAGAGGATGTCCACGGTCTTGGGGCCATTCCTCGTGATTCCCACCAAGAACTCCGAGCTCCAATCCATCTCCCCTCTGAGCTTAGAAGCAGCCAGCTGTTCTACAGGAACAGCAGTTACAACTGTTCTACAGGAACAGCACTTATGACTGTCCTACAGGATCAGCAGTTAAACTCTAGTTGGACAGCCGAGCTCCTAAAATCAAGGACACTTGTTGGATAAATGTTTTGCATAAGTATATAGGCCGTAGCCTTTGATAGGTTGTTGAAACTTTCGCATTACTATTGTAATTTTGGAGCACAGCTCGGTGTTAGTTCTTGCTGTAAGCCAGTTTTGGCATAACATCAGATTATGAATAAAGAAGGCAGATTTTGATCTAGCTCTGAGTTTTCTTAAGGAGACTATAGCTCTCAGGTTAGGGCCCAGCCTGAGAGCCATAGATCCCCTCTGCTGTAGTGTTGTTTGCATTTCGTTTCAGCACTCTGAGTTTTCATTTTCACATGCAATTTGAATTACAGGTTGTTGAATTAGTCTTTTTCATGAGCATAGATAGGACTAGTTTATGGTTGAATTGCTTTCGGTTGTTTAGTTAGATTAGCAGAGGATAGATATAATCCATTGGAGCTCCAGCAAAAAGGTTGTTAAGGCTCACTGCCATCTCATTTGGGATTGGGGTGCAGTCCATGACTAACCACCAAAAATACGCATTTCTTTATTTCATGATTGCGGCAAACACAGTCACGTTATGTTAGATGCTTCCACATGATTCACACCTGCACCACACTCCTTTACCACAGCTTCATGCACATTCTCCTTCGCGTTTTGGATTGTTGTTCATTGAATTTACAAGCACAGGTAGTTTAGGTTAATGCATTTTCGGTTTGGTAACAGTCACAAGCATTTGTTTCACCTACACTACTTTCTCTCGTTCCATCACTTCATCCTCCATCTTGATCACGCATGCAAACACATCTTTGACCCCTACTCCGCTCTGTCATCTCCCAAAGTCTTTCACTCCTCACGTACTTCCATTCTCTAGCCCTTTCGTTGACCTAGCCCTCTATCTTCCAACCTACTCCCTACATTCACTCCCTATCCCCATTCCTCCACTTCTACAGCCATCACCAGCCTTATTCCTACCTTACACATCTCCCCCTACCATTCCATCACTCCTCCATCACTTCAAACACTCACGGTAGGTCATCCTGTAGCAGTTTGTAGACATCCTGTAGAAACCAGAGTATCCTGTAGGATCCCCTGCAGACATCCTGTAGGAGGCCACTCACTCGGTTTTTGAGCATCTGAATGCGAGGAACCTCTGTGGATGGATGCTAAGGATCCCTAGGGACCTCTCCTAGCCTCCCCAACCTGTCCCACGCTTTCCTTCCTTCTCCATCCCATCTGCACAACCAAACCCTAGTTAGCACAAAATCACAATCATTCCATTCACTTAAGGGAAAAATACAAAAACATGTCTTTTATGATGCAAGTAGCCTAGATCCATGCATTTCCACTTATTAGAGGTAACAGCAGCATTGGTAGAGGTTTCATTCACATTCTTTGCATTATAGAGGTTAGACTAGTTAAATTAGGGTTTCCTAGGTTTACATGCTTTGATTTGCTTTAAGTCCATCCTTTCAAGTAGAGTAGTTTTCCTTCGAGAATAGCTTCCGTCCATCAAATTAGAAAGCTTCTTCTGAGAGCCTATAGAAGTTGGCTTGAGCCCTAGCGGACTTGTGCCAGCTGACCAAGTGACAGCTGCGACAAGAGCTAGTACTTGTGCATATAGCACCGTCGCTTCCAAGTTTGTACGAACTACCAGGTTGATAAAATGAGAGACAGGAAGCCCCAGGAGTTGTAGCATTATTGCTACAATATTGGAGCTCACCATCTTTTTGGCGCCGTTGCCGGGGAAGCGTCAGAGTATTAGTAATTGTTGCTTTTCTTCTACTTTCGTACTCTTACTTCTGCTCAGTAGTTTATTTCATTTCCATTCTGCAAAAGTAGCATAGACATTTCCTGCTTTCATAGATTAGCATTTCCTGCTTTCATAGATTAGCATTTCTTGCTTTCATAGATTAGCATTTCCTGCTTTCATAGATTAGCATTTCCTGCTTTCCTAGATTAATATTTCCTGCTTTCCTAGAATTAGCTTTCCAATTCCGCAAATTTCATTTGAGCAATATAGTTAGTGTAGATCACTCTGTTTCAGTTTTGCAGGTACCAAAGAAAAAGCAAAAGCACAAAAAAAAAAGTCCTTTCCATTTCATGCCTCGTAGGAACCGAGATAGATCAGGCAAATTCCTACCAAACACCCCCACCACATCACTGAGTCACCCTTCTCTCTTCTTTGGTGACAGTGACCCAGAGGAACCTATAGGTGAACATCCTGAGATATACCAAGACCCTATAGAAGAAGAAGAGTTAGAGACCACTCCATCTGAAACCATGGCTGATAATAGAAGAGAAGATGAGAGAATAGAAGGAGCTTTCCCCATCCGAGAGACCAATGGAGAGATGAAAATGAAGAACATTAGCCCCTCTGCCTTGCCTCACTTCCATGGACTGACCACTGAGGATCCTGATACCTTCTTGTTTGAGTTTGCTGTCCTTTGTAGAACCTATGACTATACTGAAGATGAGCAAAAGCTGAAGCTTTTCCCTTCAACCCTTAAGGATGCAGCACTACGCTGGTTCATGGGACTACCTGGGAATAGCATCGCTACTTGGGCTCAAATGCAGCAAGCCTTCAATACCAAGTATAGGGATTACTGTAGGTCTAAGGAAACCAAGGGAGAGATCTTTCGGATGACCATGGGGAATGATGAGTCCTTAGAGGATTATGAGGAGAGGTTCCAACTTAGCTATAAGCGGGCCAGGTGCACACTTGACCCTGAATCCCTCAAGTTGGTTCTACTCCGAGGAGTCCCTGAAGATCTCTTAGACACCCTTCACATGTTAGCTGGGGGGGACATTTACCAACTGCCTTATGAGGACATCAAGACTGTGTTTAGAAATCATTCCAGGGCAGCTAGGAAACGAGGTAGAGGAAATCTGCTCTCCACTGGTGTCCCTTTCTCCAAACATGAGTTTACAAACCAATTAGAAGATCTTAAGAGTGAGGTGAGACAGACCATTGCCATTCAGCTGGACACATTCAGGATCCAGCAGAAGAAAGAGGAAGCTGAGAGAGCCTTGGCTGTCTTCTGTCCTAGGTGTACCAGAAGACACCCTAAGAACGAATGCCCATTGCATTCGGTTGAAGTGTGTTTCGTTTGTGAGGAGGACCACCCAAAAAATCAGTGTCCAACCTTACCTGGGTTTAAAGCCATGTACCAAGGGACCGAAGCTCCACAGAGCCTCTCTATTACCTCAACCAAAGGAGGCCACAAGGATCTAGACCTTATCAGCAGGGGATGCAAGGGGCACCACAAGCTTATTATAACCCCAACCAATCGACTCCCATGCCTTCTTGGGGTCCCCCTGCTCATCCTTCTTGGTCCATGCCTCCTCCATGGTCTTATCCACCTTAGTACCCTACTCAACCTACTTCTCATTCCTATCATTCACATGCCCAGTCACAGCCTCAATGGAGTGCACCTCAGTCGGGGTGGAGGCCCCAATACAACACTCCTCCTGCCATTTTGCCTCCACCACCAGTTCAACCTTAGCCTTTACCTCCTGCTCCTCCAAGGCAACCTCAGATGCCTGCTCAACCGAACCCGAACCCCAACAATAGACAGGCTCAGCAAGTATATACTGGGGAGACCTCATGCCCTACCTATGCTGTGGAGATCCAGGAGATCAATCTTAGATCTGGAAAGACTCTTCCAGATCGCCAACCTCCTCCCCCAGAGGATAAGGAAGACCATCAGGAGAGTGAACCAAAGCCTATTCCACCCTTTCCTGAGAGACTAACAGCCACCACACAACCCAACCCAGAGGAGGATGAGCTTCTGGGAGAGCTCAAGTAGTTGTGTGTGAAGATACCCCTTCTCCAAGCTATCAAGGATGTGCCCATTTATAACAAGCTGGTTAAGGAGAAGTGTTTCAAACACCCAGGCAGACGGAAGAAAGATGCCTCAACTATCAATGTCATAGGACAACTGTTTGACCTTATGCTAGGACAAGTCATCTGCCCAAAGTACCTAGATCCTGGAAGTCCTGTAGTAGATGTTCACATCAATGGCACCATTATCCCCCACACCTTGATTGATCTGGGGGCGGCCATCAATGTGATGACCAGGGATACCATGCTTAAACTCAATCTTCAGGGTTCCTTGAGGAAGACCTCGACAGTACTGCAATTAGCAGACCGCTCCACCGTGACTCCCGAAGGGATTGTGGAGGATGTCATGGTCTCCATCGATTCTTGGGAATACCCTGCAGACTTCCTGGTTCTGCAACCAAAGGCCAAGCTTACTGGATATCCTCTCATCTTGGGAAGGCCTTGGTTAGCTACTGCAGATGCTTACATAAGTTGTCGGGCAGGAAACATGACCATCACAAATGGTCCCATGTCCAAGCAGCTAGTCCTATACCCTCCTGCCCAACCTTCTTTAAAGCATGATTTACTGCTCTGGTTGGAGGAAGGAGAAGAAGACGAGGTGTATTCAGCACCTCTGTGTACCCTAGATACCACTAAAAGAAACCCCCCAACCGAGGATGACTTGATTGAGACTCTGATCCAAAACCCCCCTACCAGTGCACTACCTTTAGAAAAATTGGTGGAGGATGCCCAAGCTAGCACCTTAGTGGATCTTTGTACAACCAACCCTGTCACTCCCAGAGTTAAGAATGTGGAGTTCGGCCCTGAGAAAGCATTGAAAATCAGCTCCTCCCTATCTCCTTCCCAGGAAAAGGAGCTGTGTAGTCTGTTGGCCAACCACCTAGATGCTTTTGCTTGGAGTTATAAAGAGATGAAAGGAGTCCATCCCTCGGTCTGTACCCATCATATATACATCAAAGAGGATTGTAAACCGGTTAGGCAACCTCAGAGGAGAATGAATCCAGCACTTAAAGACATTGTCAAGGAAGAATTGCAGAAACTGTTGGATGCCGGATTCATCTACCCCATCTCAGATAGTGAATGGGTGTCCCCTCTAGTGTTGGTTCCCAAGAAGAATGGGAAGTGGAGAATCTGTGTGGATTACCGTGAGTTGAACAAAGCTACCAAGAAAGACCATTTCCCTCTACCTTTCATAGATCAAGTGTTGGATGGACTGGCAGGAAAGAAGTTCTTCTCTTTCCTGGATGGGTTTAGCGGGTACAATCAAATCCAAATCAGCCCGGAAGACCAAGATAAGACCACCTTCACTTGTCCTTGGGGTACCTTTGCCTACCGAGTCCTTCCCTTTGGACTATGCAATGCTCCTGCTACCTTTCAGAGAGTTGTCTTGAGCATCTTCTCAGAGTTGGTCCATGATGCAGTAGAAATCTATATGGATGACTTTACTCCTTACGGGGCTAACTTCCAGGAAGCATTGTCCAACTTGGGAAAAGTCCTCACCAAGTGCATCGAGATGAACTTGTCCCTTAGCCCTGAAAAATGTGAATTCCTAATGACTGAAGGGACCGTGCTAGGCCATACCATCTCTTGCCAAGGGTTACAGGTGGATCCCAACAAAATTGCTCTAATCAAGAAGGTTCCACCTCCCCAAAAGGTCAGGGATGTTAGGAGTTTCTTGGGATTAGCGGGATACTACAGGAGATTCATTAAGGACTTCAGCAAGTTAGCCTCACCATTGTTTGGCCTACTGGCAAAAGATGTGGAGTTTAGGTGGACTGACGATTGTCAGAAGAGTTTGAATGAGTTAAAGGACAAGTTGGTGTCAGCACCAATCCTGAGAGGTCCAAACTGGGCCCTACCTTTCCACATCCACACTGATGCCTCGAACAAAGCCATAGGTGCAGCCTTAGGACAAGTTGAGAAAAAGCTTCCATATGCCATTTACTTCGTTAGCAAAAACTTGTCCAAAGCAGAGCTGAATTACACTGTAACCGAGAAAGAGTTCTTAGCTGTAGTCCATGCACTAAACAAGTTCCGTCATTATATCACTGGATATCAAACATTTGTACATACTGACCATGCTGCTATTAGATATTTGATGAATAAACGAGATGTGAATGCTCATATTATTAGATGGTTACTTTTATTGCAACAGTTTAATTTAACCATTGTTGATAAACCAGGTAGAGAAAATGTTGTTGCTGACTTTTTATCTAGATTGGATTTGTCTGCAGATGAAGATGGGACGGTGGATGACCAGATGCCTGATGAGCATCTGTTTGCTATCTCAGTACTCTCTCCATGGTTTGCTGATATAGCAAACTACCTTGTTTCAGCTCAGTTCCCTCCGCACCTCTCTTCAAAAGAGAAGAGCAGAATCATCAGAAAAAGTGCCTCATTTACTTGGATCGGGGGCAACCTGTTCAAGCTTGGCCCCGATTAGATTTTAAGGCGTTGTGTAAGGGAGGAGGAAGTCTTTGATATCCTCCTCACTTGTCATGATGGGCCTTGTGGAGGGCATTTTGCAGCAAAGAGAACTGCCTTCAAGATCCTGCAGGCAGGCTACTATTGGCCCACACTTCATCAAGATGTCAGAAGATATGTCAGCTAGTGTGACCAATGCCAAAGAATGGGGAAACCGACCCAAAGGGATGAGATGCCTCTCCAACCTCAAGTGACTCTTGAGCCATTTGAGAAGTGGGGCATGGACTTTTTGGGTCCAATCAATCCCCCTTCGAGGCAGAGATCCTACATCATTGTGTGTACTGACTACTTGACAAAGTGGGCAGAGACTAAAGCAATCAAAGCAGCAACAGAAGAGAAGGTGGTCGAGTTCTTAAGAGAGAACATCTTCTACAAGTTTGGCTACCCAAGAGAGTTGGTGACTGATCAAGGGAGCCAGTTCACATCCTACTTGGTTGAAGACTTACTGGCTCATCACAAGATCAAGCATAGGACTTCCACCCCCTATCATCCTCAAGCAAATGGGTAGGTGGAAGTCACCAATAGAGCATTAGAGGGGATCTTGACCAAAGTGGTGAGCAGCAGCAGAAAAGATTGGGCAGATCGCCTGGTTGAAGCCACATGGGCTTACAACACCACTTGGAAGACCACCACCGGCTTCACACCTTATGAGCTGGTCTATGGGAAGAAAGCTTTGTTGTCCATTGAGTTTGAGTATAACACTTTGAGGATGGCAGCTTAGATGAACCTAGATCTCAACCATGCACAACAAGAAAGGTTATTGCAGCTGAATGGACTAGATGAGCACCGCATGCAGGCCCTCCTTCACTCAGAAGTGGTTCAACTTCAGAGGAAGGTGTGGCATGACCAACATCTCCATGACAAGCAATTTCAGCCAGGAGATTGGGCTTTGTTGTATGATTCTAGATACAAAGATTTCAAGGGGAAGTTGAGAACCAGATGGCTGGGACCATATTCAGTGGAAAAGTGTCATGACAATGGATCTGTCCTCATTCGAACCATTGATGAGGAAGCCATTCCCATGCTTGTCAATGGGCATCGATTGAAGATCTACAGGAAGCCTCCCTCAAGACAAGAGTTCATCAAAACAATGGAGAAGGCAGTATTGGTCATAGAGAAGGGTCCTGCCCCTGCTTTGGGCACACCCTGAAGCATCTAAAAAAAAAAAAAAAAAGGTTGTTAAGGCTCACTGCCATCTCATTTGGGATTGGGGTGCAGTCCATGACTAACCACCAAAAATACGCATTTCTTTATTTCATGATTGCTGCAAACACAGTCACGTTATGTTAGATGCTTCCACATGATTCACACCTGCACCACACTCCTTTACCACAGCTTCATGCACATTCTCCTTCGCGTTTTGGATTGTTGTTCATTGAATTTACAAGCACAGGTAGTTTAGGTTAATGCATTTTCGGTTTGGTAACAGTCACAAGCATTTGTTTCACCTACACTGCTTTCTCTCGTTCCATCACTTCGTCCTCCATCTTGATCATGCATGAAAACACATCTTTGACCCCTGCTCCGCTCTGTCATCTCCCAAAGTCGTTCACTCCTCACGTACTTCCATTCTCTATCCCTTTCGTTGACCTAGCCCTCTATCTTCCAACCTACTCCCTACATTCACTCCCTATCCCCATTCCTCCACTTCTACAGCCATCACCAGCCTTATTCCTACCTTACACATCTCCCTCTACCATTCCATCACTCCTCCATCACTTCAAACACTCACGGTAGGTCATCCTGTAGCAGTTTGTAGACATCCTGTAGAAACCAGAGTATCCTGTAGGATCCCCTGCAGACATCCTGTAGGAGGCCACTCACTCGGTTGCTGAGCATCTGAATGCGAGGAACCCCTGTGGATGGATGCTAAGGATCCCTAGGGACCTCTCCTAGCCTCCCCAACCTATCCCACGCTTTCCTTCCTTCTCCATCCCATCTGCACAACCAAACCCTAGTTAGCACAAAATCACAATCATTCCATTCACTTAAGGGAAAAATACAAAAACATGTCTTTTATGATGCAAGTAGCCTAGATCCATGCATTTCCACTTATTAGAGGTAACAGCAGCATTGGTAGAGGTTTCATTCACATTCTTTGCATTATAGAGGTTAGACTAGTTAAATTAGGGTTTCCTAGGTTTACATGCTTTGATTTGCTTTAAGTCCATCTTGTCAAGTAGAGTAGTTTTCCTTCGAGAATAGCTTCCGTCCATCAAATTAGCAAGCTTCTTCTGAGAGCCTATAGAAGTTGGCTTGAGCCCTAGCGGACTTGTGCCAGCTGACCAAGTGACAGATGCGACAAGAGCTAGTACTTGTGCATATAGCACCGTCGCTTCCAAGTTTGTACGAACTACCGGGTTCATAAAATGAGAGACAGGAAGCCCCAGGAGTTGTAGCATTATTGCTACAATACTGGAGCTCACCAAACGGTTTGATAAATATTTTCGTATGTCATTTTTTATCCAAAGTTGTAATCATATGCTAAAAGGCAAATATACGCGATGGGATAAAGTTCTTTTCATGTCTTATTCCTAAAATTTTATCCTAAGTCCGAAACACAAAGAATAAAGCGCATATGATGACAAATCTCTTTTGTCATATGCATTTAATCCAAAACACAGTCAGAGGCATCAGGATCTATTCCCTCTCATCATCCACAACCCATGTTGTTCTTCGGCTCCCCCTCCCTATCATGCCTTTACCGCCATGGGGGGGGGGGGGTGGGTCTTTGAAAAGGTTGTTTCCCCATCGGGCCCCATCCCTTATGTGGTAGCTCCTCATGATTTCGCACCCACCCATTGCGAAACCACTTATCATTCACTACCCCCTCCGAAACCACCGTCCCCTTGCCTGGTTTACCACGCCCCACCACGACTCCTCTACCACTCTCCTCCCACCATGTCACCTAGTCGTTAGCCAATTGAATGCACTCCCGGAAAATAAATAACTGTTCAGCATTAATTTCATATTTCCTGGGTAACCGTTCCAAAATTAACAGTCCCACACCATTTCCAATGGGACTCTCATTGAATTGTTTAAAAGTTTTGAAACTGACGCCTTCCTCCCTTTTCATGGCTTATCCTCTGCAAATTGATAGATTCTACATAGCACCTACTTTCAGAACATTTCTCGTGACTAGACCAAGACAAAAAATTGACAGTTGACAGTCCTTTTGTTTCTTTCACCTGACAATTCATTATCCAAATTGTTTCTTCATAAGCTACTCTTTTAATTCCTTCTTGTCTTTCACTCAATTCCTCTCGTTTTTCACTAATACAATCATGCCTCCGAAGAACAAAACTCAAGATAAGAATGTTAATTAATTAATCCCTCCCTCTGTAGTTTAGATCATATCCCTTTGGCCGACATGGACTATAGGATTAGTGAAACCCAATGTGATTGTGATTTTTTGGAGCTATACTATTGGTTAGAAGACAATCATGCAAATAAAACTGATGAAATTGGGCTATGGGAGTCCAATATTCCCCATTACATCTTCCCCTTGACCTTCCAAGCCCCTGAGTTCACCAGAAAATGTCCGACATGCTATGTCCCTGCCTAAAGAGCTACCATAGCCCCATCCGGTGACGTTCTCTTTGCAATTACTACCTAGTCCATTGACCAAATAATGTTGGCTCCCACTGTGGAAAATAATACTCCTTTATCCTTAGAAGCCCTCACCCAACTTTATTAGAAGCTAGATTTCGCCACCAGAGCCAAAATCTTTGAGATCTTCTTGCCTGAGAATGCCCAGTTACCTAAAAAGAATCCTCCATAGCCTTCCTCCATCTTCCCTGATCAAGCTAAACAAATTATATCCATGATTTCATATATTTTGGGTTATTATTTTGATAAGTGGGTAGATGATGTAGAAATTCCCATTGTAGATCAACAGATTATGCAATAGACTAAAGAAAAATACAAGATCTACTTCTACAACAAACTTTGCGGAAGCTTAATCGAATTGAGCAAGATCAATGAGAACACTTATAACTGAGAATGAGAAATCAATCACACATAACATAGAAGAAATAACTCGGGGAAAGCCTAAGCCTAAAACCCCAATCTCTGTATTATCATACAAGTGGAAATCTTGTTCAAGTTACAAAAAGAATCAGCTCTCAAGCTATCCTGATCTCTCTGCAATCAAACAATATTGCTCACAGACTGAATAGACATAGTATATGTCCTCCTCAAGCCCTCCAAGCCTCCTATTCCCTTGCGCAGTTTTTCCTGGGGTCCAGTGCTTCCACAAGTGTGAATTACCACCTGACATTGCTCACTTGGCTCAGAAATAACTGCACAAACCTAAAGGAGATAAATCCTTCTGCATGGATGAGTTTCCTTTATAGTAAAAATCCATCCAACTGATAGTACATTGTCCCTCCTCTAATCTCAACTGGGTCTCTGTCTGAACTGACATGCATGAGTTATTTATGAGAGAATATTCAGTTATCTGAAGTGTAGTAGTTACATGCATGCAAGCATTAACTAACTAAACTCACAATTAATTCAACAAACTGTTTGAATTAATCTAACTGGACTTGACTCAGTTAGCTAAGCCAACTAATTACAACTCATCCTTATGCTTTAACTAATGGATAAATTCCTCCATTAATGGAGAAACTGTTGCATGTCCCCACGTAGGCTTCATGTTTGATTTTCCTTAACTAATTAACTCAAGATGGATTAATTAATTATTTTACAAACATCTTCTAAGATCAATTTCGAATTTTACTTCACTATTTTAGTTTAGGGACTGACTAAAATAGGAAGGTATCCCGAACTGCTAAAAATAGAAATGTTATTTTTAGCACTTCCATTTTTCATTCCTTGTTGCTTAGTCCAGCACTGGTACCTGGAATGTTATTTATAGTAGTGCTATTTTTATCATTTCTTGTTTCCATTTTCAACACTCCCTCTCAACAAGAAAGGCTTCAACTCGAACCCGATCCTGAACCTTTGAAATGTTCTGCATGCAACACTTCTTCCAAGTGTGGACGCTCCAGCAACTCTAGAAACAAAAAAACTCCCAGCTGACCTCTCTGTTGGGCTATAAACATACTCTGATGCTGAAGCTCCCTCTTCCACTGACAAGTGCTCCCTCTCTGACCTCTGAGCTTCTACAACATCTGCATGCATCTTTCACTGTTGCACACCCCTCTATGCCATCTTGTACTGGTGCAACACTCCTGTGCCTCTCGCATTGTTGCAGCTTGCTAGCTCTACACCGTCTTGGGACTCTTGCACTATAGATCTCTCTGCCGCTCCATCTACATCTATCTCTACCCACTCAACCAATCCTACTAATCCTCATCGGGGCTCCCATAGCAAGGTCTATTCAAAGAGGCTAGGTACCTCAAATATCCTGCCCCTATTTCAGCCTTCTTGGGACTGTCACTCCACATCGCCCCACCTCCTACTTGGAGGTATGGATGCATGTGATCCCTTTGCCCACTTGGCTTGAAATTTCCCCCTACTGGAGGTCTCTACATGAGTAGATGTCTCTACTCGATCTCCTCTCAGCTTCTTTCGTTGTGGCTGCTCCACAACCTCCTAAAGCTGCTTCACCAATTGTGGCTCCTCCACAATTGTCTGAGACTTCTTCTAGCGTTGCATGTTGAGAGGTAATTTACTCTCCCTCTTAACCACCGTGTCTCCATCAGTTGCCTTGCTCCTCAAGGCTTTGCATGCATCTTGAACCTCAAGAGCATACAGGTTCTTAACTCATGAACCAATCTGCTTCACCTGTTTTGTGGTGATGTGTCGAAGGAAAACCTTTCCCTTACTGAAGACTACGTCATAGCCTTTGTCTTCCAGCATTGTGATCGACGCCAAATTTTTCCTCAATCCTGGCACATACTTGACATCGGTCAAGGTAATGCGAGCTCCATGCTCCCTTTTAAAAACAATCGTGCCTATACTTGAGACACTATATTGTTCATCATTACCCATCGCTATAAGTATCTGGAGATCTTTCTCCTCCAAGGTACTGAACAAACTCTTATCGTCGGTCATGTGGAAAGAAGTTCCACTGTCAAGAAACCAATCACTTCCCACCATGGATGAAACCATGGATGTGAAAAGTGTGAAATCCAACTTGAACTATGAGGCTAGTGACTCACCTTCTGATCCTTCCACGGATCCCTTCTTAGATTTCCTCACTGGACAATTTGTAGCAAAATGGCCCACTTCATGACAACGAAAGCATTGCACTTTCAATTTGTCAACCTTCTTCCCACCATAGGAAGAACTCGATTTGGGATGAGAATCCTTCTCCTTCCCTTTCTTTTCCTTACTCGCTAAGGCACAATTTTATTCATCCTCCTTGGATGGAGAAGATCCATCTTTGGTGCTTCTTCTTATGTCCTCCTAGATCAGATCCAACCAACGTTGTTCCCAATCTGGCAGTTTTTCTCTTCCATTAACCGAGGCTTGGTAGCTATGCCAGCTCTTAGGAAGACTGAGGAGTGCAAGACTCACCATGTCATCATTAGCGGTCATGATCCCTACACTTCCAAGATCATCCCTACAGGTGGTGAGCTTGTTCAGATATATAGAGATTGTGTCACCCTTTTCACACTTGGTTTTCCGAAGCTTGTCTTTCAGCGCCAGCTTCCTCTGATCGCTGCTATTCTGATATAGATCTTTTAATGTTTTCCACATCGAAAATGGTGTCTCCTTCCTATGGAGGCTCGAAACAATGTGGTCTCGAACTCCCTCCAAGAGGATTCTCCTTGCTCTAGCCACACATTTCTTCCATTCCGCCAGTTGAGTAGCATCAGTCAGCTTAGGGACTTCTTGATCAATGAAGTCCTTTAGACCATTATCCTCTAACACTGCCTCCATGCGATCCTTCCAGGCTATATAATTTGAGTTTCCATCAAGGGCATACTCGAGTTTTAAACCATTGAACGCCATTGGTGAAATTGAGATGTGATAAGAACTCGATTTCTATATTCAGGAATCACAAACTTTGAACTTCTCCTTCTTGTATACTATTCTTCGCCTTGATCACCTTTGCTTCGATACCATGTATAAATTCCCATTGTAGATCAACAGATTATGAAATAGACTAAAGCAAAATACAAGATTTACTTCTACAACAAACTTTGCGGAAGCTTAATTGAATTGAGCAAGATCAATGAGAACACATATAACTGAGAATGAGAAATCAATCACACATAACACAGAAGAAATAACCCGGGGAAAGCGTCAGTCTAAAACCCAATCTCTGTATTATCATACAAGTGGAAATCTTGATCAATTTACAAAAAGAATCAGCTCTCAAGCTATCCTGCTCTCTCTGCAATCAAACAATACTGCTCACAGACTGAATAGACATAGTATATGTCCTCCTCAAGCCCTCCAAGCCTCTTATTTCCTTGCGCAGTTTTTCCTGGGGTCCAGTGCTTCCACAAGTGTGAATTCCCACATCACACTGGTCACTTGGCTCAGAAATAACTGCACAAACCTAAAGGAGATAAATCCTTCTACATGGATGATTTTCCTTTATAGTAAAAATCTATCCAACTGATAATACATTGTCCCTCCTCTGATCTCAATTGGGTCTCTATCTGAACTGACATGCATGAGTTACCTATGAGAGAATATTCAGTTATCTGAAGTGCAGTAGTTACATGCATGCAAGCATTAACTAACTGAACTCACAATTAATTCAACAAACTGTTTGAATTAATGTAACTGGACTTGACTCAGTTAACTGAGCCAACTAATTACAACTCATCCTTATCCTTTAAATGATGGATAAATTCCTCATTTAATGGAGAAATTGTTGCATGTCCCCACATACACTTCATGTTTGATTTTCCTTAACTAATTAACTCAAGATGAATTAATTAATTATTTTACAAACAGCTGCTAAGATCAAATTGAAATTTTACTTCACTATTTTGGTTTAGGGACTGACTAAAATAGGAAGGTATCACGAACTGCTAAAAATAGCAATGTATTTTTAGCACTTCAATTTTTCTTTCCTTATTGCTCAGTCCAGCACTGGTACCTGAACTGCTATTTATAGCAATGCTATTTTTAGCACTTCTATTTCTAGCATTTCTTGTTTCCATTTTCAACATATGAGCCCATTTTAGGTTTCCTCTCCATATTTTCCACAGACAACAAGCCTTCCCTTGTGTTCAATTTCAATCAATTCTTGGCTGACAACATTCATGAACAATTTATAAAGTTTCCCACATAATAGGTGTTTAATTACACCTCCTTTTTTTATTTATATGTTCATATACTATTAGGCAAATAAATTCAATTTTGCAATGAAAAAGCTTGATGATGCAAGAAATCAACAGCCACTGATCTTTTGTACATCATTGGTCATGAAAGAACAACAAGGGTTTTCTTATAAGCAGTTCATTGAGTATTTTGTTCAGCTAGCAATGAACATCCTTAATAGTTTCGTACAACCCAAAATCACTGAGGAAATCAAGAGAATTTTGCACCTAACAAATGAGGCAAAGACTGGGGATTGGTATTTATACCAAAACTACACCGAGATTAGGGTTTATGGTTGCATATTGGCAGCATACAAACTCCCAAAATACCTCCCTATGAGAATTTTTGCCCTGGAGTATATTAGACAAATTTTGAATTGTTATGACATTCATTTTGTAGTGGCAAAGAAGAAATCGCAGTTCCGAATAAAGAAAAAGGTGGGCCAATTTGTATGTAATACTAGGACAGCAGGTGAAGACACAGACAAGATGCTTAAAGAAATGAAGTTCCATCTGAGATTTACAAGGTCTTATGACCCTTGTGGCATTATTTCAAAGCTCATAGTGGAGACTAAAAGTACTCCTTACATCCATACTTCAAGGCCTGAAATAGAGAAGTATGCCAGTCAACCGGAATGGACATGAAACACTTTGCAAGAAGCTGAAGAACATCTCTTCTCCACTTCCAGTTTGCAGATTCCCACTCAGGAGAAATAAAGCAAAAGACATAGGAAGGAGGGATCTTCATCAACAATAGGAAGTGAAGCCAAAGAGTTCAGGATCAACTACAAGAAGAGGACACAATTGACTCCTAGGAAAGAGATGGACAAAGAGACAAAAGAGCAGGCTATCATCATAATTACAGACTCACCACCCGCAAGCAGAAAATTTGCAATATCTCCCGCTGGAGCTTCATCATCACAAGTTCAGAAGGAAACAAAACTAGAATCCTAGAATGTCCAAGGAGAGGAAGAGAAGACAGTTTTTGATAGGTACATGGAAATTAAGCTTAAAAATGGGATTCTTAAAAGCAATACCTATAACTAGTTTTGGAAGTAGACCTCCAACTCACAAAGTAGATTATTATCAGTGATCCAAAATCTTTTGCCTATAGATGTGTTAAAGAATTGCATGCATAAATTGTAGCTTAACATAGAAAACTTAATGTGCACATGAGAGAAGAGGAGAAACACCTAAAGCATGAAAGAAGACAACAAGACTTGATAATGGAGTTTGTCTGACTTGGACTACATCTTCAGGACCTGCGCGATCAATGGGGAGGCCTTCATTCATTAAGTGGCATGAGAAAGAAGAGTACAAGCATTAGTTACAAAAAGGAGTTTTATACCTCCATACTGAAAAATGGCCAAAAAAGTACAGAACTCTGATGGAGAAAAGGACAATGCCATTGCGTTCATGGCGTCGAGAAGTGCTGAAACCATATAAAATTTGTCAAATTTTGACAAAATGAAAATTCGGCCCTCCTGCAAAATTCTACCTCGAACTGCGTGCACTGCCTCCTCTCCTGGGCGCACTGATGAATTGAGTGTTAAATAAAAAAATGGTCGATGGATTTCTCAATAATATTATTGGTAAATTTAGTTTGAGATCTGTTTAATAGGGAGGAGGTCGGGCGGTCAAACCCCGCCTCCTCTTTTTATACATTGATTTTTTTAAATTTAAACAACTCCTTAATTTGAATTGTGGGTTGGGTCGGGCCTGCCTTGGGTGGCCCGCCAACCATACCCACCTTCCCGCTAATTGGCGCGTTGTGCGTTTCCTTTGGAGTGTGGTTGGGTCTGTGCCCCATGGGCCGGCCCACCACCCGTTTCATATAACGGTGTCGTTCCGTGGGATGGTTGTGGGGTGGCGGGGTCATGGCGCCCACCCCGGTTTTGTTTACGTTGTAACTGTTCCGTGGGCGGGGGAGGGGCTGTGGGTCGTGGCCCGCCCCTCCATTGTTATGCGTTTGGTTGGTGTGGTTAAGGGTGGCGGGGTTGGTGGCCCGCCACCCTTTTTTTAATATTTTTTTGTTATAATAACAAAAATGGCCATTTTTAAAAATTATGTTTTTAAGCCGAAGGAGTCTTTTTAACTAGGCCATGATTTCGCCCGGAATCTGGCCGGAGTTGGCCAGATTTCGTCTACTGGAAAAGTGCAAATTGTGTCCTCGTTAAACCTACCGAGTCATCAAAATTCAACCCAACTTTGATTGCCTCTATCTCCTTCATCCGGACTCGGATTGGAGTGTCATTCACATCGTTGGAATCAGGGCGATGAGAATTTCGATCTGATGTCAATTTCATCACCTTTTCACCATTTTGAATTTTGAGCTTTTTCCATGCCACTGGTGTCTGTAGATCCACCTGGATCAATCCTCCCCATTGAGGAGCTTTTGGACCACCAAAAGCTTTATCACTCAATTGCAAGTGAGGGAATTGTTCTCTCACTCTTTCTTTTTCCAACCATTTTGCCTTGCTAGGGTGCATCCCCTTGAAACCAACTCGAAGGTATTCCACATCTCCCTGTCGTGAATTCCTGGTTCCTTTGTCAAGGATGATGTCTTCAGGTAACTCATTGAGATACTCTAGTGCAAATTCATCAACTATAGGAACTATGCCCACCTCTTCGATGTCCATAACCAATGGTGGCTCATACAACTTTAAGTTCTCCACATTCACTACAGAGTACATTTGCATATATATCGGAAAATCGAGATGAAAGGCATTATTTCCAATCTTCTCCAAGATGGTGAATGGACCATACCAGATTGGTCGCAACTTCTTCCCTTCTCCTTTCATCATGTCATTGTTGATATGGAACCACACTTTGTCACCCACTTGAAATTGATGGTCGACTCGGTGTTTGTCGTGTCGAGCCTTGTAACAGGCTTGACGTTTCTACAACTACTCTTGTACTGCTTGGTGAATCAACTGGATCCACTGAATGAACTGTTGCGCTTTGTCCCTATCATCACATCCACTGGAGTCGTCTTCCCTTCCAAATACCAGATCAAAAGGATCTTTTGATGTAGGTTTTAACCCCGTACATAAATTACCTACATACGAATTCTAAAACACATAAAATAAACAATGCGAGAGCATAACACATAAAACACATAAAATAAACAATGCGAGAGCATAACACATAAAACACATATACACAGAGATTTCCCCCTGGATCCCAAAACCAGGACTACTAGCTTGATTTTTCATTATGTTCCTTCCAATGTTACAATACATATTTACACATGCCGGAGCATCCAATACCATGGACCGAAAACCATCGCGTCCAAAACCATGTGCGAAAAATCATGCACAAAACCATAGGTAGGTCCACCCAACCTAATATAGGGTCAAAAAAAAAAAATTCCGAGGCGCTGCCACGGACCCCATAGAGTGGGGTTACCTGCACCCCTCAAACCCCCTGTGACCCGCCCCCCCCCCCGGCTACGCAATCGGCACAACGAAGGGGGGGCTCTGCCCCCCTTCTAACCCCCCAGTTAACTACGTGGGCTAGTCGTGGAAAGAATATAACACAACCCAACCTTTAGCAGGTAGCAAAAACATGTCTCAAATGGTGAATGATTTGTAGATGAGTGCACTTCTTGGTTGTAGGAATGTTGCACATATGGAAGATGCTCATCCCACAAATTAGGATGTTTTCCACAATAGCCTTGCAACAAGTGTACGACGGTGCGATTTGTAACCTCTGTCTGTCCGTCAGTCTGTGGATGGAATGTCGTGCTTCTTTTCAACTTGGTGTCCATTATCTTCCACAAGCTGGGCCAAAACTCTCAAAGAAAGCGAGAGTCTCGATCTGACACAATCGATGTGGGTAGCCCAAAATGGACCCAAACATGCTAAAAGAAAAGATAAGTAGTCTTCTCTGCAGTGATCTAATTTTTACAAGGCATTAAAATACACATCTTACTAAAACGGTCAACGATGACATACAAATAGTCGTGACTTTTCCTAGACAAAGGCAAACCGCCTACAAAATCCATTGACACACTTTCCCATGGACGACTTGGAATAGGGAGTGGTGTGTAGATCCTGAGTTTTCTATTAGAGGGCTTTTAAACAGAACACATCACACAACCCTTTACATAGTGAGTCACAATGTTATTCATATGAGGCCAAAAATAAAATCTTTGTACATGAAACAAAGTTTTTTCAACACCAAAATGCCCAGACACAAGGGAGGTGTGGGCCTCCCGGATTACATGTACCCTTTCTCCTGTGGGTATGCACAATTTTCCAAGATGATACAATAGTTTCCCTTGCAAGTGATAGTTGTGCACCTGTGAACCATGTGTTAGTTTTGCATAAATCTCCTTAAAGCCATCATTGTTAGCATATTATTTAGCATAACTTTCAAAATACAACGAAGCATTATGAAAAATATCAAAAGCAGAAATAGGAGGGAGAGATAGCATATCGGCCACTTTGTTGCTAGTGCCCTTCTTATACTTTATTACTAGATGAAATTGTTGTAGAAAACCCATCCACCTGAAATGACGAGATTGCTGCAATTTGGTTTGTGACTGAAGATACTGCAAGGGCTGATGAACTGTATGGGTGATGGTCTCCTTGCCGATCAGGTAGTGTTTCCACTTTTTCACACTCTAGACCAAGGCTTATAATTCCTTGTCATAAGTGGGATAGTTTATCACAGCCTGAGAGAACTTCTCTGAATGGTAACATATCGGCTTCTTTTGCTGCATCAGTACAACTCCCATGGCATATCCGCTGGCGTCTGTCTCGATCTCGAATGGCTGTTGGAGATCTGGTAAGGCCAAGACTGGTGCGGTGCTGATATTTTCTTTCAATGTTTCGAAGGACTTCTGCTGCTTTCCTCCCCATTGAAAGACTTGCTTTACACTTGTCAATGCGTGTAAAGGTGCTACAATAATAGAGAAATTGGCAATAAATCTCCTCCAATACTGTACTGCACCCAAAAAGCTGTGAACCTCGGTTACACTAGTAGGCTTAGGCCAATTTACAATTTCTTCAACTTTAGAAGGATCAATTTTTAACTGACCATGACCAACAATATGACCTAGGTAAACCAAAGAGGTTTTCCCAAACTCACACTTTGACAATTTTACATAGAGTTTTTCGTTTTTCAATACATCAAACACTTTCTTCACATGACATACATGTTCATTCCAACTTTTACTAAAGACAAGGATATCATCTAGATATACAAGAACAAATTCATCAATGAAACGCCTAAAGAGATCATTCATAACCCTCATGAAAGTGGCTGGAGCATTGCAAAGTCTGAATGGCATCACCATCTATTCGAACAACCCTTGTTTGGTCTTGAACGTGGTTTTCCACACATCCTGCTCTACAATTCGAACCTGGTGATAACCACTACGCAAATCCAATTTGGTGAAATAGATAGCATTCATTAACTGATATAATAAGTCATCAATGCGGGGAAGAGGGTAATGATTTTTCACCGTGATTTTGTTTAGTGCTCGATAATCCACGCACATACTCCATGTGCCATATTTCTTCGGCACTAAGACAATTGGTGAACCGAATGGAGAAGTGCTTGGTCTGATGACCCCTTGGTTCAATAGATCTTGCACCTACTTTTTGATCTCCTCCATCTCAATGGTCAACATCCTATACATGCCAATATTTGGTAAAGAAGCGTCATGCTGCAAATGGATCTGATGTTGGATTTCCCACTTCGGAGGTAATCCCTTTGGTTCCTAAAACATCTCATCATAGTTAGAAATTAATTCACATAATTCCTTTTTATGCACATGATCACAACCCTGGAAAGCATCGGACAATTCTGCATCTTTTCCCCTTATAATCATAAGCATGCAACCCTTACTGGAATTCACCAACCTCTTCATTTGTCCCGCACTTACAAGGTTGGAATTGATTTTAGTTTGACTCCCTAACACCATGCCACAGATATCCAATGGTATCACATCAAGTTTTACCTCATCCACTAACTTAGAAGCGATCACAAATTTAACCTTATACTACTTAGTTACATTCAGTTTTGCTTTATCATGTATCCATCCAAGTGGGTAAGGTTTTGGATGTGGCTTGGTTTCCAAGCTTAGCTTCTTTACTAAGGACTCTGAAATTATGTTTGCTTGGGATCTGGTACCAAATAGAGTTTCTACTTTTGCATGATTTATGATAACTCTAATATGAAATAGTTGAATTCTCTTTCATTAATTAGGAAGAGACTCATCTATTGAACTAGTACTTCATGTGATTCAGAATTAACATGAGGTGTAAGAGTACCTTTTTTTCCTGCTGCTATGATCAATGCTTGATCTCCTGAATCAGATCCAAGGTCTTATTACATAGTTGCCACTGTCTTCTACTTGCCTTTTCCTCCATACTTCTTTTCCGAGTATTGTTTCCAACAATGATCGTCGTCATGACCTTCCTTTTTGCAGTGATTGCAATAAGGTCTTTCTCCTTCATCTTTCTTGGTTGATGTCGTCCTCTTCTCCTTTCCTTTTCCTTTCACTTTGGGCTTGCCATTTGGAGGTTTGAAAGGTGGTCTCTTGAAATGATCATCTCTTTCATTTCTTCCCCTGTTCTCAAGATGGATTGCCTTTGCACTAGCGGAGTCAATAGTAGTTAGTTCAAACAATAATAATGAATGTCTAAGGTAACTATGTAATGATCCAATATACTTAGTTACTACTTCAAGTGAGTCAAGTGCAATGCCCAAATTAAGTGCCTATTTTCTAAATTCCTCTGTAAAGCTTTGAACATCCTGACCTCTGCCTTGCCTTAAGTATTTCCAATCCATTAAGGCTTTTTGTTTGTAACCCAAGGGATAGAATTGTTCCTTTAATGTAGAAATGAAATTAGGCCATGAGGAAAGAAGATTACCCACACTCTTACTGCTTCGCAATTTGCTCTCCCACCAAACGAGAGCAGTGCTACTCAGCCGAAGAGAGGCTAGCTGAACCTTTGCCTCATCCTCTTCGATGTGTTGAATCCTGCAGTAGATTTCAATCTACCTAATCGATTTATTAAGCTTTTCTTCATTACTTTCACCGTTAAACATGGGAAGATCAAATTTGACATCTAATTTAAAGAAAGGTTTCTTAGATGCATCCCTTGAATTTCTATGATGATGGTGATGAGAGGAAGAAGAACTTTCACTCGTGGAAGGAGAAGGAGGGGGTTCTTCTCCACCATTTCCATGCACTGAACCTTGTTCTTCTAGTTTTCTCTCTTCTGCTTTCTCCAACCTTGAAAGTAACTAATCAACATTCTCTGCCATTGAATAGAATGTTTTGCGAAAATTGTAGTCCTCTTCAAGATGAGCCTCTTCATCTGCCATGTTTCTCCTTTGATGTGCACGCCCCGCTTCGGGATCGAAAGACTTTAGTTTCCCTTCACATCTTCAGAGCTTGTTTCTTGTTAGCATACAAACATGAAATTCACATCTAAAAAAAGGCCTGCTCTGATACCACTTGATCCAAAAAAAATTTCTTATAGATGTGTTAAAGAATTACATGCATAGATTGTAGCTTAACATAGAAAACTTAATGTGCACATGAGAGAAGAGGAGAAACACATAAAGCAAGAAAGAAGACAAAAAGAATTGATAATGGAGTTCGTCTGACTGGGACTATGTCTCTGGGCCCTGCTCGATCAATGGGGAGGCCTTCATTCATTAAGTGGCATGAGAAAAAAGACTACAAGCATCAGTTACAAAAAGGAGTTTTATACCTCCATACTGAAAAATAGCCAAAAAATGCATAACTATGATGGAGAAACGAACAGCGCCATTGCGTTCTTGGCGTCGAGAAGTGCTAAAACCATATAAAATTTGTCAAATTCTGACAAAATGAAAATTCGGTCCTCCTGCAAAATTCTGCCTCAAACTGCATGCACTGCCTCCTCCACTGGGCACATTGATGAATTGAGTGTTAAATAAAAAAATGGCCTACGGATTTCTCAAGAATGTTGTTGGCGGAGTTGGTTTGAGATATCTTTAATAGGGAGGAGGTTGGGTGGTCAAACCCCGCCTCCTCCTTTTTCTATACACCGATTTTTTTTAATTTAAACAACTCCTTAATTTGAATAATGGGTTGGGTTCGGCCCGCCTTGGGTGGACCGCCCACCGTATCCACCTTATTGCTGATTGGCGCGGTGTGTATTTCCTTTGGAGTGTGGTTGGGTCCATGCCCCATGGGTCGGCCCACCACCTATTTCATATAATGGTGTCGTTCCGTGGTTCTGTGGGATGGTTGTGGGGTGGCGGGGTCATGGCCGCCCACACCGGTTTTGTTTATGTTGTAACTGTTCCATGGGCAAGGGAGGGGTGGGGGTCATGGCCTGCCCCTCTATTGTTGTGTGTTTAGTTGGTGCAGTTAAGGGGTGGTGGGGTTGGTGGCCCGCCACCCTTTTTTTAATATTTTTTTGTTATAATAACAATTTAAAATGGCCATTTTTAAAAATTCCGTTTTTAAGCCGAAGGAGTCCTTTTAACTAGGCCACAATTTTGCCCGGAATCTGGTCAGAGTTGGCCAGATTTTGTCTGCCGGAAAGGTGCAAATTGTGTCCTCGTTAAACCTTCCTAGTCATCAAAATTCAAACCAACTTTGACTGCCTCTATCTCCTTCATCCAGACTCGGATTGGAGTGTCGTTTCCACCGTTGGAATCAGGGTGATGAGCACTTCGATCTGATTTCAAGTTCATCGCCTTTCCACGACTTTGAACTTTGAGCTTTTTCCATGCCACTGGTGTCTAGAGATCCACCTGGATCAATCAGTTTTTGAAACAAAGCATGGGAAGATTCAAATGGCCTTCCTTGAGGCCCAAATTCCACAACGAAAAACAACAACAGACTACAAGAGCACTACCTTTGAGTTCAACACCAAAGACATTCATCCAATTGATCAAATGGAGATGCACCAACAAATTGGTGAGATGATATCTTCTACATTGACTAACACTGCTATGTCATTATCCAAGTTGCAGGTTTCATTTGCTAATGTTCAATCTTAGTTGAATATGGAGAAGGTGTCCTCCTTGGAAAAACATAACAGGATCACGTCTTTGGAGGATTTGGTGGTAAAGATAGGGTATGACCCTAAAGATGTCAATGATGCAGAGGATATTATCAAAAACAAGAATCTGGACATTGCAGCCTTGAGAAAGAAGCTTAAGTTGTTAGCCACAGACCCATTGACCAAGGAAATCGAAGAAAATTAAGCACAGAAGGCAGACATGATGAAGCTGATTATAAAGTAGAACATACAGATTAGACAGATGGAGGACGAGATGGAGAAGATGATAAAAGAGAAAGAACAAAGTCAGAAGATGGTTATTGTCCCCCTGGATGCCATACCCATTTCTCAGCTTCCAACAATAGGAACAGCCACTGCAACTACTTCTTCCACTCATGCTACAAGTGTTGAACATGTGACCAAGACATTCGAGAACATGTCCATCCAGTCAAAAGAAATCATGACTTTGTAGGATCAACTCAAAGCTTTAGAAGTACAAAAGGCCAAGTCTGAAGTTGCGCGTGTTAGTGAAATGTAGAAATCATAGAGATTGTTGGAAAAGTTGCAGAGGGTAGAAAGGGATACCTCAATTGGTCAGACCTTGGCCCAAGCCAAGAAAACCATTTGGATGAACATTTTAGATTCCATGAATGAGATTTGGCCTTCTATCCAAATCATCTTTAAGTAGAAGGAGCTAATAGAAAAAGCTATAGAAACCATTGTTCAGGGAAGGGAGAAGCTTGGAGACATGCCCACAGGAGCCTCCAACATTATCAGATTCCTGAACTCTAAGTCTAAATATGAGCTTGAAGAAGTAGGAATCAGTGACAAGACTGCTACTATTTTGGAAGTCAAGAAAGTCTTGACTAAGAGGAATCCTATTGATTAGTTGGAAGAAAGATGTGAAAAATTGGAGTTGCAAGTAAACAGGCTTTCTAATAGAATTGAAGGATTGATCCAGAAAGGCCTGCCCAACATTTATGTAATTAATGATAAGTTGATCACTGAGGAAGACTATGTCATCAAAATGAAAGAAATGGCAAGAAGCAGTATTAAGGTCAGTGGAATAAAGGGCAGTATGACATCAAGGGCGTTTTTGGAAACCATGACAAATGATTTTTACATACAGAATGAGGTAAAACACATTTTTATTGTGAAGCCGACTTTTGCCAAATACACAGAGGTAGATGAAATTTATCGAAGGATGATTAAATTGACCATACCCTGTGAAAAGACATGGGAAGATCTTTTTGATTTAATAGACTGAGGAGTAATTCGGGTGCAATAAGACATCGGCCAACACATCAGCCAGCATGACAGTCAATACACCAACGCAACATAGTTTCAGGTTGACTCAGGAACCGAATCCACCAAAAGAGAGCCACCTTGCCTTCCAAATGTCTACATGGCCTATTTTTCTGCCAGGAATGAATCGTATTGTTTGTAATTAGGTTAATAATACACTGTTAGTTTGACAATGATTTTGTAAAGGATTTTTGTAATTATTAGTATAAATACTTCACTGTTTGAAGTATTAAGGGTTGATTTCTGAATGTAATTTCCTCTGCATATTGTATTTTTCCAAGTACTGGAGCATCAATAATACAAGGACCTTTCACAGGATTCATGTGGTGTACCAAATGGTGATGTGTCTCTTCTATTTATCTATTTAAACATTGTTTTTCTTTCTCTGTTATTCTGAATATCTGAATTACTTAACAGAAACTGTGATAAATAGGATTTGTTACTTAGAGCACCCTATTTTGGCTGTTGGTAATTTTAATGTTTTCCACTGAAGTCAAATCAAGGAATTCTTAATTTCTCCTTGATTTCTATTGAACCTTACACTTTTGTTATTTCACAATCCATTTAATTTCTGAAAAGATCCAAATAGTGCAACCTATATTGCCCTGTGAGAACTCCTCTAAAAATTGATGCACAATCTCGTTTAATTTATAGACTCCATAGCCCCATGGAATTATAATACTTAAATCAACCAAACCAATCAAATCAAAACAAAAAAGTACAGTCATAACTAGCCTAAAATTCACAAAACAAAGCTAAATTTTACAGAGAGATCCCTCTCTGAAGATGGTAGGGCTAGATCCTAGTGGTTTTGATGATGTCTTATGTGTTTAATCCCTCAACCTCAAAAATACATAAGGACAACATCTTTAACCTTCCGACCTCTTTCACAATGCCCCAAGCCTCCAATATATAGAATGAGAGGCTAATCCTTTCTAACTCTCTCATGAGTTCCCTTTAGCAAAAGCTAGGATGTTTCCTTTCTTTGTTTCTCTTTCCCTTTCTATTAGACTTCGTTAGAAATAACAACATCCTTAAACAGGTCGAAGATGGATGTTTCCTACTTTTTGAGATGACATATGAGTAAAAGGTGGGATATTATTTAGTCAGCCCGCTCCTTTGATCTCCAAAACCTCACAAAAGTTGACTAACGCTACCCCTAAGGCAACATAATGAGTTACCCTATGGACTAACACCCCTGGCTCATGCATGGGGAGCATTATAATTGATCCTCCTAGTTCCTGGGGAGCATTACCCTAGAAAATAGGATTGTTAACTTGGTAATGTCTTTAGCCAAACTGTCTTCGTCCTCTGAGCTGATGAGGAGTTCATTTTCCTGTATAACACCAACCCTTGCAGTTCATACAAACACAAGGTAAATTAAAGAATGATCGCCATTAGAAATGGTCCACATACCTACAACAATTCCATTTAAACATTAAGTACAAGAATGGAAGCACTAATAATGTTGTAGAATGCCTTAGCTGACCACTAGTCATGGCGCTAATCACTGTGCTCGACTCCTGTGGGTCCGAGACTTTGGGGTGGCCACATCTTTACGAGAGCGATCCAAAATTCAATAGCACATACTAGACACTCCTGGAAGGTAAGAAAGTTACAAATTTTCACCTCTAGGATGCATTGTTATGCCACCTGGGACACATCTGTGTTCCTTCAAGCGAGCGTGCCAAGATGATTTGGGAGGTGCACAACATATGGGTCATTGTACATTTCAGAGTAGAGAAAACAGTGCCAGTACTGCAGAAGTATTTTTATTGGCCGAACCTTCGTCGGGATGTGGGGAGGTACATTAAATCCTGCACTGCCTGCACCATTGCAAAACCAAACATCAAGAAGCAAGGCCTATATACTCCTCTTCCTACTCCTAGTCGACCTTGGGAATCCATATCCATGGATTACATGTCAAGCCTTCCTTCTAGTAAGCACGACACTGACTTCATTTTCATGGTCATCGACAGATTCTCTAAGATTGCCATTATGGCATCCTATAAGAGGAGTATCACAGCAGAGGACACTACTAAGCTCTTCTTTGAGTGAGTGTGGGTACACTTTGGGATACCATTTTCCATTGTCTCTGACCGGGACAAAAAATCCCTCAGTGCATTTATTTCATGTCTCTAGTCGATGTTGGATATCAAACTCACTAAGTCCACGACTTTCCATCCCCAAACTGATGACCAAACAGAAGTCATCAACAGGATGATCATACACATTTTACACATGTACAACTCGAAGCATCCATGCAAATTATTTGAAAGCCTCCCCTATGTCCAGCACAACTACAATATATCTCTCCACCGCTCAACGAACCACAACCTCTTTCAGGTAGGGCTACTATTCTAGCTATTATGTCCCATTGATGTGGCCATACCATTTGCATCTACTCAGGTAGATTCGGCTCATGTCTACTTCGAGGTGGAAAGGGCTAACAACTTCATTGAGCACATTCAACACATCTACCAGCAGGTCCATGATATATTGGATAGAACCAATGCTGAGTACAAGCAGCGTCATGATCAACATTGGGTGTCGCACAAGTTCTAGGTGGAAGACAAAGTTTGGTTACATTTGAAGAAGGAGCGCCTCACTTGACCCCATCACAAGCTTTTCCCACTCCAACATGGGTCATACACCATCACCAAGGTTGTAGGGGAAATTGCCTTCGAGCTGAACATTCCACCATTCTTTGGTCTTCACCCGGTGTTCAATGTAAACCACCTTCGGCCATACTTTCCACCATTGGTGGACACATCCAACATTACAAAACAACTCACATCAATAGAGCTAAACCTAGACAGCATGGAACAGGCCACAACGGATCAGATCATGGACACAGAGATCAAGAACACTCGCCAGCAGAAGATCCAACTATATCGGGTTGTCAAAGCTGGCCAACTCCTGCACCAAGGAAAGTGGCTCACTGGGGAGCAAGTTCAACAAAAGTTTCCCCATCTCATGGAGGCACTCAATGCAATGGGGACCGTTTCTTCCTAAGGGGGGAGGACGGATCCAGGTGGATATTGGTGGCCACCATCCTATTCCTCTTGGACCCCCAACACTGTCTCTTTCAGTTTTTCAGTTTCCTTAATTGTAGCACAATTTACTACTTTTTGTAGTTTTTCAAGTCCTAAACTTCCGGAGCCATTTTGAGGCCCTAAACGACAATTTTAGGGAGAACAGAGAGACCGAAAAAACCCCAAAAAAGTTTTCTTGTTTTTTTTGGCATATTCTTAGAGATCTTCAAAACGGGGTATTATGATAGCCAAACAGAGATCGTATGCCAAAATTACGACCTCGAGAAATTGATGTACCAATTTACCCAAACAGGGCCCACAGTTTCGGCCCTTCATCTCCTAGGGTTAGGTTTCTGGATGTTTAGGGTTTTCCATTGTTTCTCAATAATAAATAGGTCTTGGAGCCTCATTGTAACACATTTATAGGCATGTAGCCACCGTATCTCTTCTCAGAGATAAGCTACCATCGCCCGAGCTAGTTTATTTCCATTCTGTTTATATACATATTTCAGTATTATAATATTAATGAAATGAAGTGTTATTTCTGTTGCATTTTTGTATTTATGATTATATTTGTAATTTGTTGCATTCCTGTTTAAGTTCTGATCAAAGTTGTGGGATGATAAGGAGCTAGAGGGCAAGAGGAAGGTAACGTATTAGAAGGAGGTGATCAAACCCTCTTGATAATTAGAATTGTCTTTCGATCTCGACCAGTGTTATGAAGAAAATGAACATTTCAAAGATAAGAACTAATTCTCATGAGCTTCGGAGTGAAACTAGGCATTGGTTTATTCCCAAAACACCATGGGATGAAGGAATCTATCACCTTTGTGATACTAAGAGGGTTGAAGATGAAAAACACTTTCTCTTGGATTACCCAGCTCTTACATCTACTCTCATTTTAAAACATTTTCCACACTACCAAACTTCTTGACTTGGTAAGTTAGCAAAACTATAGTGATCTAGGAATATTTCTTTCTCTTTCTTTGATTATAAAAATAAAATATTAAAGAGCCTCAATAAAATATCTTATCTTAAGGTCCAATAGACCACATTGGTCATACTAAATGTTAAAGATGATCATCATAATTTATTTAATTTTATTTTTAAAATTATTTTATATGAAAAATAATAATAACTTTATGCTTTTCTTCCATAGGAAAAAACAACAAACTTTTATTTAATCAAAAGTTGTCACATATTTCAACCATCGACGAAGAGGTTAGCAAGAATATCCCATTAGATAGTAAAAATATGACTCCCAAGGAGAAGAGGACAGTAGATACTCCCCTGTTCCATACAAAATTGAGGGCAATAAAGACTCCCTAGAAAGAACCCCTTCGCAATCTACAAATGAAACATGGAATACAGATAATAGAAAGGAGAAACCTGCATCGCTACCTACAACCCTAAAAGTGAACAACGTGCCCTCAAACAAAAAAGAAGGAACTTGATACAATGATACCACCTATCACAACCAAGGATACCGCACTTTCTACTTATATATTTATATTATAAATTTTTATTAAAAATATGATTTTTATACTTTTCTATTAACTTAAAATTATTGATTAATTTTTTAACGTGATTAATTTATTAAATAGTTTTTTAGCTTGATTCTTTAGGAGATAAAAGATGCACAATGTGACATGGTTAAGATTAAAAGCCATCCAATCTAAAATGCATTAAATTCAAGTATATGATAAATATATATCTTAGTGTATACAGATGGTTGAATATTGTTTGCTGGTGCGTCTCTGAAGTTTTCACCAACGGATATGGCATTGGCTTGCTGGACTGAACATATCTGAGGAAATTTATTGATCGTTATTGGATGATGAATTATGCTCCTACCTCATGAATCAAATTCATAATAAATAACATTTTAAAATTATAAACTATTTAATGGTTAGATCTAAGTTTATATATTGTATTGTATTTAATTATAAATGGGTTTAATAATTAAAAAGATGCGTTTATTATAGATTAATTTTTTTAAATAATTTATATAAGTTTTTATAAATTTTAATAATCAAATTTTTGAAAAACAAAAGGAAACAAATCATCAAATTACTGGTTAAAATGTATAGATTTAGTTTACATAATATTTTCTGGGTTGGGTTGAATATTAAAAGATGTATTTATATGTTATATTGTATTTATAGTATACTATTTGGTGAAGCTATGGTGAATTATTGAGGTATGGATATGGCATTCAAGGATGGATTTTGATGGGAAAATTGCCAATCAAAGGGTGATTTGTCCGTCAAATACAACCAAATTTTTTCATAACTGTCAACATCTTATGTTAAAATGACTAGAACGAGTGTTAGAGTTTCCTAAACTGTCAAAGTTGATAGGTGATTCAGATTTGAAATTCCTACTCTGATGGCATTGACTTGGTGTCGTGAACGTATTCAAAAAAAATATTGATCGCTCTTTTCATTTAATGGACTTTGATAATCATGTTACAGTCGTATGGGCACAATATATGGAAGTAGTCTATGACCACCTATATTCAATACAATTCTAGAAGCCATATCATTTACATAAATCTTCCATGTCAGATCAGATCATTTAATTTTTGGATTGATCTAATAATTAAAAGAGAATTTCTAATAAGCATATACAAGTGATAAAGAGACATTGGTATCATTATTTAATTAAAAATGCATCTCTAATCAAATCTTGTAATCGGTTTAACAAGTGATATTGGCTATAATGACTTTAATTTACCCTTGTTTATCAACAAAAAAATGATAAAATAATCAATATGAATAACATTATTCAACAAAATTAAACTTGTATGTCTCCATGAATAGAATGACTATAACATTGTGCACACACTCAGAGTGTATGTCTCCAACAACTGATGAATAGAATGAATCTAACATTGTGCACACACTCTAATTGTATGTCTCCAACAACTCATGAGTAGAATGAATGTTTCAAATGAAAATAAGCAAGGGTTGATGTTTTATAGTTTTTTTATCTAGAATTTAATTGGTAGGGAAGATTAGCATGGATTGCCATCTCCAAAATTCAAATGTGTGTTCTGGATTGATTTGTACATGATCCAATGGTTGATAAACCCTTGTGCTTTCCTGTGTTTAATTCATGAATTGAGAGGGTTGGTGTGTTTAATACCTTAATTGAAAGGGTTGGTATTATTTATTGCATCCTCTGAACTAATTCCTGAATTGAATGGCGTTATTTAGTGTCTTCAATATGGTTAAACACACATGTAGATATGGCTGAAACACATTTCACTTGTTCTTGTGTAGGTATTACCCAGCAATGGGATGTGTTTCTCTAGTGGAAATCAAGGGATAACTGTTTGATGGGATATGTGTACTCCTAGATATAATTCAATGGAATGTTTTGTAGTGCATTTTGATTTAATTGATAATTCAGAGATGGAGGTAGTTGAGACAGTATGTCTTGTCAAATTGTGATGTTAATGCTTGGCGTTTGACAGTTGTTGATCCAATCAATATATCAGACCATTTTGGACATAATTTAATAAATTATATAACATAATATAAGCTATTTATGTAATTTTTTTATGGTTTATGATGATTTTTTGATGGATGTGTGGGAAGAGTACTATAACAACTACTGGTCCCTGCACAACAATAGAAGCTTCTCCCCTATTGTCCTTGAGTGTTGCATATCTTGAGTTTCAGTTTGCACGGATGAACTGCCACAAATTCTCTATCTTTCTTGAAGTTGTTTATAGGAGTAAATTGACCTGGAGACTTGAATCTTATGATTTTTTTCTGGTATGAGTGCTTGAATCTTCTTTTTGATAATGGAAATGGATTAAGCACCATCAAAAACCCTAGGGCACCCAAAATCTCACCCGAAAATCTATTGTTTTCAAGGCCAATTTACCTCATTTATGGACTATGCGAAGATAAGATGCTTTCTAGAATATGTAGTTATTGTTTTCGACGTGTTTAAGAGGATTGACAAGTTGAAATCTATATGCACTACATTTTTTTTGTGAATTTTAAATATTTAAGGGTGGGCATCATGGGTTAATAAGTAGAAGCAGTTTTTTGTCAACCTTTTAGGTTTGTGCACAATTTTTGTAGAAATTCCCACCTGTAGATCACCTGATAATGCAATATACTAAAGCAAAATACTCGATCTACTTCTACAAACAATTATGCGGAAGCTTAATTGAATTGAGCAACATCAATAAGAACACATATAACTGATATGGAGAAATCAATCACACATAACACAAAAGATATAACCAGGGGAAAGCCAAAGCATAAAACCCCAACTCTGTATTATCATACAAGTGGAAATCTATTCCAAGTTACAAAAAGAATCAGCTCAAAAGCTTTCCTGCTCTCTTTGTAATCAAATAATGAAGCTCATAAAATGTATAGACAAGTATATATACTAATCAAGTCCTCCAAGCTCCTATATCACATAATTCTCTTGGAAATAAATCCTTCTCCATGCAAGGAATATTCACCTAAAATATCCTAGCAACTGATAGTACACTGTCCCACTATCTGAACTCAACTGGGTCTCTGTCTGAACTGACATGCATGAGTTATCCATGAGAGAATATTCAGTTATCTGAAGAACAACAGTTATATGCAAGCATGCATTAACTAACTGAACTTACTTAATTTAAACAAACTGTTTAAATCAAATATAACTGGACTTGACTCAGTTAACTGAGCCAACTAATTACTACTCAAATTAGAACTCATCCTTATCTCTTTAATTGATGGATAAATTCCTCAATTAATAGAGAAATTGTTACATGTCCTCACATAGACTTCATGTTTGATTTTTCACAACTAATTAACTCATGGTGAATTTATTAATTTATTTTCAAACAGTTGTTAAGTTCAAATTCGAATTTTACTTCCTATGTTTAGTCCAGGGACTGACTAAAATAGGAATCCATCTGAAATTCTATTTTTAGAAATTCTATTTTTAGAACTTTCACTTTTCATCCAATATAGCTAAGTTCAACACTGGATGAAACTTCTATTTATAGTAGTGCTATTTTTAGCATTTCTTGTTGCTATCTTCAACACTCCCTCTCAACAAGAAAGGGATTATCAGTAACCCCAATCCTGTCTATATGGAACTCGAACTTGCATTTTGACAATGCCTTTGTCAAAATATCTGCATCCTATTCCTCAGTCAAAACATACAGCAACAACATGATCCTCTTGATCACATAGTCTCGAAGATGATGATACCGGATATCTATGTGCTTGGACCTGTCATGAAAAACTGGATTCTCAGAGAGTTTGATGCAACTCTAATTATCACAGTAGATCATTGTAGGATCCATCCTCTGACCAAACAATCCCACTAGAATCTTCCGCATCCAAATGGCCTCACATGCAGCCTGACTAGTAGCCATGTATTCAGCCTCTGCTAAGCTAAGTGAAATTAATCTCTATTTCCCATTGTACCAGGAAACTACAGCTGAACTAAGGTTGAAGATTCCTCCAGAAGTGCTCTTCCTGTCTGATGGACTCCCTGCCCAATCCACATCTGTGAAGCCCTGAAGCTTCACTCCCTCTGTCCGTTTGTACCACAATCCAAACTGAGATGTGCCTCTGAGGTATCTCAGCACATGCTTCGCTGCCTTCCAAAACAGCTTGGTAGGCTGAACCATAGCTTGACTCAGCTGGTTCACCGCAAAGCATAAGTCGGGTCATGTGTTCACTAGATACATAAGTGAACCCACCAGCTGCCAATAAATAGTAGCAGCTACTACCTCACCTGAAGTAGCATACTCCTTCCTCCAGTTCCCAACTAGAGGAGTCTGCATGGGTTTGCACTTCTCCATATGGAACCGCCTGAGGATCTCATTGGCATACTTTCCTTGAGATACAAAAACTTCTCCATCTCTCTGCCACACCTCCATGCCTAGAAAGTAGTGCATAAGACCCATGTCTTTCATCTCGAACTCTCTTGCAAGGTCCTCCTTGCAAGACTATATCAGCTGATCATCACCTGTCAAAATCAAATCATCGACATAAAGTACAATGATCAATGGCTTACCTTCTACCATGATGTGGTAAAGGTTCGCATCTGCTTCACTCTTGGTGAAGCCCAACCCGGTGAAATAGTTGTCGATCCTGGTGTACCAAGCACGTGGTGCTTGCTTCAGCCCATACAGAGCCCTCTTGAGTCTGCACACATGCGACTCACTGTCGAAGGTTTCAAAACCTTCTGGCTGCTCAATGTACACCTCCTCCTCAATCGTCCCATTGAGGAATGTTGTCTTTACATCCATCTGGTGGATCTTCCACCCCATCTGAGCTGATAGTGCCAATATCGATCTAATCGATGAGTACCTTGCTACAGGAGCAAAAGTCTCATCATAGTTGATCCCCTCGAATTGTGAGAAACCTCGGGCAACAAACCTTGCCTTTTGTTTCTCAACACTACCATCAGCTGCATGCTTTACCTTGTAAATCCATCTGGAACTCACTACTGACTTGTCCAGAGGTCTTGGGACAACATCCCAAACATAGTTCCACATGATGGAGTCATACTCCTCCACCATTGCATCAACCCACATTGGTTGCTGCACTGCCTCCTCGAATGAAGAAGGATTGGAATCTACACACTCCCCAACTGGGGCCATGTAACCAGTGTATCGCTCTGGTGACCTCCTTTGTTTGCACTGAGAAGATGGCTGTCCCACATTCTCCCGTGCATCCTGTATCAACCTATCAGCTTCCCTTGAGCGTTTCCGCCCATCTCTGGAAGAATCAACATTAGTGGATGTCTCCACTCTCGGATCCTCTACATGCGGCTGCTCTGCATAAATATGAGGCTCCTCATCCTTAGGAACCGAAGGTTCCTCATCTGCATGCAACTTGAGCTCCCTCTCAAGTGACACTTGCATGGCTTTCTTCTCATCAAACTTCAGATCCCTAAGTATCACAGTCCTCTGAGTGGAAGGCATGTACACCCGATAGTTGTGAGGTGTATCCGTGTACCCCACAGGTATTCCCAACTCAGTTGTTGGGTCTAGCTTCTTCCTGGCATCTTTGGTCACATGACAGTAAACTGATGATCCAAAGATACGGAAGTGACTTACATCAGGTCGCTTCCCAGAATAGGCCTCCATAGGTGTCTTCATCTCTAGTATATAGTGCGGGCTTCTGTTATGTAAGTATACTGTTGTATTGCATGCCTTAGCCCACAAGTGTAGTGGTAGGCTTTGGTCATGCAACATCACTCGAGCTGCTCCCACAATCAATCTGTTCTTCCTTTCAGCCACCCCATTCTGCTATGGGTTATGGGGTGCCGTCAATTCCTGTTTAATTCCTTCTGAAGCACAAAAGTCCTTAAACTGCTGAGTGACATACTCTCCACCATTGTCACTACGTAAGGATTTTATTTTCTTTCCTGATCCTTTCTCTGCCAAGGCTTTAAACTCAAAAAACCTCAAGAAGGTTTGATCCTTCTTTTTCATAAAGTAGATCCAGTATCTACGAGAAAAATCATCAATAAATGTAACATAGTACTTTTGTTTAGCGGTGGAGGCTGTAGAGAATGGTCCACATACATCAGAGTGAACTCGTTCTAGGATTGATCCAGCTCTACCGTCTCGATCTGAAAAGGAAGATTTCACATACTTACCCAAGGTACAACCTTTGCATGTGCTCGTCTTCTCAAGTTTTCCCTTGGGTAATCCGGTAGAAATCTACTGCATGATCTTCAAGGCTCCATGGTGCAAGTGGCCCAATCTCCTATGCCATAGCTCGCCAACATCTTGGCTCTGCACCATCTCTGCTTTGGAACTCAAAGCAACACAGTCATCTACCTCTAGCTTATAGAGATTCTTGACTCGAATCCCTATTCGCTTTGTCTATCCAGTGCCGATATGCCTTAGGAATACCTTTCCTTTGCTAAAGACTACATCATAGCCTTTATCTTCTAGCAAGGCAATGGACACAAGATTCTTCTTCAAACCTGGAACATAGTGAACATCAGTCAGGGTGAGGGGAGCTCCATGCTCCCTCTGAAACGCAACCGTACCTTCACCTGAGACACAGTACTTTCCATCATCGCTCATCTCGATCCACATCTGGAGATCCTTCTCCTCTGAGGTACTGAAGAGATTCTTGTCACCTGACATGTGGAAAGAGGCTCCACTGTCTAGGTACCAAACACATCCCATCATGGATGAAACCATGCATGTGATAAGAGAGAAATCTAGCTCAAACTGTGAGGCAAGTGCATCACCATCAGATCCCTTTGAGGAACCCTTCTTGGATTTCTTCTATGTACAATTAGTAGCATAATGGCCCACTTCATGACAATGAAATCATCTCACATTTGATTTGTCAAACTTCTTCCCACCATGGGAAGAATTGGATTTGGATTGGGATGCCTTCCCTTTCCCTTCCTTGCCTTACTCGCTAAGACTAGATTTTCCTCATCATCTTGTTTCGATGAGGATCCATCTGTGGTGCTTCTTCGTATCTCCTCATGCATCAAATCTGACCAAAGTCTGTCCCAATCTGGTAGTTTTTCTCTTCCATTAACCGAGTCCTGGTAGCTATGCTAGCTCTTAGGAAGACTAAGAAGTGCAAGAATCACCATGTCATCATCAGCAATTGTGATCCCCACACTTCCAAGCTCATCCCTGCAGGTGGTGAGATTGTTCAAGAATGTAGAGATTGTATCGCCCTTTTCACACTTGATTTTTCGAAGCTTGTCTTTTAGTGCCAGCTTCCTCTGATCATTTCTATTCTGATATAGATCTTTCAATGTTTTCCACATTGAAAACAGATTCTCCTTCCCATGGAGACTCGAGAATATGTGATCTCAAACTCCCTCCAAAAGGATTCTCCTAGCTCTAGCCACACACTTCTTCCATTCCGCCAATTGAGTAGCATCAGTCGGCTTGGGGACATCTTGATCAATGAAATCCTTTAGACTGTTATCTTCTAATACTGCCTCCATGCGATCCTTCCAGGCTATATAATTTGAACTGCCATCAAGGGCATATTCAAGTCTTAAACCACTGAACGCCATAGGTGAAATAGAGATGTGATAAGAACTCGAATTCTATATTCAGGAATCACAAACTTCAAACTTCTCCTCTTCTTGTATAATGTTCTTCCTTGATCACCTGTGCTCTGATACCATGTAGAAATTCCCACTTGTAGATCACCTGATAATGCAATATAATAAAGAAAAATACTTGATCTACTTCTACAAACAATTATGCAGAAGCTTAATCAAATTGAGCAACATCAATAAGAACACATATAACTGATATGGACAAATAAATCACACATAACATAGAAGATATAACCAGGGGAAAGCCAAAGCATAAAACCCCAACTCTGTATTATCATACAAGTGGAAATCTATTCCAAGTTACAAAAAGAATAAGCTCAAAAAACACATATTTCATTAAAATTGGAAATATTTTATTACAAGGACATCAACAAAATTTAGTTTTTTGGTTAATTTGAAATTCTAGATCCACTATTTAATTCCAAATTTAATGAAATATGTGTTAAAAGCTTTCCTGCTCTCTCTGTAATCAGATAATGAAACTCATAGACTGTATAGACAAGTATATATACTAATCAAGTCCTCCAAGCTCCTATATCATGTAATTCTCTTGGAAATAAATCCTTCTCCATGCAAGGAATATTCACCTAAAATATCCTAGCAAATGATAGTACATTGTCCCACTATCTGAACTCAACTGGGTCTCTCTCTAAACTGGCATGCATGAGTTATCCATGAGAAAATATCCAGTTATCTAAAGAACAACAGTTATATGCAAGCATGCTTTAACTAACTGAACTTACTTAATTTAAACAAACTGTTTAAATCAAATATAACTAGACTTGACTCAGTTAACTGAGCCAACTAATTACTACTCAGATTAGAACTCATCCTTATCTCTTTAACTGATGGATAAATTCCTCAATTAATAGAGAAACTGTTGCATGTCCTCACATAGACTTCATGTTTGATTTTTCACAACTAATTAACTCATGGTGAATTAATTAATTTATTTTCAGACAACTTTTAAGTTCAAATTCGAATTTTACTTCCTATGTTTAGTCCAGGGACTGACTAAAATAGGAATCCATCTGAAATGCTATTTTTAGCACTTGCACTTTTCATCCAATATAGCTAAGTTCAACACTGGATGAAACTGCTATTTATAGCAGTGCTATTTTTAGCATTTCTTGTTGCTATCTTCAACAAGTTTGAACTTTGAAACTAGTAGCGTTGTATTGGTTCATTATACTCGGAAGTTCAGAGGTGTGTTTTGAATCTCGAAGCATTGTAATGATTCATTGCACTTGTAGATTTAATCCATTTTGAGATAGTATATTGATCCTGGTAGCAAATCTTTATCCTTCATTTTTGTAAGTGCATGAAGCATGTTTAGGTTCCTATAATTTTTTTGGACATTGGTTTTTCATTCAAATAATTTATTTTTTTGGTTATCGTATGCATTAAAAAATGGTGAAGGAAGAGTCACTCCTTTCTACATAAATAGTGGTAAGAGGAGTAGAGAGAGTTGGTCCTAATGCAGGATTCCAGACATTCTCCATCAGAGTTTGTAGAAAATTTCCTAACTTCTTACATTCTATAAATCTGAGGCATGTCAAGTTAGGGTATCATTACCTGATTAGTGATGCTCTCTATTTATTAGCCATACCTATTCTCTTGCTAATAGTTAGCGTAGAAGTAAACATCCTAGGAAAGTATGATTTATGGATCTTATGGGAACATCCCATGGTTTACTTAATTAGAATTCTATCCATATATGGGATTATAGGTTTTATTCTTATTGTTAGCTTTGTCTCCAGTAGAAGGCCCATTTATGTGTAGATGTTTCTTGTTATAAGCCCTTTGATGAATTTGGGGTAACCAAAGAGTATTTCATGGAGCACTCTAAGAAATCTAGCCTATTTGATGATGGAAGCTTGAGGTTTCAAGAGAAAATATTAGAGAAATCCGGGCTTGGAGAATGCATGTACTTTCCGGGAGTTATTTTGGCTTCCCCACCTCGCTTCACAGTGAAGGAATCTCGTGCAGAAGCAGAGATGGTGATGTTTGGATCTCTGGATGAGGTCTTTGATAAATGTAAATCAGGCCAAAGGATATTAATATCCTAGTAGTGAACTGCAACTTGTTTAATTCAACTCCATATCTTATTGCCTTGATTGTCAACCATTACAAGATGAGAGAAAATATTATGAGCTTCAACCTTGGGGGAATGGGCTACAGTGCAAGAATCATAGCGGTGGATATGGCCAAAGACATGTTGAAATTGCAACAAGAGAAAAGATAGAAGAAGAAAAAAATATGTTAAAGAATCACAACAATGTTATTAATGTAATTAATTAAGTAAATTTAATTTTACATTCAGTCAGTTTTGTAACTATAGGAAGTTACAGAACGAATTTGTCCATATTAAAATGTTGATTTTCGGAGAGGATTTATGTAACTTGGAGAGTTGCATTTTTTTCTTGATTTTAATGTTATAATACCTTTTGTTGTTGGGTTCTTAAAACTATCTCAGAAAACTGTTTAAATTGTTGAATGAAAATTAGAGTAGGGTTTGAATTTTTTTTTAAAGGAAACCCTAGTTAAAGAAACTAGATGAAAGAAAAGGCATAATTAAAAAGGGAGAATCCCTAATTGGAGGAATTGATAGAATTTTATCATTAATAAATTTATTTGAAAGAACCCGTATAGATAGAAATGGCAAAAATGACTAATGCTAAGTTTGAGGTGGAGAAGCTCACTGACAAGAATAATTTAACATTGTGGAAACTGAAAGTAAGGGATTTGTTGGTGCAACAAGGGTTGCAAAAAGCTTTAGACAGGGTTAGAAAGAAACCTGTTGACATGATAGATTTGGATGGGGAGGGCTTGTATGCTCAAGCTATCAGTACCATCAGATTGTGCTTGGCAAATGAAGTTTTCTTCAACATTGTTGAAGAAACTTTAGCATCAAGTTTGTGGGTAAAATTGGAAACACTATATATGACCAAATATTTAACCAACAGAATTTATCTGAAGAGGAAACTATATAGCCTTCGGATGAAGGAGGGTACTAAAATTGCAGAACACTTAAATGTTTTTAATAGACTTATTTTCCAATTGTCAGATATCGAAGTTAAATTTTAGGAAGAAGACAAAGCTATTACCTTGTTGTGTTCCTTGCATGAGTTTCGGGATCACTTTTTGACTTCTATCAGTTTGAGCACAACCGAATCTTTGGAATTTGATTCTATTGTGGGAGCTATGTTATCTAAATAAGTACAGAGGAAGTCCAACATTGAAACTTCCACACTAGAAGCCATGGTAGCAAGAAGTCGGTCCAAGGAAAGAGGGGAGAAAGAAAGAAATTATTCCATATCAAAATCAAAAGGAAAGAAGTGTAAAGCTAAATGTTGGTAAAAAAACAAAATAGGGCAGCTCAAGAAATATTGTTGGAAAAGAAAGGAGTCCGTTGAAAACCCAAAGAAGGAAGCAAATCAAGTTGAGTCAGGTATGATTGATGAAGTTTTATCTGTTGAATTAGGTATGGTAGATGAAGCTTTACCTGTTTGCAATGTCTCTTAGAATTATGAAAATTGGTTGTTAGATTCTGGTGCTTCTCATCACATGAGTCTGCACAAAAATTGGTTCACTTCATATCAAGCTGTGAATGGTAGTTATGTGTTTATGGGTAATAATGTATCTTTTTAGATTGTTGGAATGAGAAATGTTAGAATTAAAATGTATGATGATACAGTTAGAACATTAACTAATGTTAGACATGTACCAGATTTGAGAAAGAATTTTATTTCTTTGGGAGTATTGGACTCGGAAGGTTACAAGTTTACAAGTCAAAATGGAGTGATAAAAGTTTCAAAGGGCGCTCTAGTTATTATGAAGGAAAAGAAGATTGGAAATATTTACAGACTCAAAGGAAGTGCTTAGGTCAGTGAGGCAACGAATGTATCTGAGAAGGAAAAATAAGATACTCGCCTATGGCATCAACGACTGGGTCACATGAGCAAGAAGGGTCTTCAAGTACTAATGAATTGCAAATTGCTTCCTAATTTGAAATCCTTGAGGTTGGATTTTTGTAAACATTGTGTATATGGAAAACAATGTAAACATAAATTTAAAACTAGAAGTCATAATAGTAAATAAATTTTATACTATATTCTTTCTAATCTTTGGGGACCATCTCCTAGTATATCTTATGGAGGTGCATTATACTTCGTAACATTTATTTATGATTTCTCCAGGAAAGTCTGGGTCTATATGATGAAAATAAAAGTTGATGTATTTAATGTTTTTAAATAATTTAAAGCTATGGTGGAAAAGAAAATAGGAAAATCAATTATATGTTTAAGAACTCACAATGGTGGTGAATTTACTTCCTTATAATTTAAATAATATTGTAAGGATGAAGATATTGTTAGACATAAAATTGTTTTCTATACTCCTTAGCAAAATGGCATTGTTGAATGTATGAATCAAACTCTTATGGAAAGAGTCAGAAGCATGATCAACAATTCTAACCTGCAGAAAGAGTTGTGGGTAGAAGTAGTATCTACTGCTTGTTATTTGGTAAATAGGTCACCTTCAATTTTCATTAATTGTAAAATTTATAAAGAAGCTTGGTTGGGTCAATCTTGTGATTATTCACATTTAAGGATTTTTGGTTGTGATGCCCATGGTCTTGTTCCAAAGAGACAACGTTCAAAGTTAGACCCAAAAGAAATATGTTATGACTTTGTTGCGTATGACTATGCGGTGAAAGGATATAGGTTGTGGCATCCTTCTTCACGTAAGATATTCATTAGTAGAGATGTAACATTTGATGAATCTTCTCTTCTAAAATCAGATGTTGCAAACGTTGAACATGAACAGGTATCGAAGAATCAACAAATTCAATGGGAGGATAAACCTTTTTAGGAAATTTGAAAGGAATGAGAGACTTTTGAAGAAAAAAGTGAAGAAGATGCAATGGAAATTGGAGAAGTTCAAGAACCAGTTGAGCAACCAATCACTCTAATAAGGTCTACAAGTGAAAGAAGAACACCCAAAAGGTATGAATATTATGTTTCATCTATTTCATTGATTGCTGAAGATGGGGAACCTTCTTATTATCAGGAAGCAGTGGATGATGTAGATAGCAAAAAGTGGAAAAAGGCTATGAACGAAGAAATGGATTCTTTAGCCAAGAACAAAACCTGTGATCTTGTAGAACTTCCTGAAGGGAGAAGTGTTGTTGGGTGAAAATGGGTCTTCAAATTGAAGCGAAATGTTGATGGAAGTATCGAAAGGTATAAGGTGAGGTTTGTAGAAAAAGGGCATTCTCAGGTTGAAGGTATTGATTTTCATGAGATATTTTCACTAGTCATAAAACTTGTTTCTATTTGTACTATGTTAGCACTAACTGCATTACTTGACCTTGAGTTAGAACACTTAGATGTTAAAACATCTTTTCTTCACGGAGATTTGGATGAAGAGATTTATATGCAACAACTAGAAGGTTTTGTACAAGGTTGCAATAGAATATTAGTTTACAAGCTAAGGAAAACATTGTATGGCTTGAGGAAGTCTCCCAGGAAATGGTACAAGAAGTTTGACTCCTTCATGGTCAGCCAAAAATTTACTAGAACATGGAAGATATCAACAGGTTAAAGGATCAACATTCTAGGACATTTGGTATGAAGGATCTTGGAGTGGAAAAACATATCTTGGGCATGGAGATACACAGAGAAAAAAAAATGGAAAGTTCTAGTTATCACAACAGAAATATGTGGAGAAAGTACTTGAAAAGTTTGATATGAACAATGTGAAACCTGTTAATGTTCCATTAGCTTCCCATTTTAAGCTTTCTTTGGTTTTGAGTCCTAGAATTGATGAAGAAAAGAAGTATATGTCTCATGTACCATATGCAAATGTAGTATGCAACTCAATGTATGTGATGGTATCTACAAGACCTGACATTTCACATGTAGTTGGAGTCATCAGCAGTTCATGGTGAATCCATGAGAAGAACATTGGCGAGCAGTGAAATGGGTGCTTCGGTATTTGAGAGGCATAAGTGACCATTTCATCATCTTTAATGGTAGTGATGGTTCAGTATGTGGATATGTGGATGATGATTATGTAGGTGATTTGGACAAGATGAGATCTACTACGGGATATGTATTTACTCTTACAGGTGGAGAAATTAGTTGGATGTCAAAGCTTCAAGAAACAATTTCTTTCTCTACTACTGAAGTAGAGTATATAGCTGCTTCAGATGCTTGTAAAGAGGAAATGTGGTTGAAAGGTCTACTTGATGAGATTGGAAGGACACAAGAGAAAGTGAATGTATTCTGTGACAATCAGAGTGTTATTCATTTGGCTACAAATCTAGCTTATCACAACAAGACTAAGCACATTGATGTAAGGTACCATTTTGTAAGACATGTGATCAATGGCGGTAAAGTAGCTCTCAAGAAGGTCCATACACAAGAGAATCGTGCATACATATTCACGAAGCCAGTTTTAGTAGAGAAGATGCGATGGTGTTTGGCTTCTCTTGGCTTCCAGAAGAGATGATGAATGAGCATGGGCAAGGAATCGTGCATACATATTCATGAAGTCAATTTCAATAGAGAAGTTGCTATGGTGTTTGGATTCTCTTGGCTTGTAGAAGAGATGATGAATGGGCATGGGAAAGCGATTAGGAAAATTGTTGTCAAGGTGGAGATTATTAAAAATATGAGAACAACTAATGTAAATAATATAATTATCTAGGAAAATCTATTTTACCATTTAGTCAATTTTTATAATGAAAGGAAGTTATGTAACAAAATAGCCCATATTAATTTGTGATAGCCCGAGAGGTTGTATGTAACGTGGAGAGTCATTTTGAGAAATATGTATTCCAATCCCTTTCCTTGTGGAGATTTTCTTGACACACTATCAGGGTTTTACCAAGTAACTCCTTGTGTTAACTTGTGTGATTTTAGTTTCTCATTTTATGAATTTATTTCTTGTTTTGAATGTTAGATGACTCTAAAATCATACAAAATACAGGATCAGATGACAAAATATAGAAGAAGAGAAAAATACGAGTTGTTCCACATGGTTAGAACTCATACAAGATCAGATGACAAAAGTTACGAGTGCGTTTTTCAAGAGGAGGATGGTGACAACAAAATGGGCCTCACTCTAACCAAAGAACTCATGGAAGTTGCAGGTGATGCACTCAAAGCGAATATAAAAACTTTGGGTCCCCTGGTTCTTCATTTATTAGAACAAAATCTCTTCTTGGCTTCCTTGTTTTGTCGCAAAATTTTGAGAATGGACATGAAACCCTGCATCCCCGACTTTAAATTAGTAGCTCAACATTTCTATATGTACATAGGAGGTCGAGTTGTGCTTGATGCACTGTAGAGGAATTTATCTTTTAGTGAATGCAACAAGGCGCCTTCTCAGATGACCCTTCATAGGTTCGGAAATACATCCAGCAGTATGTTGTGGTATGATCTTGCATACCTTGAAGCGAAGGAGGGAAACAAGAAAGGCGACATAGTATGGTAGGTTGATTTTGGCTCAGGATTCAAGTGTAACAACGCATTTTGGAAAGCTCTAAGGACTATCAAAATGGCCTCTAAAAATATATGGTTGGACTGTATTGATCACTACCTAGTAGAAATCCCTGATTTCGAGAAGATCAAAAATTGAAAGCAAGAAAGTAAATCATATTGCTAACTGCAAACTGATTTATCATTTATGTATTTTTTCCATCACTCTTTGGTTGTGTATTTTCAATAAAAAACCTTGATGAGAAAATTTGTTCGAACCAAGTTATAAAAAGACGACTTTGCTGACTTGTAAAGGGCCATAAACAATTGGGTAATATTTGTACTTTGCTTGTTCGTAATAGATTGCTCAAGGTATATTTTTACTTTTTATTTTTCAAATGAGTAATGCATAAGTTATTTGCAAATTTTGATTAGTTTTGGATAATTTTGCGAGGTTGGTTTATTATTTGTTTATAATAAATTAGTTAGAATTATTATGTTTGAAGTTTTATATTTATTAAATTTTAAGTTTAATTTATTTGCAAATTTTGATTAGTTTTGGATAATTTTGCAAGGTTGGTTTGTTATTTCTGTATAATAAACTAGTTAGATAAGGCTGAAGTTTATATTTATTAAATTTTGAATTTAGATTTATTTTAAATTTAAATTTATCTAGTTATAAGATAGATTAAAGTTTTTTTTTGAGTTAAAATTTAAATAAAAATTTACACTTGTATCATTGTCAAAATCAACATATCTTGTTTGATTTCACATGCATATTCATGCCATTAATGATCCATCTAGTCCATGTTCGTTATATCTTTCAGTCCCATCGGATAAGACCTATAAATGGGAACTCCTTCCTCCAAATAGATGAACATGGTCTAAAGTGTTATAACTTTTTATTTTCAATAAATTTTATAACAAAGTGTTGTTATGGCAATATTAAAAAAATCATCACAACGACTGATTCAACTGAATTTATATCATCCTTGAATGAAGCCAATCAACTTTAAAATAATATTGAAGATGAATACACCACTATGTCAACTTCGTATGAAACTAGACAATATGCAGATAATTAAATAAGAAAATAAACTTCTAAAAAATCTTGAAGTTAGACTTACCACTTATCCAATGTAAACTCCATCAATTTGATCTGAAACTCACACAATATGTAAACATTGAGATAAGCCAATAAACTTTAAAAGAATCTTGAATATGGACTTACCATTAATCGAATGTAAAATAAAAGAACATAAAATTAATGCTCTCCAACCCACTATAGTAGAGATGTTGTAATGTCATGCTTAACATTTTGACTAGGTCAACATAAAATAAAATAAACAAAAAAAACATAAATTAATAATTAAATCAACCCCTATCTATTTTAATTCTAGATCTAAGAAGCATAAAGAGAGATAAAATCTATTTTCTCTAAAGCGGTTTGCATCTCAACAAATTTAATCTCTCTCGTCACATATCCAAAAGTTATGTAAACATTTTTACTTGGTCAAATTATATAAAAACAAAAATTATCCAGATGTTTTTGTTTTTGTTTTTTTTTGGTTTTTAGTACAAAAAAAGCTTGATTGTATTTACTAGAAAATAAAATACATCTGATATAGTCTGATATGTGCTATAACACCAAAACCTATACAATACTGTAGAGGAGATAAAAAATTCTGATATGACTGATAGCCAAAATTCCACCATAACTAGTGAAGAAAAAGGAGATTATGTGCTGCCAGAAAGCTATCATCCAGAAGGGAAAAAAAACTTAAACAGGAAGCTAGTCTAGATCAAGTCAAAACCCCAATAAGTGGCATCATCTACCACCTGTGAGAAGATATACATAACATACTATAAGGTGCAAGATAAACAGTATCCTGAAAACATACCTAGGAATTTTGAGATGAAAAAAAAAGGAGTTAAGTGCCGGGAAGAGAAAATTCCTGGATCGAATGAGTTTCAGCTTGAGATTTTATATCCATATTCCAGTAGCCCATTTGTTGAAGGAGACCTTTCTTTGATAATATATCAGCTTGGGAATTTTGTGCTCTGTTGACATGCTGAATAGAATAGTCATCCCTCCTACCCCATAGTGAATTGATTTTGTTCAACCAACCAGATAGATGTTGCTTTTAATATGGTTCTTCCCTGTAACATGATTAATTATTATTTTGGAATCACCGAAAATCTGTAGGGACTGAATATTTAGAAAATGGTCGAAAAAAAGAAGTCATGTTAGCGCCATTGCCTCTGCTTTGTTATTTGTTCCTTTTCCCCCATTCCAGAAAATTTGGAATTGTTGATCATCGTCCATAACAATGAGGACCCCACATCCACATATGCCATTTTGAGCTGCCCCATCAAAAAATGCTCTTGGGAATACCATGAAATCTGACAATTTCTCTTTTGATTTTCCTTTGTTAATCAGTGGGAGATTGGTAGGAATAGAGTTATAGAGAGAGATAATGTTGTCAAAAACTACCCCAAAACCCTCCTTTCTGTTTTGAAACAAAATATTGTTCCTCCATCTCCATATAGACCAGAGAACTAGTTGAGGAATTGGTCTCCAGGATTCTTTCTGGCAACTCCACCAATCAATAGCTTCTTTTATTGAAGGATGTAATACAAAATTAAAACCAAAATATGAAGCAAGGTTTCTCCAAAGCTGCTGGGAGATAGAACATTGAAGAAACATGTGGTAGTTATTTTCTTCAGCTGATTTGCAAATAAAACAAAATCTAGGCCCATACCAATTCCTCTTCTGCAAGTTTTCCCACGACAGATTTTTGTTATGGAAGACCAACCATGAGAAAATGATGATTTTATAAGGACATCCAGTTTTCCATAAAGCTAAAGGAAAGATGGAATGTGATTGAGAACTGTTAATACTGATAAGATTTGAGTAGATATCCTTTACACTGACTGTATCCACTCCACTTGTCCCCTTCCAAATAAGGACATCATCTTCCTTGGTGCGAAAAAAACCACTGCTCCTTAAACTCCATTGAATCTGAGACCATTGATGCGCTGTAGATCCTGTCAATCCCATAGTCGAGGCATTTTTCCAGGTTGGGAAAGGACCCTGCCAGTCAGCTATTAGCTGATTCCATGTGAAATACCCCTTTCTATGAAAGAAATTTCTTAGCTGATGAGAAATATTGATATCATCCCCCCCACCCATTATCGGATCAAGCCCAATAAAAATCTTTTTTCCCGTTTGAAAACTCCAGACCAGGTTTTTGAGAAAGATAGATTCAATCTTACGGAAGCTCATCCAAATTGCTGATCCCTGAGAAGACCCTATCTTCCCCATCTTGTACCAATATGTGATATCTCTGCTAGCCATATATTTTTTCTTGATAGTTTTGCTCCATGAGCTATCCCCAAAAACTCCCCTCCATAGAGACTTACATAATAAAGCCTTTCCAAATGTCCAGAGGTCCAAAATTCCCCATCCGCCTTGCTTCTTTGGAAGAGAGAGATCAGATAATTTTGACAGATGATATTTTCTTTTCTCCTTATTACCTCCCCAAATAAAATTTGCAGTCATTTTATTCAGCAGATGAATGATATTGGCTGGAATATAATAAAGATGAGCCCAATACACAGCTAATTGGACCAGAACTGATTGAGTTAGAACCACTCTACCTGCCATTGAAAGACACTTATATTCCCACCCAGAGATCCTTTTAAAATATCTATCCGAAATCCATTGCCAATCTGACTTTGTATATCCATTTGATTTTAAATGAAACCCCAGGTATTTCATACCTTCCTTTATGGACCTGGCCTCTATTCCGAACAACTGAATCAGATGCTCTAATGCTTCCATATTAACATCTCCATGATAAAAAGAGGATTTTGATTCATTTATAGAAAGACCAGTAGCTTTTTGAAACCTATCCAAAATATCATGAAAACATTCCCAGGTAAGTCTACAGAGCATACCAAAGATCAAGATGTCGTCCACAAACAAATTGTGAGAGATGAAATTATTCCTGCTGATCCACAATGGCCAACATCTTTTTTCCGTGACCGCCCTATTGATGTGGAGACTTAAAGAGTCCATGGCCAAGATAAACAAGAGAGGGGATAACAAACACCCCTGTCTCAGACCTCTAGCGGCCGAGAAATAGGTGGAAGGCATACCATTTATGATGATTGCATAATTTACTTTTTCAACGCATGCCATAATCCAATTTACCAGCTGAGAATTTAAACCAATTTTTGCAAGAAGACATCTTATATATCCCTAGTCAAGACAGTCATATGCCTTCCTAAGATCAATCTTCAGAATGACCGCTTCACTTTTTTTTTCTTTTTCTTTTTTTTTGCATAGAGAATAGACTTTCCTGGGTGTTTGCTATTGCGTCCAGAATGTTCCTTCCTTGGAGAAAACCATGTTGATCCTGCATCAAAAACCTGGACAATATACCCCGAATTCTTCTGGCAATGATTTTTGATATAATTTTATAAGAGATGTTGCAGAGGGAGATAGGTCTAAAATCCAGGAAAGAGGATGCTTCCATTTTTTTCGGAATGAGAGCGATATAAGTAGATGAAATGAGCTGATGAATATTGCCTGATATTCTTGATTCCTCTACCATCCCCAATAATTCATTTTTTATGAGGTCAAAAAAATGAATAAAAAACTCAATCGTCCACCCATCCGGGCCCGGACTCTTGTCTTTTTTAAAGGATTTCATAATCCTCAAGAGTTCCTCCTCAGAGACCAGTTTGTAGAGGCAATCATTCTGCTCTTCATCAAACATTTTAGGAACATTTTTACTTGGTCAAATTATATAAAAACCAAAATTAAAATTAAATCAACATCAAATAAAATAAATAATTATTGATAATTAAATCAATCTAGATCCATCTTAATTTAGAATCTATCTAACACTTATAGAGATTAAATCTATCAAATTATAAATATTTTTTTATTATATTTTAATATTTATAAAATTAAACAATTTTTTTATATAAATATTTAAATACAATATATTACCATAATCAAACTACTTGTCATTTTTTTTTATAAGATCATGATATTATAAAAACTATTTATAATATTTACAAGTTCTTACACATTTATACAAAAATTATGAACTCGTTATTAATGTTAGTAAAAAGTTTGTATAATTTCACAGTGTTGAAAAAGTTCAATCTTATAAATATCGGACATGAAATTCAATGTTCATTTAAATTTAAATTATAGTGGAGGATGAGAATCATTGATAATTGAAAATTTTATTTAAAAATTAAAATTTCAAAAAAAATATAACTTATAATTTTAAAATTAGTTTCAACTGTAAAAATAATTTTTATTTTATTAATTAAAAATAAATATTTAATTTTTTTTATTAATTAAAAATAAATATTTAATTTTATGTCAAAAGTCATGATTAGACATTTAAAATATAAAAGTTAAATATGAAAAGAAAGTCACCACAAGCTTACTAAATTTGAAAAGGCAGTTACCACAATTTTGAAAGAATTCGAGTAAAGATTTATAAGTTTAGCCTACTTTAATAAATGATAATTTAATTTAAAAAATCAATAATATTAATTTTTGAAATTTTATAAATTTTAAAAATAAAATTTGGTATAACAAATTAGTAATTAATTTTTTTAAACATATTAATTAAAAAAATACAATACAAATATTTTTATTAATTTAATAATTTATATTTTTATTAATTTAATAATTTAATTAAATAAAATTAATTTTCTAATATTTTGTTAATTTGATGAAATAAAATTGTTTCTCTAATGCTTTGAATTAAAAAATATAGAAATACATATCATTAAAATGAAAATTAATAAAAAAAATTAAAAGTGGTTCATGGATACCGGTAGTCATTAGGGAAAAATCTACGGAAACTACAATACAAAGGGTAGCCGTTAGGGAAAAATCTACGGAAATTATTATACAAATATTTTTATCAATTTAATAATTTGATTATATAAAATTACACGAAGGAATTTACCTACTAGTCAAATAAATCTACTTGCTAATCAAATAAGAAAATTTGACTAATAACTTCCCAACTAACAAAGTGTTTAACAACAAAAATTAAACCAACTAAACTAATCCATAAAATTGAAAATTAAATTTAATACTAAAGAATTTAGGCTTCTGTGATCTATATCAATTTTGAGAAGAATCTTCCGCGAAAATTACATAGAGATATTATTTTGTCGACGCGTTTCGAACCAACCAGTGTGGTTCATCATCAGGACAAGTTGAATGAGCAGATCTTGCTATGCATTATAAATAGAATGGGCAGAATATCCAATGACCAAATTTCCAGATCAGGTAACGACTAAAATGATAATAGCTAGATTGACCAGGGAATGGCTAGTTAGACTAGGAAGGGCATAATTTATTTAAATAAGTAAGTTCAGTGATTAATTTCTTTATAAATGGACAATTTTACAATTTTATAATTGCAAATATATGTTAGAATAAGCGAGTTAATAAACTTAAATAAAGTATGCCCTTCCTAGTCTAACTAGCCGTTCCGTGGTCAATCTAGCTGTTATCATTTTAGCTGTTACCTGATCTGGAAATTTGGTCATTGGACATTCTGTCCATTCTATTTATAATGCATAGCAAGATCTGCTCATTCAACTTGTTCTAACGACACTGATTGGTCCAAAACGTGTCCACAAAATAATATCTCTATGTGATTTTCGCAAAAAATTCTTCTCTAAATTTAATAGTATAAATATATCCATCAGAAATGAATATATTCTAAAGTAACATATCCAATCGGCAAGTCGAGGTCACTTACTAATGGTAGCGCTCGAAGTCGTAGCTGACTCTGTAATGAACTTGAGTAGGGAGCGTGGGCCAACCTTTAGCAGATTTAGATGGTGTGGTTGATAAAGTCAATAGCGTAGCGAGGTTTTAAGTGCTATCTCAATTATATAATGACTAATTTGTCAAATTAGTCAGGAGAATTTTTTATTTTCAAAATTCGTTAAGGACGAATATATTTTACAGTAAAATATATTAAAATATGATTTTATTTAATTTTATAATAAAATTATTTTTTATAATATATTATTTTAATTAGTTTTTAAAATTTCATAATTTATAAAAAAATCACAGTAATTTAATATATTTTTATTATATTTAATCTTAATAATAGAGATTTTAAAAATATTTAATATATTTATTAAAAAAATAAAATATATTGATCTCGAGAACATAATCACTATTATTTATGCCCATAAATAAAATGACTATATTTACTATTATTAAAATAATAAATTATTGACTATAAATGAATATGTATTATTATATAATTTGTTTGAAGTTTTTAAATTATTTATATAAAAACTAATAATAAATTTTCCTTTAGTATATTAATATTTTATAATATTTTATTAATTTTATTTAAAATTATTGATTAATTTTTTATCATAAAAGTTTGGTTGGATTGCTTAAAATTTAAAAATACAAAAGGCTACATAGTTAAGATTATATCTCAATATTGTAGATCTGTGTATCTGTTTTTTTAAAGATAAATATGGCATTGAATGAGAAGAGTGATGGTTTTAAAAGAACGTCATTCATTTTTCTTAGATAATATATTAGTTTAAAAATTTATTAATACTTGTGAATTTTAATATAATGATAAACATCAATATCTGTAATATAATTTTTTTTCGAGTTGTTACGGGGGATCGAGTACACGACTATTTCCCATGTTTTACGTGATGGCAATAGGGCGGCCGACCATCTGGCCAATTGGGGCAGTGGCGGAGGGGATAGGCGAATAGATGGAAGTTGGAGGCTCGCTGAGACCGATCCCCGATGGGCAGGGTTAGCAGATATCTTGAACCAGGACTTACATGATGCGACGACGCCAGCGCGGAATCAATAACTCCATACCACTTATGGTAAGAACGGACATCTGTACTACCGGTCATGATGTTGGGGAGAGTAGACAGGGTCGTGTGAACGGAATTCATACCCACCTCGCTTGGAGTCATAACCATACTGTCCCATTGCTCAGTTCAAGGAGAGGATGGGACTGTGGTTTGAGAAGGAAAGGACGCTTCGTCAGAATGACGGTGAGTGAATCCAATTATGGTAACACACTTGGATTGCGAATTAATGACCATCTTAAATGGCAATACAACTATAGGAACCCAAGGTGGTGGTTCGATCATCTCTTAAAACTTGCATGCATGCGACTGAATTGGCGTTCGAGACCATTTGTGAATTCTCGAGCGGAGAAGAGTTGGCAGAGGCTCCTGGTGATAACAGGCATAGAGGATATGGCGGAGGGTCAGGACACGGTTAGAGGCACTCGGATGCAGAGGATGGAGCATAGACGGGAAATGAAGGGTAAGGGCCAGGTAGAGGAGGCCTTTCGCAACATTATGCTGAATATCTCAGACGACTCGGACACGGAGTTTGACATAGGTGATTACTTGGTGGAGGACGAACCCCGGTGCAGACAAGCAGGTGGGGATAGACGGGGAAAAGCGCAGCGGAAGGCAGATGAAAATCGGGATGCAGAGCAGGAGTCGGAGGAAGAGCCGGGAAGTTATGATGGAAGTCGACGAGGTCGGAGACGGGGAGGGTCTGTACAGAAGGCGGAAGGTGCCAGTCAGCGGGGCAGAGGGAGAGGTAGAGGCCGAAGAGGCCGAGGGGGTAGGTCAGTACACGATGAGAATGAGGAAGAATTGGGTAGTGAAGCCAGAGGCAAAAAACGCGGCAAGAGAGATATCAGAAAGAGACTTCAGGAAGCTGAAGCGGCATATCACCAGCGTACGAGTCCAAACATTCGTAGGATCATTGATCACCTGGAAGAGGAAGCATTGCAGGAGCAATCTGAGTCAGAGATGGAGGATTGGGAGACATTTCTGCCTGACCCAGGACATACGAGAGGCCGGATGACGTTATATAAACAATCTATGCATGTCTATTGGGGCATGAAACGACTCCTTGCTAAAGCACTTGAACAAGTTGCTATGGAAATGGTAGAGAAGGCTCAGGATACATCTGTACTGAAGAAAGAGATGCAGAATCTTCAAGTCACCTTAATGATGCAAAACAAGAAGATGGATGAGCTCTTGAAATACCTTCAAGCCAGTGGAACGGGTGCTAAGATGGAGAATGAGACCAATCTGGAGGTCCACAGCTAGCTGCAGCGGGAGTAGCCGGAAAGAGGTTTTTGCTTGTAGTTTTTCTCTATATATACTAGTTTTATATGTATAAAGACATACTCTGTTTTATGGTAGGAAAGGTAGTTGGCTGGGTAGTGTGGGAAACAAGACTGTTGGGTTTATATTTTTGGATATCAGGCTATATCGCATGGGTAGAAAAGCTGAAGTTATTCTATTTTTGGATGGGAATTAAGAACCTCAGGTGGTCAAGATACCCGGTTTCCCTTCGGGGCGGGTTGAGACCGGCCCACATGTTTCCTGTTTATGTTCTTTAAATTTCAGTAATAGATATGATGAATCCTGCCTTTACTTACAAAAAAAAAATATAATTTTTTTTCATATTTTATTATCTTTATTATTTTGGGAAATCTTTTAATTTAAAAAAATTCATATATATATATATAGATAGATAGATATAATAGCATTTTTCTTAATTATTTAGTTATTGATAAATATTAAAACATTAATGTAAATAAGTTAAATTTTATGAGAAAAGTTGATTATGTGAATTATTTTTGGAGAATTAAATTATAGTATCTTATTTGTAGATAAATAATTTTCCATTCAACATTGAAATTAAAAATGACCTAAACTCAACTTAAATACAAAAAAACATTTAAATAAATCAAATAATTATTTATATTTTTATTAAATAATAATTTATTAATTATAAAGTAAATATATATTACAATCTAGGATTTTTAAAATTATTTCATACTTTTATTAAAAAATAATTTATTAATTGTAAAATAAATATATGTTATAATCTAGAGTTTTTAAAATTATTTCATGTAAAAAACTAATAATAACGTTCACACTATTATATTTAAATATTTTTTTTTTTTATAATTTTCATATATATAAATATAGCCAAGCTAATATACCTAGCTTGGGGTTCTAAAATTTTACCATACCCACAAAATCGGGATTCGGACCTTTAACCAATGTATAGAATACCAATTAATTTTAGATTAATTTTAGGAGTTGTCTGTAATGCGACTTTTTGGAGATTTCGGTGACGGAATCCGGCGGAAGAAATTGAGGTTAAATCTTGATTTGTTGCAGTTAAAATGGTTTTTGAACTGCATATTTGGATTCAACACCCTCGAAAACCCTTAGGATGCTTTCATTGTGCAGAAACTAGCTATCAAACTTGCGATTCCAATAAATTCCTGCCGGATTTCGACCGGAAAAACCCGCCGGAAAGGCTTTCAAAAAGTCGCTTTATAGAATATTTCTTAATTTTATGATTTTTATACTTGTTATTAACCTTAAATTACTAATTAAGTTCTCTTGAACTCTAAATTTATTAATTAATTTTTTTATTAATTCTAAATTTATTAATTAAATTTCATCATAAAGTTTTTAACTTGATCGTTTAGATTATTGAATTGAGGCTTCTGTGATCCATATCAAGTTTAGGAGAAATTTTTCAGCGTAAATCACAAGATAAATCATTTGTCCACGTGTTTCCAACCAACAAGTATGATTCAACGTAGAGTAAAAGATGTTTAAGTTATTGTTTAGAATAAAAAATGTAGAATGATACATAGTTTAAATTATAACACATTCCATAAAATATCCAATTATTCAAAGATAAATATGACATTGAGTGGGCGTAACGAGGGAAATTTATTGATCTCTCCTTGATGATAGATCATAATGGTACATGATATAAAGACTACCTAAACCATCCAATCTAAGGTGTATCTAGATGGTTGGAGACTGTTTGCTGGTGTTTCTGTGAATTTTTGACTGATGGATATGGCATTGACTTGATGTAAGAAATGAGGATCCATATTCAATATAATTTATGAGTATAGACCTTTTAATTGTTAGATTTAAATGTATATATATTATTATATTGTGTGTTGTATTTAGTTTTATATATTTAATAATTATGAGTAAAAAGTTAAAAATTTAAATATAGAGAAAAATAGAAGATATATGTTTTAATTAGATGTATGAATCTGATTTATGTGATGTTTTTTTGATGGTGAATGATATATTATTAAGGGACTCTATATAATAGGTTATTGGTTCCAATATTTTTAGTTTCTTATTTGTAAAAAAATTATGTAAACTTGATTGAAAGGAATTTTTTGGTCAGTTGATTCGAGTTGTCAAGGTTGGATATTGCATTCATTCTTATGAGTGAACTTAGTTGAAAGGAATTTTTTGGTTAGTTGATTGGAGTTGTGACTTTATTAATGGTGGAGTTGTCGTTTTATTAATGGGTGGGACAATGTTGCTTTATTAATGGGTGGGGCAATGTATGTCATTCGTCCAATAATGTATTTGGTTAAATTGGAGGAGTGGTATGTACCGGTCTTGCTCATTAATGTATTTGGTTAAATTGGAGGAGTGGCATATATCGTTCCCGCTCATTAATGTATTTGGTTAAATTGGAGGAATGCTCATTAATGAGATATTGCATTGATTCCTAGGAGTGAACTTAATTGAAAAGAATTTTTCAGTCGGTCAATTGGAGCTATCGCTTTATTAATGGGTGAGGCAGTATATGCCATCCATCCAATGATGTGTTTGGTCAAATCAGAGTGACATATATCATTACCAATCATTAATGAAAATATAACTCCATAGTTATTGGTTACCATAAAAGGCACTACCTAAAAATATGAAATGGCATTTTCTATCTCATTCAAGTATTTCAAGTTTTTTTTTCCTAATAAAAAAATAAGTAATATAATTAAATTGTTTTAAATCATACATCAATAAAAACTTAAAATTAAAAAAAAAAAAACCGTACCAAATTTAAATGAAAATCACTGGAATAGCTCCTGGAAAAGGAAAAAATGTATCATTTACTCCAATCGATCCAATTATACTGATCCCATTGTACACACCCGGTCGTGTACTATGAATTCATAAAAAATTATTGATCGCTCTTTTGGTTTAATCTACTTCAAGAACCATGTTGGAGTCCTATGGCCACGGTACGCGGATATAGTCGATGACCAGCTATATTGATACTCAATACAATTTTTGGAAAGTGTTTGTACAGAATTTGAGTTCTCTTGTATTTGACTAATACTTTCTTTGATAGATATTCTAGTTACAACTTTAAGATGAAACATAGATAAGTCAACATATACTTTTGACGAGGATATACTGGGCAGACATCACTTAGGTGCAGACTGACTTTCAAAATATTCAGGTTCTGCATAATCTATAACCCTTTTAGATGATGAAGAAAACATATCTCTTAATGGGTATTCTTCATCTTTTTCTTCAGCTTTAAGCTCTCTGAAAGAGACTGATCTTCTAGAATTATCCATTTTAGAGACTTATAGATTTTGAGTACTAACCGTAATGAACCAAACGTTACTAGCTTTGATACCAATTTGTTGCAGGGGCTTCAAACGTGAAGCTTGCTCTCGTTGAGTCTCTTCTCTATGATCAATACATGAACCTTTGGACTTTCACACTCTAGCATCCTTCACATGGCCTCCTGCCTTTAACGGACTGGTGTTCCTCAGACCTCGGCGAACCTCTTGTCTCACAGATACTACCTCAGCAGATAGTTTTAACACATGAAAAAAAATGTACTCAAACGGAATGTATCATGCTCAGAAAATGGATACTCATATATTTATGCAGAAGTTTCTTTAGAAATTCAGAGAGAATTTCTAAAGCTCCTTTCCAGAGATAGATTGTTTAGGCATCTATTAGATGTTGTGACTTGTCAAGCAAGAAGCTATTTGAAGGCTTCCTGGCCTTTCACAGACTCTGTCTTTAGAACTTGAATTCTTCCGAGAACATACAGACTTTAAAAACCTAAGGATCTGGCCACTTTAGGTTCTCAACAGAGCTCTCACTCTGATGCGCAGGCTTCTCAAATCCGACTCTAAAGAGATGGAAGCAAAAACTTCCTCCTCGGACTCAAAAACTCAAAAACATAACCAAAATCACACTCACACTCTGAATGCCCAGAATGAGCCTTACTCCTTCCTTATATAGGAAAATAAGGGGACAAACATCTGATAGTCAGGCAGACAGATTCAGTACTATCTTTCGTCAATTGAAGAGATGTGACTCAAAGCTCACCAAAAGTTGGAGAAGTGCTCCGAGTCTCGTGACTGAAGAATATTCGTACTAAGTTACACTGTGGAAGAATTGAACAAATCCCACAAAAAAAAATGTATTGTAAATAAATTTTACATAGCGGATACTTCTAAACAGAAAAGCCCACGAGAAAAATGGTCATAGTGGATACTTTTAAACAGAAAAGCCCATGAGAAACTGGTCACATTCAGTCTTGTGACTAGACATCATTATTACATTGTGGAAGCTTTAAGGACAAGCCCACGAGAACCATTAGTCCCCCAGGGGTGTGGCCCCTGGAAATCTTAACTAAGAAAATATACAAGAATCCCAAGCCATTGTATAAATTCTTCTTACAATCATAGGCTTTCTTAAGACGATTTGGTGTTTAATCTTAGTCATGACTAGCCATTCATTGTGTCTTTTCATAAAATAACCAAGAATTTGGCTGTCTTGATAATTATTAACATCTCCAACAGTTTTACATGGAGAATCTCAACATTCAGTTAAAAATCCACAAGTGTCACATTCATATTGAAAGTCACGCTGGAAGAAAAGAGGATCCATAGAAGTCTTATTGAGGGCGAAATTGTTCCACCATTGTTGAAGCCATTCACCTTGATGTTGTCTTTGTGTGGTCCCTGTGGCCCCAAATTTCACTCTTGTGTAGTGAGTTTCGTTTTTTCCATTTACATTCATGATGTCCCACCACAACTTTTTGTAGTCTGAAAGGTTGTAAATGGTATCTGGGAAGATAATGATTGGATTACCCTGTGGCCACATTTCTGGCATGTTGTACCATCCCGGCCATCTAGTCTGATTTATGGCAAGATATTTGTGGAAGATTCTCCTCTGGTTGCTTCCTTCTGTCTAAATCACAGTGATATCTCTAAAATTTTGGCTTAGGTATTCTTCAGCGAAATGTGCGGCCATCATACTCCTCTGATACACCATGTCGTGTATCCATTTGCTACCTTTGGGGTAGACTTTTCTTTCAGGTACTAAGTTCTGAATATCTAAATGAGGTTGCAAATTTGCATTGAGCACTTTTGTGTTTCTTAGTTGCCATGTTGGTTTCCATTTGGAACAATATTATTCCCAATTCTGTGTTTCAAAAATACTTCTCAGAGTCTCTGTGTGTTGGGAAGGGTCCCATTCTGTTACTATCCCATGGCAATGTATTTCTAATTTAAATATTCTCTACTTAGGAAGTCAGGCAGACAATTATTTTCACCTTTGATGTGTTTGACTTCAAAGTCGAAATTTGCAAATAGAGCCTGCCACCTTGTGAACTTAGCTTCTCCTGCTTTCTTTATAGATTTAAGGACTTTCTTTAGTGCAGAGGCATCTGTTCTTAAGAGAAACTTATTTTGTATTAGGTGGATATCAAATTTATCAATGCAGTTCCATGCTGCTTTGACCTCTTTTTCTATAGTAGAATATTTTTTCTCAGGTGGGCTCCAAGTCCCTGAGACAAATTGAACTATTTGTTCTTTTCCTTCTACCTTTTGCTTCAAAATTCCTCCCCACTCTTCATTGCTAGGATTTGTTTCAACAATTTTGAAAGAATCTTCATCAGTGATATGAAGAATAGGAAGAGTTTTTACCTTCATTTTAATTCTTTTGATAGCTTTAGTGTGGGTCTGAGACCAAGGTTCTAGATGTTTTTGCAGTCTTATGTTGAGTAATAATCTATCTTTGGTGCAATCTTTGTAAAAGCTTATTACATAGTTTAAACATCCCAAGAATCTCTATAATTGAGTTTTGTCAGTGATAATATCTGGAAATTTATCAGCAAATTCCAGAGCATGTTTTTGTAGAGTGATCTGCCCATTTTTAATTGTATGGCCAAGAAACTTGATACTTGTCTGAAATAATTCAATCTTTTTCTTGCTAAGAACCAATCCATTGGTTTTGACAAGTTGTACAAATTTCTGGATATGTTTAAAGTGATCATGGACGTTTTTAGAAAATATAAGTATATCATCAATGTATACTAGTAACCAATCAAAATATGGCTTGAAAATATTATCCATAACCTTCTGGAATTTGGAGGGGGCATGCTTTAGTCTGAAAGGCATGACGTTCCATTCATAGTGTCCTGCTGGGACACTGAAAGTAGTCTTAAACTTATCATCTTCATTAATTGCCACCTACCAAAATCCTGATTTCATATCAAATTTAGAACATACTTTAGCCCCAACTATTCTTGTAAAATATTTCCTTTGTGAGGAATGGGGTAAGTATCATCTGAGAGGACAATATTCAAAGGTTTATAGTTTATGACTAGTCTTGGGATACCTCTTAACTGTTCTGAATGTTTATTAACATAAAAACCATAGCAGTTCCAAGGACTACTGGATTCTCTAATCAATCTTCTTTCCAAGAGGCTTTGTATCTCTTTTTGACATAGATCTCTATATTCTTTGTTCATAGGGATTTCTCTGCTCTTGCGAGGATTTTCTTCATACTTATCTTTGTAGGGAAATTTTACATAGTGTCATTTTCTATGCCAAAACGCATTTGGTTCTTCAGCACAACATTCTTTTTCTATATGTGATCTCAGAGTTGAGATCCTTTGTTTAATTATAGGAGTCTGAAGATAGTCTCCTATCTTTATGGTGGTCTTTAACTCCTTGAGCTCCTCAATTTTATTTTTTGCCTTTTCGATCTGCTGCATTGCTTGTACCATAGTAGATACTCTGGGAGTAGAGACAAAGGGTAACTTGATTGTATTGAATTTTCCATCTGAGCTTGGTATAGACATAAAATAACCAGGTTTTCCATTTTTCAATCTTGCTGATCCATGTGGCTCCATAGCTGCTAAAAATACAGTCAACAGGAATTTTTGCAACAACATATTTTAATTTGATGCAATGCTCTTTAAAGCAAATAGAGGCCTGAGGGACTTCATACAATAGATCTTTGTTTCCTAACCCAATCACTTGTGTAAAGGATTTCACCCAGTAGTTTGCAGGTACTATTTTTGAATTCAGAGTATTGACATCTGCCCCAGAGTTAATAAGTGTTCTTAGGGAACACAATTTCACCATTTATACATATATCTAGCATAACATGATGTTAATGATACTGGATATACATTACTCTCATGTTGGTGAATCCTATAGTATCATCCTTTTTTCCTTCAAATATTTCAATATTTGGGTTAGTGCAGTATTCATCATACACATCCTCAGTTTTCTTCCCTTTTTCTAATTTAGAGACTTGTGTTTTTAGAGAGACAATATCTTTTTTTGAGATGATGAATCTCTTGGCTAACTTCTCCTAATGTGAGGTCTCTGGTCTTAGAGTTTTGTTGGCTTCTTTGGAAAGATCTTGTATTTCTTTCAAATGAGGCATCGATGAATAATGCCTTTGGTTCAGTTTTAGAGGCAGTCTTGCTACTGCTCCCCTGATTTTTGTGCATTGTGCTTAGAAAAGTTTCTAGTAACTTTTCCTTCATTTCTCCTTCTCCCAATGTTTTGATCTGGGCAAGTAGCTTTGTTTCTGCATCATCCATGGTTTGTGCCATGAGAACCTTCTCCTTTGGCTGAGAAACATGGTCTTCATTAGATGAGATTTCTGATTCATTCATGTGCATGTTTAATTCTTCATCAGAGCATTCCGAAGAAGAACTTTCAGAGGATTCAGATGTTGAGTAGAGTTGTCGTTGTTGTATTTGTTCTCTAAATGATATGTTTAGACAATTATCAGATTTGTGATTCTTAGAACCACATTTATAACATAGGGTTGGCACCATGCCTTCTGTTTTTACTGTCCTTTTCTTCTTTGCAGCTTCAAAGGATTTCTTTCCTCTGTTTCTCTTAGATTGTTTTGATAAAGGATAGCGACTGGAGGTATGTCTAGTTTGGCCACAGAGCCAACAAATCAATTTATTCCACTGATATTTCTTATGTATCTACAGATGAATATCCTTGGGTTCATAGTAATGTGTTTCTGGCACATATCTATAGTATCCTTTCTTGGTCCCTTTTCTTTTCCTCCGTGGATATTTTCTTTATTCTTGTCTTTTTTCTTTCTTGGCCTTCTTTTTAGATTTTCTTATTTTTACTATGGGGTCATCTATAGCAAGACCATACTTGTTACAGATGGATTTACTTTCTGGTAATCTTGACTTCTTCTGTAGAGATTTATTAACTTTCATACTAGTGCATAAACTTACCAGAACTTTTGTTATGATGTTGTATATTTCTCCCCAAGTAAAGGATTCAAAAGGCAACTGAAAAGAATCTTATTGTCTTAGATAATCTACAAATTTTGAAGGAAATGCCATATTGTTTACATAAAGCATCCAGGCCGGATCAGATCATTTAAGTTTTGGAAATATGTTCACCAATTTCCAAACTGGTTGCTCGGTCGGCTCATTTTTGAGTGTTGTATTGTCATTGAGGGTTGAGCTGCACTCTGCACTGAAATGAAATGAAAAGAAATGATATTTTAAGGTTCACCAACTTAAAAATGGAGTTGTTTATTGAGGTGGAGGAATTGTTCGGATGAAAAAAAGTGGTCGTAATCCCGGTAAAAGAAATTAAAAAATCTTGTAGAGGTAGTGTTTGAATATTGTTTTTGATGGTGGAAATAGATTCAACACCATCAAAAACTTCTGAGGCACCTAAAATGATGAAGTTTGACATCTTTTACCTAGATTTACAAAAATCTTTGCCGGATATTTTCAAAATATGGTCGGAATTTTCATAACTTTCAGGGAAAAAAGCATAATTGTTAAACTACGACACAAAAAATAGTTTATGAGACCATTAGTTCCTTGTTTTTCGCCTTTTGTAATTCAATATTTTTCTTATTCAAATTGATGATGAGCTGGCTCAACCTTCCAACAATCCCCTCACTGAAAAGACAATTCCAAGAAACCGATGCTAACATATTCCCATAATTTTCTGAAATGTCTTTGAATGCATCACGTTCTAAAATGAAATGTTTTTCCGATTCCACTGCCCTAGATGTGCAACATGTACACACCCGTTATTCCCAAGCTTCTTTAGGTATTTTCCACCATCCTGTTTCAAATCGAAGTTGATGCGAGTTGGTCCTTAATTCAACAATAAGAACCTTTTCCCTCCACGAAATGCTAGCTCCAATGAACTCTTTTTGTTGTAGATCACACCTAGGGTTGAATTCCTCAATGTAGTACTTCTTCTTTCTACCAACTCTTTCCCCATACCTTTTTACGAAACTTCTCCATAACAAAATTCTTTAGTTCCTTTCTATTTGTGGGATGGGCATTGAGGTAGATATTCCATTTTTTGCATCCAGGATGAAAGGCCATGGATTCTCCATCTTTTATGCTTTCTAGAATATGCAAATATTGTTTTCGGCGTGTTTAAGAGGAGTGACAAGTTGACAGTTGTATGCACTGCATTTTTTTGTGAATTTAAAATATTTAAGGAAGGACATCGTGGGTTAATTGGTAGATGCAATTTATCGTCATCTTTTTAGGTTTGTGAAAAAGCTTGTTTTGAATCTAGTAGTGTCGTATTGGTTCAACATACTCAGAAGTTCGGGGTTGTGTTTTGAATCTAGAACAAGTGTTGTAATGATTCATTACACTCATAGATTTAATCCATTTTGAGCTAGTGTATTGATCTTGGTAGCAGCTTAGTCTAGAGTTTTCATCAAGCTTTATCCTTCATTTTTAAAAGTGCATGAAGTATGTTTGGGTTTGCATAATTGTTTTGGACACTGGGCTTTTCATTCAAGTATTGTATGCATTCAAATATGGTGAAGGAAGAGACACTCCTTTCTATAGAAATAGTGGTGAGGGGAATAGAAAGATCTGGGCCCGAGTTAGGGTATCATTGATCCAGGTCTAGGTGTGACGAAGGAACCTTCCAAGACCTTTTACTTTCGTGATGTGTTAAATTTCATTTTTAAAAGAACATTAATGAATACATATGCATGTTGTAAAGAAGAGGAACATGACAACAATCAACACATGAAAACATAAGCTGTTGATGACGGAGTTTGTCCAAGAGAGACTACGTCTCCAGGCCCCGGTGTCAAGATGGTGTAGCTACTGCATTAAGTGCTATTAGTAATGATGATGTACATAAGAGGTGATGTCGCTATCATACAAGGAAAATTCCCTCACACAGGAGTGGCTCCAAGAGATGTTCCACTACAGGAACTCTTAGTCAAAAGAATCCTATCAGTATGACACAAACTCATGCATGATGATCATCCGGCCAACGTGGCATAAAAGGGATCTCAATGCAAACATGAATGGCGACACATGAGTATCCCATCAACATATGACAAAGGGATCTCAAAACATAACATGAAAAATCATGACAACGAATACATCACATAGACGATTCTGCGTCACATCAAGTAGGAATCATGAAAAAAAGTAATAAACAAGATCCCACATGAACATCAAATAGGGATTTGTGTAGCACAATGTGTTACACAGTAATTTGTCACCATTGGTCACCGTCCCTGTTACCCCTGTTTCCATACATTGGAGGACGCATTCCGGGACCTGTGAGCAGTGACATAGCCTAAAAACACTTGCATTATGTTCCCCTGAGTATGTACTTCATGTTCCCTGAAGACACCTTCTGCAAAATATCCCTGAAAAGTGCCCTTTTCCCATTAGCGCGGGTCCACAATGTCTTACCCGCGCCAATCACTGAGATCCTCAAAAGGGGGTGCGACCATTGGCGCTCTGTCTCAGAACAACACCCGCGCCAACCAAGTTTGGTAATGATTTTTGACAAACGCGCGCCCAGATGTTTTTTCCCTTCAGATCACGAAGTCTTTTGAGGATAAAGTTTATCTGATAGAGGTCGAGAGTCATCATCTATCCTTGACATCTATCCACAGCAGCTTTTCGGAGATAATGCCAATCCACAATGGGTGTCCTGATGCATTGTGTCTTCCTCCCTTCTCCATCTATAAAAGTCTGTCCTCATGCATTAGACAAGCTAGTTTTTGAGTAATGCTAGTTGTGATTATGCTTGTCTTGAGTGATAGTAAGAGTCTTGAAGCATAGGGAGGTTATGCTGCCGGAAGTCTGAGAGAGAGAAGGTCTATCGCAAGATATACATAGCTGCTCGCCCAGCCAGAGGAGAGGTTCAACGTTAGAACCTTGGTTGTATCTTTCTCTGTTGATTATTCATTAATAAACGACTACTGTTATGGTTCCAATCTCATTGTTCATCATGATAATGTTTGGTTTATTTCCTTTATGACTGAAATATAGTTGTATTTTAGTGGATTTTATGCTTGTATTCGCTTCGTTGTTTGCATGTGCAGGTATCCATACGCGGGGATCGCAAGGATTGTGACCTGCCGGAGCAAGGGAACGGGAGTATCAACTCTTCTTCGACATTAGCGTTGGACTCCAGGTTGGTTCTCGTAATCCACTTTTAGTATGCAACTAGGAACTTGCATAGTAGCGTGATTTGATTGTTGCTAGACCCATTTTGGGCTAGTGGGATCGCCTCTGTCCGCAGAGGGGATTTACCTCTCCAACAATTTGGCGACTCCACTGGGGAGGAGCTATTTGTTGTTTGATTCATAAACCTTGGACGGAGTCTGAAGCACGGCTAGGAAGCCTTTGAAACGCTATTGCTTTGCATTAGCAGAGTAGATCAACGCCACTTCAGTCGATCTCCGGTTTGGTTTATGAACCGAACGGCTTGGAGTTTGTCTTGCATGTTAGTTTTCTCTTGCTTGCTTGCGTAAATGAGCTTTCTGGGTCAGCTTTGAAGTTGTTTTCTGTTGTTCGATCTGTCTCAGTACTGTTGACCAGACCCTGGGTTCTTTTATTTATTTTTTGGGCCAGCAAACTGTCTTGGCACGTTTTTATCTCTGACAGTCGCGCCAGTTGGCGCAAGTTGCACCACAGCAACTCGCGCCAATTCCTTGATAGCGCAAGTTGCAGGCTGACAGTCGCGCCAGTCCTGTGAATTTTGCCAGTGTCTTTGTTGGAAGCTCGTTAAACTCAGATTTTTGTCTTTGTATATCTTTTATATCTTCTGGGAGTGTGTTGGACCTCTGTTTGACTGGTTGTTACTTTTATCCTTCAGTTGTTTGCTTATTTCTATCAATTTTTTATCCTAGCCCTAGAGTACCTAGTGGCTTTGCATGTCGAACCTTCTGTGGGAAGTTTTGTTTGATTACCCAGTCAACTTTTTGGTTGTTTTCTGCACCCATCTAGTAGTTGTTTAAGCTTGTTATTCTGTGCTTCGGGAAATTCACTTCTAGCTTGTTTGGATTTTGCTTGACTTCATTTGAACTTAGATCACATGGTTCATTGAAGGTCTGTGTGCTTTTCCTTGTTTTAACAGTTCATCTTGGTGTTTCAGATTTCGTTCTCTTTGCATTGAGTGAATTTGCTTTGTTCATGCTTGTTAATATCTCTTGAGATTTGTTTAAATGCATTATGCCATTTTAAAAGAAGAAAAAACAAAAGATCTTTTTGCATTATATTAGTTAGCATTTAGTGTTATTTGTTGCTTTTAAAAAGAAAAGAAAAGAAAAAGTTTCATTTCTTGTTATTAGCTGCATTAGGATCTTTGTTGTTTGTTTATTGTTCATTTTGTTCGTTTGAAAATCTCAACCCTTCTGTAGTTAGAATTCATTGAACGAAATGATATAATTTTGGCATATAGTTTGCATTTAGGAAGTTTTGAGAGATCACATACGGTAGGACCAAAAAACTGAAACTTAATTGAAGATCAACTGTAAAATAAACCGAATGAATCTAACAACGCATTGGAACCTAACGCACATATTCTAGAGGTCTAGGCTAGAGACGTGTTCCGGCGTCGTAAAACCTGGTAACTATTGCCTCACTGATGGTTGGGTGATTCCTCCTGAGAGACAATAAGTACCAGTACAGACTGAGCTCCCACGTACCGTCACGTATAAAAGGGAGACCCCACTAGGTTATCATCCTTTATCCACAGGAAGCCGAGTCTGCCGCCTTACAAGCCGTAATGCATTGAACACAGCATTCGAGAAGATTGACTGCAGTACTGGAAGTCCTTGGTTTTCATTTGATTGCCAAGGTGTATAAGCAGTTTTACGGATTGTTTGGTAAACCCTTTGCCTAGAGTCTCCAGAGTAGTCACTTTTGATCCTTTTCGGACTCCTTAAAAGGAAAGGTGCCAGTGAGCGTCTTGTCACTTCGTGCTCATTAAACATTCGAAGGAGACTAGAGTCATCTTTTTGTCCTTTTCTCGACTCTTAAAACATGAAAAGGTCAAGTTGTGTCTTTGCGTCCTAAAATTTATTCGGCCATGATACACATTTACCCGGTTAGATCTTGTTTGCGTTAGCTTGAGTAAGGTTCTTTCTTGTTTTCAATGGCATCCTTCCCTGGGTCTACAGGCCAAGGTGTTCCCCCGGATGGAAACCATAGTCCATTTCCTTCTTTTGGAAATGTCGGTGCTCCGTATATGGCAACTTTGTCTTTGCCTGGGTTAACCATCGGTTTGCCCGTATGGTTGTTTTCGACCTCGGTAGTCCCGAGTGTGGTGACTCCTGTTCCACCGTCTCCTCCACCCGAACAACATCATGTTGATTCCAAGGTGGACCTCTCCCCTTCTTCGCCTATTTCTGCGTCCTCATCTTCTACTTCGCCTGGCGAAAGTCTGGATTCAAGTAACCAGGTGGCTAAGAAGAAGAAGAAGAAGACAAAGAAGAAGAAGACTCCTAAGCGAGAGGTTAAAAGTACAACTCAAGTCGAGCAACCTTCTGCTCCTCCGCGGAAGGTCAAATTTCCTTGTAAGTTATGCAAGGAGGACCATCTTCTTCGCGATTGTCCTGGCATTCCCAAGGTCTTAGAAGTATGGTCTCACGATACGGCCCACCCCTCATCGTCCTCTGGAGCTCACGACAATGCTACCCTATCAGCCGGAAATGGTAAGGGAAAAGGGAAGCTTCGAATCCCCTGTAGACTTTGTGAAGGCAATCATCCCCTTCACCTTTTTCTGCTCATGGATAAAGCCTCTGTTGTCTTGGAAAGTCTTACAGCTCCCTCACCCCAACTTCCCACTGGTTATCAACGTCTCTCTGTAGCCGCAGATCGTTCCCCTGCTGACAAAGAGATCGACCAAGATTCCTCTCTTGTCCAGCATCCTCTTCCCGAACCTGGCTGTGCCACACCTGTTCCAGACCAACCATTGATCGGAAAGAGTGACGACTTGAGTTCACCACCCGTCGACCACTCTGTTCAGGAAGAGCATCATTCCCATGTTCTTCTCGTCTCCTCAGATTCTCCTGAATCCGGAAATGACTCTCCTATCCCAGCTGTTCCCGAGAGTCTTGCTTCGGTTCCTTTAGAGCACAGGGGTAATCATACGATTCCCCCACCAAGTAGTTCAGTCGTTTCTTTCGACTGGAGTCGTTTGACTACCCCCGCCTCCCATCCCATGTGCCTTTCTGGGTCACGGTACACGCCTATAATAAGGCGATACCTGGCACTATTTTGGATGAGGGTGCATCTGTCAGTCTTATGCCTGCCACTACTTGGCAAGCTTTGGGTTCCCCACAGCTTGTGCCAGTCGCGCCGAATCTGACGGCTTTTGACGGAGGAATTAGTCAACCATTAGGGATCCTTCCAAAGTTCCCTATTACTTTGGGAGGCAAGATCGTCTATATAGATGTATCGGTTACCCAAGGTGCTTTAGATTTCAGTCTTCTCCTTGGCCGTGACTATGTTTATGCCATGGGGGCCCTTGTCTCTTCACTTTTCCGTGTGGTTTGCTTTCCACACGATGGCAGAATGTGACTATCGATCAATTATCATTCGTTCGTCCACGGGTCCCTCCTATGCAGTCATCATCCCCTCCTGGTTTTCATCCACCAGTTGCATCTGCCCCACCACAGATCAACTACGTGGCCACCTATCCCGTGCCTGTATCCAGCGATGCCGCCGTCGTGCACAGTGTCCTGGGGGCATTGGGTACTGACTTCCGAGATGTTACCCTTCCACCCAGAGTGGCACTCTTGGAAGCCCCGACTTCCTATTCATTATGATGAAGTTTGGTCGGAGCATAGTTCGTTTTCCTGTGTCAAGCTCCTTAAAAAGTGAAACTAGGTGTCCGAGCATAGTTCTTGATCTTGTGTCAAGCTCATTAAAAAATGAAATGAGGGTTATGAGGATAGTTCTTTTACTGTGTCAACCTCATTAAAAAATGAAACAACTCCCTTTCCAAATCGAGTCTTTTGATTAAGATCTCGTAAAATCCAAGTCGAGTCTTTCATAGATCTCGAGAGTGAACCTTCATTCCATCCACTTTGTTGAATGCAATGAAGCTTGGGGGGCATGTACCTCGATTTGCGTCATTATGCTGGGGGCATGCGAACTTATAACAAGCATAGTTTTTCGTTTCAAGCTTGTGTAAACATGAAACAGAATCCAAGCAAATTTCTCCATGGTTCAAGCTTGTGTAAAAAATGAACCCATACCCGATTTACATCTTGTGATTGCCATTTTTATCCGTTGAATTCTGTTAGATGAGCCTTGGTTGTTTCATTCCATTGCTACCATCTCTTTGGCCAATCATATGCTTTCACTTGATTGTTTATCCTTTCCTGAGGAACCGCAGCGATGAGTGGTTTTATTAGCCAGCCTCTTAACTATTATATGTTTTGAGCAGTTCCACCATTGCCGGAACCAGTTGCTACCCTTTATACCACTCATTCCTTCAGGACGAGTCGCCTTTACGCTCTTTTCTAACTCGTAAAATATGAAAAGATTGCCGAGTACTTTTCCCGTTTTGACTCGTTAAAGAGAATAAAAATGGAGGTCTACTTTCAGCTCTTTTCTGACCGTTTAAAGAGGAAAAGATTGCCGAGTTACTCCTCTTGACTCGTTAAACGTTAATAAGGGGTGGTCGTTTTAAGTTCTTTTTTTTTACCGTTAAAACATAAAAAGATTACTGGGTTTTTGTCATTTCAGACTCGTTAATGGTTACGAAACGACGTGCTTTTGATCGTTTTTTACTTTTTCAGGTCGAAATCACTATTTATGGAAAGTACTCCTCGATCGTGATGGTTGGGCGGTTCTTTCGAGCATTGTTTTATACTTTTTCGGGCTCGCGAGACACAACTCTATGAAAAAGGACACCCCTGGAGTTTCCTTTTCTGCTGTCTTTTCAAACTCTCTAAACATGAAAAGACGCCGAGTTCTTCCTTTGTCAGACTCGTTAAAACCTGATGACATCGGATTCTGTCGAAATGACGCACCACAAGCATATGCTATCCCCATCAAGCTTGTTAAAAATAATTGGGGTACTCGCCAGAAATGGCGGGGGAAAATGGAACCATAATTATTGTCGTGTCGGCAGTATGTCGCTCTTGAACATGGCACTTGTCTGCTTTCGTGTCTAGGTGGGGATATCTCATCTCATTTTTCACTTGCCTCCGTGGACTTGGGTAATCCTGTTTGACCTCTCATCTGCTCATTGCCTCATCACCATGACCTCTGATACATTGATGTCAAATACTGCCAATTCCACTGTCGTGCCGCCGATATGTTCAAGAGAAGTCGACCTCTGCAAAGAAACAACCTCCCTCTGATAGCTCGCACAATCTTGATTCACAAAATTATCTCTCTGTCTCGTGTCAATGATGTGGGAAACATTATGGCCCACCTTCGATCAAGGTCACTTCCTGTCAACTCCAGCTCATTATCCAGGAAGTTGATCTAGAGACTCCCTTCCGGTGCCTTGGAGCCTGCATGCCTCAATGGCAGGTTCTTCGTGTTCGACGTGAGGTTTTCATCATTGGCCTCGGATCGAATGATTCTACGGGTGTTCGACGTTAGATCACTAATTCACACGCCGTAGATTGTACCTATAGTACCTTGAGGGCCATTGTCATTATTGGTGGTACCTCTCGCATCTGTTAACAGTTTCCAATATTGACTGGTAATCAGACGATGTTCATGCATGTTCGACTTCAGCTCATATATTCGCATGCTTGAACTTGTACTTTTGTTCGGGTCGAGATGGAGCGCAAGACCCTGGATTGTGTCTGCTGTAATCCAGGCGTGATTCTTGATACATGACTCATTCATTGGATGGTTGCGACCATACATGAGTCAATTCATTGATCCTAACCAGATGGATGCGTCCATACTATGGATCTAGATTATCATGTACTCTCTTATGGATGGCTGCGACCATACCACATACATCATGTATTTGAGCTATCAGCTGTATCTCTCAATGCAGATTCTCGGCGACAGCTACATGTATTCTTGTAAAGCATTTCACCCCTCTATCTCTCTCGGGCCTCATGCTTTAGGGGGCATCTGTTACACAGTAATTTGTCACCATTGGTCACCGTCCCTGTTACCCCTGTTTCCATACATTGGAGGACGCATTCCGAGACCTGTGAGCAGTGACATAGCCTAAAAACACTTGCATTATGTTCCCCTGAGTATGTACTTCATGTTCCCTGAAGACACCTTTTGCAAAATATCCCTGAAAAGTGCCCTTTTCCCATTAGCGCAGGTCCACAATGTCTTACCCGCGCCAATCACTGAGATCCTCAAAAGGGGGTGCGACCATTGGCGCTCTGTCTCAGAACAACACCCGCGCCAACCAAGTTTGGTAATGATTTTTGACAAACGCGCGCCCAGATGTTCTTTCCCTTTAGATCACGAAGTCTTTTGAGGATAAAGTTTATCTGATAGAGGTCGAGAGTCATCATCTATCCTTGACATCTATCCACAGCGGCTTTTCGGAGATAATGCCAATCCACAATGGGTGTCCTGATGCATTGTATCTTCCTCCCTTCTCCATCTATAAAAGTCTGTCCTCATGCATTAGACAAGCTAGTTTTTGAGTAATGCTAGTTGTGATTATGCTTGTCTTGAGTGATAGTAAGAGTCTTGAAGCATAGGGAGGTTATGCTGCCGGAAGTCTGAGAGAGAGAAGGTCTATCACAATATATACATAGCTGCTCGCCCAGCCAAAGGAGAGGTTCAACGTCAGAACCTTGGTTGTATCTTTCTCTGTTGATTATTCATTAATAAACGACTACTGTTATGGTTCCAATCTCATTGTTCATCATGATAATGTTTGGTTTATTTCCTTTCTGACTGAAATATAGTTGTATTTTAGTGGATTTTATGCTTGTATTCGCTTCGTTCTTTGCATGTGCAGGTATCCATACGCGGGGATCGCAAGGATTGTGACCTGCCGGAGCAAGGGAACGGGAGTATCAACTCTTCTTCGACATTAGCGTTGGACTCCAGGTTGGTTCTCGTAATCCACTTTCAGTATGCAACTAGGAACTTGCATAGTAGCGTGATTTGATTGTTGCTAGACCCATTTTGGGCTAGTGGGATCGCCTCTGTCCGCAAAGGGGATTTACCTCTCCAACATAATGCATAGCAAAATAAGTACATGAACACATTGTATATACCTCACAACCAAGGGCAATCTGAAGAAGCGTATGTCAAACTGCTAAAGTTGTTCGTTCCATCGATCTCACGGCATCAATTGCATGGAAATGGTTGCTCGCTCATAAATGCTAACACCTGCATTCCACTTAGAAGAGTGGCTGAAAATGAGAATGAGCAAATGGGAAATATGAATGCACCATCAGATTTGTGACGTTGAATAGCGCAAAATCGACTGTCCAATTTTTGAATTCTGAGAAATTGAAAGTCTGGGGCTTAAGGAGTCTTTTAGATTCCCCCTAGATTCCTCAAAGATTCTACTCCATGGGTGGACTATAAATCTGCAACTCAAAAGGTGAATCTGATCTCGCCATTGCGATCCCTACCGAAAACCATGAAAAACGACTATAAACTTGACTATATTCTGACATGGAGAAAAATTACCTCCTCGGGAAGATTTCAAGGATCATGGTTCCACTCCCTGTTTCTGCAGCAGTCATGGTTCCACCTGCATACTGAAAAATGGCCCAAAAATGCAGAAATATGATGGAGAAATGGACAACGCCATTGCGTTCGTGACGTCGAGAAGTGCTGAAACAATATAAAATTTGTCAAAATCTTACAAAGTGAAGATTCGGCCCCTCTTGCAAAATGTTGCCTTGCACCGCGTGCACTGCCTCCTCTACCTCAAAATCCATGCCCGCTCTTGGTTCCTCCATTTGCATTAAAAATTAATTAAAAATTCCTCAATCCACATGTGTGCTCTTGGCTCCTCCATGCTGCTTCCTTGCTAAAAAAATTGGGTTTATATTAACATTTGTGGCAGATTTGTTAAAGAAAAGGTCGTTGGCCTGTTGGTGGCAGAGGAATCTTAGTAGGGGGAGGTTCTAGGTTCCAACCCACTCACATCCATTTTTAACATAGGCACATTTTTGTGGTTGTAACTACCATGTTATATGGCACTGTTGCTTTAAAAATAGTGTATTATTGTTTTGGGCGGCGGTTGTTACATGGGGCCGCTCGGTGGGGGCCGGCCCACGTGGGCCAGGTGGGTTTGATTCCTGATGGCCTTCAATATCACGTTGGGTTATATGGTGAAGAGAGGAGGGGGTGGCAGGGTTGGTGACCCCCATCCCCTTTATATATATATATATATATATATATATATATATATATATATATATATATATATATATATATATATATATATATATATATTATTTTTAGAATAAAAATGGACCATTTTAAAAATGCGGAATTTTGGACCGTAGGAGTTAAACTAACAAGGCCACAAATTTTCCTGCAATCTGGCCCAGGTTGGCCAAAATTCGGTGGCTGGGTTCTGTCCAAATTGTGGCCTCCTTAAGCCTGCCTAGTGAGCAAAAATTCAACCGAACTTTGACTGCTTCTAACTTTCGTATCCGGACTCGGTTTGACGAACCGTTCCCACTGTCGCGATCAAGACGACGAGATCTACGCTCTGGTCCTGGTTTGAAGGCATTTTGATAACTTTGATTTTTGAGCATTCATAAGCCCTCTTTGTCCTGTGTGTGTCTCTAGAGCCACCTGGATCAATCCTCCCCACTAAGGAGCTTTTGGTCCTCCAAAAGCATGAAAAATAATCTGCAACTTTTATGTACCTTGTTTGCATCACAAGCGTCCTAAAAGGCCTCGCTTCCATCCCCTTCACCTTTTTCCTTCGAAGCCTTAAGTGATGAACTAACACCTGCAACCTATGCAACCTATAGTACATTGTTTTTCAAATTACATGCTTGACTTTCATGACCAACTAATGACCCAAGCATCCCACACTTGCCACGGGTTTATAACACATGCTCGGTGGTCAAGTTTACAACAAGATGGACACAATACCCCAGCTATGACAATAAGGCCAACATATCATTGTTGCTTCAACAAGTGATGGAAAACACATCATCACCGCAACACATGATTTAAAAAGATAAGGCCAAACGTGATTTGCTTTCAACAAGTGATGGAAACACAACATCGCTTTCATATTTTATCATGCAACACAAAATAATATGAGACATCGTTGTTGTTGAACAAGTGATGGAAAACACATCATCACTTTTACATTTTAAAATGCAACAAATGATTTACAAAAGCATGACCATGAAATGACAACATGTCTAGAAACTATTTTTCACTTATCAATGTGAATGGGTCACCTCCTTGTGGCACATTCAATGTTCGAACAACTGCTTCGCCTGGTTCATGCACCGAAACTTTGTCTTTAAGGCGCTTGCTCCAGATGGAGCCTCCAACAAGTGGCTCTTTTATGGCCACTTCTATCGCAATGGCTACAATAGGTTTTCTTCCTCCAGATTTGCTTAACATGTTTCTTTACCTGCTGTTGAGAGGGTCTATCACGCCTCATCCTTTTTTGTGCTGCCATTCTTTTCCAACACTTAGAAAATGTATGGTTATATAATCCACAAAAGGTACATGTTTTTCGATGTCTTGATTTATGTCCATCATTAAAAACATGATCATGATCGAAATGAACATTCGAATGTCGAAACTGGTTATACCTTTCCTTGTTGTCTTTGATGTAAGTATGGCAATGAGAGCTTGCCTCAACCCTTTCCCTGCAATGGAAACTGCCATGGGAAGATGGGGATGTTTTCCCATCATTCTCTTTCTTCGATGATTTCGATGATGTCTCGGAAGAATCTGACACCTTCAAGCATTCTCCTTTGGTGTATCCCACACTTGCAAATCAATTTTTATGCACAACCTCCGAAGGTTGAGTTATGCCTTGGTTATTAATACCAAGTTATTTTTCCTCCTTGTGCCTCGTCCTTGTAAGGAGCCTCATGTTTGTCCCTGTAATTGGGATCTCCAAATCTTCAACAAAAATTATACTATGTGACAATGAAACTAAAAGGAAATCAACATCTTTTACTTCCTTTGTCTATTTGGAAAGAACTGATGAGGGCTGCTCATCATTCATTGTTGGTGGTTCGCTAACTGTCGTGGCACATTCCCCAACTTCCTTTCTAACATAGCCAAGTCCTGTTCGACATGATAATTCCTCAACTTTGATGGGGTTAACAATGCCTTGGCCATTAACACCTAAGCCTTTTCCTTCATACCCCATTTTCTTCAACAGTTTGGAGCCAATTCCTGTGGTATGATTTTCGAAAACAGCGAAATCATCATCAGGACACATACATGAATTTGGAGAATTACATTTTACCTCACATGGGTCATGCTGCAGCTTTTCCAAGGCCTCGTCCTTTGCTTGCAGCTGTCGTAGAAAACTATGTTTCTCCTCTTTCTCTTCATGTAGACGCAACTTCAATTCAACGTTCTCTGTTTGAAGGTTATATTTGTGGTGCTTCAGTTCTTCCAAGGCCTCTTCCATGGCTCACAACTGAAGCTGCAATCACTCCTTTTCCTTTGTCTCTTTATGTAGAGTTTCATACATGATTTCCACCCTTTTGGAAATTTTGAGCATGGTCTCGTACATCACTTTTTCATCCTCTATCGTTGCACGTTCCATTGTTCACGCTGCAATTCACATCAACGCAAAGACCACTCCGATACCACTTGATCCAGGTCCGGGTGTGATGAAGGACCCTTCCAAGACCTTTTACTTTCGTGATGTGTTAAATTTCATTTTTAAAAGAACATTAATGAATACATCTGCATGCTGTAAAGAAGAGGAACATGAAAATCATCAGCACATGAAAACATAAGTCGTTGATCGCGGATTTTGTCAAGGAGGGATTACGTCTCTGGGCCCCAGCGTCAAGATGGTGTAGGCCGCTGCATTAAGTGTTGTCAGTAATGATGATGTACATAAGAGGTGATGTCACTATCATACAAGGAAAATGCCCTCACGCAGGGGTGGCTCCAAGAGATGTTCCACTACAGGAACTCTCAGTCAAAAGACTCCTATCAGTATGACACAAAATCATGCATGATGATCATCCTGCCAACGTGGCATAAAAGGGATCTCAATGCAAACATGCATGACAACAACATGAGTATCCCATCAACATACGATAGAGGGATCTCAAAACATAACATGACAAATCATGACAACAAGTACATCACATTGACGATTCCACGTTACATCAACTAGGAATCATGAAAACAAGTAATGAACAAGATCCCACATCAACATCAAACAAGATCTGTGCAGCACAATGCATAGCAAAAGAAGTACATGAACACACTGCATATACCTCACAACCAAGGGCCATCTGAAGAATCAGATGTCAAACCGCTGAAGCTGTTCGTGCCATCAATCTCACGACATCAATCGAATGGAAATGGTTGCTCGCTCATAAATGTTGACACATGCATTCTAGTAGGAAAAGTGGCTGAAAAATAGAATGAGAAATGGGAAATCTGAATGCACCATTAGATTTGTGACGTCGAATAGTGCAAAATTGACTATCCAATTTTTGAATTCTGAGAAATTGAAAATCTGGGACTTAAGGAATCTTTTAGATTCCCTAGATTCCTCAAAGATTCTGCTCCATGGGTGGACTGGAAATATGCAACTCAAAAGGTGAATTTGATCTTGCCATTGCAATCCCTGCGAAAAACTGTGAAAAACAACTATAAACCTGACTATATTCTGACATGGAGAAAAATTACCTCCTCAGGAAAATTTCAAGGATCATTGTTCCACTCCCTGTTTCTGTAGCAGTTATGATTCCACCTGCATACTGAAACATGGCCAAAAAATGCAGAACTTTGATGGAGAAACAGACAGTGCCATTGCATTCGTGGCGTCGAGAAGTGTTGAAACCATATAAAATTTGTCAAAAATTGACAAAGTGAAGATTCAGCCCCTCCTGCAAAATGCTGCCTCACACTGCGTGCACTGCCTCCTCTGCCTCAAAATCCGTGCCCACTCCTGGTTCCTCCATCTGCATTAAAAATTAATTAAAAATTCCTCGAGTCGCGTGTGAACTCTTGGCTCCTCCATGTTGCTGCCTTGGTAAAAAAATTGGGTTTATATTAACATTTTTGGCAAATTTGTTAAAGAAAAGGTTGTTGGCCTATTGGTGGTGGAGGAATCTTAGCATGCGGAGGTTCCGGGTTCCAACCTGCTCACATCCATTTTTAACATAGGTGCGGTTTTGTGGTTGTAACTACCATGTTATATGGCACTGTTGCATTAAAAATGGTGTATTATTGTTTTGGGCGATGATTGTTACATGGGGCCGCCCGGTGGGGGCCGACCCACGTGGGCCAAGCAGGTTCGATTCCCACCGGCCTCCCATATCACGTTGGGTTATATGGTGAAGAGAGGAGGGAGTGACGGTGTTGGTGGCCCCCACCCCCTTTTTTATATATTATTTTTAGAAAAAATGGACCATTTTAAAAATGCGGAATTTTGGACCATAGGAGTCAAACTAACAAGGCCACAAATTTGCCCAGAATCTGGCCTAGGTTGGCTGGAATTCGGTGGCTGAGTTCTATCCAAATTTTGGCCTCCTTAAGCCTGCCTATTTAGTAAAAAGTCAACCGAACTTTGACTGCTTCTAACTTTTGCATCCAGACTCGGTTTGATGAACCATTTGCACTGTCGCGATCAGGACGATGAGATCTATGCTCTGGTCCTGGTTCGAAGGCATTCTGATAACTTTAATTTTAGAGCATTCATAAGCCCTCTTTGTCTTGTGTGTGTCTCTGGAGCCACCTGGATCAATCATTACATGATTAGCAATGCTCTCTATTTATTAACCAATCCTGTTCTCTTTCTAATAGTTAGCGCAGAAGTAAAAACCCTATGAAAATATGATTTATGGATCTTATGGGAACAACCCATGATTTATTTAATTAGCATTCTATCCATATCTGGGCTTATAGGTTTTATTCTTCTTGTTAGCTTTGTCTCCAGTCGAAGGTGCATTTATGTGGTAGATTTTGCATGTTATAAGCCCTCTAAGGAATTTGGGGGTAATCAAAGAGTATTTCATGGAACACTGTACAAAATCTGGCCTATTTGATGATGGAAGCTTAAGGTTTCAGAAGAAAATATTAGCGAAATATGGGCGTACGTTCTTGGAGCTATGTTGGCTTCCTCACCTCGCCTCACATTGAAGGAAGCTCGTGCAGAAGCAGAGATGGTGATGTTTGGAGCCCTGGATGAGGTCTTTAAGAAATGTAAAATCAGGCCAAAGGATATTAGTATCATAGTAGTAAATTGCAACTTGTTTAACTCAACTCCATCTCTTTCTGCCATGATTATCAACCATTACAAGATGAGAGAAAACATTATGAGCTTCAACCTTAGGGAATGGGCTGCAGTGCAGGAATCATAACAGTTGATCTAGTCAAAGACATGTTGAAATTTCATGGGAGTTCATATGCACTAGCTGTGAGCACTGAAAAAATTACATTAAATTGGTACCATGGCACCAACAGATCAATTCTCCTACCCAATTGCTTGTTTCACATGGGGGTGCATCCATTCTTATATCCAACAAGAGAAAAGATAGAAGAAGAGAAAAATACGAGTTGTTCCTCATAGTTAGAACTAATACAAGATCGGATGACAAAAGTTACAAGTGTGTTTTGCAAGAGGAGAATGGTGACAAAAAAAGGGGCCTCACCCTATCTCCTTACACTCTAGCCGAAGAGAATTAGGTTTCTTTTAGGATTGAAGAAGGTGTTTTCGGTATTCAGAAAGATGTCATTGTCAGTTCCTTCGGTACAGTCTAGTGTCAGAGCAAGAGGAATGGGAATGGAAACAGAGGATGTGGAACTAGAGTAGAGTGACGCTCTACCAGAGGTGGAAAGAGAGACACTCCTCCAATATAAACAGTCTAATTTCGTTAATCATTTTCTTGTTAAGTTCATTATTGTGCTAGTTTTGAATTTCTAGGTTCTAAGTTTTGTAAATATCGGAACCATGATAATATAAAAGTCCTTTTAGAAAAAAAGAAAAGAAATTTAAGTGAAATGGGAAGCACATCTCACCCATGGTCACTGCAATTACATAGTTTTTTTTTGGAATAAGAGTTATCTTCTAAAGTAGACAATGTTGAATTCACCAACCAATTTCTACATCGTGCATGTGAAATCCCAAGCACACTGTCTGTGATCTCAGATTGTGGCTTGTGAATAAAATTGTCAATCATTGAATGCTTGTGATCTCAAATTGTGGCTTGTGAATAAAATTATCAATCACTAAATGCTTCAAATCATTGTCCAAGTCCCCATAATTTTCCATTTTGGGGTAAAAGCAACACTAATGACATTGATTTTGGCGAAAGATTTGATAGATTAAAGGCACATCCAATCCATCAGATTGATTAAAAGAAGGCAACACAAAAGTGACATTACTTCATGAATAATCTACAAGAATTAAATATTTCCTTACACTCTAGTTGAAGCTCCATCACATCTTTCCGTCCTTCTTAAATGTTGTTAAATTCTTTTGTTCCCTCTTTTACAATATCATAATATAATATAATATAATCATAATAAGAGAATAAAAAATATTTATGTATTAATAATATATATTAAAATTTTGTATAATAAATATCAATTTTTTTATTACACATTGACTTTAAATAAAAATAAAAAAAATTAAATTATTATTCTAATATTTTTATAGATTTATTTTTTAAAACCCAATAAAACTTAATTTTATAATAAATTAACTTAGAAACCAATGAAAAATCAATTTAGGGATTAGAATCTTTCTTTTTTCATTTAAGATGAGATTTAGAAAACTTTAAACAACATGATAGTTGCAGTGTCACATGTCAAAAATACTTATATATTAATAATATATATTAAGATTTTGTATAATAAATATTAATTTTGTATTATAAATTGATTTAAAAACATTTAAATATAAAAAAGTATAAATTTTATTCTAATATTTTTATAGATTTAATTTTTTAAACCCAATAAAACTTAATTTATGATAAATTAATTTAAAAACCCATGAAAAATCAAAACATCTCAAAATTTAGAGATTAGAATCTTTCTTTTGTAATTTAAGATGAGATTTGCAAAACTTTAAAGGACAACACACTTCCTAGCAAATTCCATGATCGTTGTCAATTTTTATTTGGAGGAGGACGAAAATACATGGATCTTATTGGTCAAATCTACCCAACCAAACCCATCATAGGAACACCTTCCTGTAATTAAACTTATATTTTTGAAATTGAAAATTAATTTTTATTTTTAAAATTTGAATTTCTAATTTTTAATAGTGGATGAATAATTTTATGTGGTTTAAAATGAAAGTTTTAGAATTAAAAATTGTTAAAAAAAAATAAACACTCTAGTTGCCAAGCATCCTCGTAAATTAATTAATTATCCAATTTTTTTTTCCAAATTTATGTATTTTTCCATAATTAATATTTTCTTTTCCAAAAAAAAGTTGTCATTACCTTTTACTAACCATGGACACTGTTGATTTAAAAAACAAAAATTAAAGTAGCAATGCTGATTTTTTTCATAATACTACCATAGATTATTTATTTGCCCATGAATTGAGATAAATATGAATTTAAAGATAAATAAATAGTTTGTTACAGTATTTAATTAAAAAAAAATATTTTGTTTATATCCTATATATACATTATTTAATATAAAGATATTAGACAATGTAATTTCTACTCCTTATTTGGTCTTATAAGCTAAAGATAGAATAAACTGTACACAAACACATTTCAATAAACTCTTAAATTTTGTAACAAATGAAGATGTTGGGCTAATATTTCAACCAAATTTATCTATGCACCTATATCTATTTTGCTCCAAGATTACTTCTGTTACTTCTCTTTCTCATATTCAAATGTGTTTCATTATTAAATTTATGAATTGTTCAAGCATTCAATAAAAGATGGGTATTAAACAACAACATTGCATAATACACTTGTTTAATGAGTAACCTATGAATTATATAATTTCATTGTGAAGTAATCCAATATCAAATTACTAGAGATTATGATTTATTTGTAAATTTTGATTAGTTTTGGATTATTTTGCAATTTTGGTTTGTTATTTGTTTATAATAAATTAGTTAAGTTTATTAGGTTTGAAGTTTATATTTATTAAATTTTAAGTTTGATTTATTTGCAAATTTTGATTAGTTTTGGATAATTCTACGAGGTTGGTTTGTATTTCTTTATATTACATTAGTTAGATTTATTAAGTTTGAAGTCTATATTTATTAAATTTAGAGCTTAGATTTATTTTAAGTTTAAATTTATCAAGCTAATAGATTAAAGTTTTTTTTTCTAAGTTAAAAAATTAAATAAAGATTTACATTTTAGAGGTTTAGTTGAGATTTGATTGAGTTGATTATATTGATTTTTTATTTGATATGTTTTAAATGAATTTGATTTTTCAATTAGAAAACACCATTAAGAACACTTCTTCAAATTAAAATAAGTCTATGTTGTTATGTCATTATCATTTTTAATTTTTTTAAGCATCTCACATCTGGTTTGTTAGCATTTTTTTCCAACCAAGTAAACCTTTGCTGATTTGTAGAGGATTATAGACAATTGGGTAATATTTGTACTTTGCTTATTCGTAATAGACTTCTCAAAAGACGCCCTTGCTAATTTGTAGATGATCATAGACAACTATGTAATATTTGTACTTTGCGTATTCGCAATAGACTGTATCAACATTATATAGAAAAAAATACAATAATTTAAAATAAAAAATTTAAGTTGGAAAATGTGAATTATAAATAAAATATTTTAATGTCAACTATGTATATAATACATAAAACAAGTGAAAATAAGAGAATTCTTATAGTTAAAACATTTTTTAGTGTGTTGGTCAAAACCAACATCTATGAGATCTATGCTTTTTACTTATATATTTTAATTTGTTGATGTAAATATTATTTTCTTATTTTTAAATGTAATTTTACTTAACAACATTTCCTTCATACTTAACTGTAAATCACCTCTCAACACAATAATGAATTATCCAGTGTAAAATAACTAGCAATTGCATCAGATGTTGCAAAGGAAACGTCGTAAGGCGAAAAAAAATGGAGAAAGAGCATAGATGAACACAAATGTCATATGTTAAAATTTGAGTGAGAGAGTAAAGTGAACTCCTCTTTCACTATCCTATTGATTTGAGTTGCAATATGTCAATTGAGGGAATGCTCAACAGTTTCAACATTGTACTTGTAGCCCGTCAATGGTTTTTTGCTTCACCTGATATCATATTTTTTATATCTTGTACATTCTCTCCCATGAATACTCCTAGTAACTATTATTTCTTTCTCTTTGCTGAATTTTCATACAAATGTACCAATTCAAATAACCAGGATGTCAAAGTGATATCACTGACTACCAATTTTTTTTTTGGTCTACAATTCTCTTTAAGAGATTTTGAGAATAACCAACAAACTAGACTGACAACAACTTGTTTTACCTTTCGAGATTTACTTCACCGACTTCAAGATTTCCAACTAACTTAACCTCAAACTTTAACAATCAACGTAGAGAGTGATATTCTATTTTCTCGTCATTGTACATTGTAGTGTTGGATCACAACTTGTACCTATTGTATATTCACAACTTCTACCTATTGTATATCCTTTTTCTAGCTCTAAATGTGTAAATGTGTGTCGTTGAATGTTATCAACAAATCCCTTAACACTACTCTTTCAATGTTTTAATCTGCATTTCTCGTTACTTTAATTCTGGTGCGCTGGATTTCTTAGCCCTATTTTATTTAACCATTGTTTGGTTTACCTTAGTCTAATAATATCACATAGATAATATGTGTGGTATCTAAGAACATCACTTTGGGAAGGTCGTACCTGCGAGGAGAATATGGTGAATATGGAGGTTGGTTATTTGTACAAGTCTTTGTCAACGAGTGGTTAAAAAAAACCAGATATTAATAGAGGATTGAATCAGACGTAGGAATATACCTACTACAAATGCTTCTGTTATCTAAAGAGATTTGGTTCATCTAAAGGGCTTTAGTTTTGGTTTATACCCTTCTAGGGAACTGGCTAGCCTGGAAATTTGGAAATATATGGCTGGTGAATGTAGGTATGGATCCTTGATTCATATTTAGAATTTCTTATAATCCAACTTAAAGATATATAAAAAAAAATCTCTATTTATAGCTATATAGATTTTGTTAATTAAAATTGTGTATATATTTTTTAATTTAATTTTTAAAACTCATTAAAACAATTTCAAGTACCAGAATTTTTCTTTATCTTTTACACAACACTTGTCACTCTATTGATAGAAGAAATTTCAAATAAAAAGTGTTGGTTTGGGAGGTGACAGAGAGAAACATAAAAACATAGGACAAGTGCATATAAATTGTAGACTCAAGAAATTCTAATAACAACCTTTTCCCCTTTAAAGATATACCAATCGATATAATACCATGTAAAATTGAATGAATTGAGCAATCCTTACAATATCATCTAAGAAATACATTAAGTTAAATCTACAATCTAACCATTCTTCTGGACCATAATAACAATACCTTCAGATTCTCACATCTTCCCTCGTTGAATAAACTTAACCTGTCTTAAAATTAAAAAGTATTTAATATAAGTACCAGAAATTGCATGTGATGGTGATGGTGGTGGCAGTGCTTTGTTAGGGTGAATTTCCTCTCGTCGCTCTAATGAGCGATCTAATTCCGAGGAACCATCTAGTGTCATCAATCATGGAATAGTCCTAAAAGGTAAATCACCCACAAATTTGACCCCCTAAAACCCCCAAAGCGTTGTCGTGCTACAGATTTAAAAAAAAGGATAAATAGTGTCTACACAAGGACCCACATATTTCTCTAAAGAGGATTCTTATGAAGAAAAAAACCCCTTTTATTCAAAAATTTTGGTGATATTGCAAAAACTTCAGAGGTCTAATGCATCCAACAATTTTTAGTTACATTGAGTTCATACACAAAGTTTTGCAATCGCCTCAGATGGAAATGATTTTTTTCATCCCCAAGCACCTATTTTGGCCCTAGGTTTAGGATTTGAGGAAAAACGAAACCCCAAAAAGGGAATTGCATGGTTGGAATGATTGAATTGACGAAAAGAAATTACAGGGATGGGACGAAGACCTTGGGGTACTTGAGCGGGACTTCATTGACCACATTCTTAGTACAAAAATTGCATATGATGGTGATGGTGGTAGCAGTGCTTCACAAGGGAAAGTTTCCTCTCGCTCCTTGAATGAGCCATCTAATGCCCATATTCCATGTAACGCATCGGGCATGGATTAGTCCTAAAAGGTAAATCACTCATGAGATTCAATCCGATAACACCTTTAAATCGCTTTTTTGCTACACGCATAAGAAAAAGATAAATAATGTCTACACAAGGACCCAAATATTTCTCTAAAGCAAATTCTTATGAAGAAAAAATCATTTTTTAATAAAACATTGTGGTGAGATTTCAGTTCATACACAGAGTTTTGCAATCACCTTAGATGGAGATGATTTTTTTCATCCCCAAGCACATATTTTGGCCCTAGGTTTGGGATTTGAGAAAACAACAAAACCCTAGAAAGGGAATTTCATGGCTAGAATGATTAAATTCCCAGAAATAATTTACAGGGATGAGATGAATAGATTGTGCCGCTAAGTCCATTGGTGGTGAAAGAGGCAAGCAATCATCCCTCCATCTCAAGGCCTTAACCATGGCTCCTTACCATAACCAACTTCTAGCGCAACATTTACTATAACCAACTTCTAATGCATTCTCCACCCCCTATGATGATCCAATGGAAGAATTGGTTTTAATCGTCTAACACATTGTATCAATGGTGCAAGAAAGGGGATTTTTTCCCAAAGGGATGCCTTATGACATAAAAATTTAATTTAATTTTAAAACATTGTGATCGTAAATTAATTTTAATCAAAATTTAAAGGAAATAAATATTTTAAATTATAAATGTTTTAATCATATAAATTGATTTTTTCTAATAATAGTATCATTAAATTCCATGCACGTAAAATTTATTGTCTAAAATACACACACACACATATATAGGTGTAGTCTAACTTGTAGATGAAGTGACCTTTTTCATGACCATTTGTCTCATTAATTTTAATTGAAATCCAATTAATATTTTTAAAAACTTGAGCTTAAATTGTTTAATTTGCATAATTCGAGTGCCCCAAAGGTTTTTCAGGGTGCTGAATCCATTTATGCATTCAAAAATGTATTTTAAACAACAAAAAATCTTGAAATTGTATTGTCAAATTTTGGTGAATTCTGGTGAAAAAGGTCTATCGTTTACTCTAATCGATCCAATTATATTGATCCCAATGTACACACTTGGTCACGTACTTTGAATTCAAAGAAATTTATTGATCGCTCTGTTGGTTTAATGGACTTCAAGATCCGTCTTGGAGTCATATGGCCATGGTACATGGATATAGTTGACAACCAACTATGTTCAATACAATTCTAGAAGTCATATCATTTACATAAGGAAAGCAATATTTCAACCCTATAGAATAATTAATACTCTTAGAGGACAGATTCAGGCAATACATCCATGGATCATACATCAACATCTTAGGGGTCGCATGATGTACCGTACAAACTCAAATCACATTCAATGCGTAAATTTAGGTGGATCTCAAACGCTACCACATTTTCATCGCAATTTACTCTTCCTAGCCTCCTTGATTAACTCCAATATATCATATTCACCCTCATCTTATTTTTAACTAAATCCTCTGATCAGTGCTTGAAATCCTCTTATCTGTGCTTGAAAGTCTCTAGCTTTGTGGTTTGAGCTTCATTGGCAGAAGCGGAATCTAGCTTCATTGGCAGCAGCAAAATCGAGGATGCCCAAGATTTTAAGCTTGAATGTTTTCTCCTCTTCTCCGATAGGTGCATCTCTCCTACAATCTATGATATTTCTCAATGTTGATCGTAAATTATGCAAGGAGAAAGCTATAAAGGTATTCCAACCGTGTGTTTTTTCCTTTAATATACTAAAGGAATAGAGAAAGTTGGATGATTTTTATACCAGTCAGTTGTTCAATTATCTGTTAGTATTGTTCTAGTTCAAGAATTTGATAGCTGGTTGATCTATGGCATATGACATAGGGATATAGGGATATAAGGCTCTCAGGAACTGGATTAAAAATAAGAGTAACCAGGCCCAATTATTGTTGGTGGTTCGTGTACTCATAGCAGCCACCCATCCCCACAGTCCGCAAATGTCATACGTAAGTTGATCCCATTTTTAGAAGGAACATCCTTGTACCCAGGGTCTTTCTGAGAAAAAATATAAAGTGTATAATGAATGTTTCTGGCTTATTACAACCCAAGTGGTTTCTCTTCACAACTTGAATAAAAATTTAGGCATTAAAATCCCTCTTATACGTCAAGGAACTGTGCCACCAGTCTATTGAATCTTTGCGACGATGGCCAACACACATGCCCCCATTGTGCCAAAAAACCTCACCCATATGAAAATTGGGGAAATGGAGTTCAAATGAGAGACGTTTTCTTTGAATCTGGACTATAACTCTTCTTTATTATTGCCATAAATGCCTTCATGGCCTCTCCATAGGTAGGAGGCCTTTTCTTTGTTTGTTCAATATCATACCATTTTGGATTCAAGGCATCTGATGCAAGGTGTTTTTAGTTTGTTGCATTTCCCATGTATAAATTGTTGTAATTGTAGATATAGGTTGGATCTGTTGTATCTGTAATGGCTCAATTTTCTTAGACAATCAATGTTTCAAATATTTGACCTAACCATGGGCTACCTGCAATGGTAATATTTTTCGTGGATCAAATCACATGATGGTTCAATGAAATTGATAAGTATAACAAATTGGGGGCATCCCTGTCATAAGGGGGACATCCAAATTCTATTCAAGGACGCTAGCTAGACTGTAGATCCCATAAACAAGTTTGATTGTAGGTATAGACCTTTTGGGATTCGATTGCAAGTTTTTTTTACACCTTTACAAATCGAAATGGAGTAAATGAGGATGACAGAATTTATCATATTTCTAATTTTAAATAAGAATGTTTCCATGGTCTGAATACAATATGCCCAAAGGTTTTGATTATGAAAAAAAATTAAAACTGAGAACGGTCTGTCATGCTGCTTACGACTGACAAATATTATCGAAAAAAAGGTCCAACATAAATGATGGAAATACCCCCATGCATTTAAGTTTCTCTGATTTGTGTGGCTATAACGTAAATATGAAGGAATAAAAACCATAAGGATTACCACTGTGATAAACACAAAGTAGATTGTGGAACAAAAGAGTAATCCTTACCATTGTCGGGAACCTTATCGGAGAAGCATAAAAAAAATCAAATATAGTAACGAGGCTAGATTATTGTCATGGCTTTAATTCTATAATGCCATGGCTTTAATTTGATAAAACCATAAATTTCATGTCCAAAGACTCTCAATCAAATTTGGGTTTCATTTTAATTCTTAGTAAATTTACGCCTGATGTTTTAATTTTGCTGGTGGAAAGAGCTATTTCATTCATCTAAGCTTTTTTGTTGCAAAGGACCAAATTAGTGAGATGGTGGGGAAGCGACAGCTGAACGGAGTGCAGGGACGTGTGGCAGTAGGCGAAGGTAACAGCCAACCAGGAAGCAGGAAGGTGGGAACAACGAACTGTTAACCAACGCATGTTGAGTGACGAAGGCCTTTGCACAGCAGAGACCTATGGCAGAAGATACAAGCAACCAATGCATGATGATAGCTGCATGTTAATAAACAGGGCACGTAAGGAAGGACCAGGTCGACATCTGGCAATGGGAAACGCTTGACAGCCCCAGTTAAATTCTTAGGAAGGCAGGAGGCTCCGGTTTAGTTCTCTGCATCCTCTGTGTGACATTAGTGATTAGCTGATAGTATCATAGAAAGGAAGCGTTTTCAGAGCTTAGAAAGGTCATAGTCATCTTCAACTCTACTATATTCTCAGGCAAGCTTATCCTTAGGATCATGGTCCAATATAATGGGTTCCAAGTGGTGCTGTGCTTCTTGGTATCGGTTTTATGAGGGAGAGTTTTTTTGGTCAAGGCCGTTTTGTGGAATGATGGAGGATTGTTATGCTGTATCTCATTTTGGTGCGGAATGGGTGATGATTTCCTCGGATATGGCTCAAGTTGGCTACTTCCTGCACTCTCTGCTCAGCTTGCTGGTGGCCCCAGGTCAGTTCATCTAATCTGTGAGTTTCTCTCTAGACTTTTCTTCTGCTAATTTTCAAAAAGAGGTAGTTTAAGAACAAGGAGAAGTGGTAGATATTTTCGTTTGGAATAAAGAATTATGGAACTGGTAATCTGTTTGTAGTTAAGTAGGAGCTTTTTAGAATGGATAGGGAGTAGAGTGGTTGTTTCCTTTTGTCTAAACGACCTCAAGCAATCCATAATAATCCTCCCATGTCAATGGATCTGAGACGGTCATGGGCATCGCTTCCTAAACCTCAGAAATTCTTTGTTATCTCCAAACCATGCTCGGACTTTCGATTTAGGATTTGTCAATGGTGGTGTGTTTGCCAAATAGTGTGCTGCTATGTAGTATGCCCAGAGGAATCATCCTGATCTAAGCCATTCCTCTGCTAATCGGACCTCATCTCCTTGCCTGAATCATCAGAAGTTCTCAGGGCCGGGTTTTTTTTCCGGGATGCCGACTCCCGCTCTCATAAGTACATAGAATTAAATCATGCTCTGTCTAGAAATTCGGGGTGAGAAAAGCTTTGTACCTCCCCTGGAGTCTCGAATCTGCTGAAGAGCTTGATTTTAATTTGGGATATTAAATCTAGCCGTCGTTCTACATTTTCTATTTATGACTGTCAGCATCCAGGTAATGGCATTGTCCTCACCCATTATAGAAACTCTGTCTGAAGGATAAGTATTTAATTCCTCAAAGATCCTATTTAGGGGCGACTCAATCCCTAGACAGTCCGGACCTGTACTTCAGCTTGAATTCAAAATTCTAGGCTCTCTTCCTCTGGGTATTATTCAATCCTCTCTGCCAATCCTCCCTGGATCATATCTACGCAGGACCTATTGTAATCCTCTTGGATTCAGAAGTCGCTGGAGAATTAAATAATGACTGACACTTCTGATCTCGAGGCGATGATTCAAGCAGCGATTCAGGCAGAATCGGTTCAAAAATCTGCCAGAGGGGTTTCTGAGTGGCAATCCACGTTGGAGGAGATGCTTATTCATCCCTCGGTCCCACAAAATGAGAAAAGTGACTTGTCAAAGGATAAATGTGTTATTTCAAATAGCAAACGTGGCATGGACATAACACAAAAGTCATGGAAAGAAGTCTGAAACAAAGGAAATAACAAACCAGTCAAAACTATCCCCCCTCCTGATGCCATTAGCATTAACAGTAGCCACCTGTCAGAACGCATTGAGAGTCTGCAATCTAAAGCTTTAGTTGGGAGATGGCACTTCCCGGAATTAGACGATGCGGGAATGAGACGATGGCTGGAACAGCAATGGAAGCCCTTAATTGGATATGTGCCGATCATCTCTAGGTTATTAAAAGAGTGGTACTGCTTCCACTTTCTAAACTCTGTTGATCTGGAAATCATCCAAAAACATCAATGGGTTTATAAAAGAAGTTTCTTAGCCTTACACAGGTGGTACATGGGCTATAATCCATTGAATAACATTCCATCTAATAACTTAATTTGGGTCAAGCTACCCGGCTTACCATTAGATCTGTGGTCAAAGGAAACACTAGCTGAAATTGGCAATGCTATTGGAAGATGCGTATATGTGGATCCTTGGGTGTTAGGGGAAAAATACAAAAGGGTAGCCTGGATTTTGATAGATAAAACTTTCAGAGGGGGCTTTCTAGCTCACATAGAAATTCAATGGAGGGACTTAAAAATTAGGCAAAGGCTCGACTTCTGGGGGATTCCCTTTAGATGCTCAGGTTGCCATCACACTAGGCACCTAATCAAGAACTGTCCAAGACGCTTACCAATTAATCACAAACAGCTCGGTCATCATAGATATACTGCGAAGGCCGTCAATAGCTATTCCCCTAAAGGGGATTCTGAGAATTCATCACCCGCGCTTATGGATTTTGATGACCAACTGGATAAAGCAGAGAAGGAATACCGACCCTCATCCCATTTGAAGGAGTCAACCCCATCCACGGAACCTGTCTCGGTCCAAGATCATCCTGTTAATCCTCACATGCCAGAGCCCATATCTCCGTCCATGCCCCCACTGGAGCCTGCATCGGACCACGATTCTCCTGTTATTCCACACATTTCGGAGCCCATATCTCAGTCTATGCCTCCTCTGGAACCTGCTTCGGACCACGAGATCCTGTGCCCAAGTCCATCTCCACATCCTTTCATTGGATTCGTAAATGACAATCTAGTCCAATCTCCCTCTTTTTATGCTCAGAATAACAATCACATGTCATCAGACAGAGGAAAAGAAATTATGATTTTGCCTACGCCTGCTAACTCGCCTAATTCATCGCCTACGAATTCTGTAGGAAACGATCTTTCTTGGGATAACTTAAAGAAGCGTGGGTGGCAGGGTCTGGGTGTTTGCTCCATCTGCTGGGCTGAAGAAGAAACCAATTTCCACCTTTTCTTTGCCTGCAAGAAGGCTCGTCTTCTGTGGTGGAATCTGGAGAATGCCCATGGTTTCCAGCACTTAGCTCATTCTTCAACTGCTGATGCGTTCTTATGGTGCAGCCTTCAAAAGAAATCATGGAGATCAATCTTTATCATTACAGTATGGTGCATATGGAAATGGCGCAATAAGGTTGTCTTCAATGGCAAGGTCCCCTAACACATGGAAATTTTATCATCCATCACTTCTATTTTTGAATCAATCCCGCAAAGCTCATCTAAGACTCCTCTCCAGAATAGTGTGATTCAGCAGGACCTGTCTGTCATCCCAAGAGCCTTCTTCGATGGGGCTGAGCAGGAGGGCCAATGTGGCTGCGGGGTTTATATTGTGGTGAATGAAATCTGTCATTTTCATCTGTTCTGGAATGGAGGCAGTGGTTCAAACAGTAAGGCGGAAGCAATGGCCCTTATGGGCCTTCTTCATTTTTGCCTTTTTCTCAATATTCAGGATGTCTCCATCTTTGGTGATTCTAAGGTCTTGGTTGATGGTCTTTGTGGTAATAACATCATAAGAAATCCGCAGCTCTCTGGTTGGATTGAGAGGATTAATTTTTTATGGAACAGATCTAAGGGGGTGTCCATTCGTCACATCAAGAGGGATCTTAACCATGCTGCAGATGACTTATCCAAAAAAGGTCTCCAGGTGGCTCCAGGCTTATGGTTCTTGCAGGTCTTTTTTGAAGGCAACGTTATCTCCATTCAGGACTTTCTCCCTCCTGATTTCTAAGCCTTGTTTTGATTCTAGCTCCTTCTTCTTTCTTTGGTTTTGTTTCAAGAAAGCTCTATTTTTTTATTTCTGGTAGATGGAAGTTTCCTTTCGCTAATCATGTTGTTCCAGTGATCGCAGGTGTTTCATGAGTGCTTACAATATACAATTGCTCGATGCAGTATGTCAGGCCTCGCTTCTTTTTTATGTGTGCGATTTGCTATGGCTTGTGTGTTCGCCATATCTTCATTCCTGGTGTAGTTAGGAGTTTTGATTCAGATGTTGTTCAATGGGAGTTTTTGGTTTATGCTATTCCTATTTTAGGCACATATATGTGGAACATTTATGTTTTTTAAGTCTGGCTTGTGCCTTGGGGTAAAATATCTTGTATGTTTTTCATCACAAAGACCAGAGGAACTGATATATTGTCATTGTTTATATCATTGATATAAATGAAATTCAGCGTTTTTTCGGCCTGAAAAAAAGCTTTTTTGTTGCAAACGATTATAAATCTAAGGTATTCGGTTAGAAGAAATAGTGAATTTAAAATTTTGGTAGCAAAAGGCATTTCCAGAATTTCATTCAACTTTTTAAAGTGAATTTTGGAGAATTTGGTTTAAATTGAAGTGCGTTGAATCTTTTTTCACCGGGGTTACATGTAGCTCTGCACTATAGTTTTGCCTTTCAGTATTTCACCTTACAAAACACTGACATGGATTTTAATTCAATAATGTCAAATATAGTAACCAGGCAGTTAATCTCATGGCTTTAATTCGATAAAACCATAAATTTCATGTCCAAACACTCTCAATCAAATTTAGGTTTCATTCGAATTCTTAGTAAATTTACGCCTCCTCTTGCAAAGACCGCTAAATTTGGGGCATTCATTCAAATTATTAGTAACTTTAAGTTTGTTGGTGGAAAGAGGTATTTCATTCATATTTTTATTAAATTTAAGCTTTGTTGTTGCACAGGTTGATAAATCTAAGGTATTTGATTAGAAGAAATAGTGAATTTAAATTTTCATTGAAAATTCCGGAATTTCATTCAACATTTTTAATCATTTTTTTTAAATTTAATTGAAATGTGTTGAATCGTTTTTCACTGGTTGTAGCTATGCACTGTAGTTTTTCCGCCCTTCAGTATTTAACCTTACAAAATACTTCAAGACACTTAAGGCTGCTTGGAACAAGCATATATCTGAATTCAATCAAGATAAATTAGCCTTTTACCTAAAATAATTCAAGGGATACACAAAAATTTTGTTTTTATATTTAAACCTTAGAAATGACTAAAAGACTATGACATGTGATAGATTTTACCGAAATTAATCTTAACTAACTAACAAATTATATGTAAGAATAAATTATAAATTATCTTAACATATTAGTTTGAAGCAGACATTAGGGGTTGCCACCATATTAGTTGGTTTAGCATCCAATAGTTCATTAAATTTAGGTCTCCTTGGTTAATTCTATATAAATTAAATATAGACCAAACATGACAGAAGGTTGAAACCTTAGTGCATTTTATCAGCCATTGTCCAAGCAAATATCTAGAGAAATACTACTATATGGATCCAATTTTTTCTATAATATTAAGCAACTCTTGATAATATTAAGCTAGATCTAATGCATAATGAATTCCAAATATAAACATCTCCATTAGATTTGTCATAGTAGAAAAAAGACCATTGTTTCACCTAGGAGGAAGATTGTGACAGTTATCTATATCTAAGTAAAATGTTACCCTTGTAAATGGAACCTTGTAAATAGGAAGGTTAAGAGTAACTCCATGGGTTAAAGGATCAAATTCAACATAATCTTTTGTAGCACTTGATTCACTGCATAGATCAGAATTCCTTTCACGACTTTGTAATCATTGATAGAACCATTGTTAGACATTCTCTTGTTTGTTTTTTTTTCCAATATATGAACGACATGTATAGCATTTAAGGCCCATGGATTAAGTTAAAGTAGAAGCTCCCTAGCGGTTGTGTCAATTATCTCTCTCTTGTAGGCTATTTTCTCAATGCTTAGACAAACACTTTGGTACTAAGTATGCCTCCAAACTCTTTTTAAAGAATTCAACATGTGCACATTTTTTCATGGAGGATTTTTCTTACATTTTTACTTTTACTCTCGTACTAAGTATGCCTAAGCGCTTTTTAAAGAATTCAACATGTGCACATTTTTTCATGGAGGATTTTTCTTACATTTTCACTTTTACTTGATTTTTCTTACATTTTTACTTTTACTGCAACTACAAGATGTTTCTTACATTTTTACCTTTACTGCACCTATCAAATGGTATTATCATATTGTTATAGAGTAAATTCCACCCCTTTATTTTTGAAGTCTAGGGTCCAGTTGCAATGAGTAGGAAAGCACTAGTCTGAAGTCTAAGGTCTATCATGCTCTAATTGGAATGAGTAAGAAAGCAATAGTGTGAAGAGGTGGATTTTGGGTATTTTTTAAAGATTTTTTTTTAATTCAAAATTCAATTAGAATTTGGAGAAATGAAAAATTTATATTGTTGAATTGATATAATTTAAATGTAGTTTTTAAAATAAAATGTATTTTTATATTTAAAATTATAATTCAAATGATAAAACACATAATAATCTTATAAAAAATTATATCACCACATTCCAATTAAAAGAGACCAGTGCTTTATTTAAAAAAACACCAAATACATTAAGATGCATGTTACTAATAACATACAATTCTTATCATTTTTTATCTCTACATTTGTTTTGCAAAGTGCTTTAATATTTCTTTCTGCTCTACTTTGATTTCCTTTCAGAAGGCCTTATGTTATTGCTTAGAGTGTCATTTAATTTAATTTAATTTGTGATAAGGGTATAATTTTTGCAAAAGTACCACCCCTTACACTTCATCAATACCACTGCCTACACTTGCGAATTTAATTTGGCCCATGAATATAATATTTACAATGTTATGCTCTTGCATCAAAAAATCATGCTACATAAGTAGAGAAGACCACATACCACAGCCAAAATGCAACTTTAAATTCACCATATGCTAGCTATATGTCTTCCATTTAGTCTATCCCACACCATATTTGGATCAGTGCGTGAACTTGACAACCAATATTTCCAACGCTATAGACTAATTAATACTCCCTAAGGACAGATGCATGGCCATGCATCCATCGACCCATCCATCTACATCTTACTTGTTCACATCTTGTACCCTGTACTTACCCATTCAATCACATTCAATGCAGATATATTGAAATATTCGTGAATACGAAACACCGCCACATTTTCCTCTCCTCCTTGATTTACTCCAACCCACTGTATATTAATGATCTCGTTTTTCTATCCAGAGCTCATTCTTGTAGTTTGTGTTGTTGTCAAGGAGGTTGTTGTCTGAAGAAGAGGAAGCGTTGATACAGAGTTGGGCTCTTTGTTATTGAAAAAAGCCAAGTTGAGTAGGGTGCACATTTTAGGTTTTTGTCGCTTCTCTTGACCTTTAGGTAGGCTTGTGCCCACTTTTATATTATCTGGCCATGCATTTTTTTCATTTATTTAAGCTGCATTTTCCTAAAAAATAAGTTGAACATTAGGAAATTTGAAGAATACCTCCAAGTCAAAAAATTTAAAAATGATCTCTAAATAAACTATATTGAATAAAATATATTTTATTTAGAGATAAAATATATTGATCTCTAAATAAATGCCTCCCTTACAAGGGGAATATAAGCAGGTGTCTCCTTTGTTTGGGCATCATTATCTTGTGTCCCTATAAGCTCAGTTTGGATAGCAGCCTCAACTACTTCTTGAGTTATGTAACAATCAATTGGGATGCTTCCTTCAACACCAGTATGAACAGAAATGTTCACAGTAGGGTAGTCCATTTGGGTCTCCTGCATACAAACACAGGGGTCTTCAGTCTGCATTTCAGTGTCCTCTACAAGATATGGCTCAGTCTGAGTTTCCTTTGGATAGACCAAAAGATCCTCAGTTTGGGTTTCAGCATCCTTTCCAGAACAATGTTCTGTCTGTGTGCCTGTGGTCTCTTTTTCTACTTTCAAATTCCTGGCTCTAATGGCTTCTTTTAACCACTGCCTTAGCTGCCCAATTATTCGATTATGTTTTCTATATTTATTTAACATTTTTCTGAGCCTATCCTTGTAGGACTTCTTTATTACAGGACTTCCAACTAGCGGTGGTGCAGCTACATTTTCCTCAGGTTCCTGCTCAAGTGGCATTGTGTCAGCATCAGGGAGGGTTTCAACTGGAACTATATCTCCTGATGGAGCTTCACCTTCTAATTCCTTTTCGTCATGATTTTTTCTCTTAGGAGACTCCAATGTAATGGTGTCTCTTAAGCAGTTATCATTCTCTGGGTTTTCTTCTAGGTAGGCCTCGTCCTCAGGGGACTTAGAAAAAATAGTATTGCCTGGTTGATTTTCATCTCCTAGGGTCTCATTTGCAAGATTTTCTTCAGTTGGGGGGTCCACTGGACTGATGTCTATTGTCTGATTTTCTTCTCTAATAACTTCCTCTTCATGCATCTCAGCTTCAAGGGGTTTTTCCACAGAAGGGACTAGTTCCCTTTGTTCTTCCAAGAAATCAATAAATGGCAGGGTTTGATCACAACCAGGGCTATCAGCAGAGGCAGACTAGTTGGGGGTACAATTTTGTCCTTCAACATTCTCATATTGTTCTTTTCCCTCACCAAACATTCCCATGTTTTCCAATACCCTGGCCACCTCTTCTTCATAGTCTCACAAAGGGGTATTCTGCGGACTTGGAGGTGGTGTGAGTGATGGACCAGCCTCATTCATCTAAATTGGGGTATGCCGCTGGGACTTCACCCACACAGAGCGTCTGCATTTTGCTGGGTTCAAAGGCAGAGAGGAATTTTCATCTTTCGCATCCTTCTCATACCTGGGGTTCTAGGCCCTTGTTGTTCTGCTACTTGGTTTTCTAGAAGTAGGGATAGAGTAGGATTTACAATATTGTCCCAAGTTAACTACTGCTGGGCCAATCCATGTATGATAAGAAATTTAATCAGTCCATGATGACTGATGATAGTGCATGGGTCCTTAGCTTTCCTAACTCATCGAGCGACATCATGCAATAGAGAATTCAAATAAAACGACAAATTAATTGAAATTTTCTGCTTTAGGATGGCTAACAATTTGAGTTGATGGGGCTTTACCATATCTTGGCAACCATCACATGTAATATACCTTTTCACGATGATTGAAAACTCCTGCCAAGTCTGTCTTAACGCTGAAGGGTGAATCCCTTTCCCTGTTCGAGCTAATTGCTCATCCGGGTCTTGGAACACTGCAACCGCATTGTGCAGAAGGACGTGCTTTTCTGTCCATTTGGTTCCCTCAGCCGGAAGTCTAGTGACTTCAGCTATGACTGCTTCAAAGACTATTATATCCCTGCCTTTTACTGTGGTGTTGTCATTTTGCAAATTCTGCAAGAATTCGAGTGTCATTTCTTCGTGAAATCCTTGCAATTTATTTAGATATTGTAGCCATCCTGCGTGCTTGAGAATTTCCTGAGCCTGGTCTGATACCTTGAGTACTAAGGGCTCATTTCGGATAGCTCTACCTCCCATGGCTGCTATGTTCCTGTGACTGGTTCTCTTGTATGGACTTCTCCTTCTCTTTCGCAAATTAGAACAACAGCAAAAATTGTTAAAGCAATTAACATGAAAAATGACATTGATTTTGGAATTAACAGCATATACAGTCAAGCCATTTATCTCTTCAACCATTTTTGACGCAGGCCCATTATTAACTTGCATCTCATCCATAATGTTCATCATCGTTTATCCAATAGGAAATACCTTGCTAATTATTACACATATCCAATCATCATGCAGCCTCTACCCAAAAATCAATTTAATAATTAGCATTCAATTATCCATAATTGTTTCACACATTGTTCACATGCAAACCATCCCCCCTCCAATGGGAAAAAGGACGTCCACGTCCGCCAAGCATGTGAAAAGAAAGCGCATGAATTGAGGACTCATAAATGCAGACAACCAATCCAGAAAAGCGGCGCAATTTATGATAAAGCAATTAAAGCAAGACACATATCAGTGGCAAAAATGGAAAAAGATAACAATAGATATCTACATTATTATGTGAAAATATGTTCACTGCAAGTGGTATTAATAATGGATGCATAATTGGCAGTAAGCAGTAATGAATGTCATGGATTGATTGGAAAAATATACAATATAATGAATATGTGACATAAGTTACCATGCATATTGGCTTGTAAGAGTGTTGTTGGGAAAACAACTTAGAAATGAATCGATAGGTGGTAATAGAATAGAGAGAATTTTGCAGTGTAAGATAATACTCCAATACCATAAGTAGATCCACTGCTTCCAGCAGGCGTTCATAGCCTTGAAAAGGTTGCTTTTTAACCCCAAAAATGAGCCACAGTCCTCCTTTTAATATGTAGCTAATTCTTCTTTTTCTGCCATAAAGAGACCACTATGCTGGCATGGTGACTAGATGATCATAGTGCCATTCACCAAGATATAACAAAATGATCAGGCTAGCTCGTAATGAGACCCCCTGTCCTTCTGACAGTTTGTAATCATCAAGAAGGTCATTACCTTGGTTTGGTAGCCAAAAATGGAATGTCACTTGTTACATCTTTATGATCATGGTAGGTTGGCTCAAGATGAGACCCCCTATCCTCTTTAAGGCAGTATTTATTGCTTTTACATATTTCTTTAGTTTTATTTTTCTCATCTTTCGATGTTTTTATAAAAAGAGGGACGCTCATTTGCTTCCTAAGAATCGGGGATGGCGTAAGAAGTAAAAGGATGCCAAAGAAAGGTTATACTCTTACCCCCATCTCATCAGGTTATACTCTTACCCCCATCTCATCATTTCAGAGGAATTTGTCCATTTGAATGTGTGGTAAATAATCCAGCATGGTTTTAAATAATGAATCATTTAATCATGTGTCCAAAAAACGATGTCTAGCCAGTCATTATAGAGATGCACCATATCATCTTTTGGATAAATATAACCATCAAGAGGCTTCATAAATCATAATAATGTTGATAGTATTGTTTTCGTCATGTTAGGCACAAATACACTCAAATAGTGTTTATTCAAAACATAAAAGAAAAGAATATGGCAATGATTGGTAATGAATCAAATAAAAGAAATCACAATTTATCCTACATAAAAGTGTTGTTCAATTGTTTGAACGGAAATCGTTCAATCATTTGGACAATGAAATTGAAGAGAAAGAAAAAATGTTTTTCAATTGATTGAACAACAATTGTTCAATCGTTTGAACGACAAATATCAATAAGAAAAAATGCAAAAGTGTTGTTCAATCGTATGAGTAACAAAAATTGAAAAATAACAAGCACAAAAGTGTTGGTCAATCGATTGAACAGCAAATGTTCCATCGTTTGAACAACAAATATTAATAAAGAGGAATGCACAAGTGTTGTTCAATCGATTGAACAACAATCATTCAATCGTTTGAACAATGAAAATGTGGAAATGAAAACGCGAAAAAAAAATGTTGTTCAATCGTTTGAGCAACGAAAATTCAAAGACACAAACAGTGATATTCAATCGATTGAACAATAATCGTTCAATCATTTGAACAATGAAAATATAAAAATGCAAACAATGTCATTCAATCGTTTGAACATAAAAAATAAAAAAACGCAGAAAGTGTTGTTCAATCGTTTGAACAACAAAATAAAAAACGAAAAAATGATGTCCAATCATTTGAACAACAAAATCAAAACACAAGAAATGTTGTTCAATCGTTTGAACAGCAAAATCAAAACAAAAAAATGTTGTTCAATCGATTGAACAACAATTTCCACACATAAAAATAAGTGTTGTTCAATAGATTGAACAACAATTGTTCAATCGACTAAACAACGATACACACATAAACATAAGTGTTGTTCAATTGATTGAACGACAATTGTTCAATCGATTGAATAACACTTACCAAGAACTAAAAACAAGAAAAATTCTCATATTTACATGGTGATACCTAACTGAATTACAATTAATAAAAAATAATATATACATTATTTACAATTAAAAAAAAAAATCTCAATTTTTTGAAAGAAAAGCCGCAGGGTCATCACTCTCTGTAGCTAAGATTGGCATGCAGGGGTCCTCACGTACCTATTGGTAGAAAGACTTCTTGGTTAGTGGTTTGTGGTAGAGATGCACTTGATGCCCATTAACCTTAAAAGAATGGCCAAACCTGTCAATGGTAGTCAAAGTAAGAGTGCCATTGTTATGTACTTATTGAATCTCATAAGGGCCAAGTCATCTTGTTTGCAACTTGCCCGGGAAGTCCTGGAATCTGGAGTCGTAAAGGAGTACCCAATCCCCTTTTTGAAATGTCTTCTTTTTTATGAAGCTGGTGTGCCACTTTGCCCTTTGTTGCTGAATAATTGTAGTCTGTTGCAAAGCTAGCAGTTGAGCTTCATCTAGTTCATTGATTTGTTGCAGTTGCTTGGTTTGGGCTTCTGTTAAATCCAACCCCACTTCCTGAGCCATTCTTAGAGTCTTTATTTCGAATTTGATTGGAAAAATAGGTTCTTTGCCGAACATGAGCTGGTACGGAGAGTATCCAGTAGTATTCCTCCAAGTCATGCAATAGGCCCACAAGGCCTTTGGCAATCTAGCAGCCCAATCTTGCCGATGTGTTGAGACTATTTTGGTCAGAATCACTTCAATGACCTTATTGGTGCTTTCAACCTGCCCATTTGCCTGCGGGTGATACAGGGAAGTGATCCTATGTGTAATGTGATGGTTTCTGAGAGTGGCAGTAATCTTGTGTCCTACGAATTTCCCTCCCCCATCTGTTATCACTTCCCGCAATAAACCATACCGCACGAATAGCCCAAAGAGGAAGTTAATCAGGCTTCCTCTGTGGCTCTTGGTAAATCTACTGTTTCCACCCATTTTTTCATGTAATCTGTGGCAACCAATATGTAGGTTTTCTTATTAGATGATAGATGGAATGGGCCAAAAAAGTCCAATGCCCATTGTTCGAAGGGTTCAATGACTAGTTGGGGTTGCAGCGGCATTTCATCAGATTGGCTAGGTCGGCCCATGTTATAGCTCCAAACCTTACTCTTGATGTTTGTGATGCTGCACTCATGGCCTAGGGCAACCCCTCCTTCCAGACCTGGTCCAAAAATTTTAAAAATAGTGTTTTACTCCCTATACGCGACATTTCCCTGAGCTAAACGCGTGTGTAAGCAGGGATGTGTATACCCAACCCACATATATGTTTTAAAACACTTAAAAAAAATTAAATCTCCTTAATTTCGGGCGGAGATCACAGGTTTTACCTGTTGGTTACCTATTAGTGCCCGTGGCCCAACTGTTCCCAACGAATTCCCAACTAAAAATCTACTTTGGGAGAAGTATAAAAAGGTTTCAATGGGAAGGCCTACGGGAAGAGAGAATAGAGAGAAATATCACTCTGCTGAGATTATCCCTGACCAGGTCTGAAGATCCTTGTGCTTCCAACACTTCCCCCATTTACAGGAAACCCTTGTTTCCTTGTGTGATGATGTCTTTCTACTACTTGAGATATCATGGAGTAAGTCATGGAAGGAGTTTGTTGAAGGCTTGAGACTAGACGAATCTAGAGGACGGTTCCGCTTGGAGCCTGCGAAAGGACGACTCAAGTGAAATCATTCCTTTCTATACTTTAGCTATCTATAATAAAAGAAACACTTGTCTTGTTCCTGATATAAATCTTCTTCATGTTTATGATATCAATGTTATGTTTCACATATGAATGGTTGTCTTAATTATATAACTAACTACCTTTCAATATGCTATGAAGATGATTTCTTTATGATGCTTGGTCCATATACTGTTGTACTTTCTTGAATTGATTGTTTTACAGGTTGAAGGAGCAAAATGAACTCCAAGAGGGTTTGGACCCTGGCTGGATCTTCCCGAACGAAGGACCCCCAGGTGCGCCTCTCATCATAGAGTTTGTTTATAATAGCATCATCGCTGTGTGGAATGTGTGTTTCTCTTTGTAGATAACCTCCGATCTGCTAGGGTATCAACCCAAGACGCTAGGGGAATTGATCCCTTAACAGAATTGGCGACTCCACTGGGGACAACAATATCGTTGTTCCTAGTTTGGGTTTATTCAAGCCAATCAGGGCTCAGCTGTTTATTTTCTTGTTGTTACTATGTAGTCTGTTCCTGTAGGAACTTGAATTGTAAGTTTGATCAATTTCTTCAGATTGTTTTTTGTTTTTTCTTGTAATCTTTTATATACGTTGTTTTTCCAGTTTACAGAAGCATATATACGGATGTTTCCTTAAGTAAACTTGCGTATACGCATGTTTCCTTAGGCTGAATAGCATATACACACAGCTGTGCACTAACACAGTCGCGTAAGATCTGTCTGCTGGTCTGAATCAGTCATGAACAGTTACTTTTCTATGTCAGTCTTGATTTTTACAGCAAGTATATGATTTCAAATTCTCTCTGATTTTGGAAAGTGTTGATCTTATTTGTTTTATGGCAAGCGTCATCGTTTTTGTTAAGCACACAAGATTTCTTTCTAGGAATCTTGGCTTCTCTGTTTTGTCAGGGCAGAAAGGTTGATCTCAATCTTTGTGTCAAATCTTGTTTTGGTGACTTTTTTGTTTGCATGTCAAAACTATATCTTTGTGACCATCTGTTTTTCTTACTTTCCGAAAGTTTTTGATTCACACTTTCTTGAAAGTTGTCTTTTCAATCTTTTGGTTTTTATTGCCAAGATCTTGTTGTTGCTTTTTGATTGTTAAGAGCATTTTGAAACACATTTTTTGTTGAGTTTTCACCTGTTTTGTGTTGCAAACTCGCAAAGTGTTTTCTTGCCTATTCTTCGATCATAAAGTTTCAGTCTTGTTTAGAGCACTTTTGAAAAGTTATTTTTGTTTTGCTTTTGAAGAAAACTTCTTGAAAACTTGGTTTTTCTTTCTTGAACTTCGTTTTGATTTAGTTTCCTTTTTTCGAGTGAAAGTGCATTTTTGTTTGTCTTGAAACTTGTTTTTGATGTTTGGATGAAAATGAGCGTCAACAACTTATATTCTATCTAAACATTTTAAGTGGCAAATTAAAATTCATAAACAAGTTACTTTCATTTCTTGATTTAGAGTAGTCTTAAGTTTTGCATCAGCATGTACCCATTGCATTAGGATAAATTTGTGCATCCTTTAGGGCATCCATAGTTTTGTTAATTTTTGTGAGTGTGAAGCTTGAGTAAAAGAAAAGAAAAGAAAAATTTGTTGCTTTCTTTGAAGTTCCTCTGAACCTAGTAGAAATTTCTTTCATCGAAGAACAAAACGAGTGCATTTGCATATAGTTTGGTTTTTATTAATTTCTTTTGCGTCAAAACACCACTAGTTTCATTTCCGCTTATCCCTTGACTTAAAGAACAACCCATTTAAAAACAAGCGCTAATTAAAATATACTAGAACTTTTTATAATTTTCAAGTTAGACACACCAACAAGTTTTAGGATATTTTAGGGCCTTGGTTTAGGCAAGTGGAGAGAAAACTCTCCAAGGACATTTAAACTATCAAACATAGGAGTCTGAATAGTGAGTGAAAATGCAATAGCGTTAGGGAGACCAGGAAAGATTTGGATCTGGGAGTTAAGCATGAGGGTTTTTGAAGATAAGGAAGAGAGATACCCCCTCTCCTACTTGTCGGATCTTACCTCAAGACTGTTCCGCCTGGCTTCTGACACGAGTTGGTAACCTTAGTTTCTACTCCTAGGGATCTACATAGGTGGCTGCGGAGGGGAATCCTATGGCACCTGAGGTCGACGTTGTATCACTCTCAATGGTACTACTGGAGGGCACCCTTGTGAAGCTTGGGGGCTTGCACCGGTGCAGGCTGTTGTTAGGAGGTCAGCGTAACTTCCTCTGTTACCTTCACTGGTAGGACTGGGCCATCATTATCCCAGACTATCTTCGGAAGGCCCCTTACTTCACTTTCTTGTATTTTGGTGTCCGGTCCTCATCACCCGTGTTATCACTTAGAACTAAAATAAAAAAAAAATAAAAAATAAAAAAAAATTATGCATATAGTTGTTTGTCCTAGTCCAATTACAAAGGTCTGTGTCAAGTTGATTTCATCTTATATGTCTTACTTAGGATTTGGAGTTTTAAAGTTTTTGATTTAAACTATACTCGAATCCTATTGGTTCTCCTCCACCATCATTGTTCATAGTCATGTCTTGTCTCATCCGAGTCACCGAGTCTTTTAGGGATTTCGCAGCGTAATCCTATTGGCCAGTTTCGCAGCGCAATCATGGTTTAGCAATTTCGCAGCGCGTTATGATTAGGCCGTTTCGCAGCGCATCATTAGAATTTAAAACTAACAGCGCTGCGAAATCGTGGATTCGTGCATTTCGCAGCGAACCCTTCCCGAAATGTCAAGTCCGTAGGTGAGTCATCAATTGTGTCCACTCATGTCAGTTTATGTACCTCTCGTATCACGTTTGAGCGCTCATTTGCCACTACCCCACCAATAGATCTGTTGATATGCACATAAATATCATTCCCAATAGATTCTACCGTGCATAGACCTTTATGATAGTCATAAGTGTTGCATGAGTGACCTGTCTGTTTGATTATGTATGGAAGTGTTTCAACGAAAAATTTGAATTTCAAGCGAGGCTGATTTCAAGCGAGCTTGATTTCAAGCGAGCCTGATTACAAGTGAGGCTGAATTAAAAAGAACTGAACCACCATTGCAACTGAAGCTGTTAGACGCTGTGTGTGTGAAGATTTTGAAAGGAAAATGGAGAGAAAAGAGCACAGATCTGGTAAATTCCAGAGGACTGAACCTGAGGGCTTGGATATAGCGTTGAGGGATGAAGGCGTGAAGAAAGCGTTCAAAGATGCTGGGTGCTGGAACTTTTGCAAAAAGCTTCAAGGAGGACATGCGCAGGTAACCAAAGAATTTGCGCTAAACTTCACTGGTTTAAATTCAAAGATAGCTATGCTAGAATTCCAAGTTTCTCCAGAAGCCATAGCTGCTGTGACAGAGATCCCAAGAGGACGGGAAGAATGGTTTAAAAATTTTAAGTTTGATATGAACCCTTGTAAAGAATTTTTAAAGGAGGCATATGTAAACGAAGACTTAACAAAATCAGTGCCCAGAAATTATGTCAAGGAACATTATGCTCTTCTTCTCACCTGCATTCAGAAATACTTGACCTGTGAAGGAAGGTACAATAAGGTCTATTCTTACCATTTCAAACTGCTTTTACATTTCACTGGGAAAGTTTCCATAGACATTCCTTTTTACCTATTTCGCAGTTTGAGTAAGATGTGTGATAAGGTGCAGCTGAGGAAAGAGGACTGTGAAACCTCTTTATTTCATCATGGTTTGATTAAGTTGCTAGTTTTAGATGGCCTCCAAAAGATAGGCAGAGAATGGAATTCGTTTATTTTCATGGCTGGATTCCAAAGCAAGACTGGCCTTACTCCACAACCAGTCAGAGAACTCACAATAGCTAAACTTCAAAAAGAAGCAAGAGCTAAAAAGAAAAACAAGTCACAACCAAGAAAACCAGTGAAGCCACTAATCATTCAAGAACAACCTCAGCAATCAACAAAGGAAAAATCTCAGGATAAGAAGATTGTACCTGAAACAAGCAGATCTGAAGCAGTCTCAAGGGTAAGGACAAGAAGCCAAATAAATAAGGAAAAAGGTAAAGCCATAGCTGTTGAAGAGAGCCCAGTGTCTAAGGCAATCTTGAAAGATCTATTACAGGCCATTGAATTCGAGCAATCTGAACCAGTCCATATTGATTTAACACAGTCATCACCAGAAGGTGCCAAGAAGTCTAAAGCCTCAAAAAGGCTTAAATTCGATGAGCCAGGTGAAGAATTTATTTTTAAACCCAGAAGACCTATTACAAGGAAGCAAGTAAAGGAAGCACTGCCCAGAACAGAGGAGACCGAGAGGGTTAGGCAAAAGGGTACAAGCAGAACAGTCATCACATCTCAAGGAGATAATATAGCAGTCATAAAGAGCCAATTAGAAGCAGCTAAATATGAGATTGCCAAATTGAAGCAAGCAGTTAGAAAACATGCAGATGTGTATACAAATTATCGTAAAGCTCTGTGGAAAGGGACTGAAACCTTTCAAAATCAGTTGAATTCAGTAGTTGATGGCCATGCACAATTTCACACATGGACAGTACCAGCCATCAAAGAGGCCCAGTTCATTAGAAAAATAAATATGCAATTAAGAGCTGAGAATAAAGCTCTGAAGAAGAAGATTGAAGACCTGAAGGTACAGCTGGACCAGTTATCTACTAAATGAATTTTCTCTTCAAGAGAGGTTTTGTTCCAAATTTTTGTCAAATCGGCTTAGTATTATTGTTTTTGAAGACATGTAAATCCCTGCTATATATATGAAAAGTCTAAGGAAGTTTTTGGCAATCAAATGTTTCGGTGATAAAGGTCTCGGGTCAAAGGCAAGCTATTTCAAATAATACAGCAGTTTCGTAGCGTGCTACGAAACTGCTGTAGGTGATGATTTTAACGCAGACAGGCAGTTTGGTATTATGAGCTGGAATTTTGAAAGGGAGACACCTAAAGGATATGCAAGATATCATATGGAGCTACAATAGCCATTCAGATCAAGACAGGTGTACCTTAAAAAGGGTGGAATATTTTAACCCAAGTTAAATTTATGTTATAAAGCCACTTTATCACCGTTCAAAGGGTATTAAATGAGTTGCATACAAAGAACTTTTGCTTGCACCCATATCCATCGATGCAGCCTCCAACACATCAGGAACGTGGCAGTGTTCCATATTTTGGGTTATTAAAAGCTAAAGACATGCTGCTGTACATTTGAGAAATTTGAGGAAAATTGGAACCGAGAAGCAAGGGACATCTCCCAACACTACTGAGCAGTTAAAGGATTTAGCGTTCAAGGTCGATATGGAGTATTAAACATCCAGCTCAGCCACATCAAAAAGGGGACCAGGTGTCAAAGAACAAGGAGAAGTCATTATGCATGGAAGATAGAGTTAGAATCATAGTTAATTTAGAACTCTTTAAAACTCCAGTCAGCACTTTATTGTATTTAATAGTTAGTTAAATAGCTGATCGGTGTCATTAGAGGCAGTTATCGAATTCCCCTCATGCTGGAGGAGGAAGTTCGAATTAGTTAGAATAAGGATTCTATATATAGCTGAGACAACGATGTAATGAGGGTTGGATTTTTTATAAAACAAAGTACTGTTTTGGCTTATGTAAAAACAGAGTTCAGTAATATAAGTTGGCTGCTTTTCTTCTCAGGATTCATAAAGGATTTCCATGTTTCAGAATGGTGATTTTATTCTTTCCTTCATGTCTTTTACAGTTGTATAAATGCATAATCACTCAGAATTCACTGATTATGCTCTGATTTCCTGTATGCATTTGTAAACTTTGGTTTTATATGAGTTGTGTTCTGAGCATCTAAATGCTAAATGCCCTGACTTCTATGTAAAGGCATTATCATTGTTTACTGAAGTATGATTGACTCCATAGGCCCAATGGAAACTTATGTAATGTTTGTCCAGCCTTCATATTTGTCAATGTTATTCCACAAGAGTTAGCCATCTTATTAATAGTCAAAATCAATAACCCTTTTGAGAGAGCCCTCTCAGGCTAAGGAGGCTAAGCCTTAGTCAAAAGATTGGTTTGAAACAGTTACTTGAAGTCTTCCTGGTTTGCAGCCTTCCAGGGCTTGATTTTGAGATAACAACCCGGAGCGGAAATACTTGAAAGTTGTTTGACTGGATGATATCTTTTAGGGACTTTTTAGTGTGTGCTCTGTGCTCTTAGTTGGCCTAGCTTTCATTTTTCTTGATTCTTTAACTAGATATTAATAAAAAATTCAAAGTGGCTGACCGATCACCTAGACGGTCTCGAAGGCTTCTTGGTCTTTCACCACCAAGTTCAGAGCCTTCTCCTAGAAGGCGCAGAGGTAATACTACTGGTGAGTTTCATCCCGTGGTAGTTGACGCATCGGGGATTCATCCTCCTCTCGGGGGCATTAGTGTTCAAGACAGGCCTGGTACTTCCGCAGAACAAGAGAGGTACACTCCAGTTCTTTCTCAAGTCCTCTTTCAAACGGAAGATAACATAGAGGTAGAAGAACTCCCAAAGTCATTAGCAGCTTCGAATTCTCCCCTACCTTCTAGCTATCCAGAAGTATTACAATACGTTGGGACTTTGACGCATAGACCGTCAAGTCCAGGTCATATTACGCACTTACCATCGATGACCACTACTGGAAGCATGGATTCTACTACAAGTGCTAAAACTATGTAGACTCCAACATCAGTACAAGGGGGAGGAACTATTTCCATCCCCTTTTCTTTTTTATTTGGGTCTTTTGCTAGCACATCGTTAATTGGGTCTACCTCCATTCCTTCTATGAGTGGAAATTCCCAAGCCAATGCTTTTAGCTCTGGATTCTTCCCGTTTGGCACCCATTCATAGGGTATTCCGTCAGTTCCGTTTAGTGCCTCCACATCCATGATGGGTGGATCGACTTCATTTCAGGGTTTTCCTTTTGGAAGTGGTCATATACCACATTCCAACCCAACAATAGGATCTATGCCTTTTTCTTCTATAGGACAAAGCAGTAATCCTTTTCAAGGTTGGAGTAACCCTGCGGTTAGTGGCATGGGAACTGGGAATCCGTTTTTCGACCAACAAGGGAATAGGTCGTACTCCACAGTTAGTTCGTTTCGAAGTATTCCTCCCTTAGCTTCTGCTTGGAATCCTTATTAGGGTTATCGACTCCTTATAATCCTTTAGGAGGGAATTTCGTCGGTTATGGAGGTTTTTTGGCCGGATTTGGTCAAACTTCGAGTTTTGCTGGATCACAAGGTTCACCTTTTGGTTCAGCTAGTTCTGCTGGTTACTTCGGGCAACCTGGTGCCTTCCAAAATCCAGGCAAATCTTTTCAGAACTTTGGGAGCTCTGCCCAGTCTGTGTGGAATCCCCAAGGTCCTCCTAGGCTTCCTTTTCTGGCAACTTTGAACTTGCTAGATCTCATGAAATAGACAAATGATCCAATCAAATACAATCTGGCCTGGCCTCTGGTCCCAACCAAACTCCCTTCGAACATTCCAAAATTCGAAGGGAAGGGCGGTGAAGACCCAGGCGACCATGTAACCACATTACATTTGTGGTGCTCATCAAACTCCCTTATTGATGACTCGATTAGGTTGAGACTTTTTCAACGCACCTTGACTGGTAATGCGGCCAAGTGGTATATAGAGTTTCCAGGGGGCAACTTTACATCTTTTTCCGACTTAGCTAATATTTTCTTAAATCATTTCCAATTTTCGGTCCGTTATGATGCTGGAACTGAAATTTTGCCACTTTTCGTCAGGACACGGAAACTCACATTTCTGATCATATTCAGGAATGGAGATGGATAAAGAGGCTCATTAAAGCTAAAATTCCTCTGGAATACCGTCTCGAATGGTTTTTGAAATCTTTACAACTTGAAATCTCTAAGGATGTCTCCCTGTCCAGAGTCTATTCTGAGGAGAAAGCCATTTTTAGGGCCCAACAATTAGAATTGATTTATTCTTAGTCTGGGATTCTACAAAAAATCTTGCCTGATGCTCCCAGGAATAAGGTTGATATAGCCAAGTCGAAGCCAGGTCCCCATGCGGATGGTATCGTTGGAACGGTAGACACAAATGTGGTGAACCTATTGATCCAATTGCAACAATTGTCTTTGCAAACTGCTCTTAACAACCAGGTCACATCGTCTAACCCTTCATCTTCCCAACCCTCTTCGGTTAATGCCGTCCAATCTGATAACCCCAAAGGAAATCAAAATTCCAATGGGAAGAATAAAGGACGAGGTAAGAAAAAGAGTCAAGATGGGAAGGCTGATGCAAATAAATCTAGAAATAATGCTGGTGGTGGTAGAAATGAGTCTAGATAGAAAGTCAAGTTTCCATGCAAGTTATGCAGTGGAGACCATTTAACTCATCTATGCCCAAAGATTCAATATGCTCAGTGCTTGTTAGGGCAGCAAGGGACTTCTAGCTCTCAAGCTGTATTAACCAACTCTTTTCCCTAAGGGCAGCAAATTCTTGCTGGTGCGAGTTCAAGTCCTGGTACCTCCGCAGGGGGCAACCAGGAAGGGGACAAATCATCAAATGTTTTCATGATAGGTTATAATGTCCATGTGGCCACTCGGTCGCGTGATTACGGTGAAGCTGAAACTTCCAAGGACAAAGCTGCTCCCAAGAATACCGACCTCCATATTGAGTGACCCCCTGTCAAGACTATACCACGGATACCGAAAGGTTCCGCTAAACGTGTGACAATTAATCCTAATGCTAGGGCTGCCCAGAATTACTCCATTGTTGAGGATCTGGCTCAGAGTCCATGCACCATGTCCACTTTAGAGGTTCTCCAGTCGTGTCCAGCTCAACGAAGTGCTTTACTTTTGGCGATTGGGGTAGTTGATCCAACTAACTCTTTAGTGCTCACTTTCGACATGTTAAATGTCAAAAAGCGACTCCCTCATCATATGGCTTTTCAAATAAAGTCTACATACCGGAAAATTAACATTTTTCGTACTGTTATTGATGAAGGAGCTTCCACGTGCGTCATGTCGATGTCATGCTGGAAGGCCATTGGATCGCCTTCGGCTGTTCCTTCACCTACCCTCCTGACTACATTTGATGGGCATTCTCATAAGCCGCATGGGATTATCCTGGCCTTTCCCATATGTGTTGGGGGGAAGGTCATCAATATTGAAGTAGAAGTCATTGATGCTAACCTAGACTACAATCTCCTCTTAGGAAGGAACTGGGTATACGAAATGGACGCCATTGTTTCGACTCTGTTTCGTGTCATTTGCTTTCCTCATGAAGGGAAAATCGTTAAGGTTGATCAATTGGATTATTGTCCAGTCGATCCTCAAGCAACTTCTGACTCTACTGTTCCTTTAGTGGATAACCCTCATCTGCCTACTGAGAATCTAGGAGTTGGGATGTATTCTTCATTGATGGGTACCTTTGATTTTCCCTCTCCTATCGCTAGAATCAATGTCATTTCATCATCTAAGGAGTCTCCTCGAGAAGAGTTCTTCCGAACTCATTATTTTTCAGACCCTTGGACCTTGCCTTCACCTACGACCACATTAGCTGAAGGACAAGTCAGTGGAATGGCATTCCCTATGTCTATAGCTGAGCTTAGATATCAGTCTATCGTCAACTCTATAGACAACCAATCTACTCCTTTCTCTGAAGAGGAGCTAGATGGTGATGTGGCCCTGGCCTGGACCCTTGATTCTACCTCCGCCATGGACTGCTTAGATACGGTTTTACCTTCTGAAGAAGCAATCCTAGAAGTAATGATGGGTGTAGATCGACCTAGGGAAGACTTACACCATCATTCATATTGTCTTCCTTCGTTGCAGGAAGTAGAATCTAGGTTCTCCGAGCTCTTTACTAGTGATGTTTGTACAGTATCAAATCCTTTGGCTCCAGCACACTTTTGTGCCGAAGGTAATATGTCAGTGATTTCAAAAATGATATCTATAAACATCTCTAGGAACCCTAACGTGATTGAGAATCTCTTCATTAGAGTCGAATGTTCCCATGAAGAAATTCAAATTTACACCGACCTTTTCAAGGAATTTCGAGATATATTTGCTTGGTCTTATGAAGAAATACCTGGCATTGATCCTTCTATAGTTCAACATGAGATCAAGACGCATGAAAACGCCAAACTGGTTCATCAAAGGCTTTGACCAGTTAATCCTAGGAAAGAAGCAGCCATTAAAGCTGAAGTAGAGAAGCTGCTCAAGGCGGGTTTTATATACCTTGTTCCTCTTACCGATTTGGTTTCTAATCTAGTCCCTGTGGATAAAAATCAAGGAACAATCCGAGTATGCATCGATTTTAGAGACCTAAACAAGGCTTGTCCAAAAGATAATTACCCCACGCCATTCATTGATCAGATTATTAACGAGTGTGCGGCTAATGAGATTTTCTCCTTCATGGACGGTTTTTCTGGTTATAATCAGATCTCTATTAGTCCTGAAGATCAACATAAGACATCTTTTATATGTCCCTGGGGTACCTTTGCATACAGAAAGATGCCTTTTGGTCTTAAAAGTGTTGGAGCTACCTTCCAACGGGCCATGTCATATGTTTTCCACGACATTAAACATATCATCGAAGCATACTTGGATGATCTAGCTGCTCGTTCTCGAAAGAGAATTGATCACCCTAGTCATCTTCGATTGGTTTTCGAGTGATGTCGTTTTTACAAGATCTGGTTGAATCTCAATAAGTGCGTTTTCGCAGTTACGTCCAGTCGGTTATTAGGGTTCATTGTGTCAAATTAAGGGATTAGGGTCGATCCCTTCAAGGTAGAGGCAATACTGCAGTTGCCTCCCCTGTCCTCAATTCGACAACTTCAAAGTCTTCAAGGGAAGGCTAATTTCTTAAGACGGTTTATAGTGAATTATGCCGAGATCACTAAAGGGTTTATGCATTTGCTACGGAAAGGAGTTCCATTTGTATGGGACGACTTTGTGCAGTTGTCATTCGATGCCTTGAAAAAGGCCTTAGTCTCTGCCCCGCTTTTGAGTCCACTCGATTATGATAGAGACTTCCTTTTATATCTCGCTGCAGCAGAATCAACCATAGGTACGGTACTCATTCAGGAAGACGATGCTCTCACCGAGCATGTGATTTATTATCTGAGCCGAGGCTTGATAGGTCCTGAACTTCGCTACTCTCCTGTTGAGAAGTTGGCCTTGGCAGCTACCCATGCTGTCCAGCGGCTCCGTCATTATATCTTGCTACGCAAAATTTTTGTCTTAGCGACGGTCAATCCATTTCAATTTTTCCTCAGTAGGCAATTGATTGGGGGCAAATATAATCGATGGATAGTCATTTTACAAGAATTTGATCTCGAGTTCTTGTCCTCCAAGTCTTAGAAATCTATGGTTTTTGCCGAGCTAATTTCAGAGCTGCCTTGTGGAGAGGATACTATTTATGAGGAAAGTTTTCCCGAAAAACATTTATTCCTCATCTCTTCACTCGACCCTTGGTATGGAGATATCATTGTCTATCTCCAGACTTCGAAGTTTCTCTCTACTTTCTCTAAGGATGAACGCCGAAAGTTACGTCACCTGGCTAAAAATTATGTTATCATTGGTGATACATTATATCGTCGAGGGGTCGATTCAATCCTTCGGTGTTGTTTAACCCTAGAGGAAGCAGAGTCAGTGCTCAATGACTGCCATAGTGGAGCTTGTGGTGGTCATCTTTCAGGGCTTGCTATAGCTCAGCGTATCTTGCGTGCCAGCTATTTTTGGCCTTCACTCTTCAAAGATTGTGTTGAAGTGGTCAAATGCTGTCATCCCTATCAAATCTATACTCAAAAGATGCGCGCACATCTAGCTCCTCTTTTTCCCGTTATTACTGTTGGTCCTTTTACTAAGTGGGGTATTGATTTTACAACTTGTAATCCACCTTTAGCAGCGAATCACAAGTATATTATCGTGGCCGTAGACTACTTCACGAAGTGGGCTGAGGCCATGCCCACTTATAAAAATGATAGTGAAACAGCGGCATTGTTCCTTTTTAATCAGACTATCTCAAGGTTTGGTATCCCAAGAGAGATTGTCACTGACCATGGCAGTCATTTCCATAATCAACTAATATCTGAATTGGCTCTCAAATTGGGTTTCCGGTAGGAACATTCGTCTCCTTACTATCCTCAGGCTAATGGACAGGTCGAGGCAGTGAAAAAAACTCTGAAGATGATCCTGCAAAGGACGATCGACAAAAATCGATCCAATTGGCATCTTATGTTGTATCCGGCTCTTTGGGCATACCGAACCTCGGTAAAGACTGCTACAGGTTTTACACCTTTTCAGTTAGTTTATGGGATGGAATTTACCTTTCCTATTGAATGTGAAATTCCATCTCTTAAGTTAGTTGCTGAGCTCCTTCCAGAGACTTCTAGTCTCGAAGAGCACCTCCTTCATTTGAAACATCTCGATGAGTAGCGTCGAGATGCCACCACAATCAATGAGGCTCATAAGAAAAGGGTTAAAACTCAGTACAATAAAGTTGTCCGTCCTCGAGTCTTTTCTGAAGGCGACCTTGTCTTGGTCTATGACCAAGATAAGGACGCCTTGGGGGCAGGCAAGTTCAAGCCTATGTGGTATGGTCCCTTCATAATTAAACAAGTTTTAGAAAAAGGGTCGTATGAGTTAATCAATTTTGAAGGAAACAAGTTGGCGAAGCCCCGAAACGGCTCTACCTAAAGAAGTACTTTGCTTAAGTAGCAGCTAGGCAATGGCTTCTTTGTACATTTTGTATATTTGTACATATCTCATCAAGAGTTTTTTGATATAAACACTTTTTGGTCTACTGTGGCAGGTGTTGATGGATGACTTGGTCTATTTTGGATTCCCCGATGGTGCTAGTCGGCACACTCGGAACCTTGCTTCCGCAGCTTGGGTACTCTACTATCCAACTGGTTAGTTGATGGTGTCAAGGGGAGTATGCATTGGTCCTGCTTCGAATAATATGGCTGAGTATATTGCCGTCATTAATTTACTATCCGAAGCAATTTCTTATGGAATCGATTCATTGATAGTTTATCTTGATTCACAATTGATAGTGTCACAATTGAATAACATTTATCAGGTAAGGGATCCATGTTTATATCGCCAGTATTTAAGAGTGAGGTTGTTGCAAAGATCATTTACTTATATTAGTTATTTTCACATTCCAAGATCTCATAATTGGTTAGCTGATTCTATCACTAATCAAGCATTAGACTGGCACATCAATCATTCATCACAATAAAATCAAGCATCAAAAGGTCAAACTATATATATATATATATATATATATATATATATATATATATATATATATATATCATAAAACATCTCGAGTGTATATAAGTGTGTCCAAAATAATATATGAAATTGGGACTCAAATGCCCATAATCATGTCCAGTACATCTAATGCCCTGGCTTAGGATGAGCGGCTAAATAGGCAACCACTGCATTGGCCACACACCTAAGAGTGCGAACCCAGTCTCATGGCATGCCAACTACATGACGTTGCATATCTATAGGAAGATCTTCTACGGCCGCCATCGGTACTCCGTGAGTTAGTCTTACCAAGTGCTGCTGAACTGTGTGTAGAAGTCGCTCTATGTCTGCAGCTGCCTCCTCGGCCCCTCGGCCGCAACGTCTGTGCCGTGGGAACTCATCTAGTCGTACCGGCCCAATATCTGGAACATGATCATCACATTAGTCATTTGAATCCTATCAAAAATATTTTTCAAAATTCATCATTATATTTGAAAAATGAAAAAAAATCATAAAATCAAAAACACTTACCTATGTCGCCCCATGCTGCGGTCGGTGGTAATACTAGATCGGGATCTCCTCGGAAATCCAACCCAGCATAAGGGTAGTCATCTACGGCAATGATCTGCTGCTCCCACCAGGAGAAGAAGTCATCGTCGAATGCAGTCCGTGGGACGTCCCCACCTCCTAGACATTTCATCAAGTCAGCCCACCTGCCCATGCGTGGATCTCATGGGGTGCTGATTGAAACTGGTACTCTAGGACAAAGTGTAGGGACCCTTTCAAAGAAGAAAGAGCACAAAATGGTTCCATATCCGAAGTTTTTGGTCTGCCCTTTCTTGATAGAAGTAAGCTGGTTTTTCAAGTTGGCCAGAAGAGGAGTACACTAGTCAAATACGGTGGTCAGACAGTCTACCGCCAAGCTCATGGCCAGCCATGATGCTTGGTGCAAAGAAGCTGATCCGTTCACTCTAGCTATGGTGAACAGGATTATCCTCAGTGATAAACTCTCCACATGTTTGATCAGAATTTGACTTCCAATCTTCTCTGGATGTCCCGGGTAGTATATATGTACGTAATCCTCAATCGAGAGGCTTCCTTGTGATCTGCCTGTAGAATGAACCACCTCTCCCCTCCGGGAAAGGCCAATGATGAAATAAATGTCTTCAACTTCTATCTTGAGTGGCATCTGATCAATCATAAACGCATCATCCTCGATGCTCCAATAGTGGATGAGAATTTAGAGTAGGCAAGTGTTTGCTTTCATATTTGGCATTTTGAAGAATTTTAGCAAACCACATCCCCGTAAAGCATCCAAAGCGTTAGGATCGTTCATAACCTCATCATCCACTGTGGCATGCTCTCTTTCTCGCCAAGTGACTAGCATCCTGAAGAAAAAATAAATTTAGACCGTTAGTTTTTTTTTTTGAAATGTTCGCGGCGTATATGCGGGTCCATTTACACACAGTTGCGTGTAGGGCCCGTGTATAGACAAGTTTCATATATACAACCTGCGTATACGCTGCGAGGAAATTTTTAACAAAAATTCAATGGTAAAACTTAAATTAAAAATTCTAAAACTAGTCGCAATTGAATGCAAGACAAGTATAAGGGTTACCTGGAGATTTTGGAAGAATCTGAACAGTTGAATTTGGCGTATGGAAAAGTTTTCTCCTTTTGCTCCACTCCATTGCTCTCAAACTCAAATGGTGAAAATGGACATTTTGGACGTTTTTCGACAGTTCCGAGACGGTTCCATGACTGCTGACCCGTCATGGCAGGTATCGTTTTCTCACTGGCATATAGGTTAGGGAAGCCATTTTTCTGTTGCATTATGCATACCAGCCTCCATTTGTCGATACACTTGCCATAGGGTCAATCCCATCATGTTATGGTTCGTAAACCACCTACACTCGCCCATTTTTAAATCATGACACGATGGTAGAGCCATCCTTTTCATAGGCATCGTAGTTAGCACCTCACTGACATTTGTTGCCCATGCTGCTTCATCTGAGTAGGCTCGGGAGTCCTCTATAGTCTCGCCATGACTTATGCAATGAAGACTCATTCCTCTTTGCTTCTTCGCTTCGTTCTGGCCTTATACCCTAGAGGCTCCTTTGTGTTGAGTTGTACTACTGCATTGCATTTTGACCATTTGCACCTTTTGGCCTTGAGCCGGCTTCACTTGGACTCGTGTTTAAGCCAACTTTTGACCATGACGACTGCAAAATCAAACTTGCATACCCTTGACTTCTGCAACTTGACACACCTTGATCTGTGGAAGGAACACATCTTTAAGTGTCTTTGACCAGTTTTCACCTCCCTGCATTGAGCATAGTAATGTTCTAGTTCCAGGAACTAGATCATCTGCTTTACCGACACTCGTTCTTTCCATTGTACTATAGCATTCTTTTATTCTTTTTCCAGCTTAAAGAAAAATACAAAAAAATTATATATTCCAAAAAAAAAGAGCGGGAACGAGACAATATTTCCACTTATTGTTGGCAGCTAGAGTCAGTTGTGTCACCCTTGAACAAAGCACTCGAAACAAAGTCTCCTCCATTTGGGCGGGATTTAGTTTGACTTAGGTATGCCTTAACCTTGTTATTGAGTCAGTTCTCCCCCGATTGGTTATCTCTTTCAATCATATGTAGTGTTCATTCGTGCCTCCTGCACAACGAGCTTATACAGAGTCATCATATGTTGCCACATAGTCACAATGAGTTGTGCTTTTGTTCAAGGGAAGTTAGCCTGAGTCAGCCTCTCTGCAATGTCTTTTGACTCATTTTTCAGTCGGCCATCCCTGGTTGTCAGTGTCTTGTCTATCATAACATTAGCTATATTGGTCCTTTACTCGTGCCGATTTGAGAAGGTCCCCATTGACTTCTTGCTGGCGGGTCTTGTCCTTATCGACGACGACATCTTGCTCTGAGGACAGGCCTAGAGCTGCACCCTGGCCCTATTTCCATTATTGATAGGTCACCTTGTTCTCAAAATCGATCAGTATCATGGGTCTTTGATGGAGTGGTTTCCCTTGTGTTCGACGTCAACTTACATTATCACACATTGGGATTCGTGTAGTACCTTGGTTTCCATTTGACCCTATTGGTGGATACCTTTCCTCTGTGTCAGCTTTCATTATTAGTTGGTTTAGAGGGTTGTTGTCATGTGCTAGCCACGTCTTGTGTACGCCAGAAACGTGCTTCGGTTGGGTTACTACATCTTTTTTTGTCTGATTCCTTCCACATTATTGGCCTACAGGTTACACTCGTGCTAGATTGATGGAAGATGCCTTAATGCCTTCCTTCTAGTGGATCTTTCCCTATCGACTATGACTCATTGCTCTGGGGCAAAGAACTAGAGTCCATTTGGAAGTACCTTGGGTTTTGCTGTCATTAATGGCAGATCCTTCACTATCGACAGTGGGAAACCATCATTGTCTCCTGATTGATAGATTCTTACAGGTGTTCAACTTCAGCTCATCTTTTCACACTTGTTAGATTGTACTGGGTACCTTGACGCTCATTATCGTTATCGGTGAGTAGTCTCGTGTTTGTTAACGGTATACATCAATGACTGGTAATCAAACGATTTATCACATGGTCGAATTCAGATCATTTATTCCCATGGTGTAGAAATGTACCACGGTGGTTGGTGAAGACCTCAGGTTGCATCAACATTCATTGGTTCACTTGGCAGTTGCTTCTGTTGCTGCTAGTTGATACCATTCCACCTTATATGTTGCAGTCATTCATGGAGACATTCTATATGTTGGCACCTGAGTTTGCATTGTAGTACCATTTTTACTCCATCATGTTCATTTGGTACTTTTTGGGATCAGTCTTTGATATCAGTGATCCACTTCATCCTTCGGCATCATTGACATTCTTATATGTGATATTCAGACATGTACTCGTTCGATCATGATCAGATGATCCATTATGTATTTTCCAGTCTTTTATACTTGTATACTTGGTGGATCCGCTTGTACTTGATATGCGGACATGCTGTACTTTCTCTGAGCATGGGTATGCCCGCCTCAGACAGTGTTTCTTTTTGATCTCCTTTTGTGGCTTGGCAGGTTGAACTCTGGTGAAGTCCTTATCATTTTTTGACAGATTTCCTTTCCATGGGCTTGCTTAATACATTTTGGCCATCATGTACCCCTTCTGACCTCATATATTAGGGGGCATCTGTTATAACTCCAAACCTCACTCTTGATATTTGTGATGCTGCACTCATGGCCTAGGGAAACCCCTCCTTCCAAACCTGGTCCAAAAATTTAAAAAACAGTGTTTTACTCCCTATATGCGACATTTCCCTGAGCTAAACGCGTGTGTACCCGGGTATGTGTATACCCAACCCGCATATATGTCTTAAAACACTTAAAAAAAATTAAATCTCCTTAATTTCAGGCGGAGATCACGGGTTTTACCTATTGATTACCTATTAGTGCCCATGGCCCAACTGTTCCCAACGAATTCCCAACTAAAAAACTACTTTGGGAGAAGTATAAAAAGGCTTCAATGGGAAGGCCTAAGGGAGGAGAGAATAGAGAGAAAGATCACTCTGCTGAGATTATCCCTGACCAGGTCTGAAGATCCTTGTGCTTCCAGCACTTCCCCCATTTACAGGAAACCCTTGTTTCCTTGTGTGATGATGTCTTTCTACTACTTGAGATATCATGGAGTAAGTCATGGAAGGAGTTTGTTGAAGGCTTGAGACTAGATGAATCCGAAGGACAATTCCGCTTGGAGCCTACGAAAGGACGACTCAGGTGAAATCATTCCTTTCTATACTTTAGTTATCTATAATAAAAGAAACACTTGTCTTGTTCTTGATATAAATATTGTTCATGTTTATGATATCAATGTTATGTTTCACATATGAATGGTTGTCTTAATTAAATAACTAACTACCTTTCAATATGCTATGAAGATGATTTCTTTATGATACTTGGTCCATATACTGTTGTAATTTCTTGAATTGATTGTTTTGCAGGTTGAAGGAGCAAAAGGAACTCCAAGAGGGTTTGGACCCTGGTTGGATCTTCCCGAACGAAGGACCCCCAGGTGCGCCTCTCATCGTAGAGTTTTTTTATATTAGCATCATCACTGTGTGGAACATGTGTTTCTCTTTATAGATAACCTCTGATCTGCTAGGGTATCAACCCAAGACCCTAGGGGAATTTATCCCTTAACAGCCCATCCTTTGGTAGCTATCACAAGCCTAGGCATATTTATTAGCATATTTAAAAATAGTAGGCCAATAATAACCCATCTGTAGTACTTTATGCCCTATCCTTCGATATGCGAAGTGACCTCCGCAGAGCTCGTCATGGAAATCTTTCAGGATGTCGTAAATCTCATCCTCATGAATGCATTTGTGTATAGACGTCGGACCCTATGTGAAAAAGATATCTACCAATCCAAGAGAATCTGGTGCTGCCCTGAACGGTCTACTTCCTCTCCCTCGCTGTCAAATGCCTGGGAAGCTTCCCTACTGCCAAATAATTTCCCACATCTGCGTACCATGGCATCTTTACTGTCATGGCACGCAAATGTTCATCTGGGAATTGGTTGTCCACTTCCAGTGGACCATTTACCTTTGAGATTCGAGACAAAAAATCAGCAACTGGGTTTTCCTTCCCCAAACAATCCTTAATAGTGATGTCAAATTCCTGCAAAAGTAATAGCCAACGAGTCACTCAACTATTTGTGATAGGTTTGTTAGCTAAATACTGAATGGTAGAGTGATCAGTATACAGAAAAACTTGGTAGCTAGTTATGTAATGTCTAAATTTATTTATTGCATAAATAACGGCTACAAATTCTTTTTCTGTTACTGTATAATTAAGTTCTGTAGGAGTGAGATTTTTGCTAATATAATATATAGCATAAGGCTTCCTGCCCTCTTCCTGACCGAGGACAGTGCCTATATCTGCATTTGATGTGTCCGTGGATATTTGAAAAGGAGGCTCCCATTTTTTCTACGTAATACTGGTGCCGTCGAGATTAGCTTCTTTAAACCTGTAAAAGTTGTGTCACATTTGTCAGGCCATTTGAAATCAACATTTCTAGTTAAAGCATATAAAGGTGCAACAATTTTTGAAAAGTTTTTAATAAACCTATGATAATAGCTTGTGTATCCTGGGAAACTGCGTACCTCTGTTTGAGTACAGGGAGTAGGCAGTAAAAGAATTACCTGAATTTTTGCTGGATCTACCTGTATCCCTACTGCATCAATATAATTTCCAAAGATTACACCTTTGGTCATCATCATGTGACACTTGACATTGCTTAAACATAACCTGGTTGCAATGCATAATTATAAAACCTTTTCTAGAGTTTGTAGTGCTTGATCAAAGTCATCCCTATATGGAGTAAAGTCATCCATATATACCTCAAGTCCTTCGTTTATCAAGTCAACAAAAATTATAAGTATAGCTCTTTGAAACATGGTTGGGGCATTGCATAAGCCGAATGGTAATACTCTGTAAGCGAACGTACCCCAAGGAGGTGAAGGTTGTTTTATCTTGGTCTTCAGGGGCGATCTAAATCTGATTGTAGCCACTGAAGTTGTCTAGAAAGGAAAAGAATTTCTTCCCTGCCAAAGTATCTAGGACTTGATTGATAAATGGGAGAGGGAAATGATATTTCTGTGTTGCCTTGTTCAGTTCCCGATAATCTACATAGATACACCATTTCCCATTTTTCTTGGGGACGACCACCAATGGAGAGACCCATTTTCTATCCGAAAGAGGATAAATCAAATTCACATCCAACAACTTTTGTAATTTTTCTTTCACAATATCCATAAGGTGTAGATTCAATCTCTGTTGAGGCTATCAGATATGTTAAGCATCCTTCTTGGTATAGAAGTGATGAGTACACAGCTATGGGTCTATACCCTTCATATCAGGATAATCCCAAGCAAAATCCCTTTATATTTTTGCAGGATGAATGAGCTTTTGCTGCTGATCACTGTACAAGATATCATTAATGTTCAAAACTTTGCTTGGTTCAATTTCCACCGGCTTACTATTATGAACAACAATCGTTTGGATGTGATGATCATCAATTTCCTTCAAGGGATCTTCCTATGCTTCATTATCAAGGATTTCTTTCAGCATTTGACACCTTACATTGCTTACATCAGTTGGTTGATTGATAAAATTGTTGATAACGTCATCTTCCATTTGATCTTTGAATTCTAGTGCCTTTGTTACTGTGAGTGGTGAACGGATGCTTTCTTCTAGGTATGCTGGTGATTGTTTACATATTTTTACAATCGGCAGACTTGGTCTGGTAGGGGGATATAGAACAAGATTTTTTACAGCATCCCCCTTTGCAATAGTCATGCTGCCCCTCTGGCAGCCTATATATGCATCAACTGTCGCCAGCCAAGGTCAGCCCAGTATCAGAGGGTGCCCATCCAATCAAATCTTTGGGTTTATAACAAGAAAATCTACTGGATATTCCCATGAATCAACAAAGATCGTGATATCTTGTAGAATTCCTTCTGGCTTACCACCAAACGATCAATGAGTTCTGTTAAGGTGGTGGTTGATTCCAAGGCTGTAATCACAAGTGCTTGATAGGTTTCTGCTATTAAAATATTAATGGCTACACCCAGATCAACTAGCGTATTGGGAAAAGAGCAGCCATATATCTGAACTATCACTATGGTATTTCCAAGAGCTTCATACTTTACTGGAGTTTCCTCTCCTAAGAGTAAATCATATAAGGTTCCTACAACATGAATGGTGGGTGTAGTTTTTGCTTTCTTCACAGGCTTCTTTACACATAACTCTTTAATTCTTTTAGCATAGATGGGAATGCCCTAAATAGCCTAGAGGAGTGAAATTTTTATACAAAGATTTTTTAGTTCCCCTAAAAGATCAAAATATGGTACACAATCGGTTTAGGTATCGTTAACCTTTTGGGGAACGGAGGAGAAGTGACTATGAGTTCGTCTGGATCTTTCTGCTAATCTGTCTCTTCTCCTCGTTTCATTTCAGTATCAATTATAGGTGTTGGTATATGTACAGGTGGTGTTTCAATCTCAATTGATGGTTGATCCCTATTTTCCTCGGGGGTGATGATACGTCCCGACCTCAATCTAAGTTCATTACATTCTTTTTTCTCAATCTCATAGTCTGAGCTTTCTACAATTTGCACCAGCTGGACCGGTCTATTATTGGGATTTGGATTCAGTTGGGCTGGTAATTGAGGGTGTAGAAGAGGCTAAGGATTTTGTTGTAATGGATAAGGAGCTGACAATGCGGGTTGAGGTTGGGGACTTGTCCCCATAGGAGTGTTAGATATTCCCAAAGGTCGCTACCAATTTGTAGACCAATTCGGGTTTTGAGAAGTGGAGGCAGACCACTGGGATTGATAGGGATTTCCTTGCCAAACAGGAGTAAAAGGAGAATTTGGCCAGCCATTTCCTAGAAAGGATTGAGTTGACCATGGTGTCATAGGGAATGGCTGAGGTTTCCAATTTGAGTAGGGTGATTAGCCTTGCCATGCTGCCCCAAGGTTCTGTTGTTGATTAAACTGTGAAGAAGGAAAGAACTGGGATGCATCTTGTGACATACCTGGAGGTTTGGCCTGCCACTGTCAATGTTGGTTCATTAGATATACTATCTCTGTCTCTTCTTCTACTTCCTTGAACACTGCTTTCAACCCTGGGAGTGATGGAAATTGTTCAGTGGCATGATCCTTGGTACAGATAGCGCATGTCTGAACCATGTCTAGTGGACACTCCTGTTGGTTGTGCTTCTTTCGACAGCATGGACAGAAAATGGCCAAGTTTTGTCTGCTAAATCTTGTTTTTGTTTAGCCTATAGGATGTCCAGCTGCGTCGTGAGGGTGCCCAAGATGTCTATTTTGAAATATTCTAGGAGGTTACCAATTTCCATTCATGTTACTCCTCCACTATGTGGTTTTCTTCCCCTGCTCATGGGATCTTGATTTGTTTCTCCTGTGCGTGAGCTTCCTCGCGAACACCTGATACACAAGCGAACGATTTCATCATAATATTCCTGAGAAATATCTCCTTTCCCCATTAAATTTAAAGTTTCTAACCATTCCTCTTTCATTCCTTTAATTAAGATAGCTCTTAGGACTTCTTTTGGTAGGGTGGTGTGTGGAGATCTCTGCAAGTTATAATGAAACCATTCAACGTACTCTTCTAGAGTTTCATTATCTTTTGCAGCCATCTTAAAGATTTCATCCTTTAGCTCCCTAGTCTTACAAAAGTCCTGGTATTTGGTGAGGAAGGCAGTTTTCATATCATCCCAAGAATTAATAGTACACCCACCCAGACCCATGAACCATCTTAAAGATGATCCTTTCAGAGTAGAAGGGAATAATTCTAGCTTCTGGGAGTCATTGGTGTAGTCATACCCTCTGCAGAGGACGTCAAATTCGAACAGGAAGGCGTCAGGATCCTCTGTGATCATCCCATGAAAAGTTGGGATGCTCTACAGAGGAATAGCCTTCATGGGGGCATTGGCCACTTGGTCGACTATGGGGTATTCCAATGTCGAGGTTTGACCTTGATGTGGTTGGTTTTCCATTTGGTCAAAGATGTGCCAATACTCTTCAGGAATTTCAAGGGGTGTTTCTCGAGTAAGCAGGGGATTAACAACACGAGATGGATTTGTAGCACTGCCTAGATTTGGGATCACAGGAGACCCTTGTTCAAACAGTTAAGGTCCTGCCTTAGCAGTTCCACTAGTTTCTCCTTCTCCTTCTCTTAAGTTACAGGATTTTCCCTCTTGTAGAGGATCAGAATGTAGGCTTACTGTAGCTTGAAGACTATGTTTAGATCCTCCAATTTGACTTTGAATCTTAACATGAGTTGCAGATGGTGAGCCTGCTACTTGAGGGATTATGGTAGGAATTTTTTGAGTTATATCCTGGAACCCTACTGATGCTTGAGACTCTGCTTTTCTCACAATTTCGTCTATAAAGGTCGTTCTCCCAAGGTTCACCACTCCCTTGGGTTTTGTGGATTTTGGAGGGGGGTTCGGTTCTTTTTCTATTTTTCTATTCGTGGTCATTTATAAAAACCAATTCCTCTTTAACCTCTAAGATCTTGCTGAAAATCGGGCTGGTAAGCAAGCACTTTACTTGCTAGGTACACAGGTTCTTACTTCCCGTTTTTAAAACCCAATTCTTTTACAACAAGATAAAAAAAGGAAATCACTTTGGAACACTCTCCTTGGCAAAGACGCCAAAATGCTAGTGCACTAAGATGTCATTTTACAAACAATCTTAATTCCTACATTAATTGTAAACCTGAGGCAAGTCTTTTTAATTCAAGAGTGTCAGCACTATATATGTAGTGAATTCAGAGGTTAACTAATACAAATTGTTGTAACTGCTAATTACCATCTTCTTCAAACTCAATCCAATCAATTATGAAAGAAGTAATTATAAAAGAAATTCATAACGCACTCTGCAATCCTACTTGACCTATCATGGAAGCAAACAAATCTAAATACAACTTGTAAAGAATCACACTTGGCAATTTTCCCTAAAATTGAAGCTAACTTGCTCACTCATGAAAGAGAACTGTAATAATTAATAGTAACTTGCTCACTCATGAAAGAGAACTGTAATAATTAATAGTAATGGTATTTGAACAACAAATCCTAAATAAACAACAAATTCTAATTAAGCAGCAATTTCGAATTGAACAACAATTTTGAATTGAACAACAATTCCAAATTGAACAACAATCCTGGATTGAACATCAATTCTGAATTGAACAACAATTCTGAATTGAACAACAAATCTGAATTGAACAACAAACGATATAGGAATATCAAACATTATCTAATAGAAAATGACTGTAGAAGCATAAAGCGATTAATTCTATCTGTGAAATAGCATTATTTGAAAGGGACAATGATCTAAGCTAGAACTATCACAATCAATTCAATCTAAAGTATTACTCGCATATATAACACAGATCAATCTAAATCTCAAATGAAAATCAAATGCAAACCGAATCGTCAATATTTACGATAATCAGAAGTAATATTAACTTAACATTAACAAGCAATCAAGAATGAAATATAAAAGATAATGACACAGGTGAAGCAATAGATCTTCTCTTGACTGGGACCAAATTCGCCAGAAGTCTCTGCTAAGAGATACTCAGAATATAAAGACGAATTAAACATGACCTTTCTTCATTAATGTAAGTAACCAAGTTACAACATTCAAAATAACAGTATTATATGTCAAAAAGAATAGTTACAAACGATGTAATTCTGAACTTTGTGTAGTTTTTCCTTTCGGCCTTATATATTACATTTAGAAAATAAATAGATAAAAGCGAATCCTCTGGATCAGGGGATCATGAGGATTTCACTATACTTGATCTGCTTCCGTCATAAAATAGCCATTGGTTTGTCCGGCCTTCTGTTGTCCTGCCTTTCCTCTAATGTTGTCGCTTTCCATCGTGAGATGTTGTCGTTCTATCGATTGGGCATCCATCACTCAATTTGTGACTTTTGCATGTAAACATAGTAAAAATTAGTTTTCCCTACTTAGATTCGTCTAATTTGTTACTGATTACTTTTACTTGACTTTATCTATTATTTCCTCTACTTTTATTCATAAATAGAGATAATCATGTGAGGGTGAGTGCTAAATAAAGTGATTACCAAGGAGAAAAAATACATTTTTCTTGACTCAACAACGTCCTTGCAACTTCTTTCCTTGCACTAAAAAATTAAAATGAGATTCATTGAAACATGTGATAATTAATTAGGATGCAATGTCGATTATGTCTCAAGTGGCTTATAAACATAGGGGATGGGACAAAAATATTGCTTCCCATTTTTCACCATGACACCTTATAAAAAAGTAGCTTCATTGGCTAATTGATTTGTTTAAGAGTTGTGTGCTCTCAAAATTTGATTAAAAAGATATGTTACTCAAAGTTTTGATTATCTTGTTGATTCTTGTAATGAATGGAGGTAATTTATTGTCTTTTGGAGTTGTGTTCAAGACCATAAACTTAATGATGCCACTTTGTAATCTATATAGGGAAGATAATATGGAGTACCTAGGGAAATACCCAAAAGAATAATGAATATAATGTGACCATAAACATGAAATAGGCTCACCTAACAATTCATAAGTAATAAATAAAGCCATTAAATAATTAAAATGAATTAATACAATAATAAAGCATATTTGGTTAACGATTTCTATTTAGTGAGACTTTTTGGAAGCTTTTTCGTTGGGTTTTTCCAGTCTAATTTCTCTAAAATCCGGCAAGAATTTATTGAAATCACAAGTTTGATGAGTAAACCTTGCACAATCGAAATGCCTTCGAGATTTTTCAAGGTGTTGAATCCATATATACAGTGAAAAAACCAATTTAAATAACACAAATCAAGATTTCACCTCAAATTTTTCCACTAGATTCCAGCACCGGAAAGTCCAAAAAGTCGCACTAAAGACAACTCCTTTGGTTAATACCCTTTAAAGTACATACTAAAAAGCATAAATATATATGAGTTGTAATTGATTATATTATTTGTTTTTTTATAGTGAATGCTTTGACATCTTTAAGTTTAAAATTTTCATTATTAAATTTTATTTCTTTTATATTTATTAAGAATTATTATACCTTTAAATTTACACTAATATTTTATGTTGAAATTTAAAATAATAAAATAATAATTGTGACACTCTACATCCGAGTATGAGGTATATATCAAGCGTAAACGTTTAACATTTAACACATTTAACATTTAATAAACATTTAACCTAATGTTAGCCCTAATTAATTAATCTAATGTATAATTATAAATAGATCTAATTATTATGTACAAACACAATATAAATTTAACATGGAAAGCAAAGTGTAATCGGTTTCATCGAACATGTAAAGTGGAATTCTATTTATGAGAATTCTATTTGTGAGAAAGGATTTCTGTGGCAATTGTGAAATGTTGTGTTGTGGAATTGATTTAATTTTTGTGTTGTGCGATTGATTTAATTTTTTTTGTTTTGGTTTGAAATTTTTTTGGTAAACAAATATCTTTTGAACTTTCAATGTTGATCCTCTTGGCTTGCATATTATATGTTTTCTACGTTTTATCAAGTAAATTCATGGTTTTTAACTACCAATGTTTAGAGAGACACAACATTAACCGACACCAAAAAAATTGTTGAAATTGTTTAATGTAGAAAATGAAAGATTAAAAAAACCATGGTAGAAAAAGATCTACAATGATAGCAAACCTCTTTATCTATATCTATTCTAACTTTTAAATTCTATTACCTTCATTCAACCATCGAAAAATAGATATATAGGTAACTACTCTTGGATAAAATAATATGCATATATAAGTTTATAAATAGATATATAGGTAACCACTTTTGGATTAGTGCAAATAATATTAAATAATATAAATAAATATTATTTAGGAATAAATTTTGTTGGATTTAAAATCTCAAATAGATAAGCGACCTGAATTAGGTAGATATTAGATCGAAGATAATTAATATTAAGCCATCTAGAGATATAGGTAAGCGTTTTATAGGGTTGAGAAATTCAAGCACTACCCGCCCTTCCTCGTAGGTGATACAAAAGAAACTTTGTATATTTATTTATAAACAAGTTGGGAAACAAATTTGTTGTTGGAGACATTGCAATAGAGCCTCTCTCCAGAACCTGAGATCTCCACAGACCGAATTCGAGTGAATCAATCACTAAGTCTTTATTTTGGAACGTGTTAATTTTCGAGGTCAAAACAAATTCATAAGGAAAATACATTTAATATTGCTACCTTATATGCCACATACAAAGCAATTATAAGATATGTGAAGCAATACACAAAGTAATTATAATGAAATGAAATGATATTTTAAGGTTTATGAGACTGAAAATAGATTATGAGACCATTAGTTCTCTGTTTTTCGCTCTTTGCAATTCAGTCTTTTTCTGATTCAAATTGATGATGAGCTGACCCAACCTTCCAACAATCCCCTCCCTAAAAAGACAATGCCAAGAAACTGATGCTAATATGTTCTCATAACTTTCTCTGGTGTCTTTGAATGCATCACATTCCAAAATGAGATATTTTTCCGATTCATAAGATACGTGAAGCAATATAAAAAGCAATCATAAATATATTAGAATATTACACTTTTATTTAAATATTATAATATTATTTAAATATTAAATTTAAAATATTTTGATTTAAATATTACATTTTGTATTTAGAATATTTAGTGAAAATATTTTAGTTTAAATATTAAAATATTACATTTTCTTAATTTGAATATTAACAGCAAAGGAGATCTCCTGGACCAAACTTCTTCTCCAACTATCTTCAAAAGGACGAACACAATAAATCGCGAAGCTAAAAAACCAGAAGAGATGAAGGAGATGCAAGATAAAGGAAGTTGGAAGACCGTAGAGAAAAAAAAGAATGCTACAGAACCAATCTCACCAAGAAAGACGAGGAGCCAAACAATTAAAAACTAAGAAAATTATAGGTCCAATAGACCAATTTGGTCTCAGTGGACGTTAACCACTATCATCATCATCATCATCATCATCATTCTTATTATTGTGCCCCATAGAAGCCCACTATTGTTATTATTGTGCCCTTACATTAATAATTTTATTGTGCCCTTACACTAAAGGTCATAAGTGTGTTGAGAAGAAATTATTTTACATAGATTGTGAAGAGGAGGAAGAAAAGGATCAAGAAATATCAAAAGAAGAGGATACACACCAGGAACCAACCCCAGACAAAGAATAAATGAATCTAAACATATCTTGTAAAGCATTGGAAAGAATTACCACTCCTCACACTCTCAAGATAGAAGGACATATCAAGAAAAAAAATGTTCAAGAAGTGAAAGATCACATCGAGCATCAAGAAATGAATCCGACCATATCTTTTAAAGAATTGGCAAGAATTACCACTCCTAAAACTTGCAAGATAGAAGGACATATCAAGAAGAAAAAGGTTCAAGAAGTGAAAGATCACATCGAGAAATAAGAAATGAATCCGACCATATCTTGTAATGAATTGGATAGAATTACCACTCCTCAAACTATCAAGATAGAAGGACATATCAAGAAGAAAAATGTTCAAAAAGTGAAAGATCACATCGAGCATCAAGAAATGGATCCAACCATATCTTGTAATGCGTTGGAAGAAATTACGACTTCTCAAACTCTCAAGATAGAAGGATATATCAAGAAGAAAAAGATTCAAGCAGTGAAAGATCACATCGAGCATCAACAACAAGTTCTCCAAGTTTTAAAGGATAACGCCACTTTGGTGCAGAATCAAATGAAACAATGGGTAGATCAACATCACAGTGAAAGAAGTTTTGATGTAGGCGATTGGGTATTTTTACGGCTACATCTCAAGCAAGCTATTTATGAGAAGGAAATGTTGGAAATACTACATGCACTTAAGATATGGCGACCTTACCTAATGGGAAGACACTTCAAGGTAAAAATGGATCATGATAGCCTTAAATACTTTTTAGAACAAAGATTATCTTTAGAAGAACAGAAACAATGGGTCACAAATATGTTGGGCTATGACTTTGAAATCATCTACAAAAAAGGGAAGCAAAATGTTGTTGCAGATGCACTCCCAAGAAAGGATGAGGATGTGGAAGCATTGTTTTGTGCTATTTATATTATGCAACCCAATTGGATAAACAAAGCAAGGGATGAATGGAAGAAGCACAAAGAAGTGTGGCCACTCATTCAAAAGTTGCAGAAGATCCCAGTTCAAACAATATTTCCAGAAATTGATGAGGAAGGAAAAATCATATTAGAGCCTGGAGTAGTCACAGAAATAAGAACCCTACAGCTACAAAATCGATCAATTTCAGAGTATCTCATCAAGTGGAAGAACTTACCTGTTGAAGATTCCACATGGGAGGACAAGAATTTTATACAGAAAAATCAAGAACTACTCAATCGTTGAGGACAACACTTTTTGAAGGAGAAGGGCATGTTAGGTCCCTATATTACTAGTGTAAATCCTTATTGCTATTAGTACAACCTCCTTATTATATTGTTGTGCCCATGTAGTCCCCAGATTCTTATTATTGTGCCCCATAGAAGCCCACTATTGTTATTATTGTGCCCTTACATTATTAATGTTATCTCGGCTCTTATTATATTATGACCCCTTAAGACTCCTATATATAGAAAGGAGGTCTTGCCATTTGTATCATCTAAGAATTGTTTATTTGTGTACTTTAAGGGAGGTTTCCCCCTCGAAGATGCTTATTTCTAAGGCATTGATCTATCTTTTCTATCTTTTTGTGAGTTGGTTTTAGAACACTAGACTGTTGAGAAACCATAACATATTCATAAGTAGAAGAACCTTCCAACTCAGACCATAACCTTTGTACCATTGAGATACTAAGGCACAAATGGGTAAGATGGTATCCCTTACATATCTTACAACGGAACTTAGGTTTAAATATTCTACACCTAGGTTTTTGATAAACACTTATTCCCCCAACATGACTAGCAGTGGTTGGTGGAGAGTTTCTAACATGGCTTGTAGAGGTTAGTGACTCTTTGCTAGTATGACACGTAGTGATTATACTTATGCCCCAAGATTGACTTCTAATGGCTGAAGGCTTATCTCCAACATGACTTGTAGAGGTTGGTGATCCATTGCTAGTATCACTTGCAATGAATAGACTTGTGCCCCAAACATGACTTGCAGCGGTTGAAGGCTCATCTCCAACATGACTTGTAGAGGTTGGTGATCCATGGAGAGAACTATTATTCTTCTTATTCTTCCTCTTTCTCTTATTTTTAGATTTCTTTTTAAAATATGGAGGAGAAAGAGGAAGTCTAGATTTCTCTTGTGAAGAGGATGGAAAATTAACACCCATTTTATGCCCTTGAAATAAAGCATTTATCTAGGAAGCTTCAAGTTCATTCGAAATATTCGGAGTGGACCACAACCAAATTGGTAGTCCAACATTCAATCCAGGAATGTTCAATGTGGCCATTAAGGGGGTACCAATGTTTCGAAATAAAGGAAAAGCACAAGGATCCCTTTTTGGAGGGGTCCCTTGGTTGGCCTCCACAAGAATATTGGCCATACCCAACTTACACACAGATCCTTCCCTTACAAGATTATTCAAATGACTTTTCAAGGAAGAGAGATGCACAATCAAACCTTTTCCCTTAAGAAGGCAACTCTAGAATTCCAAAAGAAAGATTAAAATCCTTTCAAGACCAGTGGAGTGGTTGGCTAGCCACTCAGAATCAAATGTCCAAAAGTGACAAGAAAAATCCACCTAAAGCCAACTAAATACCAAGAGAAAAGAGAAATCCACTATAAATTCCCTAAAGATACAACCAAACAAGCAACTTCCAAGTATTTCCGCTCCGGGTGATGAGTACCGGACACCAAAATACAAGAAAGTGAAGATAGGGACCTTATGAAGATAGTTTGGGAATGATTATGATCCAAGCCTACCAACGAAGATATAAGAAATAGTTACGTTGACCTCTAGACAATATCCTTTGCCAATGCAAGTACTTGAGCTTTCCAAGGGTACCCTCCATAAGTACTATGAAAGTGATATAACATCTATCTCAAGTAGCACAAGTATTCCCCCCTACAGTCACATGTGTGGTCCCTAATATCATTAGTTCGTATCAAAAGTCAAGAGGAACAGTCATGGGCACAAGATCCAACAAGTAGGAGAGGGGGTATCTCTCTTTCCCCGTTTTCACTTGTCCTTGTGCTTAACTCATGTTTTAGAAGAATGTTGGGTAGCGGAGGTCCCGCGTAACAATTTTGGGGCTGAGAGCCTATAAGTTAGGATGGAAATATTGTAAAAACTCCGCAAGATGCAGAGCACGAAATGTAAAAGGTCAAGTCAAAGGATTGTCTGCCCAAGAAATAATATAGAATAATGGGGAGTAAGTCAGCCTACCCATGGTTCGCGGACCATGGGAATGTATAAATAGAGCAAGGCTCTAAGGGTAGAAGGAAATGTTTTTGGGTTTTGAATGATCATAGTGCTATGGGTCTGTGAAGATTACTATGCGTCTGTAAGTCTGAGTCGAGGGTATTGGTGGGTAGATAGAGGCTCTGCAGCTGTGTGTGTAGAGGCCTGGTAGAGTCCGCAAATGTGTGCGTGGACCCCTGCAGTTGAGTGCACAGGGCAGATCTAGTTGTATTGACGAAGGAAAAAAATAAAGATGAGTTGGCTCTAAAATACTGTGTTAAATCTGAACTGTTGTGGATCTGATTAATGAATGGTTGACATTTCTATTTGTTTATGCGTATGCTATGAGTTTATGCAAATATGTATTCCTTTTGAATACGTGTAATGGTTATCTTGATTAAATGTTTGCTTAAATACCATAACAAGTAAATCTGATCTGTAATAATTCATTAAGTAAGAAGTATTGGGGAATAGACTTGTCTTGGATTTTCAAGCAGAATAGTGCGAGGCTACAGGACAGCGTGCAAACCCTCCAGCCCACATCAAGACATCCCAAGGGTGCGGAAACGGTTCTAGCACCCCCCCTGCTACCTCGGGTGAGACCTTAGTTCGTGTTCCGCAGACTGTTGCCGAAAGGGCCGGTAGCTGCAGGATTTGTTTGGCCAAATAAATCTTCCGAACCTGGGTCATCCCCATATAAGCCAACAAATGGTTACATTGCCAAGACCGAGATCTACCTAAGGGATGTCTGGTGTCGGAACGCTGGGATACCACGGAGAAAGCAGTTGAGGATTGAAGGGATCAGGAACAGTATTAGTTCATATTACACGATGCGTAAACTAGGCATTAAAAATGATGAGCGCGATCCAGTTACTGGTATTCAAAGGAGAAAGAAGCAAAGATCCAGAACAATTTTGGTTCGTGGTGACATCAGTATGGAAACAACACAGAGTTACAGATGATAACATCAGAAAGGCTACCTTAGTTAGCGCGCTGCAGGACCGAGCGCTGACATGGTATATAAAGTACTCAAGCGATCACCCGAATGCGGGGAAAACAGAGATCCAGACCAAATTGAAGAAAGAATTTAGCAGGCTAAAGTCAGAAACACACTCAATTATAGGGTTCAAGGAGATCGAAATGATGCCTGGTGAAACCCCGTGGGATCTGGACCAAAGACTGAAAAGTACAATCGCGAGGCAAACATGACTCTATCAGATGCGCAACAATGTGCTTGGTTTGTGGCATCATTAACACCACATTTGGGGATGGCTCTGTCACAAAAAAAGATCTCAACCTAAGTTGAAGCATTGGAGATAGCGATGAGGTTGCATGAAACCCTGATACAAGACCCAGGGTTGGGAGTTCAGTAAATGGAAGCGCAGATACAAAACCTGTGTTTGGAGATGAAGAAGTTAAAACAAGAACAGGCACCTCGCCCAGAAGTTCGGGAGGAAGTGTGGTGTATAAAGTGTAGAAGCTAGGGGCATAATAAAGATCACTGCCCGATCTTTGTGAATTATGTCGCGTCGGGGGGACCAACACCATTGCGAGCAGAGGCACAAGCAGGGTCAAGTGCGACAACCCTGCTCTGGTGCACAATCTGTCAAGTAGGATGAAAGCATAGCATAGACAACTATCATCTACTGCCAAAATTTAACCAGACCCCCCAGTAGCTATTTTGCAACTTTTTGCAGATCGGTGGGCCACGAGGAAGGAGACTGTTGTAGCTATCAATTATTGATGGACCAGTCACCTACCTATAGAATGTAGACTGAAGCGCGAGGTCAGGATCCAGTTGCGGTGATAGCTTGTGGTGGGTTCTAGGGACGTGAACGAGGATGGGGCAGAATGGGGCCAGGAAGGGGTTGCAGGCAACTAATATGTTACAACTGCGGAGGACTGTGACACTATGCGTGGGATTGTACCAAACCAAATAGAATATCCTGCACTGACTACGAGCAATTCGATCATGAGCTGATAGATTTCCCCACACTGATAGCACAAATTTGTGAAAAAAGGGCAGCACAACCTATGACAACACAGAATGTGCAGATGATAAGGTCCGAACCCAGCGAAGAAGACCCCAATGTGAACATGGTACTCAGAAGTGGCACGGTCACAAGCGATGAAAAGGGGAAACTAATCAAGGAAGATGCAGGGGTTCATAAGGGGACATGTCTGGAAGCTAAGGAAAGCTTCGCGGAAGTCTCTACCCTAGGTAGTTGACATCAGCCTGAGCCAGAAATGGATCCCTCGATGCTGACTACCTTTTTAGAGACCCGCATGAAATTACTGCGCGACAATAGGGCGGTTAAGGGCTTGCAAGAATTGATAAATAAGTACGCAGGGTGGAGTGAAACTCGCGTGGTTCGGAAATTAGGAAAACATGCGTTGCGGACTGGGCGGGAAATGTGATTAACAACGCAGATTTGCGACTATGAGATGGATCAGGTCATTCTAGAATTAGGCTCAGATGCGACCATACTACCTAAACAGACATGGGAGTGCATTGGCAAGCCCACGCTACAATGGTCTCCTATTCAATTGCGGATGGCGAACCAACAGAAAATCTTGCCCATGGGAAGATTGCAAGGAATTACGGTAGATATCAAAGGTACGAGCACCCGAACAGACTTTGAAGTAATAGAAATTGTGGTTGAAAATAACCCTTATCTTGCATTGTTGGGAATAGATTGGGCCACCGATGGGTTATTAATTTAAAGAAACGGAAAATGATATTTGAAAAGTAGTCGCTTCGCGTAATTATTTCGCTAGATCCAGTGGAAGGGCCACGTTACACTGAACTCGTGCTCAGAGATGGGAATGATGATGGATTAGATTGTATTTACAAAATTTCCGCACAAAATCTAGAACGACTCGAGCCGACGGAGGAAAGGCAAATCTTGGGTGGCTAGGGCAATTCTTGCACTGAAGATTCAGACGAAGAAGATGAGCGATGGCATAACCAGCTGAACGAAGTAACCACGTTACACTGCAATATGATGACTAAATCATTGTGTTGTGTTAACGCTCAGGATCGTGAGCTACTGATGTATGATGGGCTGACAGCAATAGATGAATTTTTGACCAAGTTTGAAAGCGTGGTACTAGAGCACTAACAGTTTGATGTGTTGAGAAGGGCATTACGTGCAACACCTGCGCATTGGTGGGGAACACATGAAGGAACCTTCAAAAATTGGCACGGCTGTAGGCGTATGATGCAGATAAGGTTTGGGAGGTCAGAACTATGCATAACCGAGAAATATGATGGGCGGGATGATCCGCGTATGCACCTTACCAGATGGGTCCAAGCTTATGGAGAGGAGCCTCAACCAGAGTGGGTACACTTATTTTATCATGCCCTGGATGTCATTCTAAGAAACTGGTATACTGAAATAGAGCTTCGACATGGCACAGGCGAATGGGATATCTTACATGAAGGATTCCTGTCAACATTCCTCCTTGAAGATCAATGGATGGATACGGTGGATGAGGCATTACAGATTGTGAAGGCCACTATTTTCAAAACACCACTCAAACCGGAAGAAATCATACAGCCAGACTGGTCGCAACAGCTGAGCTGGGCTCTGGAATGTTATAATGTGCAAGTAGACGATGATGAGGACGACCCTAGAAATATCAATATTCCAGAGACAGATGGGATTTGTGAGGTGCGTGGACCAAAAATCGAGGATCCAGACATCACCGCGCCGTTGAAAATGAAACAAGTAAACATTGGAACGGAGGAACAACCGAAGTATGCAACACTTGGGGACTATTGGGATGATGCCACGGTGGAAAAGGTTGTTGAATTGCTTCAAGAGTATCAAAACTTATTCCCCACAAAAATCATGGAGTTAAAGGGGATCCTCGGTGACCTGGGAATGATGAAGAAAACCCTGAATCCGGATGCAAAGACCGTTAAGCAGCGACCGTACTGGTTGAATCCAAAATACAAAGCAAAGGTATGCGAAGAGCTGGACAAGATGCTGGCAGCAGGGATCATTGAACCTGTAGAAGAGTCCGATTGGGTAAGTCCTATGGTGGTGCAGGAAAAGAAACAGAAGGGTGAAATTCGCATCTGCATGGATCTCAGAAAGCTCAATGATGCATGTGTTAACGACCCCTCTCCGACACCATTTACAGACGAAGTACTAGAAAATGTCGGTGGACAGGAAGCCTACTCTTTTACGGACTGTTTCTTGGGGTACCACTAGATCAAGATCGCACCAGAGGACAGGAGTAAAACAACTTTCGTTACCAAATGGGGTTGTTTTTAGTATATGGTGATGCCATTTGGACTCAAAAACGCGTCAGCGATATTCTCATGCGTTGTGGTAGCTACGTTCAAGGAATTTATACACAAGTTCTTAGAAGTATATCTTGATGATTGGACCATAGTTGGGCTGGTTAAGAAACATATTGCGAGCTTATGTTTGATGTTGGATACTTGTCGATGGCACCAGATTGTGCTAAACCTAAAGAAGTGTACTTTCCTCGTCCCCTTCGGGAACCTTCTCGGCCATTTGGTTTGTAAGAAAGGTCTGATGTTGGACCTGGCGAAGATCGTTGTCATACTCAATCTGCAAGCACCACGAAGTGTCAAACAACTATGCGCCATGCTAGGACACACTAGTTATTATCGAAAATTCATAAAAAGTTACGCACATATCATGGCGCCAATGGAACAATTGCTCAAGAAGGATGCTACTTATTTCTGGAATGAGGAATGCGACAAAAGTCTAGAAACGCTCAAGGAAAATATGGCATCCGCCTCGATATTGGTTTTCCTTAAATGGGACATCGAATTTCATGTGCATGTCGACGCGTCATGTATCGCACTAGGTGTGATACTCACTGAAGAAGGAGGGGAGGTAATTGATCACCCAATTGTGTTCGCCAGTCGACGGTTATCAAAAGCTGAGAAGAATTACTCCACTACTGAGTGAGAAGGCTTGGCGATGGTATACACACTCCAAAAATACCGCCACTATCTGCTCGGAGGACATTTCAAGATGTATACTGACCACTCTGCGCTAAAATACCTAGTAAATAGGCCTGTGTTGGGGGGGCGCATTTGTAGGTGGTTGCTATTATTTCAAGAATATAGATTCGAAGTCATCGTAACGCCGGGACATCTAAACGCAAGCCCAGATCACCTGTCCCGAATTGAGAACGGCGAAGAGCCCACAAACTTAGAAGAAGGACTACCAGATGCACAGCTGTATGCCGTGCGCGTAGTGGATGGCCATTTTGAGGATGTAATCCACTTTTTGACCATGGGAACCACACCGCAGGGATATTCCATTCAGCAGAAGAAAGAGTTGGTGATATGCATAGCAGACTTCACTGTTATTGCAGGGCACCTCTACAAAATGGGCAACGAAGAAATCTTACGTAGATATGTGCCTGAATTCGAGGGTGGATAGATCTTGGCCGAAGCACATGGGGGGTAGCTGGAGGACATTTTGCAGGTCATGCTATGGCACAGAAAATTCTTCATGTAGGAATATGGTGGGCAACTCTACACTAAGACTCGAAAGCGTATTGTCGGGCCTGCGACGTATGTCAACGGACTGGGAAACCATCGCGGAGGGATGAAATGCCACTCAAGCCACAGATGATGCTACAACCATTTGAGAAGTGGGCAATTGACTTCGTGGGACCTATTGCACCTCAAGGGAAGATAGTCGCGCACTATATTATTACTGCGATAGAATATTTGACCCAATGGGTAGAGGCCCAGTCGGTTAACCATTGCACGACTGCTACCGCTTCAAAAGTTTTGTTCGACAACGTATTGACACGGTTTGGATGTCCCAAAATTCTGATGAGTGACCGAGAAACGCACTTTATGAATGTAACAATCAGCACGCTTAATGAAGAATTCCATATCTATCATCAACAGAGTACGTCATACCAGCCGCAAGCGAATGGGACCGTCAAAGCGTTCAACAAAATTTTGGAGACTGCGTTGACCAAAGTCTGTAACGCAAAGCAAAATGATTGGGACTTGCGCATCTTAGCTGTGCTATGGGAATACTGAACCATGTGCAAAAAGTTGACAGGCGAGACACCTTTCCGATTAGTCTATGGTAAGGAAGCCGTTATGCCCATGGAATACATTGTACCCAGTCTGCGAATCGCAACAATAACAGGCATGGCAGACTGCGAGGCTTTGGAGGAACAGCTCACACAACTGGAGGAAAACTTTTTTTCAGGCTTCCATCAACAAGTACAGAAGCACGAGAGAAAGCGTGGCATGATCGCCATATCAAGGTACGCACTTTCAAGGAGAATGATCTAGTCTTACTATATGATAGAAAGTTCGAAAAATTCCTTGGCAAGCTTCGAATGCATTGGTTGGGACCCTATGTAGTCAAAGAAGTTACAGATGGGGGCACGGTCCAGCTTGCCAAGCTCAATGGAGACCCCTTCCCGAGACGAGTGAATGGCAGTCGCTTGAAGCTCTACACGGGTGGGCCAACCTCCTGACTTACTGCCCAAAGAACAGTCTCACTGCTCCAGCCAGTTGAAAGAGAGTGCGGGACGATAAAGCAGTCTGGGGGGAAGATGTGCGACCACCAGGGTGTGCATAGATTTGGTTTATCACAAGGGTCGTGGTTGCGTGGACAGGGCTGCGCTACTACGTTGACAAGCAGAAAGGTGACTGTTTCTGTTACTATTCATGACAAGATGTCTGAGTTATGGCTCATGGGAGCGGGCGGCGGGAAATTAAGAGATGAGGTATGAGTCAGATTTGGAATGATCTAGTGCAGGTTTCACATAAGTGGAGCAGAAAATGCGGGAGCCAACAAATTTGAAATTTGAAACACTTATAAATTGCAGAGGGACATCCACCAAGTGAGTTGTGCTTCTAAGAACTGTAAGCTGTTGAGCCTTCCTACCACTATGGAACTCTTCTCTGCTTAAGGAGTAAGTCCGAGAGTTGTGATATGGCCGATGGAGATGCAGCGCTTCCTGAAGAATATGTTGTTGACAGCCACGGGCACCGCAGCATCAACGGTAGAGGATGTACCATAAATTGGTAGACATGAAGCAAAATTGGTCTGGATGCAGTAGCCTTGCCCATGGGTGGGTTGGCGAACCACAACAGATACGAGAAAGAGTGTAAAGACAGAGACTAATAATGGAATTGCAGCTAATAAGTCGTCTCTGTTATACTTTGAGGATTGGGATCTTGCGGAGAGCAACACGGATCTTGCAAAATGGCAACACAAACTGCTGCAGACAGTGCGAAGAGAAGTTATGAAGTTCGACAGTGGCTGCGTTGGCACGAGGCGGTACCATATGCTGCCCCCCCACTAGAGCTAAAATCCTATGAGGGGGTGTTCTGTGTTAACCGAGTAGAGAAGAATGAGCATTATCGGTTGCGAGAATTGGTAGAAACAATGAAGATGAAGCTGGAACAAGCGTTAACAAAGCCAAAGAGGGAGCAGCAGACCGAAGAGCGTCACTCAAAGGGAGGTGAACCGCGAAGCCAAGGTAGGGTGTCTCATCGCACCAACGAGTGACTCGGGACGAGTCACGATGATTGTGTTGGGGGACTGTTGGGTAGTGGAGGTCCCACATAACAGTTTTGAGGCTGAGAGCCTATAAGTTAGGATGGAAATATTGTAAAAACTCTGCAAGATGCAGAGCGCGAAACGTAAAAGGCCAAGTCAAAGGGTTGTCCGCCAAAGAAATAATATAGAACAATAGGGAGTAAGTCGGCCTACCCATGGTTCGCGGACCATGGGAATGTATAAATAGAGCGAGGCTCTAAGGGTAGAAGGCAGTTTTTTTGGGTTTTGAATGATCATAGTGCTATGGGTCTGTGAAGATTAGTGTGCGTCTATAAGTCTGAGTCGAGGGTATTGGTGGGTAGATAGAGGCTCTGTAGCTGTGTGTGCAGAGGCCTGGTAGAGTCTGCAACTGTGTGCGAAGACCCCTACAGCTGAGTGCGTAGGGCAGATCTGGTTGTATTGACGAAGGAAGAAAATAAAGATAAGTTGGCTCTAAAATACTGTGTTAAATCTGAACTGTTGTGGATCTGATTAATGAATGGTTGACATTTCTATTTATTTATGTGTATGCTATGATTTTATGCAAATCTATATTCCTTTTGAATGCGTGCACTGGTTATCTTGATTAAATGTTTGCTTAAATACCATAACAAGTAAATCTAATCTGTAATAATTCATTAAGTAAGAAGTATTGGGGAATAGACTTGTCTCGGATCTGCGCGAAAGTAGAACAGTGCAAGGGTACAGGATGACGCGCAAACCCTCCAGCCCACATCAATACATCCCAAGGGTGCAGAAACCTAGTTCCAACACCCTCCCCTGCTACCTCAGGTGAGATCTCAGTCTGTGTTCCGCGGACTGTTGCCGAAAGGGCCAGTAGCTGTGGGATTTGTTTGGCCAAATAAGTATTCCGAAACTGGGTCAGGCCCATATAAGCCAACAAATAGCTTTCTGAGACAACTTAACAAGACCTGATTTTTCACTCTTTAATCAACTTCCATGTTTCAGTTAGAGTGGCCTTGGAGAGTTAACTATCCACACACTTATTCCAAGGCCATAAATGTCCTCGACTAGTTGATGTATCTACGATAAAAATAAAAGTCTAGTTCATTTTAATCAAGCACTTATTTTAAGTGGTTTTTATTTATTTCATAGGGAAATGGAAGTGCAACTGGTGATGTTTTAACTCGAAAGAAATCAATAGAAAACCTAGCTACATGAAAATGAAACTCTTTTTCTTCAATGAAAAGTGATTTATACAAAGGATCTACGAGGAGCTTAATAAAGTAAATTTTGCATTCACACACTCAACATCTATCAAAATGGACTAAAATTCTTAAAATGAAAACTACCTAATGGATACTAGAATGCCGAAGTGCAAGATTCTAAGGAATTCTTTTAAAAACAACAAATGTATGATCCTAATTTAAAGTTTTGTTCAAACAAAGAGAACCAAACATCCAGGAAAAAAGGACTGTCAAGCAAAGCAAAATTCAACTTCAAAGCATGATTCACACATTTTTTGACAAACAAAAGACCAAAACAAAGAAAAGGAAGACAAAAACAAATGTTTTTTTCTTTTTTCTTTTAAAATTCTTTTGAATAAAAGATTCAATAAAAAAACAGCCAATGAATTTAAAATCAAAATCAAGTGAAAAGGGTACCAAATCTCATTGGCGAAAAACAATCATTGGAATGATAAGGCCAACAGAAAGGAAAAAACACTAGAAAGTTCTAATAAAAAAGACACACAAAATATTAAGCAAACAAAAGATCTCAGGAAACCCAAAATCTTTACTGAATCAATGTTGTGAATATTTCTCAAACCAACAAAAAGAAGCAAAAAGAGGCAACTTCAAGAATGCAAGTAAAGAAATGAAAAGATTGGATCTTAAAGCAAGTTGGAAAAAAACTCTATGTTCTAGATGTATGGAACAATCACACACTTTGTCAAAAGGTCTGAAACCCAACCTCAAAAGAACAAAACTTCACCAAATAGAAAACCCTAGGTTGACGACTTATTTTTACAAAAAGAGACCAAGAAATCAGATCATTCCAGACAGTAAATGATTATTGTAAAGTAGTAAAATTGGGCTACTTACCAGAACTGGAAGAAAAGATTTGAAAAAATCAATCCTTTCTAGATATATGTGACTGTGTATTAGAAAAGTCGTGTATATACGCGACTATGATTGAAGAAACATGCATGTATGCTAGTTCCTTTGGAATTAGTCACGTGTGGTCATGACTGTGTACAAACAAAAATGCGTATAGGTAGAACAAAAATGAAAAATAAAAAGTATAGGCCTAATCTGAAAGATCAGATTGACTACCCAAACTGCAACAGAATCAATAAGGTTGGAAAATCAAGAAACAAGAAAAAAGAGCCTAGATCAAGAATAAAACAACCCTTCTAGGAAATACAACACTGTATTCCCTGGTAAAGTCACCAATTCTGTTAGTGGGAGAAAACTCCTTGAGGTAAGGGTTGAAAACCTTAATAGAGAAAAAGAAAACTATCAACAATAAGCACTCATTCAAGAAAGCACACTATGAAAAATAGTAATGTGGGTTTAGGAAGAATACCCGAAAGTGCTACATTTGATGTAGATCCCGTAGGGTCCAAACCCTCTACTTCCTCCAATACATTCAGACCTGCAACACAAAACAAAGGAGAAAATACATAGAAAATATTTCAAATAATGTGCATATTAAAAATGTTAGATCATCAATTATAAATATTTAGATCATAATATATTAAACATGAATTATATAAACAAGAGATCAAAACATTTAAGGAACAAGACATAGCTTCTTTTATTGAAAACAACAAATAGGAGTGGAAGAATACAACCTAATTCGTCCACGACACCAACGAACCTTCCCCCAGATTTGTCTAGCCCAAGCCTCAAACATCACCTCAATATGTGCAAAAGAATGTCATATAATGGAAGATGAACATCTTTGCAAGGAAACAAGGGTTTCCTATGACTAGAAGTACAGGAGCCTGCATGGAAAATTTTAGGGGCTAATGTTCGCCCAGTGGGAAAATTTTCCATGATTTTTCCACAAAAAAGATTTGCCAATTTCCAATTTTTATTATAAAAGACGATTCACCCAATATTTAGAATATAAAATTATTTTACCTTAAAAATCACCAACATTATTGATGGCATTATGATACAGGTGTTGTCCTTGATGACAACTCACTCAGATGAAAGTTCACAGTGTAGCAGGTCAACAGCAAAGGATTACAGATCAGACTCCAAAGAATGAAGAAAGAGAGGTATATGCTGGTTCACTTTGTCCAAGGCGCGTATACACGTAGTTTAATAGAACAAAAGTAGCATATAACTTATACACAAACTTTAACAGGAGGAAAAGCACATACATGTTCGAAAACCAAGTTTTTGGTCCAAGGTATTTGATCTAAGGTATTTTGATCCAAGGTAATTGGTCCGAGGCATTTGGTCCAAGGTATTGACCCTAGGTATTGGGTCCAAGGTATTGGTCCTAAGTGGTTTTGGCCTAAGGTATTGACAAAGGCCTAAGAGTATATAAGGAGGAGAAGATCATTAGGCCAAGGGGTGCAAGCAGTGATATTCTAAGGAATACTTCTATCTGAAGTATATATTATGTTGTAGGGTTATGTTGGGCATCAGGTTCCCCACAACACGTTTCGGGTGCAAAACCCAAGTTTTGGCAAACAATATTGTAAGTCTCCACAAATTGAGGGCGCAGAGCGCAAAGTGTACAATTAAGTCATAGGGTTGTCTGCCCTAAACATTGTATTGTAAACTAGCATAAAGTTGGCCTACCCATGGTCCGCGGACCATGGGATTGTATAAATAGAGTGAGGCTCTAAGTTGTAAGAAAAGAAAAAGGAAGGAATCAGTGAATTAGATAGGCTTAGCGAAGAGTCTAAGTGTCTTGGGTCGTAGTAGGAGGTAGAGGCTCTGCAGCTGAGTGCACAGAGGCCTAGTAGAGTCCACAGCTAAGTGCGCGGACTCCTGCAGCTGAGTGCGCAGGGCAGAGTCGAGTTTGTAATCGAGACAGAAAGCTAATAAAAAGAAGTTTATCCTAATTCTGTGCATCTAGTATTGAATCGTTATTCTGTTGTTATGCATTACTTTTACTCTGTTTATTTACTACACGCAGTTGAGTAAATTCTTGTATGGTTCAGAATACTTATATATGAAAATAATCTAATTAATTAGCTAACAGTGCATAATTAGGAAAGACTTGGGTAAATAAAAAGGATCGCGCTGCGAATAGTACTGCATGAAGACAGCATCGCAGGCCGCGAAGTGCCCACTGGTGCACATAGCACAGTGAGTGTGAAGGTTGGACCACCTACCAATGCCAACATATTAGACATCCCTAGGGTGTGGAAACCTGGTTCTACCACCCTCCCATACTACTTTGGGTGAGACCTCAGTCTGCGCTCCGCGGACTGTTGCCGAAAGGCCAGTAGTACTAGGATTTTCTTGGCTAAATCACCTCTGAACCTGGGTCAGGCCCAATAAGCCAACAAATGGTTCTGTTGCTGGGACCATGATTTGCATAAAGGATGTCTGATGTAATGCCACTGGAATCCTACAAAGAAAGAAATTGAACAGTGGTTGGACAAGAAGATTCACGAGTTTGCGACGTAGGTAAACAGAAATCCGTGAGTATCTAAGGAACAATGGTTGGATTGCTACTTGTACACTGAAATCCATGAAATTTTCTTTGCATCTTTTCCATATGAGCTATATGAGTGGATTGCAAACTTAGCAGACAGCCAGGGAAGGTGTAGGCTCGACAAACCAATAGTGTGGACTTCGGAACTAGTGCGCATACTAGAAGCCTCAGAAGAAGAGGTAGCACGAGTTGTGGACCACTGGCTTGACCGAATAATAGGAGGATTTATCACTGAGTAGGTAGTAGACACGACTGTCAGCTATAGTGAGGCAGAGTGACGTTTTCTCAAGGGACCGCAAGGTAAGTATATTAAATCTTTAAACACTTGGATTAAGATGCTATTGTGTGAAAAGTGGGTTATGCGAATAAATTAATGTTTAGGACTACACGAAGTGGAAAGATCTACAAAAACGGAGGTAGTGAGGAGTTGGAAAACAGTCCCTTAATTTCACCCTCGCGGGAAAGTGAGGAGGAGCTTGTGAAAGTCTCTCCGAGAAGCGCAGTCAATTTGATAAGACGGATAATTCCACATTTACTACCCCCACCCACACTGCCACCCGTTTCACCCTCCTCACCTCCATCTCCATCCACTCCACCTCCGCTACCACCGCAGTTCAGTATGCAAAGTGTGATCAAACTGCTGGTGTTTAGAGGAGTAGGAAATGAATATTCGGACCAATTCTGGTTCGTGGTAAGAGCCGTATGGGAAGCACACGGCATCATGGATGACAATATTAAAAAGGCTATGTTGGTGAGTGCACTGTAGGATTGTGCATTAACGTGGTATATCAAGAATTCTAGTGACCACCCGAACACAGGAATTGCATAGATCCAGACCGCGCTGAACAGGGAATTTAGCAGGCCAAAATCAGAGACACAATAAATCATCAAGTTTAAGGAGATTGCGATGCTCTCGAGCGAGACCCCATGGGATCTGGACCAAAAACTAAAGAGTACGATCCGTGGAGCCAATATGACATTAACAGATGCACAACATCACGCATGGTTTGTGGCCTCACTTTCGCCACACTTAAGGATGGCACTGTCACAGCAAAAACTCTCCACCCAGGCCAAAGCATTAGAGATGGCAATGAGATTGCATGAGACCCCTATATAAGACCCTGGGTTGGGAGTCCAAAAAATCCACGCACAACTGTAGAATCTGTGTTTGGAGATGCAAAGTTTGAAACAAGACAAGACAACTCGGCCGAAGGTGCATGAGGAAGTATGGTGCATAAAATGCAAAGGCCAAGGGCACGGCAAGGAACACTACCCAGTGTTCGCGAACTACTTGACAGGGGGAGGGCCAATGCCATTAAGACCGGAGGCGCAGGCGGGGCTGAGTGTGGCGTCTGCATTATGGTGCACGATCTGCCAGATAGGAGGAAAACATACCACAAATAATTGTCATCTGTTGCAAATGTATACGCAGATGTCTCAGCAATTGTTTTGTAACTTCTGTAGGTCGGTAGGCGATGAAGAATGCACCTGTCGAAGCTATGAACTAATGATGGATCAGACTCCTACCTACAGGGTGCAGACCAAAACGCGAGCCATCGACCCAAATGCAGGGATGGCGCACGCTGAATTTCAGGGGCGCGGTGAGGGTCGAGGTGGAATGGGATCAGGAAGGGGTCGCGAATAGATAATTTGTTACAATTGCGGAGGGCCAGGGCATTATGCCCGCGATTGTACAAATTCGACTAGGATATCATGTCGGTACTATAATCAGTTTGATCATGAGGTAGAAGACTGTCCTTCGCTGATAGCGAAGATGCGCGAAAAACGGGTACTCCAGCCCCCTCCGACCTAGAATTTACAAATGATGAGGTCTGAACCACGCGAAGAAGACCCAAATGTAAACATGATGCTCAGGAGTGGTACAGCCATGGGAGATGATAAAGGGAAGTAGCCAGATGACAGTGTGTGGTTTCACAAGGATCCTACAAAGGAACCCGAGTTTGACTTAGAACGCACAAAGGAGACATTCATGGAAGCTAAGAAGAGCTTCACGGAGGCCTCCACTTTAGGTAGTAAGGATCAACTAGAACCAAGGATGGATCCTTCAATGCTCACTACCTTTCTGGAGACATGCATGAAACTGTTGTGTGACAACAAGGCAGTCAAAGGGCTACAGGAACTTATCACTAGGTGCACGGGGTCAGGAGAACCGCGCGTGGTCTGAAAACTTGGAAAGCATGCATTGCGCATAGGAAGGGAGATGAGGTTGACTATGCAAATAGGCGAGTATGAAATGGATCAGGTAATCCTGGATCTGGGTTTGAACGCGAATGTACTACCAAAGCAAACATGGGAATGCATGGGTAGACCTGCGTTACAGTGGTCCCCTATTCAGTTATGAATGGCGAACCAACAGAATATTTTTCCCATGGGAAGATTGCAAGGGGTAACAGTCGATATTGAAGGCACAAGGGCGTAGGAGGATTTTGAAGTGATAGAGATTGTCAATGAAAGCAATCCCTGTCCCGCGCTACTAGGAATAGACTGGGCTACTGATATGAACAAAGTCATAAAACTGAAGAAGCATAAAATGATCTTTGAGAAAAAGTCACCACGCATAGTAGTACCGCTGGATCCAGCCGAAGGAGCACGATACATTGAACCAGTGCGCGACAACGATAGTGATGTTGATCCCAAATGTATCTAATAGATAACTGCACAAGGAGAGGATTGGGTGAATCCGACTACAAATGGAAGGATTTCTTGGGAGCGCGAAAGCTCCTGTAGTTCAGATTTAGACGAAGAGATAGAGCGATGGCAGAATCGGCTACACGAAGTAAGAACACTGAATTGCAACATGATGATCAGGTCATTGTGTTGCGTAACAACAGAGGCAAGGGCGTTGTCGACATATGATGGATTGTCAGCGGTGCATGAATTTCTAAGCAAATTCGAAAGTGTAGTACCAGAACAAGAGCAGTTCGATGCGTTGAAGTGGGCACTGCGTGCAACACCTGCATGATGGTGGGGTACGCATCAAGGAACTTTTGAAGACTGGCACAAATGTAGAAGGATGATGCGCCTATGTTTTGTAAAACCCCAGCTTCGAATGAAAGCCAATCAGCTGGGGTAGAGCAACTTGTGTGCCCACCTTTCTCGATAGGTACAGACATATGCTGGACAGTTCGAACAAGCGCGCACCACCTCCACCCTAGAGAATCAGAACAAACCACAGTAGCAAGAAAGGCGACGTGGGTTACCAATTCTCCATGATAAGTCATTCCAGAGGGTGT